>CM070614.1:33042581-34242581 GCA_036346395.1 Hsuehochloa calcarea | reverse complement strand
ACGGCGGTGCCACCGTGGCGCAGGTTACGCCAGGTGCAGTGGACATGGTACATGACAATTTCATGGCCATCCTACCGAGATTCCCGAACGAAGAAATCATAACACTAGGGGATGCGTGCACACTTTTATCCAAATGGCCCAAGAAGGACATCGCTCGACCCGCATGGACGTGATATTGTCACGACCGCCGCCTCTCCAATAGGACCTCGATGAGTCCGCCCACCTTCGCCGTAAGCCCGCCTCATCGGTTCCGTCGAGAAGACGCCAAGGACAAGACAAGCGTGTCACCATATCGGCCCCGAGTCATCTCCAGAGAAGACGACGCAGCGCCTCGTTATGGGCAAATCGATATCGAAGAAGATTGCTACCGCCAAGCCCGCAATACTCCCTTGATATCCGCTGGTCTCGACAAAGAACTAACGGCTACGGACTAGCTTGTCAATCTTTGCATGAGTGGTACATGCGCAAGACCCAAGAGGAGGGGGCCATCTTCGAATCGCCACGACACGGAGCGAGCATTTTCATCACGAGGCGGACCACTTCGTCGTGGGCTTCGAGGACTTATTCGACCTATACAACCTAACTGCCCTCGACGCCCCACTTCTACGATGTTGGACATCGTAAGTGTGTACAATCAATTTTACACTCGCGTGATAGCGATAAATATCACAACTCATTCCTTACGCATGATACATTATGAAATGTGCCCGTCGAATCAACGAACCGGTGGGTTTCCTCAACCCGCACGTGATCTCAGAGCAAACAATAAACCAAGACGCATCCTACGTCGAGAATTACATAAAATTGGGATTGCTTGCTCAGAACGGCAAGGAGTACATAATGGTGCCGTACAATCAGAAGTAAGTGCTTCACTACTTGCTACACAAAATTCGTTTGAACATATATAGGTTTATGACTATAGCGACATACATGAGTAGGTTCCACTGGATTCTTGTGATTATTGTGCCAAAGAGGAACATGGTATTGTACCTTGATTCTCTACTCAACAAAAACCATGACTTCACCCTTCTTAAAGGAATACTCGAAAGGTACGATGATTTCCTCTGCACATAATTGTATTGTAGTCTTCCTTCGTTTGAAATGGACGAGGATAACTTTTTGGAATCATGTAGCGCATTCATCGGCTATGTTGCCGAGGGAGGTTTATACAAGGGAACGAACGCCACACTAACCCACAAGATGCGATTTCCGGTACGCGATACAACACAATAATAATATATCATACTCCGTAAATATTGCGTCTCGAACTGACTGTACCTATATATGTATATCCATTTTTGCAAAGGCCGCCAAGAAAAACAAGATCACCTATGCGCATTCTACGATGCCATCATATGCGCTATTGATTAATTCCACGACACACCATCCCGTGTAGGTCAATCTCGCTATAGTTATTTTCTAATTATAAATTTAAATATATATTCTTACTACTTTACTCTTGCTAGCGACAGGACTTGAACTTAGAGTTAAAAGCACTCCAGAAAAACGAGGTCACACACGTTCGAGGGTTGCTCTGCGGCTTCATTAAGTCGGAAATCGTTAACCCCGACGGAGAGTTTCACGTCGTCGACTAGTTGTAATTGATTCAATATTGTAACTCACTTTGACTATTTGTAATTCAATTTGTAACTCTAGCGACAATACTTGAAACGTTCTTTTGTAATTGATTTTGAGTTAAATGATTGTCAACAATAATCTGTGATGTAGCTGTTTCTACTTATTCGTTTGTAATTGATTTTGAGTTAAATGATCACTTTGAGTTGTCAACAATAATCTGTGATGTCGCTGTTTCTGCTTGTTTGTTTTCAGAGGGCATGGCTAGCAATTCCTGAGGCTAGCTGAAAATACGACAAAAACTAGTTAGTGGAAGGACATATCACAGACGGTTTTGTTCAAAACCGTGTGTGATACTAGGTAATCACAGACGGTTTTGTTCAAAATCGTGTGTAATACTAGGTAATCACAGACGGTTTAAACCAAGAACCGTCTGTGATATGCAAGCCTCACAGACGGTTCTTAGATCAAACCGTCTGTGATTATGTAGTATCACAGACGGTTTTTTATTAGAGCCGTCTCTGATTCTGAAGTATCACAGACGGTTTTTTAATAGAACCGTCTATGATTCTGAAGTATCACAGACGGTTTGGTAATAGAACCGTCTGTGATACTTCAGATTCACAGACGGTTTGGTAATAGAACCGTCTATGATTCTGAAGTATCACAGACGGTTTGGTAATAGAACTATCTGTGATACTTCAGATTCACAGACGGTTCTATTAAAAATCCGTCTGTGTTAAACTTATCACAGACGGTTGAAAAACCGTCTGTGATAACCGCCTGTTATCACAGACATAAAAATTCAGACGGTTTATAAACCGTCTGTGATGACGGTTCCGTCTGTGATGAGGTTTTCTGTAGTAGTGCCACCGCGAGGAATGCAGCGACGACGGTGAGCGAGGAGCATCGTGCCGGCCACCATGGCCATCGTCAATACACCCGAATACCCTGTATGCGAGATAAACAGTAATCCCATACTTAACCCTAATTAGCAAATAACAAATCCAATCTAGGGTTCTCACAAATTATTCCACTAGATTAATCTAATAGCAAAACTATGGATCAGAAAGGAGAGAATCCCAACGACATACCGATTCAGACATATAGAGTAAGCTGGACTAATAACATGTTAAATAATCGAAGTCGTTGCATGAGAATACTAATCCAATCACCCACTACACATACAATAAATAGAGACATAATACAGAGAGTGATACACTTTTTTTTTTATCACTGTCGATCTCTTTCATGTACAAATAAGATCATGTTTACAGTCTAAGCCTACAATAGGCAGTTTATGTATTTACCTATAAAAGCCACTATAAGGGGCAGTTTAGGTATTTCCCTGTAAAAGCCATTGGTCGAGGGCTCGATAACAATGATTACCCGGTTGACACACATAAGACAGTGAACAAGGAGGGGAGACAAGGGCGTAATTCGTAGACAATGGCAGCCGCGCGCAGGCCGTGCTCGAGTCCAAGCGTCCAATCCATCGGCCGGTCAGTCAGGACCCGTCAGACGAAAGGGACGCGAGTCGGAGTTGCACTGCGCCGGGGATCGCGATCCCGCACGCCGCCCTCCCGAGGCGGCTGCGCCGCGGTCACCTCCATCCATCGCTCTCCGTTCCGCGGCTCCTCCCGCTCCACTCGATCCCCTGCAGTTCTCCGTTGTACGTACGTGAGTACGTCATGACGTCAGGCGCATCGGGCGCGCGGTAACTGGAGTGGTGATGATGCTGCGTGCGCGGGCGACCTCGCTTGGGAGATAGCTCGCCGTGGCGCCGACGTCACGCGCTCCAGTTTTGTCCCTGCTGCTCTCCAGGCACTAGTACGACGCAGGTGAGGTGTGCGAGAATTACGTACTACTCTTTTTAGACCCAACATAAAACAGGTTTTATTAACAAGAATCAGGGTTACAATCATATCCCAACAAATGGGAAATAAAAGCAAGAGGTTTAGAAAATCATGCACCTGGTGATCTCGAAGAAGGCCAAGTTCACTCAAATTTTAGTTTTTAGTGTAGTATTCTAATATCGAACTATTTGTGCGCATGCTCATTTTCCTTTTCTTTTTGACTTGAGTCCCGGGGTCGACACCTTATGTGCACAACCAACAAAAAAACCGTGCTAAAATAGGTTGAGTTCACTCAAATTTTAATTTTTAGTATAGTGCTCTAATATCGAACTATTTATGCGCACGCTCAATTTCTTCATGTGCACAATCAACAAAAAAAAACCGTGCCAAAATCTATCAGTGATCATGGGCGTCAAACCAAAAAGGATTTGAAACGCATGGAAAAATCTAGTCAGCACCGCTATTTTTTCTGATCAGCACTGCTAGATTCTGACAACTGTTGCCATCAAACCCGGCTGGGATGTTGATCTCATCAACGAGCAGATGCACTGTGCATGCTCCCACTGCTACACTGCAAAGCTAGAAGGCTATCCTCTCACCTGGTAATTTGATTCTTCTTCTTTTTGTCTGCACACGAATACATGCGTGCACGGGCAATTTGCACCGGTACGTGACATATTTTGTGACCCAGTGTCACACGTCAGACCGAGCAAAAGCTGCAATCAGTTACCCCGTTTTGTACTGGATTCGGAGGATCTCCCAGTCCTCCACTCCCCCACACAATCTTTGCTCCCTTTTCCCAGAAAAATTTTTGTCAAGAAGGCCGGCCTGTCAAGCCTTAACTGTATCCGTCCCAGAACTTACTCCATTTCTTTTGAACCTAGCTTGCTCCTCATCCACACAGTACAAATAAACTCCATCTATCTATAAGTACTAAGTAGCCATTCCCTCTCTCTCTCTCACACACACACACACACACACTCGCTTGAGATTTGGTTTTATACTACGGTTCTAAGTTGCCAGATTGCCATGGGCCTGTTCTTCCTCTGCTTGGTGGTCGCATGGTCTTTCATTGCTCTCCTTGCCCCGCCGGTGCATGGACGTGTTGGTACGGTCAAGCTTTAAGTCTTGAGCCTTCCTTTCTTCTCTCCAAACTCTTCTTTCTTGTACATGCATTGATGCATGCAACATGTATCTTAATTTGTGATCTCAACTGCTTCTTTTCTTTGGGCTCGATTTCAGGTATGGCTATTGGATTAGGCGGTAAGATGAGGCCGGTCTCGGCGCCGCATTTTCATGTCACAGAGGTAGTTCTACTCCTAGGTACTCATGAGATTTTATTTTCGCGCGGCCGTATACTTGCTCCTAACGTATGTTTCTTCTTGTACAATTGGTGCGTGGCCAAATCAGCAGCGCGGCGTGAGGGCCAGGTCGTCGTGGTCGTCGACGTCGAGTGCGCTGCCGGCGGCGGAGTTGCGGTCGGTGCCGGCCGGGCCGGACCCGATGCACCACCACGGCAGCCCGAGGCGGCCGGAGCACGACGTTCCATGAAGAAATTAAGCTCTCGCGATGTTGGTTGCCCGCGCCGCGTGCGCGCGGCAGCATGCTCGCGCTCGCGCGTCTGTTTCTGGCAAATCATATAAATGCTCGACGGTGCACTGTTTTGGTTGGGATCGTGTGATCTCTCATCTGTTTGCGTCTTGGATGCATGGGTGGCGGGTTGAGGAATTGAGCTCTGACGTACGCCAACCTTTCTGCAATGTACAAAATGTGTTTTATGTATTGTGATGTAGGCGTAAGTGAGCTCGATCTTGAGAGCGAAATTAGTCAGTTCGAAAATTGTTGGAAACTAACAGAAATGACGTGCCGCAGCGCGCACGGCCGGCACAGGCTGCGCGCGCTGCGGCCAGCGCGATCGAGTACGCGCGCAGTAGCGAGCTGTTGGGGACGCGCCGCCGCGAACCGGCCGGCGAGGTTGCTTTGCTCGCCTTGATGCCTTAATTTGACGGATGGAGCACCCGTCGTTCGCTCGGCGCGACGCATTCGATCGACGTCGGTCTCGCGCACATCGTTGGGGCGAAAGGACATGGCCGCGCTGTGACTGTGCATGCGTGCGTACACACGACACGCGAGATGCCACCCGGCCATTGACGCCGGCCATGAGTGCCAGCGCGCGGAGAGGACCGGGCAGGGGCAGGTGGTGCGGCAGAGGGATTGGCGGGGAGGGGCGGTGAGGGGACTAGGCGGGGATGGGCGTTGCAGCTGTGGTTCAGCAGAGGGGACGGGAGCAGGAGGGTGGCAGAGGGGGATTGGCAAGAAGGGTGGTTGCGTGCTCGCACGGGAGAGAGAGAGGGTGGGGCAGCGCCCGGGGCCGAGGCGGGCGGAGGAGAACCGGGCCGGGACGGGCCCAATCGGAGGTTAGGGTTTTCGAAACACAAACTGAAGTTCAGATTTTGAATTTGATTTGTAATTTTTTTTTTGATTTTGAAAACTGAGGATGTTACATTATAAATCTTGTCTATTGGTCTTTCTTCTCAGTTCATAAGTCAGTTCAGTTTTTAAATTCTGACTGTTGAAGACAAAGATCCTAAGAGAAACAGAAACAAAAATAGTTAACAAACTCGCAAGTTTCACACCACTGTAAAGCAATATTAAGTTATAGAATTTGACTACATTTATTTTGTGAAACAAAGTACACCAAATTAGAGGAAATGAAAACTACAATGAGGAGAAAAGTTGCATAATTAGCCCCCTGAAATATTCAGTCTACATTTCAAGCTCAAAGGCCGACAAATCGAAGCTATCAGACAGACCAGTGCCAGTCTTGAAGGTGATCTTTCCAGCAGAGGACTGCTCAACATAAACCTCAACCACACTGAGCCACAGCATCAGCTCCTTGGTCTTCACCCCGGCAATCTTCCTCAGCTTACCCTTCTCGACGAACGCCATCACCTCTGTGGCGTAGGAGACGGTCTGCTTGATCTTCTTGAAGGTATGCTCCTTCTTCTTCTTCTGAATAATCCACATGAAACAGTTTGCGCGGTTATACCCAAACTCCTCGATGTCGTCCAAGGGGAATAGGCCCTTTGGAAGGCCGAGCTCCTCGAGCAGCTCCATGGACCTCTTCTTGCCAGCGGCGTCGCCCTTCGCGACCTCTGCGCCGGCACGGTGGGCCTCGATGGTTTGAGATGCCATTTCAGGCTCTTCAGCTATGCTTGGTTACTTTGGTACTTGCAAGAAGCTATTGCTTTTGTGACGAGAAGTGTAGCAAGGAGGAGAGCTATATATAGTCAAGTGTCAAGTGCCCTGATTGAATGGTTTGTGAGTTGTGACTAGAAAAGGTGTCTTAGTTGCATGACGTGAGATAATCAAATGTGAATCTTTTGACTAGGTTGTTCAATGGAGCACTGATCCTGAATCAAATGTGAATCTTTTGACTAGGTTGTTCAATGGAGCACTGATCCTGAGCATGACTAGTACTAATTGGTCAGTCCCCGTCTAGCCCTTCATTATGTTATTGTTAATAACTTAATATGCTCATGGCGTGCGGCTAACGGACTGTGCTATGCGTTGCGGTGCAGAGACGACAAAAGAGGTATGCCTCTGTGGACTTTGTCATGGACTTAAGAATTAAGATATATTCATGGTCAGAGAAGGCTGGACAGGCTTGACTTTGTTTTTCACGACCTATGAAAAGTGAAAGGAAATCGGTACTGTTTGGGCGCTCGACGCATCGGACGGTGGAGTTTATTTGCATACGCTTCCTCTTTCTCTTCCCTAATCTCTCTTTCCTCCTATGAACTCCAAAATTAACCAAACTAGTACCAAAATGTAGAGCTTGAATTTACAAATTTTTAGGCACAAATTTCATAATTTTTGGAGTTGTAACGAAGGAGATATGAATTTTTGAAGCTTTACAAAGATTTTTTAATTGGAAAAAAAAAATCAGAAATGGGAGAAAAACCAGCGGCTCACACGTGGCCTTTGGTGCACGAAATAGTGTGTGGATCGAGTTCACGCACGGGCGCATGAGTCCACAACACAGTACCGTGCGGGCCCCACCTCTTAGCCGCACGAGCATCGTAGCTGGGACTCGCCACCATGGGCGCGTGGTTAAAAGCGACAACGCAGCGGCCGCGTCGCCTCGCCTTCTCTGCTGCGTGGAGAAAGAGGGGGAGGGAGAGGGAGAGAGGGGGGGGAGGCGAGGGGGCGCACGACGGCGGCGGCGCGGGAAGGAGGGAGGGGAGGGTGCAGGCGGCGCTGGGAGAGAGACCGGAGGTGGAGGTGACAACGGGTTGGGAGTGAGGGCGGCGGTGGCCGGAGGCGGAGAAGAAGGGGCGGGGCTCGGCTTCAAGGAAGAAGGAGGAGGTGAGGTGGGGAGGGGGAGATGAGCAGGCGCGATCGGCTTTTATAGTCGAAGAGGGGGAGAAGATGGCCGTTGGAGGGTATCGGGGCAGGCGAAGCCAGGCCGGAAGCGCGCGTGCGGGCACGAGTGATAGGGGCTGGCGCGGCTGCATCACGCGCGGACGGGCAGTGCTAGGCGAGTGCCGGCTCAGACGTGGACGCGCGTTGACGCGTTGGTAGACAAGGGCGGCGTTGCATGGGAAAGCCTGAACGACGTGGTGGCGGCGACGCCGGTCCGGGCGAGGAAGCTCGATGGCGCTACCGTCACGCCCTAGCGCAGGAGGCGCGCGCGGGAGCAAGTCGGTGTGGAGGAGCCGAGGGCGTGGGGCTCGGGCGGCGGCTTGCCGTGGGGAGGAAGAGGTTAGATTTTTTTCCAATCAAACTTGAATTTTAAAGTTTGAAGTTTGGAAATTAGAAAGCTTTGAATTCAATTTGCAATTCAAGAGATACTATTCGTTGAACGAAATTCAGATGTTACAAGTGAGGAAGACAAGCATGTTCCATTTCATCACAAAAGCTCAAATTAGCTCTTCCATTTCACAATATCAACATCAGATTTTTTTAGGAAACCAATCCTAGACAACACTTGATGGCGTCCCAAGTCGGTCGATGTTAGAACTAATCTTGTTGTAGGGTGTTTCATGTGGTTAGTGGAGCGTTAGTGAATTAATATAGTAAGTGGGAGGTTACGTGTGGTTAGTGAAGCATTTCTTATGGGTAGTAGGCAGAGTGTCGATATTTTATTGGTATTAATTTACTTGTAATGTGAAGGATCACCTTGACTCTATTAATAAGAGGAGAAAATAGAAAAGTTGTACCGCAGTTCGCAGCACCAAAACTTTCGCTTGTCTTTGAGTTGATCAAAAGTGTTTGCGTGTGTTGCGCCCATAGTGTGCGTGTGTTTGATCCTTGAGCTGAGCCAACAGCTTGAGAGCCACCGCGCTGGTGCGGAGATTGCTGCGCCCGCTGGGACACCGTCTGCAAGAAGAAGTCGGTCGAAGTGCTCGAGGAGCTCGGCCTTCCAAAGGGCTTGTTGCCCCTCGAGGACATTGAGGAGTTCGGCTACAACCGCGACGCCGGGTTCCGGGTTCATCTGGCTCGTATAAGAGTCATGCGGCCTTATCTTGCTAAGAGAGAGACCGGAGAAGAGGTTGTGGGGTTTATTATTATTATATTAATCACCTATATTCTGAAAAGGCAATGTACTAAATAAGGTAACAAAGCTATGTCAGAATTGAGTTGATGTGTTACTACGTTATGTAGTTAATGCTCATATCTGACGTGAGTTATGAGTAGGTTGCACATGCCTTGCTAAGTTTCTTGTCTGACATTGCAATTCAGACATACTACGAGGCAACTGTAGAATATCCGGCAACAAAGTTCGTCCCCATCATGATTCAAAATGTTGCGTTGAATTATCACTCTTGGACACGGTCTCAACGTGATAATGTGGAACAAGCTGTGAAACCAGACCACCGCAAGCTCATCTAGGAAGGGCCAGCATCAGAATTTGCCATGTACACATCAGCATTTGGCAATGCTGAAATTGTTCGTGAACATCAGAAAACCGTGGACAAGAGTCTTCAGGCTATCATCAGAGACAATGAACCTCAACACATGGGCCTTCCTTGTGCCAATGTTCTCCAACTTCATGCCATTACTCAGATGTCCATCAGAGAATGACCGAGTAGATGGCAGGTTTCAAATCTACCGTTCTGGGTTGTATCATTAGTCTCTAGTCTCTAATATTGGTATAAGTTTGAGCATAATGTTCAGTTAATTGCTTGCAGTTTCTGGGAACATTTTGTTTCCTCAATGAGCGTGTTCTTGTCACTTCATATCACAGGAAGCTGGGTGTCGGATCTGGATTTCAAAAATCCAGATCCTCTACGATAATACTGCACTATTCCCTGGATCAGTATATAATGCTCATAGAATACATCACTGAATCATTTCATACAAGACGTAAACCGAACCAAGCATTATATTACAAATATCAGAGTCACATAGACCGCATCGGGTCGAGTTTTATAATAACGGCTGAATAGGCCAAATGATTACATTACAAAAGTAGCGGAAATGACAGTGGAAGCAAAAGAGGCAGAGCATATCTCACCACAGGCAAGCGACTAGGGAAACCCGTGTGCGTTCGATATTAACCAAAGACTTGGATAATATTGGATGCATACGAGCACCGACTGGGCCAGTTAGACTGAGGCGAGACTTAGACTAAAAGAACTAAACTACTCTTCATCATCTCCTTGGTCTCCAACTTTTGGATCCTCATAGTAGGCGTATTGTCCTTGATCCATGAGTTCTAAGGGTTTGGGGGAAAGAGCGAGGGTGAGCACAACTTCTGTGGTCGCGATCCAACACACATAATGCAGTAATAATACATGCAAGGCTTAACAAGGATTGGCTCTGGTTCTTTTATTTGCTAAAGCAATGTTTTCAATTATCATTATTAGTAATTCATATCACTTAGCATTTGACCAAATTGCATTTTTTAAAAGAGAATAATTACAATATTTATAACAGTAGAGGTCCCCTCCACCTTATGTTTTTTTATTGGGGCTATCCCCACTTATTAACAACACTGAATTCGACGACCTATGAAAAATCCAATCTCAGGGCTAGGTCGGCCCTACATATTTTTCATCCAAACCACAAAGTTTTATAAATAGAACTAACTCTAGTAAGTTCCTATGTCCACCTTTGACCGTAAGCACGTCTGTTTAAATAGTTTAGACTTTGCAGAGGTTGTACACTGTACCCACAAGAGAGAATCAACTCGTTGCCCCACATGATTTCTTGGTCATGTAGTTCAGATATCATCACAGTAATATTTCAAATTATCTCGCCCCTTCCGTCATCTCACCTATATGGGTTGCTCCCACTTGCGGTTGGTACCATAAGTTGTGCGGGATGTTCACCACAACACTAGCGCAGATGGACTACGACGTTCCACAACGACTAGTGCAGCTGGAAACTTCACCATCGGTGTCCCATTCAAGCCCACGCTTGCACTACTTCACTCCTCCACCAGCGAGATGACTTTCCGGGTCTAGTAAATTTACTAAGCCAAGTTGTACTTTACAGACTTGTGGTTGTACTTATTTTTACAGTGGGAGGTCATGACAAGATTAAGTCCTTAAGTCATCCGGACGGTTCATACCACATTCCAACCACTCTTGTGCTCCGTCAGCACCCACCACCATACCATCCCCTGAGATGTGGTAACAATAATTTAATAGGGTTTTTGGAGAGCAAATTACATTATCTCAATATTCCAATCATTTACCCACAATAACAACCCAAAACCACTTTCATGATTAAAAGATAATGATTAGGGCATTTTTAATGCCCCAGTACTTAAGCAAGACTAGCATAGCGCTTAAGTACGACCTTATAACTAGTAAGTTACTATTTAATATCTAGGGTGACAAGGAATAAGGAATTCAAGTTGCATGGATAGTATAATAATCATTCAATTACCAAGTTGGTATTTAACTACCTTAAGATTTAACATACATTTGCATAAAGAAATAAATCATACAATTTGGTATTTTAAAAGAATATTATTTGCATAAAATGTAGGCTCAAAATGATCAAAGTATTGACTCGCCTGGATTGAAGGTAAGAGAGTCTTAGTAGTATTATGCTTGATCAAATTGGAGATCTCCCAATTCTCCGAACTCTACTTGGACGAATGTGTTGGAAAAAGGAACAAACAAGTAAAGAGAACAAATAAATAATAAATGAACTCCAAATGAAACAAGACCACTACCATTAGAAAGATCTTGGCTCCCACGCGGTAGTGATTCAAGGCGGTACTAAGACAACCATTATCACAGCTAATGATTGATTAGCCTTAAATGCTGATAGTGATCTGGGGGGATTAAATGTGCACAGTGCCGGCCCGGGCTTCTGACCAACAGAGGAGGAGAGGGCACCGCTCGTCACCAGCGCAGGTGACCTTGTGTAACATTCCTGTTTTTGAATGATGAATAGTGTTTACTATTTAATTTACAGTTTTCAACCGTATTTCAAATTATTGTATATTTTCAAATTATTCTAGCTTCTAGCTAGGCTCGAGTTTGTGTTTCAAACCTCCTTGCAATTTCAGAATTCAAATTTTGAATTTGAATTCGTCTTTTCAAATTTGAGCCATTTCTCAATTTGTGCCCTTCCCATTCTCCTCAGGCCCAGCCCATTCTTTTGGCCCACCCGGCCCAGCACTCCTCCCGCCCTGGCCTTTCCCCTGGCCCAGCTCTTCCCCAGCCTGCCTCCCCACTTTTTTTCTGCTACCTCGATCTGGCTCCCCTCGTGCCCTTTCATCTTTTCCACTCGCCCGGTCATGCCCGAGCCGATCCCGTGCACCGCCTGCACCGCCACCTACTCCCGCCTGCCTCTTCTGCAGCTCGCGACCCCGGCACCCTCCCCTTGTCTTGTCGCATCAAGCCGCCATGGTCGTGACGCCATGTCGTCCTCACCGCCCGGTCCGTGCCCTGCACCCGTGTCACAAGCGTTGCCGCTGCCGTCAGCGCTCCGCGCCTAAACCCCCTGGTCTTCGTAGTTGCCGTCAGCCCCTCCTCACTGAGCTTCGTCGCATACGGTGCGAGCCGTGCACCCACGCACTGCGCAGTGCACACGCTCATGGTTCCGCCCCGTCTAGTCGACCACCTGCTTCGGCCACCGAGGTCTTCGCTGCTCGTGTCAGCCGCTACCTTGTCACCTCGCCCAACTACCGCTGTGGTCGCCCAAGTCGCCGTCGTGACACACCGTGTCAGTGCGCCCATGACGCTGCCGCCGTCTTGGGACTGCGTGCACCTGTGATTCCCTCCAACGGCTCCCTCGCCTCCTTGCCCGCATATAAGATCTCCTCTCCTCTCCCTGGACCACCCCCATTTCATCCTCTCCCTCTCCTGGTAAGCTCCACCGAGAACCGCCGCCTTTCCATTGTCGGCCGAGCCTCCGCCGCCGCTCATCTCCACCGCGCCACTACTCCGGCCATCCTCCGGTGCCGCCACTGCTGCACCACCCCCGTCACAAAGCGCCCCCAGTTGCCGAGGAACATTCCCCCCCAAGCCTTCGGTTTTGGTCAACTGTCGCCGCTGGATTCTTCACCGCCTCCGGCTGCCCACTTCTCTGCCCTCGATCTCCCTCCTTCGGCCACTTCCGGTCCCCATTGTTGACCCAGTAGGTTTTCCTCCCCGAGTTCTTCCCCATGCTCACCTTCCCTGGCTCAGGGCACCGCCGGAGCTCAGTGTCCACCATAGCCGAGCCTCCGCCGTCGCTCATCTCCACCATGCCGCCACTCCGGCCATCCTCCGGTCGTCGCACCACCACCATCAGCTTCCCTTCGCCGAGATCTTTCTATTTTGGTGCTTGGCCGCCGCCGCCGAGGCCGCCTGCATAGGCGACGAGCGGAGCTTCGCCTCCCCTGTTGAGTCGAAACGGCGGCCGGCACTATGCGTGCTTAACCCCCGGGGTTACTGTTGGCGATTAAGGCTAAGCAGTCATTAGCTGGTTAATTAACATCGCCTCCTGTGACCGACAAGTGGGCCCCGCTGTGCACTGTTCTGTGGACCGGTAGACCCGTGGACCATGCGTAGTGCGTGTTGACCTCTGGTCCACACACTGTACACGTGAACCCAGCACTGTTCGTAGGCACCACATGTTAGTGGCCCAATTCTCTCTCCTCTTTTTATTTTTCTGGATTTAATATCTAATTAAAACTTCAGAAGCTCCGTTCTCCTCCGTTATGGCTCCAAAATTTTTGAAATTTGTTTCTAAATTTGTCTAAATTCAAGATCTTGATAATGGCACTAGTCTTGTTTACTTTGGAGTTCATTTATTATATTTTTAGTATTTATTTTCTCTCTTTGCTTGTTATTCCTTTTTTTGGTATGTTCGTCCGAATAGGATTCGAAGAAGCGTGGGATCTCCAACTTGATCAAACACAAGACTATCAAGACTCTTTTGCCTATAACCAAGGCGAGTGACAATTTGATCATTTTGAGCCCACATTTTATATAAATTATATTTATTTAAATTACCAAAATTGCATACTTTGATTCTTTTATCAAATGTATGTTAAATATTAAGGTAGATAAATGCCCATTTTATGATTAATTAATTATTAAGCCATCCTTTGATAATTGAATCCATTATTCCATGTCACCCTAGTAGCTATGTGGTAAATACTAGTATAAGTTGTACTTCAGCGACATGCTAGTCTTGCTTAAGTATCAAGGCATTAAAATGCCCTAATCATCATCTTTTAAACATTAAAGTGGTTTTGGACAGTCATTGTGGTTAAATGACTGGCATGTTGAGATAATTGGTTTTACTCCTAAAAAACCTAACAACTTGCTATTACTATTTCTGGGCGGATGGAAAGTGTGGCGGGGGCCGTCGTGCACAAGAGTGGTTGGTAGGTGGTATGAACCGCTCGGGTGGATTAAGGACTTAATCTTGTCATGACCTCGCGTGTAAAACAAGTACAACCACAAGTTTGTAAAATACAACTTGGCTTAGTAAATTTATTAAACTCTGAATGTTATCTCGTTGGAAGGGTAGTGGGAGTGTTCAAGCAGTGGACACGGTCCGGCTTGAAAACTGTTGTAAAAAAGGGTGTTTGAGGTCATTTGAGCAAAATGATTCAATTTAGAACTTTTTGTCTCTCGAATGGTCTTTGTTAGCTTCTTGATCTCACATTAACATTCTGACATGGCCATTATCACTTTAGGATCTCTGTTGATGAACTTGCTAATTTTTGAAGCTTTGCTTAAATTGTTACAATTCATCGCTTTTATTTGAGCCTTCTAGCTTAGCTTTGATATATATGTCTTAACATGATCTTGCTAGCACCATCAGGCTTGATATGTATTGAGTAATAGTAGAAATGCTAGCTTGTTCTTTTGGGTAATCACCAAAGCTTCTTGTTCTATTTTTTTGTTGAAAAATACAAAAATGAAGCCACTCCATTGCATTTCATTCATGCTCCTTCTTATTCTTCTTTCTCATTTCTGCATTTGTTATCTCTGGATGAGAGGAAGTTGTGATTCCTTGATGATTCCATTGTCAAAGAGGGAGAAGATATAGCAAAAATGTTAAAAGGGGGAGCTATTTTGAAAAATGGAAGAAAACTAATTTTTTTTGAAAAATGATGATCATAGTGAGGGGAAGTATGTATTTTGCATTCTTGTGATCTTATTGCTATTTCTGAACTTGAATTGCAATTTTTGGAACCTCACAGTGATCAAAGGTCAATTTGAATAATTTTCTTTCATATGGACCTTAAATGAGATTTTTTACTCTTATTTGGAAATTGAAGCTTTCTCACTTTATTTTGCCATATCTCGCTTGCCTAGACTAATATGAAGCCAACTTGGTCATTTCCATTACTTTCTCTTGCTCTTGGACCAAGTTGTGCCTTTACGCGAAAATGTGAGTATTTTTACTTTTCAAAATTTAAACTTGCATTTTTGAAAAATTGCCAATGTGTTCATCAAGGGGGAGATTGTGGATATTATGGGGATATGCTCATGATCTTAGGATGATGTTACAATTGGCAATGGCATTGAAGGTTTGTCGAATCATGCGTTTTCAGCAAAGATCAAGTGCTGTAAGGTTACTGGCGGTCAGACCGGCCAAGGTGGGTAATACATAATTAAAGCTTTAACATACATTTGAGTACATAATTAAAGCTTTAACATACATTTGACTAACTTAAATAAATATAATTTGCATAAAATGTAGGCTCAAAATGATCAAAATATTGACTCGCCTTGGTGAAAGGTTGTGGAATCTTGGTACTCTTGAGCTTGGTCGAAATGGAGGTCTCTTGTGTCTTCGAACCCTAATCGGACGAAAGTACGAGAAAAAGGTACAACAGCAGAGAGAGCAAATAAATATCAAACTCATAATAAATGAACTCCAAATTGAACAAGACCAGTGCCATTAGCAAGGTCCTGAATTTAGAAAATTTTAGAAACAAGTTTCATAATTTTTGAAGTTATAATGAAAAAGATATGAATTTTTGAAGGGTTTCAATGAAATTTTTAATTGAAAACAAGATCAGAAAAGCTGAAAAACCGAGGGGCTGACACGTGGCACAGGTATTGTGCACGGTCCACAGCACAGTGTGTGTAGATCGGGTCCATGCGCACGGGTGCACGGTCCACGGTGTTGCGTGGACCGGAGGCTCTCCTGCACTGTGTCTGTCCACGGGACCATGGGTCCACGGCACAGTGCCGGCGGCCCACCTGTAAGAGCACGACGCCTTGCGTTCTCCGCCGCGTGGAGAACGAGAGGGGGAGGGAGAGACTGAGATAGGGAGAGGAGGGGAGAGGGCGGGAGGCGCACGACGGCGGGAGCTGGGAGGAGGGAGAGAGAGAGAGAGGCGGCGCCGGAGCGGGGGCCAGAGGTGAAGGCCAGTGCGGAGCCGAAGGCGACGACACCCGAGCGCGGGAGGAGGAGGCGAGGGCGGCGACGGCGTCGAAGACGAGGGGAGGAGGTGAAGGGGTGGAGGGGGAGGAAAGTGAAGGCGCCTCGGGCTTCTTATAGCCGGCGGAGGCGGGGAGAGGAGAGCTCGCGCGGTCACAGCACAGTGGGCGTGGACCGGGTCTATACGCACGGGTGCACGGTCCACGACACTGTTGCGTAGACCGGAGGCTCCCGCATTGTGCCGGTCCACAGGACCACGGGTCCATGGCACAGTGCAGGCGGGCCCACCTGTTAGAGACACAGCGCCGAAGCGGGGCCCACTTGTCGGCTATGGCGTGGCGTTAAAAATGCGACGGCGTCACGCGGAGCACGATGCCTTGCGTTCTCTGCTGTGCGGAGAACGAGAGGGGGAGGGAGAGACTGATACGGGGAGAGGAGGAGAGAGGGCGGGAGGCGCACGGTGGCGGGAGCTGGCAGGAGGGAGGGAGGGAGAGAGAGGTGGCACCGGAGCGGGGTCAGAGCCGAAGGCGAAGGCCAGTGCGGAGCCGAAGGCGACGACACCCGAGCGCGGGAGGAGGCGAGGGCAGCGACGGAGTCGGAGATGAGGGGAGGAGGTGAAGGGGTGGAGGGGGAGGAAAGTGAAGGTGCCCCGGGCTTCTTATAGCTGGCGGAGGCGGGGAGAGGAGAGCTCGCGCGGTCCCGAGGCGACGCCGGCCATGAGTGCCAGCGCGCGGAGAGGACCGGGCAGGGGCAGGTGGTGCGGCAGAGGGATTGGCGGGGAGGGGCGGTGAGGGGACTAGGCGGGGAGGGGCGGTAGGGGACTAGGTGGGGATGGGCGTTGCAGCTGGGGTTCAGCAGAGGGGACGGGAGCAGGAGGGTGGCAGAGGGGGGGGGATTGGCGAGAAGGGGCGGTTGCGTGCTCGCACGGGAGAGAGAGAGAGGGTGGGGCAGCGCTCGGGGCCGAGGCGGGCGGAGGAGAACCGGGCCGGGACGGGACGGGCCCAATCCGAGGTTAGGGTTTTCGAAACACAAACTGAAGTTCAGATTTTGACTTTGATTTGCAAATTGATTTTGAAAACTGAGGATGTTACATCATAAATCTTGTCTATTGGTCTTTTCTTCTCAGTTCATAAGTCAGTTCAGTTTTTAAATTCTGACTGTTGAAGACAAAGATCCTAAGAGAAACAGAAACAAAAATAGTTAACAAACTCGCAAGTTTCACACCACTGTAAAGCAATATTAAGTTATAGAATTTGACTACATTTATTTTGTGAAACAAAGTACACCAAATTAGAGGAAATGAAAACTACAATGAGGATGAAAGTTGCATAATTAGCCCCCTGAAATATTCAGTCTACATTTCAAGCTCAAAGGCCGACAAATCGAAGCTATCAGACAGACCAGTGCCAGTCTTGAAACCTCAACCACACTGAGCCACAGCATCAGCTCCTTGGTCTTCACCCCGGCAATCTTCCTCAGCTTACCCTTCTCGACGAACGCCATCACCTCTGTGGCGTAGGAGACGGTCTGCTTGATCTTCTTGAAGGTATGCTCCTTCTTCTTCTTCTGAATAATCCACATGAAACAGTTTGCGCGGTTATACCCAAACTCCTCGATGTCGTCCAAGGGGAATAGGCCCTTTGGAAGGCCGAGCTCCTCGAGCAGCTCCATGGACCTCTTCTTGCCAGCGGCGTCGCCCTTCGCGACCTCTGCGCCGGCACGGTGGGCCTCGATGGTTTGAGATGCCATTTCAGGCTCTTCAGCTATGCTTGGTTACTTTGGTACTTGCAAGAAGCTATTGCTTTTGTGACGAGAAGTGTAGCAAGGAGGAGAGCTATATATAGTCAAGTGTCAAGTGCCCTGATTGAATGGTTTGTGAGTTGTGACTAGAAAAGGTGTCTTAGTTGCATGACGTGAGATAATCAAATGTGAATCTTTTGACTAGGTTGTTCAATGGAGCACTGATCCTGAATCAAATGTGAATCTTTTGACTAGGTTGTTCAATGGAGCACTGATCCTGAGCATGACTAGTACTAATTGGTCAGTCCCCGTCTAGCCCTTCATTATGTTATTGTTAATAACTTAATATGCTCATGTCGTGCGGCTAACGGACTGTGCTATGCGTTGCTGTGCAGAGACGCCAAAAGAGGTATGTCTCAGTGGACTTGGTCATGGACTTAAGCAGTAAGATATATCCATGGTCAGAGAAGGCTGGACAGGCTTGACTTTGTTCTTCACGACCTATGAAAAGTGAAAACGTAGTCCACAGATTTCGCCTCTCCATTCTAGAAATTAGCAGCTTGTATCTGTCAAAGCTGACAAACATATACGGTAGTGAAATACTACAGTGAGGAAGACAAGCATGTTCCATTTCATCACAAAAAGCTCAAATTAGCTCTTCCATTTCACAATATCAACACTGTATTTTTGTTGGTAGGAAACCAATCCTAGACAACACTTGATGGCGTCCCAAGTCGTCAAGAGCCACCGCGCCGGTGCGGAGATTGTCCGCGCCTCCACAGGGATGCCTGTAACATCCTCATATTTCAAAGAAAACTTTAAAAATCAAAAACTTGCCTTTCAATTTTGAAATCTTCAATCTCGAATCATACCTGGGTTTGGGCCCGGCCCGGCCCGGTTCTTCTCCGCCTGTCCTGGCCTAGTTCCTCTCCCCGCCTCGGCCCTAGGCGCCGTCCCCACCACCTCGCCCGTGTGCGCACGCCACCGCCCTCCTCGCAAATCCCCCTCCTCTACACCTCTGCTCCGCTCGACTGCAGCGCCCGCCCTCTCCCCGCCTTGTCTCCATCACCGCCCCTCCTTGCCAACGCCCGCTGTCATCGCCCCTGCCTTGCTCGGTCGCCTCTGAGCGCAAGCACTCATGGCCGCCTCTGGACCGCGCGAGCTCTCCTCGCCCTCACCTCTGCCAGCTATAAGAGGCCCCGCCTCCTTCGCTTCCTCCCCCTCCACTCCACCGCCTTCTCCACTCCCCTCGTCTCCAACGCCGTCGCCGCCCTCGCCTCCTCCGACTCAGTGTCGTCGCCGCCTCGCTCTGTTGCCCGCCTCCAGCCTTCGGCCCGCCCCGCCCCGCACTCGCCTCTCTCTCTCTCTCTCTCTGCGCCCCGCCCTCTCCCCTCCTCTCCCCGCTTCACTCTCCCTCTCGTTCTCACAAGCGGAGAACGCGAGGCGCCGATTTTATTGCCGTGGCCGAGGCCGACAGTGGGCCCCGCTCCAGCCAGAGCTGATAAGCGGCTCGCCAAGATCAAGCCAGAGAACGGTGAACCCGTGGACCAGCACAGTGCGTGTCCGCCTCCAGTCCATGAAACAGTGTCGTGGTCCGTGCACCTGTGTGCATGGACCCGGTCCACGAGCACTGTGCTGTGGACCAAGCCCCGGGTGCGCACCACGTGCCAGCACGAGAAAATCCAGTTTTCTGATTTTCTTTTAAGTTATTAATTTGATTGAAAAGCTTCAAAAATTCATATCTTTTTCTTTATAACTCCAAAAATTATGAAACTTGTTTCTAAAATTTTATAAAATCAAGATCTTGCTAATGGCACTAGTCTTGTTCAATTTGGAGTTCATTTATTGTGAGTTTGGTATTTATTTACTCTCTCTACTGTTGTGCTTTTTTCCGGTACTTTCGTCCGATTAGGGCTCGAAGACGCATGAGACCTCCACTTCGACCAAGCTCAAGAGTACCAGGACCCCACTGCCTTTAACCAAGGTGAGTCAATACTTTGATCATTTTGAGCCTACATTTTATGCAAATTATATTTATTTAAAATATCAAAGTTCATGCTTTAAATCTGTAATCAAATGTATGTTAAAACTTAAGGTAGTTAAACATCCATTTGATGATTTATTAATTATTATCCATCCTTTGACAAGTTGAATCCCTCATTCCATGTCACTCTAGTAAATATGTGGTAAATACTAGCATAGGTTGTAAAGTGGTTTTGGGCAGTCATTGGATGTAAATGACCGACGTGTTGTGCTAATTGGTTTTTCCTTCCTAGAACCCTAAACAACTTGCTAGTACCACATCTGGGTGGATGGAAAGAGTGGTGGGTGCAGATGTAGCACGAGAATGTCTGGAATGTGGCATGAACCGTCCAGATGGATTAAGAACTTAATCTTGTCATGACCTCTCGTGTAAAACAAGTACAACCGCAAGTCTGCAAAGTGCAATTTGGCTTAGTAAAATTATTGAACCCTGAATGTTATCCCACAACTGGTGTTTGGAAGTGTGTAAGCAGCAGGATGTATGCTGACTTGAAAGGGACATCGGGGAGGGTGAAGTTGCCAGCTGTGCTAGTCGTTGTGGCCAGGGCCAGCTGCGCTAGTCATTGTGGTAAACATCCCGCACAACTTATGGAATTGGCCATAGGGGTGAGATGACGAAAGGGGCGAGGTAGTTTGAAATGTTACTGTGACGATCGCTCAACTACGTGACTAAGCAATCATGTGGGGTAACAAGCATAATTATCTCTTGTGGGTACAGTGTACAACCTCTGTAGAGTCTAAACTGTTTAAACAGCCGCGCCTACGGTCAAAGGCGGATATGAGAACTTAATTTAAGTTAGTTCTATTTCAAAAACCTTTGTGGGTGTATTAAAAATGTGATGGGCTCATTTAGCCCTTGTTTTGGATTTTTCCTAGCTAGCCTTACCTAGTGCTGATAATTAGTAGATGTAACTGTTATCAAAATTAAGCATGAGGTGGAGGTAACCTTTACTGTTATTTAATATTGCACTTACTCTCTTTAATAAAATGCAATTTGTTTAAAATGCTAAGTCATAGGAGTTTGTAATTTTGATAATTGAAAATGTTGCTTTAGCAAATAAAAGAACCTGGGTCAACCTTGTTAAGCCTTGCATGTATACTATTGCATACTGTGTATTGGCTCGCGAGCACGGTGGTTGTGCTCATTCTCGCTCTCCCCCAAACCCTCCAGATGATTTGAATCAATGAGACTACGCCTACTACGAGGATCCCGAAGTCGATGCCCAAGGGAACCCTGAAGAATAGTCTAGATTATGTAGTCTAGGTCTCGCCCCAATCTAGTGGACTCGTCGGTACTTGCATACAACCGATATTACCCAACCCTTGGATAATATCAGTCGTACGTAGGTCACCCCAGTCGCTTGCCTGTGGGGAGATGAGCCCTATCCCCTCTTTTGCTTCCGCTGTAGCTACGTGCTTTTATGTGATGTAATCAATTTGGCCTGGTGGCCCTTATGTAAAACTCGACCCGACGTGGTCTATGTCACTTTGATATCTGTTTACATTTGAATGTTTTAATTCACGCCATGTATGAAATGATTCAGCAATGAGCATGTGAGTGCTACCTACTGATCCAGGGACTAGCACAGTATTTTTACAGAGGATTTGGGATTAGAAAATCCGGGTCCGACAACGCCGTCTGCAAGAAGAAGTCGGTCGAAGTGCTCGAGGAACTCGGCCTTCCAAAGGGCCTGTTGCCCCTCGAGGATATTGAGAAGTTCGGCTAAAACCGCGACGCCGTGTTCATCTGGCTCGTATAAGAGTCATGCGGCCTTATCTAGCTGAGAGAGAGAGACCGGAGAAGAGGTCGTGGGGTTTTGTTATTATTATATTAATCACCTATTCTGAAAAGGCAATGTACTAAATAAGGTTGCAAATCTATGTCAGAATTGAGTTGATGTGTTACTACGTTATGTAGTTAATGTTCATATCTGACGTGAGTTATGACTAGGTTGCACATGCATTGCTAAGTTTCTTGTCTGACATTGCAATTCAGACATACTACGAGGCAACTGTAGAATATCCGGCAACAAAGTTCGTCCCCATCATGATTCAAAAGGTTGCGTTGAATTATCACTCTTGGACACGGTCTCAACGTGATAATGTGGAACAAGCTGTGAAACCAGACCACCGCAAGCTCATCTAGGAAGGGCCAGCATCAGAATTTGCCATGTACACATCAGCATTTGGCAATGCTGAAATTGTTCGTGAACATCAGAAAACCGTGGACAAGAGTCTTCAGGCTATCATCAGAGACAATGAATCTCAACACATGGGCCTTCCTTGTGCCAATGTTCTCCAACTTCATGCCATTACTCAGATGTCCATCAGAGAATGACCGAGTAGATGGCAAGTTTCAAATCTACCGTTCTGGGTTGTATCATTAGTCTCTAGTCTCTAATATTGGTATAAGTTTGAGCATAATGTTCAGTTAATTGCTTGCAGTTTCTGGGAACATTTTGTTTCCTCAATGAGCGTAGTTAATTACTTGATCCACTTTAGTAGGTTTTCCCCCAACCCTATTATGGAGTTCTGATTATTGAAGGTACATGATCCTAAGAGAGAAGATCCTACAACATCAGCAATTCAGGCATTCAGCCCCACCCTATGAACTGAAAAAGGAAGTAATAAACTCAGAAACAGTTGCATTACAAAATTGCAATGCTATGTTACTGAGTATGACATCTCTTTTTTCACCAAGCTGACATCTCTTTTTTCACCAAGCAAAGTACGACAGGCGGCAACAAAGTAAGCAAAAAAAAAGAGTAAAATTACATAAGGGTAAAAGTTGCATAACTAGCCATCCTGGAATATTCAGGTTACATTCCTAGCTCAAAAGCCGACACATCGAAGCTATTAGACAGACCAGTGCCAGTCTTGAAGGTGATCTCTCCAGCGGAGGAGACAGTCTGCTTGATCGTCTTGAACGTGTGCTCCTTCTTCTGAACAATCCACAAGAACCCACTTGTACGATTATACCCAAACTCTCAAGTGTCCTAATTGCATGGTTTGAAACGAGAAAATGAGTGATTTTTTTTGACTTGGTTATTACAGTACAGAGCCTGGATGACTTCTTGGACCAGATCACTGGACTTCTGGACCTGTAACAAATGGTCAGTTAGAAATCGACAGCCAAATTACAAAGTAGATCAAGAATAGTGAGACACCAATTTTTATATGAAAAACCCTTTCGGGGGAAAAAAAATCCACAGGCGCACGACGCCGATCTTCACTATATCAGAAAAAAATATTTATAAAATGCAGAGAATTTCATGAGTCGTCAACTCTTCCCGTGTGACTTATAAGAGGTATATATGGTGGAATAAAACTGACTTGAGTCGAAGACAGAAACAAATCCGAAAAAGTAGAAAATCCGTGTCTCCAAAACTTGGTCTCTTTAGAATTCGGATCACATATTAACAATCTTCACCTTGAGACGAATTCCCTCCTTGTAGCATATGAAAAAACTTCCTCAACAATAAATAATCACCGTGCGCCGAAAGTCCCTTGGACTAAACTTTAACATCAACTAAGTTTGAGCAAAGCTCAAGCTTAGTAACTGGAACTGACTTTGTCATCATATCAGCATGATTATTATGAGTATTTATCTTGCATACCTTAATACTATCTTGAGCAATGACATCTCAAATATAATGATATATGACATCAATGTGCTTTGTTCTTTCATAAAACATACGATCCTTTGTAAAACATATAACACTTTGACTATCGCAAAACATAGTAATGCAAGAAGTATCTCTATAAAGCTCAGTGTATAAACCTCTCAACCATGTAGCTTTTTTTGCATGCTTTAGAAATAGTCATATACTCTGCTTCAGTGATAGATAAATCAACAGTGGCATGCAAACTTGCTTTCCAACTCACAACACAACCACCAATAGTGAACACATAACCTGTAAGTGACCTCATCTTATCCAAATCACCAGCATAATCAGAATCCACATAACCAATAAGTCCATCTCTAGATTTTTCAAACTGTAAATAAGCATTAGGTGTACAATGTAAGTATCTAAAAATCCACTGAACTGCTTTCCAATGCTCTTTACCAGATTAGCTATGAATCTACTAACAACACATAGTGGCCTGCAAACTTGCTTTCCAACTCCGTGTCTTCAAACCTTGGCCTCTTTAGAATTCGAATCAAATATCAACATGTTCAATTTGGTCATCTCTGGCCAGCTCTCCAGTGCGCTATTGTTATTGTGGAGACGTCAAGGAAGTATGCCACTATGGACTTGGTCATATGCACGGTCAGAAAAGGCTGGACAATAGCCATGACTCCATTCTTGACGGCCTATGAAAACGAAGTCCACAGAGTTTGCCTCTCCATTGTACAAAGTAGGCAAATAGCTGCCGGTCTCGCTCGGTTGGCGCTCACACACAATGAATCGAACATACATGCCTAGCTTGAAACATCTATATAAGCAGCCCCAGCTTATCATATTCCATCACCAAAAGCTCTAGTTAGCTCTTCCAATTCAGAAAATTAATACATCTTCGTTCAATCCAATACTAGAAAGTACTTTGATGGCGTCCAAAGTCGTCGAGAGCCACCGTGCCTGTGCGGAGATCGTCAGAGGGGAGGATATCTGCAAGAAGAAGTCCATTGAGCTTCTCGAAGAACTTGGCCTCCCCAAGGGCCTGTTCCCGCTGGACGACATCGAAGAGTTCGGGTACAATCGAGCGAACGGGTTCATGTGGATCCTTCACAAGAAGAAGAAGGAGCACACCTTCAAGAAGATCAAGCAGACTGTATCCTACGCCGGCGAGGTGACGGCCTTCGTCGAGCCGGGGAAGATGAAAAAGATCGTCGGGGTGAAGACCAAGGAGCTGCTGCTGTGGCTGAGCGTGGTGGAGGTGTATGTTGACAAGGCGTCTCCTGGCAAGGTCACCTTCAAGACCGGCACCAGTTTGTCCGAAACCTTTGATGCAGCAGCCTTCGAGCTCGGAGAGTAGGGAGTAAGGAGCCATGGCTTACGAGCTAGTAATGATGCTACAGATAATCAAGCCAGGGTAGATGGTGTACTACATTTCAGATGCTATAAATAAGTATATGTTTTTAAGTTCTTGTAATCTTTTAAGCTGTTGTCCTTATTCACTACTAAGAAGCCTTGTAACTTGTTCAGTTTGTAAGGGTTCAGTCATGAAATGGATCATTGCACTTGAATTTTTCTGTCAACTCATTGCTGCTCTCTTGAATTGATCTCTTAGTGTGTGCACACTAAGTATGAATGGCATCAAAATATAAGAGCAAATGAACAATGAGTCCTATCAACAAATAGTTCTGTAGTGATCTGACGTACAATCATGAAAAGTTGATGACTGAGCTTCTACTGAACATGCATTTCCATACAAGCAGTACTCTCGAAGCACTCACAGGCGTGCAGAGAAGAATAGCATTAGAAAACTTCAATTTGTGCCTCAATATATTCTTCAGACAATCTCACATTTTTCAAGATGCATATGTTATCCTACTACTAGCCTCACCTGTTCTGTGTTCTGACAGAAATGTGTACCAAACCAGAAAGAAAAGGCTAGGTTATGCCAAAGTTGAGTTCATTTGAGATTTCAAGAAAGTTCTTGTCAGAGGTGATTGTAGATCAGTAAGTTCTAAGTTTGCCCATCTTCTGACGTAACTTGGCTGGAGAAATTATTGGTTCTTCTACCATATTGGAATTCTGTTTTGAGCCTTTGACAGAGATGGTCCCCGGCTCGCCTCGGTCGCTCCCCCGTCAACCCTGCCGCCACCTTCCCGCGTCGCCGCCTGTCCTCGCCCAACTGCCGCCATGACTGCCTAGGGACTGAGCGCTTCTCGCCTTGCCTTCCCCGGCTCCACCTCCCCTTCTCCCCCGGCTATAAGTAGCCGCCGCCCCTCCGGCTTCCTTCCTCTCCCTCCCCCATCTTCGCTGCCGCTTTGCGCCGCCCTAACCGCCCCGGTGCCGTCGCCATCTTCCCCCTCTCCGGCGCCCCTCCGGCCATCGCCCGCCGCCAGGAGCTCCGCGCCGACATCCTCTACCTCCCCCAACTGCCGGCCGAAGCTCCCCGACGCCGTGGATCGCCTCCCCCGTGCGCCTCTCCCGCGCCGCCTCCACTCCCGACGCCGGCCATCTCTGCCGCTCCCCCGCCTCCACCGGCCTCGTGGTGAGCATCCCCGCACTGTCCTAGTGCCCAGGCTATCGTCCCCCTCCCCTCTCCTCCCTCCGGCCATCGTCGCCGCTAGTGGCCTCTGTGCCCGTGCGCTTCCGCCGCCGCCACCTCCTCTCCAGAGCCGCTCCGGCCGCACCACCACCTCCCTTGGCCTCCTCTCTTCCCCGATGTCTTGTTTTGCTGGTCCCCGCCGCCCCTCCTGCCGCCGCTCGCCGCCGGCAGCTGCCGCCGAAGCACCTCCCCTTGCTTCCCTTCCTGTGCGGCTATCTCCCTCTCCCTCTGTCTCTCTTTGACAGTGGGCCACCCCCCCTGTGTATTGGACAGCAGAGCATCAGCACTGGGTTGAGTAATCTGTATTTGAATGATTAATCTGTGTATCAAAAATTGGTGTATTGATCTTGCTATATTTTTGTTAACCCCCTATGCAGTGTGGTCTTGGAGTATCTGTAGCTGAAGTGAGTTTGGCAAAAGAAATGGTGTATTGAAGTTTGTATGGTGATCTTGTATTATTTTTGTTAACCTCAGTGGTTTAGCAATTTTCCAAATTGGCAAAAATATTCTAAAATATTTTGTTTTAACCTGAGTCGATTAGTAGCTTTCCATTTGGTGAAAATATTCCAAATAATTATTCTCTATGATTGTATTGTGAACTTGCGACGAATTCGGTTAACCGTTGTTAATTGTTAACGTGCCAATTGACAAGAGTTAGCGGAATTATCCATTTCGTCGATATTTGAGAGCTATCGATTAAGAGCATAATTTGCAAAATCTCGGGAAATCGAAGTTATGTAAATGACCTTCGTAATCGCCTCTGCAATCATGTCATATGTTTGTTAAAACTAATTTGATCAATTTTTTTTCCTGCTTTTGTGTAAAAGGCTTCGTGGTTTAAGAAATTAATTTACAGTTTGCTAAAAATAATTTCGGGAAGCTATTCGGGATTAACTCGTTGATCTCAATATCTTGCTTTGAAAACTTGTATATTAATCCTATAACCCTGTCATTTGTTCTGTGGTCCAAATATCATTTTAGCGCATCTTTTTTACCCCCATCCAAAGTCATCAAATCCAAAATGTTTTATTGTCTTTTAAGCCTGGCAAAAATATCCAGTACCCTAATCTTACCGATCAATATTTGTCCTTCTATCCTTATATCTGGTTTTTAAACCACAAGTGGTATTTAATAAAAATTAATATTACCACCATTTCTATTCAACTGCAGGGAAGAACTGCGGTAATTCTTGGACTCCCTCTGTGATCGTCAATTTTAATATTGCCCTTCACTTGTCAACTCGCACCCAAATCTCTTTTGGTTAACCCTCAGTAAATAGTATTCCTTATTCTAAAGAAGCTCTTGTCTTTAAAATTAATTAGGTCAAGCGGTGTCGTTACCCGATCGGCAATATCTTGCCATCTTCCAAATCCGAAGTGAAGTATCCCTGCGAAAGTTCCTTCGACTTTGATTCCCTCTTGTTCCCCCCGGCAGAGTCTCTACGCGTTTGCCTCTTTTCCTCAACTGGTCATTTGACTTTGTCAAACATCCCGGCCTTGCTAAAACCTTTTCTCTTAAGCTCGTTAATCGCAAAACTTATTTAAAAGCTCTTTGAATGTTTTTGGTCTTTTTAAGTTCTTTGGACTTAATTGATTTTCTCGCTTGTTATCGCGTAATTAGGAGTAGGAGTTCTGAAGAAGCAGTGACTTGAGCAGGATCAAGATTCGGATAAAGACGCAAACCCAGAATTCAAAACCCCTAGCAGAGAAGGCCCTGAGTAAGATCAAGGCCGCGATAACCTGACCCAGGCGAGTCAATACTTTGATCATTTTGAGCCTACATTTTATGCAAATTATATTTATTTAAAATATCAAAGTTGCATGTTTTAATTCTGTAATCAAATGTATGTTAAAGCTTAAGGTAGTTAAACACCCATTTGATGATTTATTAAGTATTATCCATCCTTCGATAAATTGAATCCCTCATTCCATGTCACCCTAGTAATTATGTGGTAAATACTAGCATAGGTTGTACTTAAGCGACATGCTAGCCTTGCTTAAGTACTGGGACAATAAATGTCATATTTATCATCTTTTAATCATGAAAGTGGTTTTGGATAGTCATTGGATGTAAATGACTGGCGTGTTGTGTTATCTGGTTTTCCTCCCCAAAACCCAAAACAACTTGCTAGGACCACATCTAGGCGGATGGAAAGAGTGGTGGGTGCAGATGTAGCACGAGAATGTGTGGAATATGGTATGAACCGTTCAGATGGATTAAGGACTTAATCTTGTCATGACCTCCTGTGTAAAATAAGTACAACCGCAAGTCTGCAAAGTGCAACTTGGCTTAGTAAAATTATTGAACCCTAGAAGTCATCCCACAGCTGGTGTTTGGAAGCGTGCAAGCGGCAGGATGTATGTATGCTCGAGAGGGACACCAAGGGAGGGTGAAGTTGCTAGCTGCGCTAGTCGTTGTGGTAAACATCCCGCATAACTTATGGGGGTAGCCTATAGGGGTAAGATGACGGAAGGGGCAAGATAGTTTGAAACGTTACTGTGACGATCACTCAACTACATGACTAAAGAATCATGTGGGGTAACGAGTGTGATTATCTCTTGTGGGTACAGTGTACAACCTTGGTAGAGTCTAAACTGTTTAAACAGCCGCACGTACGGTCAAAGGCAGAGATGAGAACTTAACTTGAGTTAGTTTTATTTCAAAAACCTTTGTGGGTGAATTGAAAAATGTGATGGGCTCATCTAGCCCTTGTTTTGGATTTTTCTTGGGTAGTCTTACCCAGTGCTGATAATCGGTGGATATAACCTCTATCAAAATTAAGCATGAGGTAGAGGTAACCTCCGCTGTTATTTAGTATTGCAGTTACTCACTTTAATAAAATGTAATTTGTTCAAAATGCTAAGTCATAGGAATTTGTAACTATTATAATTGAAAATATTGCTTTAGTAAATAAAAGAACCCAAGTCACCCTTGTTAAGCCTTGCATGTATATATTGCATCTTGTGTGTTGGCTCGTGAGCACGGAAGTTGTGTTCATCCTCGCTCTTTCCCCAAACCCCTAGAAGCAGGAAATCCTGAAGCTTTCGACTTCTACGAGGAACCAGATGTCTGAAGACCCAGGAGTTTTTGAAGTGTAGTTTAGTCTTTAGCCGTTCTAGTCTCGCCTCAGTCTAGCTGACTCCGCCGGTACTTATGTGCATCCTCTATTGTCTGAGTTTTTGGGTAATATCAGATGTACACAGGTTTCCCCAGTCACTTGCCTGTGGAGAGATGTGCCCTCACCCTTTTTTGCTTCCGGTGTTGCTTCCGCTACTTTGTGATGTAATTGTTTGGCCTGTTCGGCCCGTATTGTAAAACTTGGCCCGAAGCGGTCTATGTAAACTCTGATGTGTTAAAATTAATGAATGGTATGGTTTACGCTATGTATGAAATGATTCAACAATGTATCTGTGGGTGCTATCTACTGATCCAGGGAATAGCAGAGTGCAATCGCAGAGGATTCGGGATTAGAAATTCTGGGTCCGACAAGTCATATCATGTGCATATCATGGGGATATGCTTGTGATCTTAGGATGATGTTACAATTGGCAATGGCATTGAAGGTTTATCTAATCATGCGTTTTCAGCAAAGATCAAGTGCTGTCAGGTTACTGGCAGTCAGACCGGCTAAGGTGGCGGTCAGACCAGCCACCTCTGGTGGTCAGATCGGCCAGGCCTCGGGCTTAGAAGTTGGCGGTCTGACCGGCCATAAGTAACGTTGATTTTGGAGATGGGCAAAAAATAGAGGGTGTAGGTAAGAAAGGGGATTCTCCTACACTTGATCTCATAATTTTTGGAGCTTCCAGTCAAAAGATCTATTCGTTTGAAATTTCCAAAGAGGTATCGGATTTCCAAGGTGGAAAGTTGGCTAAGTCCCTTGCTGGGCGGTCAGACCGGCCCTTGAGTGGCGGTCTGACCGATTTTTACTTGTTCGTCGTCATTTTGGTGGCGATATTTGTTGATTAAGTCAAGTTCATGAGTTTCAGTACATATGTGTTGCATGATGCATGTTTTGACTAATGTGGGTCAAGTTGCGAAGAACTTGTTCCCGAAATCGATCTCTTAGTCTATTGTTGTGCAGGTGGCTTGGAGGTCAACGACGGTCAACGGCGAGGATGATCGGGACTAAGCTTGGAGAGTTGAGTTTCAGAACGATCGAGGATGCCTGGTGAAGTCGATGAATTCAAGCATGGCGCAAAATGGACAAGGATGACCGAACGGGAAGTTCGGTGCAACGGGTTGCATCAAGCGGTGCAGGGGTCGGTGCAAGTGCCATGGTGGTTTCGGTGGGAGCCGGATGGGAGAGACTTGCCGACATTAAGAGAGCCGGTGATCAACCTACATGTGGTGAAGCATGGGAGTGCTTCATGAAGATTGGACTCAGTCTTCGGAGAATGATCGAGAAGGGGTGTTTTGGTAACTTCACCAAGATACCGCCTTGATTTCTTTTGGCTAAACCGCGGCACAAGACGGTGCAAGGAGAAGTGGTTTTGGTCAAGAGAAGATGAAGACAATGCTTTGAAATGCGTGTGTTAGTGAAACCTGTTTGTGTGTGGGCTTTGTTGGGGAATGCATCAAGGCTACGATAGCACAAACAAAAATTTACCGCGCAACCAAGGAACCACCGCAAGCAATAGATCGCGAGATTACCGCTAGACGCGCCGACTCGTAGCGGAAGCAGAGTCGTTGTAGCTAGTTGATGCAGTCGTAGTCGTACTCACGACGCGTCTCCTCCTTCGAGTGGTCGCATCTCGCCGCGCCCGCTTCCTCCGAGTGGTCGACTCGCCACGTGACTTCTCCTCCGACTCCGGTGAACGTCACAAGTTGCGGATCGTCCCAGTGCTGATGCTTCGCAACAACACCTCCGAGGTATCCACACGTATGGGGCAGGATCACCACGCGCTGGAGTGCTAGCACCGGCAGCGTGGTTGAGTTCTTCCAAAGATCATCCCCTCTTTTACCCCATGCCACCGCCCCTCTTTATATAGGCATCCATGATGGGTCTCGACCTAGAGGCCCATTAGGAACTCGTGGCCTATACGAATTCGGATCACCATCCAAAACAGATCCTTACCCTTTAAGTGTGCGACCCCACAGATTCGTGTGTAATCGGTTATGACTCGGAAACTCTTTTCCGATCACTAGTCGTTAGCGGTACCAAGCAGCACATAACGATTCCCAAATACACATATAATATAGCGGACGAACCTTGATGTGATATGATCTATGATCAGGTCCTCATCACTTACGACCAGTTCGTATCTCTATACGACTAGGTTGCAATTGGTCACGACCAGTTCGTAATTCCTTACGACCAGGTTCTTACCATTATGATATTACGTTCGATCAATCTACGACCAGATCGTATCTCCATACGACTAGCCCCTAACTGATCGAACTAAGTGACCTACTCATGCATTCTCCCTTTGCCTCACGATGTCTGGTTGAACTCCAGGTGAGATGAAGTGTCATCCATGGACTGTTCAATATTTTCTCGATCGAGTGTCGGATAACTTCATGTGGTCGACACTACCACTAGTGGCATGGCCATGCACTTTCTTTATCCGATCACCACGAGGGGCCAGAGACATCTCTTCTGTTATGCAAGGAGGGGCAAATCCCATCTCGACCAGTCACATCCCTCCGCATGTTTCATAGCATACCCGAAAGCTACATTTATCACTACCCAGTTACGAGTAGCGTTTGGCAACCCCTAAGAGTGCTATTACACATGTAGAGAACCTGCTGATCTCAGGTCTAAGGATTATACATCATCATTACTTGAGACCAACTAATGACATAAAGATTCATAACAATCTCAATAGTGTCTCAATGATGGGCCTATCCAACCCCATGTTCTCTAACATGTGCTCACATTACTAATTCGATATCCCCATATCCATGACCGGTGAAACATGGTCATCAATCAATATATGTGCTGGTCGTAGCATCACTGGTGTTCCGACCAGTGACATCCGACCAGGGATACATTTAGAATGACATCATATAAGTAAAAGAGCTGCACCAATAAGTCACATACTTATTGATCTATAACTGATGATTCATTCAAGGAACACGATAACATATTATCAAAAATCATGAACATAATGAAATATCATCATCTCTATGATTGCCTCTAGGGCATATTTTCAACAGGCTTAACGGGTGCCCATTAGGGAATACCTTCTAGAAGCTAGCATCCACTATAAATAGGGGAGGGTGCTGGTTGCTCCTCCTTTGACTCTCTTGTTTTCATTGTTGAAACCCTAGTTTTGGTGCTTAGGGAGAATAGGGGAGAGGTTATGTTTCTAGAGGTTGGATTGATTGCGTGCTCAAGTGTTGAGTATTCATCCTCCATGATGGAGTGGCTGTAAACCAACATCTATCTCGAATCAATCCATTCAAGATTGTTCAAGTTGATTCACTTTATGTTCTTGCATTCTATTTTGTGATTTTAGGGCTTTCTTTGATCCATTCAATTTCTCTTGGTTTCTGGCCTAAATCTTGCTTGCTGTGATATGTGGGAACACATCTAGGATCATCTTGATCATCTATAACTCACGAGCAAGTTTTTGGATTATATTTCGGTTTTGGACCATCCTTCACTCAAACGGAAAAAGGTCGAAACTATGACAAAGATCTTCGCGATCTTTTGTTGGAATAGGTTTTTACATCCTAGAGAAGTTGTGTTCCAAGTTTCGTGAAGTTTGGAGTTGTGGATCAAAAGTTAGACCTATTTGTGATTTCGTTTTTGGGCTGATTTTACTGTTCATCGTGCTGGAGGTCAGACCGCCCATATCAGAGGTTAGATCGCTCCATGTAAAAGTCAACCAATCTGAGAGGTCAGGCCATCCAATTTATTTCAGATTGAGTTTTTGTGGTTTTTGGTTGTTTTGCTTCGGGGTTTTGATTGGATTCAATACAAGTCTTCTGCTATGCTTGTACATTGATCTTCATAGCTATTGGCGTGAAAATCGTGTTGAATCTGGACTTGGTGAAAAAGAGATTGTGCTCATATTCACCCCCCTCTTGTCACTTTTTCGGTCCAACAAGTGGTATCAGAGCCCGGTTAGTTCAATCTTGATCTTAATCGGTCACTGAACTTGGCGATGGAGAAGTACTTCACGAAGCCGCATGTCTTTGACGGGCTCGACTATGCCTATTGGAAGAATCAAATGCGTGTCTACCTTCAGGGCGATGGACAAGCCATATGTGAGGTTGTTCGAGCTCTGCTCATTTTGCCTGAGGTTGCTACGCCGGCTTCAGCAGCCCTCTTGGCTAAGAACCATAAGGCAAATAACCTTTTATATGCCGGACTTGCTAGACAGGAGTACGATAGGATCTGTAACCTTGAGACCGCGCACGAGATTTGGAGCACCCTGAAAACCTACCATGAGGGTCCGTCCCAAATCAAGCAAGTGCGTCAAACGGTCTTTAAGCAAGAGTACAACAAGTTCGAGATGCGTCATGGAGAGAGCATTGATGACGTCTTTACTCACTTCAATAAGGTGCTCAACCAATTGAGAGCGGTTGATATTGAGTATTCTCAGTCTGAGAATGCCACCCACCTCTTGGCTGCAATCAACACCAAGGAGTGGGAGATGAAGGCTACTGCCATTAAGGAGAATGCCAATCTCTCTAATCTCACTTTGGAGTTGCTATATAGCAAGCTCAAGACTCATGAGATCAAGAGAGGTGATCATCCTAAGAAGGAGAACATAGCTTTGGTAACAGACCCTTTTAAGAAATCTTTTGATGATTTTTTTTGAGTTTTCTTCTTGATTTTCTTTTGCTTGTTTACTACTATCCATGAAGAGCAACTTGAGAGTATCCCTGAGGCTGAATTAGCCCTTCTAGCTTGTCGGGACCCAAATATGCAAATCTGGACCCTCTGTGTATTCTGCACTAGTCCAGGATCACGCTAGTGCACACAGTGTCAACATTGATGAAATATCACATCCATACAACGAATATAAGAATAAACGAGTACTTTAAATAACAAATAACTGTTGGGACCTTATGGTCGAGTTTTACATTTATTAAGCCATGCAAGGCTGACAATAAAGAAATAACTGCAGCGGAAACGAAATAAACTCCGGTAGGCTCCCATCAATTTACCACAGGCAACCGACTTCGATCAAGACCCTAACGCTCAACCTTCAGAGAACTCTTCTTCAAAAGCAAAGCATTTACTCCTCCGCTTCGTTGATTTGTTTAGCAAGAGTGAGTACACACCGTACTCGCAAGTCATACCACAGAATGCATTTATACATGATGGCTTATTCCAAAGAAATGGCTTCTGTGGTTATTTTGCAGAAATGCAACATTTGCAATTGAATACAAATAATAGATTGAAAGCATAATTCAAAACAAATAGACAATAATAAGTTAACAATTGATTTCACAAAGGACACACAGTCTAATCGAGTTCTTTCACACAGCTGAACGAGTTATCTCACACAGCTGACCCTTCCCAATTGTTTTTATGAAAATCTACCCTCGTGTGAAATTCCGAGCATGTCCATAACCGAGGACGCGCTATTCGAATAGATTGGTTTAAACACTCGCAGAGATTGTACACTTTACCCACACGATGAAACCAACCGGATCGAGTTGATCACAACAAAACCTTTCGAGACTTCATCTCAAACAATGACACTCTCGTGTGCTTTATCGTCGTCCAATTTGTACACACCCTTGGAACGACACACACCATTGGACAGGATGCAATGAACCGTCCCGTGATGTGACATATCACACCTCCAAACCATCACATAGCTTAAATACAACCCGAGTTGTCAATGTCAAGACTCCATAACTTACTAAGTCAGCCCACCATACTAGGCATGTGGTCGCACAAGAAGGCCCAGTTCAATGGCGCACAAAGTTAAGTCCTTAATTGACTAAGGCAAGACTTCCGCTTTACCCAAATCATAAAGTTTAATAAGCACATAGCTCCACCATTCACACGTAATCCACCACTTGCCTCGCCTAAATCTTTTCCCACCCCGCTGATTAAGTGCAACACATGCCATCAACGAGTAATAGCACACAAAGACACACAGATTCATCACACGCTCCATAATCACTTAGTCAAGTTTATAATTGCAACTCACATGAAATGATGACTCGTGGCATGGCTAAGCGGCCTAATCAGATCTAACCAACCCACGCTGGTGCTACGATAATACCAACTAATAATTAATCAACCTAGGGTGACAAAAAGATCATGGCATACAATAGACAAGGTGGCATAACAATTTGGATTAATAGCTACACCCCAAAAGTATTTAAATAATTACTTGAAATAGAATGCAATACATTGAAACAAAGTATTTTGAAAACTGGGTTCAATATAATCAAAGGTATAACTTGCCTTGGAATAGATCTAGATATTGGTCTTGGTCTTGAGGTGCTCCTTCTTTCGCAAAATTCTCAAGTATCGACGCCTACTCGCAAACGAGACAAAAGAAACAAAACAAATAAATAACAGAGGCAAAACAAACTCCAAAAATCAAATAAAATTCATAAATAAATAGATCTGAATTTTATATGAATTTACAAATTTGAATGGGCTCAATCGGAGTTCGGATGCAAAAGATATGGGCTTTGGAAGATTGGAAAATCAATTAAACCCTAAATTGGATTTTCTCGAATTTCCCGAATAAATTTTATAAAGGAAAATCGGATTATTGCGCAATGCTTGCGTCAGCCGAGAATTTCCAGAAAAAGAATTAAAATTAAAATAAAATCGACAGTGGGCCCCACTGCCGCTGGCTCTACCACGGCGGAATCGGGTTCACCGAGCCACTAAGATTTGGCCCGTGGATCGAGCCACGCGGACGCCAAGTGGCCGCCACGCAAGCGCACGAGGTGATGTGGCGCCGACGTGGTCGCCGACGTCGACACACCCAAGCGCGCGCTCGGGACCGAGGGCTCTCCGGCTGTTCGGCGGCGATCACGGCAGCCAAGCCCAAAACGGGTTACCAAGGGGCGGCGAGGCTATCGGAGGTGATGGCGAGCTCAGCGGCAACGGCTCACCGCGGCGGCGAAGAAGGTGGCGGCGCGCGAGCTCCCGTTGTCGGACGGTCCAAGCAACGGCGGTGGAGGCGTCCTCGGCGAAGGCGACGGCGGCACCGTAGCTCCGGTTGTTGCGAGCACGAGGCGCGGGGCGACGGACAACGAAGGTCCGAGGCGGCGGAATCCGGCGGCGAAGAGGTTGCGGCCGGGCGGCGAACCTTCGGCAATGCGCCAAACGAAGACGGCTGTGGGCGCGCTTAGGGTTTTGGTAGAGGAGGTCGGGCGAAGAGGTTGGCACAGAGGCGCCCTTTATAGCCCCGTGGAGAGATATCCGAGAGAAGGCGGCGGCGGCACGCGTAGGGCGGAGTCGGGCGCGGGGAGAGTCCCTGAGGGAGACGACGGTGACGTGGCGAGGCGGGGCCACTGGTCACGGAAGCAACGGCGCGCGCCGGCTTCATGGCCACCACACGAGAGCAAGCGAGCAACATGGGCGGGCGGCAATGAGCGATGGAGATCCCGCGGCCGAGAGCAAGCGAGGGCGACGCGAGCGCGAAGGCGCGCGATCGCGCAAGGGGACACGCGCGAGATCCAATGGGCAAGGCGGAATGGGTCGCGGAGTGGGCCGAGGCGAGGAATAGTGCCGGGCTTCGCCTAGCATCGTTCCGAAGGATTTTCTTTTGATTCTCTTTTAAATAAATCCAGAAAATACAAATAGCAATTAGAAAATAGCAAATGACTTTGGAAAAATTCCAGAAAATTCTATAAAATATATCCAAGCATATAGAATCTAAATAAAATAGTTTTGACAATTGTTGATGTTGGGATTAAGCACATTAAATCAATTTGTCCTTAAAGTCCATATTAAGCTTTTTAAATTAATATTCAAATAAATCCAAATGGTGAATTTTCTTACTACCCATATTTAAAAGATTTTTGAAGCTCTGAAAATAGGGATGTTACATAGCTAGAAAATTTACACGGACCTATAACAATGTGAGAAACAAAAAGAGAAGCGGCTCTGTGACTTGCTATGAGTGTGGAGAGCTCAACCATATTCGGGCAAACTGTCCCAAGCTGAAAAGGAAGGGCAACTACAAGGAGGTGAAAGCGGCTTGGAGGAAGCCTCATGGGAACAAGTCCAAGTTTAATACTGCCAAGCTCATGAAGGCAGCTTACCGGGTTCTTACCGCTTTTGGAGAGCAATCCATGAGCGATGTGGACTCCGGGAGCGAAGAGGACAATGAGGAGGAGCTCCCTCAAGACAAGAAGAAAGGGAAGGCAAAGGACTTCACCGGCATGTGCTTCATAGCCGACTCCGTCGACATCGATGACATTGATGAGGTACCTCCATCCTGTGACGTTCTCTCTGCTAGATGTGATACCATATTTGAGCAACTGCTTAGCCAGGATAAGACGTTAGAGTTCATCATGGCTAGGAATAAGGATCTAGAGTCACAAGTTGATAGTCTCACACTTCAACTTGAAAATACTAAGAATCTTGATATTGATGAATGTTCATACTGCCATGCTTTACATTCTGAACTTACCAAATTGCAAACTGCACATGATGTTGCTTTGCACCAACTAGAAAATTCTAGGACTGAGTTGATTGATGTTAAATCTGCTCCATATGAAAAATGCTTAGAGTCTAGCAAGATGGGTGTTTCTGATAAGGCCGAGTCTAGCACTTACTCTTTCTGCTTAGAACGTGAACATGAAGTAAAGGACATTTTAGAAGCACTTAAAGCTAAGTATGCCAAGCTTAAGGATAGAATTAATTTTGCCTCCTGTGTTTCATGTGAAGCCCTTAAGCTTGATGTTGCTATTCATAAGGAGAGGCAAGCTAGAGCCATTAAGGGTAAAACTTGTGAATCATATCTTAATTTTGAAAAAGAGAATGCTTATCTCAAGGATACTATAGAAAAATTCTCTAAAGGTAAGAAACAGTTAAACATGATTCTTGACAAGTCCAAAACTCCTTATAAGAAGGAAGGGTTATGATACAATTCTGCCCAAGATAAGTCCAAGCCAATTGTCGCTTAAGTATTGGAAAATGGCTTAGTTGAATTCAAAACCCAACCTACAAAAATACTTTTTAAATCTGCAGGTTTTGCCCAATCATCTGTTGTGTCAAGAGGTGCTTCTCCCCGTGGTACCAAGTACCATTGCACCTATTGCAAGAAGGATGGACATTTGATTGAGTTCTGTTGGCGTTGGTTGAAAAATGATAGAAAAAAGTTTGTTATAAATTCATGTCATCGATCTAGAGCCGTCATGAGACATGGTCATCTTGAAAAGAATAAACCTGGACTAGGATTTGTTTCACATACTCGTTATCATCATATTCCTAGACAGGATGCTTCTCATATCCGTGTAACTATTGCTCATGATAGAATTTCAAGAAAAATCAAGGATAGCAATTCTGCTTTTTATACTACTCGCAGACGCGTGTCTCAGTACTGGGTTCCCAAGTCATGTTTAACTAACCCTAGTATTGAGACACATCGATCTTTTGTACCTTGATTTTCAGGATCACCGCGGAAGGGGGAAGAACACGTGGTTCGTCGACTCTGGGTGTTGACGCCACATGACCGGAGACTCAAGATGGTTCACCTCCTTCACGCGGTCGAAGGGTGATGACTTCATCACCTTTGGAGATGACACACAAGGGCGGATCGAAGTAATGAGATCAATCAGGGTGAACAACAAATTCATCCTGAAAGATGTTGCTCTTGTGGACAAGCTAAGGTACAATTTGCTTTCTGTCTAACAGCTTCTTGATGATGGCTATGAGACTAGGTTTAAAAAAATGCTTGTTGTGATCTTGATTCAGCTGATGAGCTTACTTTTGGTATTTCTAGAGTTGGTAGAATCTTTAGAGCTGACTTTTCTGAATCTCTTGCTGGTTCTCTTAAATGTTTGATTGCATCTTCTTCTGAGTTCTGGTTTTGGCACTTTCGTTTGGGGCACATTGGTTTTGATCATCTGACGTGAGTTACCAACCTTGATCTCATGAGAGGCTTGCCCAAACTCAAAGTCGTCAAGGACGCTGTATGTGCACCCTGTATGCATGGCAAACAAGTTGCTGCCTCACACCCTTCATTGACTATGGTCATGACTGACGGACCGGTACAATTACTTCATATGGATACTGTTGGTCCCGCTAGGATTCGGTCAGTCGGTGGCAATTGGAATATTCTTGTCATAGTTGATGATTTTTCAAGATACTCTTGGGTGTTCTTTCTTGCTTCGAAGAATGAAGTTTTTGATCACTTGCATGATCTTGTTTTTCGTTTGACTTTTGAACTTCCTAGTGCCTTGAGATCAATCCACAGTGATAATGACACGGAATTTAAGAATGCTTATTTTGCCTCTTTCTGTGCTGAGCGTGGCATTGGGCATCAGTTCTCTTCTCTACACGTCCCTCAACAAAATGACGTAGTGGAAAGGAAGAACATGACCTTAGTCGAGATGGCTAGGACGATGCTAGATGAGTGTAGCACTCCGAGGAGGTTTTGGGCCAAAGCTATTGCTACAGCTTGGCATATTGCTAATCGTGTCTTCTTAAGACCGTCTTTGAGCAAGACATCATGTGAGGTTCGGTTTGGTAGAAAACCACCTGTCTCTCATTTTTGAGTTTTTGGAGTTAAGTGTTTTATTCTCAAGATAGGAAATCTAGATGAATTTGAGTCAAAAATTTTTGATGGTTTATTTCTGGGTTATCTTGCACATTCAAAGGGTTTTTGGGTTTTTAATGGTGAGACTAACGTTGTTTAGGAGACATGCAATGTCACGTTTGATGAGACTAGCCCTGGAGCTAGATCAGATGTTTCAGGTGACATACAGGTGACGGAGAGCATCTTTGTAGAGGAAGGTGATGATGATCTTCCACTTGCTGCTGACGTTCCTACTCCAGCTCAAGAACCTGCTTCGACTACTTCACCTCCAGTTGAGGCTTCTGCTGTATGTTCATCATCAGCAGTACCTGCGGAGGTCGAAGAGATGCTATCTCTTCCGGGCACTCCACTTCACATTCAGAGGCATCACCCTCTGAATCAGATGATTGGTCATCTTCATGAGCGAGTCACTCGCTCCAGGTATCACGATCCGAGTCTCTACTCCCATTCTGCATTTTTTCTTCTTTCGAACCCCGCGATATATCTCATGCTTTATCTGATGCTAGCTGGGTTAATGCCATGCATGAGGAGTTAGATAACTTTGAGAGGAATAAGGTCTGGAACCTAGTAGAGCCTCCTAGTGGTCATAATGTGATAGGAACCCGTTGGGTGTTCAAAAACAAACAAAGTGATGATGGTTCTGTGGTTGGAAACAAGGTTAGATTGGTAGCTTAGGATTTTAGCCAAGTCGAGGGGTTAGATTTTGATGAAACCTTTGCTCCTGTTACTAGATTAGAAACCATTCACATTCTGCTTGCATTTGCTCGATCTAAGGGCTTTAGGCTGCACCAGATGGATGTCAAGAGTGCATTTCTGAATGGTTACATAGAGGAGGAAGTGTATGTTAGACAACTCCTAGCGTTTGAGAATCCCAAGCACCCACATCATACTTTCAAGCTATCCAAAGCCTTGTATGGTCTTAAGCAAGCCCCCAGAGCCTGGTATGATAAACTTAAGACCTTCTTTCTTAAGAATAAATTTGAGATGGGTAAGGTAGACAAGACTCTATTCATTCTTAGGCATGACAATGACTTCCTGCTTGTTCAGATTTATATTGATGATATTATCTTCGATGGTTCTTCTCATGCTCTTGTCTCCAGTTTTTCTTAGAGCATGTCCACAGAATTTGGGATGAGTATGATGGGAGAGCTCAACTACTTTCTGGGGCTTTAAATCAAGCAATGCAAGGAAGGGATCTTCATCCATCAGACGAAGTACACTAAGGATCTGCTCAAGCGCTTTGAGATGGGTGACTGCAAGCCAATCGCAACTCCCATGGCGACTTCGACTGCTTTGGATCCAGATGAGGAAGGAGAAGCCGTGGATCAACGCGAGTACCACAGCATGATCGGCTCCCTCCTGTATCTGATGGCCTCAAGACCGGACATCCACTTCGCGGTCTGCCTCTGTGCGAGGTTTCAGGCATCTCCGAGGACTTCACATCGCCACGCCATTAAGTGCATTTTCAGGTACCTTCACTCTACCCTCCAGTATGGCATTTGGTATTACTGCACTTCTTTCTTGTCCATTCGGGGGTTTTCTGATTCTGATTTTGCTGGCTGTCGGCTAGATAGGAAGAGTACCTCAGGCACTTGTCACTTCCTAGGCACTTTTATGAACTTGTTGATCTTTTTTATCTTTTTAGGCTTTTATGTTTTTATTGCATCTCATTGTATCATATTGCATTCATATGAAAATTACAAAAAGATGCATTGTAATATAAGCTTTACTACTTGTTTTTTAAACTGATGAAGCTTTGCTTATTACCCTCTTGAGCTTTAGTATTTCAATTCTTACTCAATATCATGTCTAGTTCTTTGACTTGCTAGAATTATCATGGTTTCACATATGTAGATAAGTCTTTACTAAATGAGCTAGAATTTTAAGACAACTTGAACTAAAATTGCAATTTGTGGATCTTTTAGCTAAGTTGCACAATTAGTGATCCTTTTGTGACATTGGCCCTGTTAAAATTGCTTTGTTATCTCTTGAATCTAGGATTGAACATCTCTTGAGCTTCTTGTTCCCTTGCGAATCTAAAAAGCTCTTGTACAAATTGAAAAAAAAAATCCAATTTTGAGTTTCTCATGTGATTAAATTGTGCCAAACTATTCTCACGAGACTGCTTGTCAATGACTTGAACTTGGAGTTAGTTTGATGATCCAGACGATCTCATGGGGTCTGCTTGTCAAAATTGACATGAACCTCAAGATTTGTCGCCCTAGCTGAAGCTTAGAAAGAGTTTGTGGATGGCTCCAAGTCCAGGATCTTCTTCACTAAGATAAACCACTAATCAACATCAATATTCATTGCAAATGAAAACTATTGTAAAAAAGGGTGTTTGAGGTCATTTGAGCAAAATGATTCAATTTAGGACTTTTTATCTCTCGGATGGTATTTGTTAGCTTCTTGATCTCACATTGACATTCTGACATGGCCATTAACACTTTTGGATCTCTGTTGATGAACTTGCTAATTTTTGAAGCTTTGCTTAAATTGTTACAATTCATCGCTTTTATTTGAGCCTTCTAGCTTAGCTTTGATATATATGTCTTAACATGATCTTGCTAGCACCATCAGGCTTGATATGTATTGAGTAATAGTAGAAATGCTAGCTTATTCTTTTGGGTAATCTCCAAAGCTTCTTGTTCTATTTTTTTTGAAAAATACAAAAATGAAGCCACTCCATTGCATTTCATGCATGCTCCTTCTTATGCTTCTTTATCATTTCCGTATTTATTATCTCTGGATGAGAGGAAGTCGTGATTTCTTGATGATTCCATTGTCAAAGGGGGAGAAGATATAACAAAAATGTTAAAAGGGAGAGCTATTTTGAAAAATGGGAGAAAACAATTTTTTTTTGAAAAATGATGATCATAGTGAGGTGGAGTATGTATTTTTGCATTCTTGTGATCATATTGCTATTTCTGAACTTGAATTGCAAATTTTGGAACCTCACAATGATCAAAGGTCAATTTGAACAATTTTCTTTCATATGGACCTAAAGTGAGATTTTTTACTCTTCTTTGGAAATTGAAGCTTTCTCGCTTTCTTTTGCCATATCTCGCTTGCCTATACTAATATGAAGCCAACTTGGTCATTTCCATTGCTTTCTCTTGCTCTTGGACCAAGTTGTGTCTTTGCGCGAAAACGTGAGTATTTTTACTTTTCAAAACTTAAACTTACATTTTTTAAAAATTGCCAATGTGTTCATCAAGGGGGAGATTGTGGATATCATGGGGATATGCTCATGATCTTAGGATGATGTTACAATTGGCAATGGCATTGAAGGTTTGTCGAATCATGCGTTTTTGGCAAGGATCAAGTGTTGTAAGGTTACTGGCGATCAGACCGGCCAAGGCGGGTAATACATAATTAAAGCTTTAACATACATCTGAGTACATAATTAAAGCTTTAACATACATTTGACTAACTTAAATAAATATAATTTGCATAAAATGTAGGCTCAAAATGATCAAAATATTGACTCGCCTTGGTGAAAGGTAGTTGGATCTTGGTACTCTTGATCTTGGTCGAAGTGGAGGTCTCCTGCGTCTTCGAACCCTAATCGGACGAAAGTACCGAAAAAGGCACAACAGCAAAGAGAGCAAATAAATACCAAACTCATAATAAATTAACTCCAAATTGAACAAGACCAGTGCCATTAGCAAGGTCCTGAATTTAGAAAATTTTAGAAACAAGTTTCGTAATTTTTGGAGTTATAATGAAAAAGATATGAATTTTTGAAGCTTTTCAATGAATTTTTTAATTGAAATCAAATTCAGAAAAGCTGAAAAATCGAGGGGTTGACACGTGGCACAGGTATTGTGCACGGTCCACGACACAGTGAGTGTAGACCGGGTCCATGCGCACGAGTGCACGGTCCACGGTGTTGCGTGGACCGGAGGCTCCCGCACTGTGCTGGTCCACGGGACCACGGGTCCACGGCATAGTGCCGGCGGGCCCACCTCTTAGAGACATGGCGCCGAAGCGGGGCCCACTTGTCGGCTACGACGTGGCGTTAAAGACGCGACGGCGTCGCGCGGAGCACGACGCCTTGCATTCTCCACCGCGCGGAGAACGAGAGGGGGAGGGAGAGACTGAGATGGGGAGTGGGTGGGAGGCGCACAGCGGCAGGAGCTGGGAGGCGGGAGAGAGAGAGAGAGGCGGCGCCGGAGCGGGAGCCAGAGGCGAAGTAGAGTGCGAAGCCGAAGGCGACGACACCCGAGCGCGGGAGGAGGAGGCGACGACGTCGAAGACGAGGGGAGGAGGTGAAGGGGTGGAGGGGGAGGAAAGTGAAGGCGCCCCGGGCTTCTTATAGCCGGCGAAGGCGGGGAGAGGACAGCTCGCGCGGTCCCAAGGCGACGCTGGCCATGAGTGCCTCCGCGCGGAGAGGACCGGGCAGGGGCAGGTGGTGCGGCAGAGGGATTGGCGGGAGGGGCCGTGAGGGGACTAGGCGGGGATGGGCGTTGCAGTCGGGGTTCAGTAGAGCGGACGGGAGTAGGAGGGTGGCAGCGGGGGGAATTGGCGAGAAGGGGCGGTTGCGTGCTCGCACGGGAGAGAGAGAGGGTGGGGCAGCGCCCGGGGCCGAGGCGGGCGAAGCAGAACCGGGCCGGGACGAGCCCAATCCGAGGTTAAGGTTTTCGAAACACAAACTGAAGTTCAGATTTTGAATTTGATTTGCAATTTTTTTATTTTGGCGAGGATGTTACATCATAAATCTTGTCTATTGGTCTTTTCTTCTCATTTCATAAGTGAGTTCGCTTTTAAATTCGATTGTTGAAGACAAAGATCCTAAGAGAAACAGAAACAAAAATAGTTAACCAACTCGCAAGTTTCACACCACTCGTAAAGCAATATTAAGTTATAGAATTTGACTACATTTATTTTGTGAAACAAAGTACACCAAATTAGAGGAAATTAAAACTACAATGAGGAGGAAAGTTGCATAATTAGCCCCCAAATATTCATCTACATTTCAAGCTCAAAGGCCGACAAATCGAAGCTATCGATGCACAAAGGCTGCGCCTTGAAACCTCAACCACACCGAGCCACAAGATCGCCTCCTTGGTCTTCACCCCGCAATCTTCCTCACCACCCTTCTCGATTTAACGCCATCACCTCGTGGCGAGGAGACGGTCCGCTTGATCTTCTTGAAGGTATGCTCCTTCTTCTTCTTCTCAATAATCCACATGAAACAGCTTTATGCGGTTATACCCAAACTCCTCGATGTCGCCCAAGGAATAGGCCCTTTGGAAGGCCGAGCCTCGAGCACTCCATGGACCTCTTCTTGCGGTGGCGCCGCGCTTCAGCGACCTCTCTACGCAAGACGGTGGGCCTCGATGGTTTGAGATGCCATTTCAGGCTCTTCAGGTATGCTTGGTTACTTTGGTACTTGCAAGAAGCTATTACTTTTGTGATGAAAAAGATATGAGTTTTTGAAGCTTTTCAATGAATTTTTTAATTGAAAACAAAATCAGAAAAGCTGAAAAACCGAGGGGTTGACACGTGGCACAGGTATTGTGCACGGTCCACGACACAGTGAGTGTAGACCGGGTCCATGCGCACGAGTGCACGGTCCACGGTGTTGCGTGGACCGGAGGCTCCCACACTGTGCTGGTCCACGGGACCACGGGTCCACGGCATAGTGCCGGCGGGCCCACCTCTTAGAGACATGGCGCCGAAGCGGGGCCCACTTGTCGGCTACAACGTGGCGTTAAAGACGCGACGGCGTCGCGCGGAGCACGACGCCTTACATTTTCCGCCACGCGGAGAATGAGAGGGGGAGGGAGAGACTGAGATGGGGAGAGGGTGGGAGGCGCACAGCGGCAGGAGCTGGGAGGCGGGAGAGAGAGAGAGAGAGAGGCGGCGCCAGAGCGGGGGCCAGAGGCGAAGGAGAGTGCGAAGCCGAAGGCGACGACACCCGAGCGCGGGAGGAGGAGGCGACGATGTCGAAGACGAGGGGAGGAGGTGAAGGGGTGGAGGGGGAGGAAAGTGAAGGCGCCCCGGGCTTCTTATAGCCGGCGAAGGCGGGGAGAGGAGAGCTCGCGCGGTCCCAAGGCAACGCTGGCCATGAGTGCCTGCGCGCGGAGAGGACCGGCGGCGGTGGTGGTGCAGAGGGATTGGCGGGAGGCGGTGAGGGACTAGGCGGGATGGGCGTTGCACTGGGTTCAGCAGAGCGACGGGAGCAGGAGGGTGGCAATGGGGAATTGGCGAGAAGGTGGTTGCGTGCTCGCACGGAGAGAGAGAGGGTGGGCGCGCCCGGCCGAGGCGGGTCGAGCAGAACCGGCCGGACGAGCCCACCCGAGGTTAAGGTTTTCAAACACAAATCAAGTTCAGATTTTGAATTTGATTTGCAATTTTTTTATTTTGAAAATCGAGGATGTTACATCATAAATCTTGTCTATTGGTCTTTTCTTCTCATTTCATAAGTCGATCGTTTTAAATTCGATCGTTGAAGACAAAGATCCTAAGAGAAACAGAAACAAAAATAGTTAACCAACTCGCAAGTTTCACACCATCAGTAAAGCAATATTAAGTTATAGAATTTGACTACATTTATTTTGTGAAACAAAGTACACCAAATTAGAGGAAATGAAAACTACAATGAGGAGGAAAGTTGCATAATTAGCCCCTTAAATATTCAGTCTACATTTCAAGCTCAAAGGCCGACAAATCGAAGCTATCGCATGCGGACAAAGGCTGCCTTGAAGGTGATCTTTCCAACAGAGGATCGCCAACATAAACCTCAACCACATTGAGCCACAAAGATCGCCTCCTTGGTCTTCACACCGACAATCTTCCTCGGCTTACCCTTCTCGATTTAACGCCATCACCTCGGGCGAGGAGACGGTCTCGCTTGATCTTCTTGAAGGTACACTCCTTCTTCTTCTTCTTCCGAATAATCCACATGAAACAGCTTTATGCGGTTATACCCAAACTCCTCGATGTCGCCCAAGGAATAGGCCCTTTGAAGCCCGAGCTCCTCGAGCACTCCATGGACCTCTTCTTGCCAAGAATGTCGCTTCTTCGCGACTCTGCGCCAAAGACGGTGGCCTCGATGGTTTGAGATGCCATTTCAGGCTTTTCAGCTATGCTTTTGTGATGAAAAAGATATGATTTTTTGAAGCTTTTCAATGAATTTTTTAATTGAAAACAAAATCAGAAAAGCTGAAAAACTGAGGGGTTGACACGTGGCACAGGTATTGTGCACGGTCCACGACACAGTGAGTGTAGAGCGGGTCCATGCGCACGAGTGCACGGTCCACGGTGTTGCGTGGACCGGAGGCTCCCGCACTGTGCTGGTCCACGGGACCACGGGTCCACGGCACAGTGCCGCCCACCTCTTAGAGACATGGCGCCGAAGCGGGGCCCACTTGTCGGCTACGACGTGGCGTTAAAGACGCGACGGCGTCGCGTGGAGCACGACGCCTTGCATTCTCCGCCGCGCGGAGAACGAGAGGGGGAGGGAGAGACTGAGATGGGGAGAGGGTGGGAGGCGCACGGCGGCAGGAGCTGGGAGGCGGGAGAGAGAGAGAGAGGCGGCGCCGGAGCGGGGGCCAGAGGCGAAGGCGATTGCAAAGCCGAAGGCGACGACACCCGAGCGCGGGAGGAGGAGGCGGCGACGTCAAAGACGAGGGGAGGAGGTGAAGGGGTGGAGGGGGAGGAAAGTGAAGGCGCCCTGGGCTTCTTATACCTGGCGAAGGCGGGGAGAGGAGAGCTCGCGCGGTCCCAAGGCGACGCTGGTCATGAGTGCTCGCGCATGAGAGGACCGGCAAGGTGTAAAAGCAGAGGGATTAGCGGGAGGCGGTGAGGGGAGTAGGCGGGATGGGCGTTGCACCGGGTTCAGCAGAGCGACGGCAGCAGGAGGGTGGCGAGGGGGTGGGATTGGCGAGAAGGCGGTTGCGTGCTCGCACGGGAGAGAGAGAGGGTGGGGCAGTGCCCGGGGCCGAGGCGGGCTGAGAAGAACCGGGCCGGGACGAGCCCAATCCGAGGTTAAGGTTTTCGAAACACAAACCAAGTTCGATTTTGAATTTGATTTGCAATTTATTTATTTATTTTGAAAATCGAGGATGTTACATCATAAATCTTGTCTATTGGTCTTTTCTTCTCGCTCATAAGTCGATTCAGTTTTAAATTACGATCAAGAAGACAAAGATCCTAAGAGAACAGAAACAAAAATAGTTAACAAACTCGCAAGTTTCACACCATCGTAAAGCAATATTAAGTTATAGAATTTGACTACATTTATTTTGTGAAACAAAGTACACCAAATTAGAGGAAATGAAAACTACAATGAGGAGGAAAGTTGCATAATTAGCCCCTGAAATATTCAGTCTACATTTCAAGCTCAAAGGCCGACAAATCGAAGCTATCGATGCACTCGGTGCGCCTTGAAGGTGATCTTTCCAGCAGAGGACTGCTCAACATAAACCTCAACCACACCGAGCCACAAAGACGCCTCCTTGGTCTTCACCCGCAATCTTCCTCGCTTACCCTTCTCGACGAACGCCATCACCTCGTGGCGAGGAGACGGTCCGCTTGATCTTCTTGAAGGTATGCTCCTTCTTCTTCTTCCGAATAATCCACATGAAACAGTTTGCGCGGTTATACCCAAACTCCTCGATGTCGCCCAAGGAATAGGCCCTTTGGAAGGCCGAGCTCCTCGAGCAGCTCCATGGACCTCTTCTTGCCGGCCGCGTCGCGCCTTCGCGACTGCGCTGCGCACGGTGGGCCTCGATGGTTTGAGATGCCATTTCAGGCTCTTCAGCTATGCTTGGTTACTTTGGTACTTGCAAGAAGCTATTGCTTTTGTGACGAGAAGTGTAGCAAGGAGGAGAGCAATATATAGTCAAGTGTCAAGTGCCCTGATTGAATGGTTTGTGAGTTGTGACTAGAAAAGGTGTCTTAGTTGCATGACGTGAGATAATCAAATGTGAATCTTTTGACTAGGTTGTTCAATGGAGCACTGATCCTGAGCATGACTAGTACTAATTGGTCAGTCCCCGTCTAGCCCTTCATTATGTTATTGTTAATAACTTAATATGGTCATGTCGTGCGGCTAACGGACTGTGCTATGCGTTGCTGTGCAGAGACGCCAAAAGAGGTATGTCTCAGTGGACTTGGTCATGGACTTAAGCAGTAAGATATATCCATGGTCAGAGAAGGCTGGACAGGCTTGACTTTGTTCTTCACGACCTATGAAAAGTGAAAACGTAGTCCACAGATTTCGCCTCTCCATTCTAGAAATTAGCAGCTTGTATCTGTCAAAGCTGACAAACATATACGGTAGTGAAATACTACAGTGAGGAAGACAAGCATGTTCCATTTCATCACAAAAAGCTCAAATTAGCTCTTCCATTTCACAATATCAACACTGTATTTTTGTTGGTAGGAAACCAATCCTAGACAACACTTGATGGCGTCCCAAGTCGTCAAGAGCCACCGCGCCGGTGCGGAGATTGTCCGCGCCTCCACAGGGATGCCTGTAACATCCTCATATTTCAAAGAAAACTTTAAAAATCAAAAACTTGCCTTTCAATTTTGAAATCTTCAATCTCGAATCATACCTGGGTTTGGGCCCGGCCCGGCCCGGTTCTTCTCCGCCTGTCCTGGCCTAGTTCCTCTCCCCGCCTCGGCCCTAGGCGCCGTCCCCACCACCTCGCCCGTGTGCGCACGCCACCGCCCTCCTCGCAAATCCCCCTCCTCTACACCTCTGCTCCGCTCGACTGCAGCGCCCGCCCTCTCCCCGCCTTGTCTCCATCACCGCCTCCTGCTAACGCTCACATCGCCTCGCCTTGCTCGGTCGCCTCTGGGCGCAAGCACTCATGGCCGCCTCTGGACCGCGCGAGCTCTCCTCGCCCTCACCTCCGCCAGCTATAAGAGGCCCCGCCTCCTTCGCTTCCTCCCCCCTCCACTCCACCGCCTTCTCCACTCCCCTCGTCTCCAACGCCGTCGCCGCCCTCGCCTCCTCCCGCACTCGGGTGCCGTCGCTTCGCCTCCGCCTTGTTGCCGCCTCTCCGCCGCCTCCGCCCGCCCCGCCTCGCACTACTCTCTCTCTCTCTCGCGCCCGCCTCTCCTCCTTCTCTCGCCACTTCTTCCTCTCGTTCTCACATGGCGAGAACGCGAGGCGTCGCATTTTATCGTCGTGCCGAGGCTGACAGGTGGGCCCTGCTCAGCCACAGAGCTGACAGCGGCTGCCGCAAGATCAAGCCAGAACGGTGAACTCGTGGACCAAAGACAAGGCGTGTCCACCTCCAGCCCATGCAACAGTGTCGTGGTCCGTGGCACTGCGTGTGCATGGACCCGGCCCACGAGCACTCGTGGCCGGACCAAGCCCCGGTGCGCGCCACGCACAAAGACGAGAAAATCCAGTTTTCTGATTTTCTTTTAAGTTATTAATTTGATTGAAAAGCTTCAAAAATTCATATCTTTTTCTTTATAACTCCAAAAATTATGAAACTTGTTTCTAAAATTTTATAAAATCAAGATCTTGCTAATGGCACTAGTCTTGTTCAATTTGGAGTTCATTTATTGTGAGTTTGGTATTTATTTACTCTCTCTACTGTTGTGCTTTTTTCCGGTACTTTCGTCCGATTAGGGCTCGAAGACGCAGGAGACCTCCACTTCGACCAAGCTCAAGAGTACCAGGACCCCACTGCCTTTAACCAAGGTGAGTCAATACTTTGATCATTTTGAGCCTACATTTTATGCAAATTATATTTATTTAAAATATCAAAGTTGCATGCTTTAATTCTGTAATCAAATGTATGTTAAAGCTTAAGGTAGTTAAACATCCATTTGATGATTTATTAATTATTATCCATCCTTTGACAAGTTGAATCCCTCATTCCATGTCACTCTAGTAAATATGTGGTAAATACTAGCATAGGTTGTAAAGTGGTTTTGGGCAGTCATTGGATGTAAATGACCGACGTGTTGTGCTAATTGGTTTTTCCTTCCTATAACCCTAAACAACTTGCTAGTACCACATCTGGGCGGATGGAAAGAGTGGTGGGTGCAGATGTAGCACGAGAATGTCTGGAATGTGGCATGAACCGTCCAGATGGATTAAGAACTTAATCTTGTCATGACCTCTTGTGTAAAACAAGTACAACCGCAAGTCTGCAAAGTGCAATTTGGCTTAGTAAAATTATTGAACCCTGAATGTTATCCCACAACTGGTGTTTGGAAGTGTGTAAGCAGCAGGATGTATGCTGACTTGAAAGGGACATCGGGGAGGGTGAAGTTGCCAGCTGTACTAGTCGTTGTGGCCAGGGCCAGCTGCGCTAGTCATTGTGGTAAACATCCCGCATAACTTATGGAATTGGCCATAGGGGTGAGATGACGAAAGGGGCGAGGTAGTTTGAAATGTTACTGTGACGATCGCTCAACTACGTGACTAAGCAATCATGTGGAGTAACAAGCATAATTATCTCTTGTGGGTACAGTGTACAACCTCTGTAGAGTCTAAACTGTTTAAACAGTCGCGCCTACGGTTAAAGGCGGATATGGGAACTTAATTTAAGTTAGTTCTATTTCAAAAACCTTTGTGGGTGTATTAAAAATGTGATGGGCTCATTTAGCCCTTGTTTTGGATTTTTCCTAGGTAGCCTTACCCAGTGCTGATAATTAGTAGATGTAACTGTTATCAAAATTAAGCATGAGGTGGAGGTAACTTTTACTGTTATTTAATATTGCACTTACTCTCTTTAATAAAATACAATTTGTTTAAAATGCTAAGTCATAGGAGTTTGTAATTTTGATAATTGAAAATGTTGCTTTAGCAAATAAAAGAACTTGAGTCAACCTTGTTAAGCCTTGCATGTATACTATTGCATACTGTGTGTTGGCTCGCGAGCACGGTGGTTGTGCTCATTCTCGCTCTCCCCCAAACCCTCCAGATGATTTGAATCAATGAGACTACGCCTACTACGAGGATCCCGAAGTCGATGCCCAAGGGAACCCTGAAGAATAGTCTAGATTATGTAGTCTAGGTCTCGCCCCAATCTAGTGGACTCGTCGGTACTTGCATACAACCGATATTACCCAACCCTTGGATAATATCAGTCGTACGTAGGTCACCCCAGTCGCTTGCCTGTGGGGAGATGAGCCATATCCCCTCTTTTGCTTCCGCGGTAGCTACGTGCTTTTATGTGATGTAATCAATTTGGCCTGGTGGCCCTTATGTAAAACTCGACCCGACGTGGTCTATGTCACTCTGATATCTGTTTACATTTGAATGTTTTAATTCACGCCATGTATGAAATGATTCAGCAATGAGCCTGTGAGTGCTACCTACTGATCCAGGGAGTAGCACAGTATTTTCACAGAGGATTTGGGATTAGAAAATTCGGGTCCGACAACGCCGTCTGCAAGAAGAAGTCGGTCGAAGTGCTCGAGGAACTCGGCCTTCCAAAGGGCCTGTTGCCCCTCGAGGATATTGAGAAGTTCGGCTAAAACCGCGACGCCGTGTTCATCTGGCTCGTATAAGAGTCATGCGGCCTTATCTTGCTGAGAGAGAGACCGAGAAGAGGTCGTGGGGTTTTGTTATTATTATATTAATCACCTATTCTGAAAAGGCAATGTACTAAATAAGGTTGCAAATCTATGTCAGAATTGAGTTGATGTGTTACTACGTTATGTAGTTAATGTTCATATCTGACGTGAGTTATGACTAGGTTGCACATGCATTGCTAAGTTTCTTGTCTGACATTGCAATTCAGACATACTACGAGGCAACTGTAGAATATCCGGCAACAAAGTTCGTCCCCATCATGATTCAAAAGGTTGCGTTGAATTATCACTCTTGGACACGGTCTCAACGTGATAATGTGGAACAAGCTGTGAAACCAGACCACCGCAAGCTCATCTAGGAAGGGCCAGCATCAGAATTTGCCATGTACACATCAGCATTTGGCAATGCTGAAATTGTTCGTGAACATCAGAAAACCGTGGACAAGAGTCTTCAGGCTATCATCAGAGACAATGAATCTCAACACATGGGCCTTCCTTGTGCCAATGTTCTCCAACTTCATGCCATTACTCAGATGTCCATCAGAGAATGACCGAGTAGATGGCAAGTTTCAAATCTACCGTTCTGGGTTGTATCATTAGTCTCTAGTCTCTAATATTGGTATAAGTTTGAGCATAATGTTCAGTTAATTGCTTGCAGTTTCTGGGAACATTTTGTTTCCTCAATGAGCGTAGTTAATTACTTGATCCACTTTAGTAGGTTTTCCCCCAACCCTATTATGGAGTTCTGATTATTGAAGGTACATGATCCTAAGAGAGAAGATCCTACAACATCAGCAATTCAGGCATTCAGCCCCACCCTATGAACTGAAAAAGGAAGTAATAAACTCAGAAACAGTTGCATTACAAATTTGCAATGCTATGTTACTGAGTATGACATCTCTTTTTTCACCAAGCTGACATCTCTTTTTTCACCAAGCAAAGTACGACAGGCGGCAACAAAGTAAGCAAAAAAAAAAGAGTAAAATTACATAAGGGTAAAAGTTGCATAACTAGCCATCCTGGAATATTCAGGTTACATTCCTAGCTCAAAAGCCGACACATCGAAGCTATTAGACAGACCAGTGCCAGTCTTGAAGGTGATCTCTCCAGCGGAGGAGACAGTCTGCTTGATCGTCTTGAACGTGTGCTCCTTCTTCTGAACAATCCACAAGAACCCACTTGTACGATTATACCCAAACTCTCAAGTGTCCTAATTGCATGCTTTGAAACTAGAAAATGAGTGATTTTTTTTGACTTGGTTATTACAGTACAGAGCCTGGATGACTTCTTGGACCAGATCACTGGACTTTCTGGACCTGTACCAAATGGCCAGTTAGAAATCGACAGGCAAATTATAAAGTAGATTAAGAACAGTGAGACACCGATTTTTACATGAAAAACCCTTTCGGGGGGAAAAAAATCCACAGGCGCATGACGCCGATCTTCACTATATCAGAAAAAAAATATTTACAAAATGCAGGAAATTTCATGAGTCGTTAACTCTTCTCGTGCGACTTATAAGAGATATATATGGTAGAATAAAACTGACTTGAGTCGAAGACAGAAATAAATCCGAAAAAGTAGAAAATCCGTGTCTCCAAAACTTGGTCTCTTTAGAATTCGGATCACATATTAACAATCTTCACCTTGAGACGAATTCCCTCCTTGTAGCATATGAAGAAACTTCCTCAACAATAAATAATCACCGTGCGCCGAAAGTCCCTTGGACTAAACTTTAACACCAACTAAGCGCAAAGCTCAAGCTTAGTAACTGGAACTGACTTTGTCATCATATCAGAATGATTATTATGAGTATTTATCTTGCATACCTTAATACTACCTTGAGCAATTACATCTCAAATATAATGATATCTGACATCAATGTGCTTTGTTCTTTCATAAAACATCTGATCCTTTGTAAGACATATAACACTTTGACTATCGCAAAACATAGTAATGCAAGAAGTATCTCTATAAAGCTCAGTGTATAAACCTCTCAACCATGTAGCTTCTTTGCATGCTTCAGAAATAGTCATATACTCTGCTTCAGTGATAGATAAATCAACAGTGGCATGCAAACTTGCTTTCCAACTCACAGCACAACCACCAATAGTGAACACATAACCTGTAAGTGACATCCTCTTATCCAAATCACCAGCATAATCAGAATCCACATAACCAATAAGTCCATCTCTAGATTTTTCAAACTGTAAATAAGCATTAGGTGTACAATGTAAGTATCTGAAAATCCACTGAACTGCTTTCCAATGCTCTTTACCAGATTAGCCATGAATCTACTAACAACACATAGTGGCCTACAAACTTGCTTTACAACTCCGTGTCTTCGAACCATGGCCTCTTTAGAATTCGAATCAAATATCAACATGGTCAATTTGGTCATCTCTGGCCAGCTCTCCAGTGCGCTATTGTTATTGTGGAGACGTCAAGGAAGTATGCCACTATGGACTTGGTCATATGCACGGTCAGAAAAGGCTGGACAATAGCCATGACTCCATTCTTGACGGCCTATGAAAACGAAGTCCACAGAGTTTGCCTCTCCATTGTACAAAGTAGGCAAATAGCTGCCGGTCTCGCTCGGTTGGCGCTCACACACAATGAATCGAACATACATGCCTAGCTTGAAACATCTATATAAGCAGCCCCAGCTTATCATATTCCATCACCAAAAGCTCTAGTTAGCTCTTCCAATTCAGAAAATTAATACATCTTCGTTCAATCCAATACTAGAAAGTACTTTGATGGCGTCCAAAGTCGTCGAGAGCCACCGTGCCTGTGCGGAGATCGTCAGAGGGAGGATATCTGCAAGAAGAAGTCCATTGAGCTTCTCGAAGAACTTGGCCTCCCCAAGGGCCTGTTCCCGCTGGACGACATCGAAGAGTTCGGGTACAATCGAGCGAACGGGTTCATGTGGATCCTTCACAAGAAGAAGAAGGAGCACACCTTCAAGAAGATCAAGCAGACTGTATCCTACGCCGGCGAGGTGACGGCCTTCGTCGAGCCGGGGAAGATGAAAAAGATCGTCGGGGTGAAGACCAAGGAGCTGCTGCTGTGGCTGAGCGTGGTGGAGATGTATGTTGACAAGGCGTCTCCTGGCAAGGTCACCTTCAAGACCGGCACCAGTTTGTCCGAAACCTTTGATGCAGCAGCCTTCGAGCTCGGAGAGTAGGGAGTAAGGAGCCATGGCTTACGAGCTAGTAATGATGCTACAGATAATCAAGCCATGGTAGATGGTGTACTACATTTCAGATGCTATAAATAAGTATATGTTTTTAAGTTCTTGTAATCTTTTAAGCTGTTGTTCTTATTCACTACTAAGAAGCCTTGTAACTTGTTCAGTTTGTAAGGGTTCAGTCATGAAATGGATCATGGCACTTGAATGTTTCTGTCAACTCATTGCTGCTCTCTTGAATTGATCTCTTAGTGTGTGCACACTAAGTATGAATGGCATCAAAATATAAGAGCAAATGAACAATGAGTCCTATCAACAAATAGTTCTGTAGTGATCTGACGTACAATCATGAAAAGTTGATGACTGAGCTTCTACTGAACATGCATTTCCATACAAGCAGTACTCTCGAAGCACTCACAGGCGTGCAGAGAAGAATAGCATTAGAACACTTAAATTTGAGCCTCAATAATTTTTCAGACAATCTCGCATTTTTCAAGATGCATATATATATGTTATCCTACTACTAGCCTCACCTGTTCTGAGTTCTGACAGAAATGTGTACCAAACCAGAAAGAAAAAGCTAGGTTATGCCGAAGTTGACTTCATTTGAGATTTCAAGAAAGTTCTTGTCAGAGCTGAGTAGATCAGTAAGTTCTAAGTCTGTCCGTCTTCTGACGTAACTTGGCTGGAGATTTTTATTTCAAAACGAAGGTAGGAGAGCTGCACATTATATTAGTAAAGCAGAAAAAAATAGAGAAAAACAAAAGGTACAACAGATCCGAGCAGAGGAAACACCATAGACGGGATATGAACCCCGCTGGACACTTGGGTGAGCAACCTAACACACAGGCTAGGGCTAACACCAAACTAGCCACGACGGATTTCAATCAACTCTAATGCACCCATGCCACACACCACAACCTAAGAAAGGACTGCGTCCCCACCACCTTGCACACTGAAGTTTCTATAATCAAGTTAGCATGCGGAGGTTCACCGGAGCACAATGCTTGAGAGAGGAGTAGAAACAAAGACATGCAGAACCGAAACTCTGCCACAGCTGAAGAACCACGGCAAGCACTGCATTCTAACAAGATGATCTTCAGGCCCTCAGAATGTAGCAGGTGAGGGAAGTGGACCCTCCGCTCAACGATGACGGTGGAGGGACGACAGCTCTGTCTCCTCTCCTCCTCCCACAAGGATGCCATCGGTGGCCTACCTCCAGGTCCAGGTCAGTTGTTCTATGTGGGGCATCCACCACTGTCATTCTACACCTTAGGATAGCGACCCATCAAATAGGGGATCGCATGGCGGCGGAGGGCCGCCAGATCCGGAGAGCATCTCGCTGCTGAATTGTCATCCGGACACTAAACCCGGGCTTGTAGCTCCTCTTCTCTTCGTCGGATCGGTGGCTCTCTCCTCTTCGTCGACGGAAGACGCAAAGTGGGCTCACGTCCAGATCCAGCCGGCCTCCCAGTCGACACAGTCCCCAACGTCAAGGTCCCTGAATCGGCAGCCCACCCAAAGCTCCCTTCCGTGGGTTCCTCCCGGTTGATGCATCGCCGATGCCATCCGCCGTGCGAGGCCCTAGGGACATCGAGGTCCTCAGGGGGTGGCAATTGAGACCCGGGCACTGCGGACGGCGCAGTGGGGTCGTGGACGATCGTGCGGTGGTAGGGGACGAAGGTGACCTGCACTGTGGTTCGAAAATCGGCCGATTATCGGTAATATCGGCGGGTACCAGTAGAAATTCAAATTGACTCCGAAAATCTCGGTTTGGATGAATTTCGTCCAAAAAAATTCGAACTTGCTTGAATTTTGCTCAAATTTTAATTTTTTTAAAAAAATTAAAATCCAAAATATTCAATTTTTTAAAAAACAAAATTGGTAAAATTTTTTCCGATTTTCGGCTTTACCGGCAACCCCGGTAAAAAAAGTTCTGGTAGAAAAAACCCTGACCCGGACGACCAAGATTTTGGTGCCGAAGGTGGCGAAGGAGTTGCACCCGTGCGAGAAGCGAGCGTCGGGGCGCGGAAAGAGGTGTATCTCTAGTGGTGGAGAGGGAACAACGGGTCGTCATAGTTGTCGGAGATCCAAATCCAGATCTGTAGCCGCCACCTCCATCGGCTGCAGCTCCAAAGAGGGAAAATGACGCGCGGGGTTCCCGGATCCGCCGACCGATGCCGAAGAAAGGAGCGCCTGGGAACGATGGGCTCGGCTGCCCGACAGTTGCCCCAGCCGCCACCTCCACCGGCTATAGATCCAAAGAGGAAATACCCGGGGGACTCCAAATCCACCGGGATCCCAGTCCAGCGGTGAAGAAAAACTGCCTGGAGTGAAGAAGCACCTCCAGATGCAGCTGGCAAGGGGGGAGGGAAGCTACAAGAAGAGAGAAGAGGAGGTCCCGCTGCCGCCGCCGCCACACCGGAGAGGAGGCAGCGATGGCGAGGGGTAGGCGACGGACGAGAGCTCTTGTGCGGCTGCTAGGGTGCGCCCCAGAGAAGTCCAAGAGCAGCTCAGGAGACGAGTGCAGCATGCACATTCTCTGCTGGAGAAATTATTGGTTCTTCTACCATGTTGGGATTCTGCTTTCATAGATGTGGTCACCGATATTGGTTTCAATATTAACGTTTCAAAAAATATATATTAGTTTCGGTATTTTATGATTCGATGATTACCACTCAAGCCACGCCTTCTACTTATTTTTTTTAACAAGGGATTCCATTAAGCATTGGACACAACCAACTCGTTGGTCACCAAAACCGATACAAAAACTGGGATGTTTTAGTCCAGATGATAGACTCGAGACTGGCACACGCCCCATGCCTTGCTAGGCAATCGGCGACCTTATTACACTCCCACAAACATGTTGAGAGTTTAAACTCAAGAAAATTACAAGCTAACAGAAGCTTAAGATCCTTAATGAGGATTCCCACATCGGAATTATAAAACTCTGTAGAGCTCAGTGCCTTTACCAGGTTTATCGCATCCAACTCTAGAATAACATGTCCCATACCCATTGCAGTGATCGCCTGGATTGCATGATGAATTGATTCTGCCTCTGCATGGAAAGCATGTTGCATTTGCTTTAAGGTACGTACCAGCTCTCGCCACTACAAAATCACCATTTTTATTTCTCACCATGAGGCCCCAACCCCTTGTTCTATTTATCGGATTAAAGGATGCATCCATGTTCACTCTCAGGAAAGGGGTAATTTGTTGGACCCTAGGCTTTGAATACCAGAAGTTCTCGTGTGTGTATCGCATTAGTCCCATAATCATGGCTAGTACACACATCCATAACTTTGGCATACATATCCATACACATATATATATATATATATATATATATATATATATATATATATATATATATATATATATATATATATATATATATATATATATATATATACGGGACGTATCTAGTGCTAAGGTGCTAATAATAATATTGACCGTTGGATCCGAATTGAACAACCGAGATTAATGCGGGCTCCCACCTCTAAACAATTTAATCACTTTGCATGCTCCTATCTTCAATGCACCTTCATTAATGTGTCTTCATTAAACACCATGCATGCTCCCACCTCCAACGGTCAAGATTAGTATTAGTACATTATCACTGAATTACCGATTAGCACTAGATCGTTCTCTCTCTCTCTCTCTCTCTCTCTCTATATATATATATATATATATATATATATATATATATATATATAGCATGAAACAAATATGGTGCTTATCTTAAAGGTTACATCACATAGTATGATACACGACCGACTAGCCAAAAAAAAAAACAAGTATCAGAAGTATCGAATCAAACAACAGAAGCATAACATGTACATAGACCAAAATTACAGTGGTAGGCCCATCCAAACCGTTAGGCAACCGACAAGAAACAAGTCCTAGAAAGACCAGTCACCAAACCCTTCGGTATTGGGTGCAAAGAACGCGTCGTCCGACATAGGCTCATTCTCTAACTGTCAGACCAGGATTTTCTAATCCCGAATCCTCTGCGAATACACTGTGCTATTCCCTGGATCAGTAGATAGCACTCACAGATACATCACTGAATCCTTTCGTACATGGCGTGAAACCATACCATTCAATAATTTAACACATCAGAGTTTACATAGACTGGATCGGTAGATAGCACTCACAAAAAGGGTGAGGGCACATCTCTCCACAGGCAAGTGACTGGGGAAACCTGTGTACATCCGATATTACCCAAAAACTCAGATAATATAGGATGCACCTAGGTACCAGTGGAGTCAGCTAGACTGGGGCGAGACTAGAACAACTAAGAACTAAGCTACGCTTCAAGAACTCCTGGGTCTTCAGATATCTGGTTCCTCGTAGTAGTCGTAATCTCCAAAATTTCCTGCTTCTGAGGGTTTGGAGAAAGAGCGAGAATGAGCACAACTACCGTGCTCGCGAGCCAACACACAGTATGCAATAGTATACATGCAAGGCTTAACAAGGATGGCTCATGTTCTTTTATTTGCTAAAGCAACATTTTCAATTATCATAATTACAAATCTCTATGACTTAGCATTTTAAACAAATTGCATTTTCATTAAAGAGAATAAATGCAATATTAAATAACAGCGAAGGTTACCTCCACCTTATGCTTAATTTTGATAACGGTTACGTCTACCGATTATCAACACTGGGTAAGGCTACCCAGGAGAAATCCAAAACAAGGGCTAGATGAGCCCAACACATTTCCATTCCACCCACAAAGATTTTTGAAATAGAACTAACTCAGGTTAAGTTCCCATGTCTGCCTTTGACCGTAGGCGCGGCTGTTTAAACAGTTTAGACTCTGCAGAGATTGTACACTGTACCCACAAGAGATAATCATACTCGTTACCTTACATGATTCCTTAGTCATGTAGTTGAGCGATCGTCACAGTAACTTTTCAACGTATCTTGCCTCTTCCGTCATCTCACTCGTATGGGCTGCCCCCACTTGCGGTGGGTCCCATAAGTTGTGCGGGATGTCTGCCACCACGACTTGCGTAGCTGACGACTTCACCATCCCTTGGTGTCCCATTCAAGCTGGATCGAATCCACTACTTGCACTACCTTGCTCGACCACCGATGAGATGACTTCCAAGATTTAATACCTTTACTAAGCCAAGTTGCACTTTGCAGACTTGCGGTTGTACTTGTTTTACACAAGAGGTCATGACAAGATTAAGTCCTTAAGGTTATCTGGGCGGTTCATTCCAATGTTAACCACGTTCCATGGGCTACATTAGCACCGATCAACATCCCATTCATCATACCACCCCCTGCAGAAAGAATAATGACAAGTTATTAGGGTTTTGAGGAGGGAAACCAATTAACACAACACACCAGTCATTTACATCCAATGACTGCCCAAAACTATTTTCATGATTTAAAGATGATGAGCGGGACATTTATTGTCTTGGTACTTAAGCAAGACTAGCATGTCGCTTAAGTACAACCTAGGCTAGTATTTACCATATATTTACTAGGGTGACAAAGAATACTGGATTCAATTATCAAAGGATGGCTTAATAAGTAATTAATCAGCAAATGAGTATTTAACTACCTTAAGCTTTAACATACATTTGATTACAAAAGTAAAGCATGCAACTTTGATATTTTAAATAAACATAGTTTGCATAAAATGTAGGCTCAGAATGATCAAAGTATTGACTCGCCTTGGTTAAAGGCAGCGGGGTCTTGGTATTCTTGAGCTTGATCGAAGTCGAGGTCTCCGGCGTCTTCGAACCCTAATCGGACGAAAGTACCGGAAAAAGACACAACGGCAAAGAGAGCAAATAAATATCAACTCAATAATAAATAAACTCTAAAATGAACAAGACCAGTACCATTAGAAAGATCTTGATTTTAGAAAATTTTAGAAATTGGTTTCATAATTTTTGGAGTTATACATAAAAAGATATAAATTTTAGAAGTTTTTAAACGATTTTTCAATTAAACAGAAAATCAAAAAATTCGGAAAAACCTCCCGCCGACATGTGGCCTCCGGTCCACAAACACGATCGCGTGGACGGGTCCACGACGGGCCTTGTGAACGCCGCAATGGCAAGTGGGCCCCACTTGCCACCAAGCGTGACGCCGCAATGGGGCCCACCCGCCAGCGCCCACGCTGGAATAACCGGCGACGCGTTCTCCCGAACGCGTCGCCTCGTCTTCTGTCGCGCGAGAAGGCGAGGGGCGCGAGAGAGGAGAAAGAGAGGGGGGCGGGCGCACGCGCGGCGGCGGAGAGAGAGGAGAGGAGAGAGGCGCGCCGAGTCGGGAAGGAGGCCAGGAGGAGGCGACGGCAACGGCAAGGCAAGGAGGGGAGGCGCGGGGCCGAGCCGAAGGGGAGGACCGGCGGAGGAGGCGACGGGGTGGAGGGAGGAAGGAGGAGAGAGGCGGCTCGGCAAATAGCCGAGGCGAGGAGCGCATGAGGGGGAAGAAAGCCGGCGCGCGGGACGGGAGCGAGGGGGAGCAGGCGGCCGCGGAGAAGGGAGAAGGGGGTCCGGCGCGGCGGCGCGGCGGGAGGCCGAGGCGAGGAGGCGGTGGCGTGCGCGGCGCGGGGCAAACACCGAGGCGAGCGGGGACACGCCGGGTCTGGAGGAGACGGCGGTGCACGCAGGAAGCGGCGGAGCGGCGAGGCGGCGGCGAAGAACCGGGCCGGGCCGGCCCAACCGAGGTGAGGGTTAGGGTTTTGATTTTGAATTTGAAATCAAATTTTTAATTTTGAAATCAAATGCAAAAACAGGATGTTACACTAACTCTGCACACCAATTTAAGTAAGATTGAGTACATTGCATACTCAACAAGACTTGTAGTGTATCGTAAAATTTATATATATACATGGCTAACAAAGAATGAGGCTATATGCTACAAGTTATTTTTAGCATTAAGCAAGTTTTATTTGCAATGTCAATACATAGTACTTTGCAATGATAGTTTAAAGAGTAGTTAAAATAGATAAAGAATAACAAGTAAATACTTGTATAAATAACAAATAGCAACCCTCCTCATCTGCGATCAAGATCTTATTTCCAGCCATAGACATGGTACTCAACTCAAATACAAACCAACAATCATTCCCACATTTTTCCAACAAGAGCTGTTTTTTTATTTATAAAAACCAAGTCTATACCAATTAAGACTGCACTAAGGAATAAAAATGTGTTAAATTAACTGAAGCTTGTTTGATGTTTTACCCCTCCAACGTATAAAGAGCCACAAGGTATAAAAACATTATTCTATTGGTAATGCTTGTAGCTGTGATAGACTACAAGTATGACTTAAATAAAAGAAATAAATTAAATGCCGAAAAATATATGATTGTATGTATTAAATTTTAGTTCATGAACAAAAAGCAATTACTTTTAATATCAATAATCACAAGCAACAAATACCACACCGAAGGAAAATGAAATAAATATGGAATAATACAAAAGAGCGAGTGGCATTATTATTTATTTGAATATAACAAGATATAAAATATTACTATTGCGGTATCAACATTAATGTAGGAGAGAACATAAATGCACAAATCAATCAATTACTACCTAAGATCGATTCGATGTGCCTCTATATAAACACCAGCAAAGGAGCTTGGCAACGAGCACATCGAAACAGAAGAGGGACAAGCACAAGATATCGTCTCCTCATGGCACTCGTAAAGAGCAATACGACGAGGATCGTGCCTATTGTTTTCATTGTTCTGATGATCATGTCTTCTACCTTCTCATCCTGCTATGCATGTAAGTAGCTAGGAATAATCCTTTTTTCACTCTGCATATTTCAGATGTTCAAATTAATTATGAACTATATATCGTCAATCTTGTTTGATTTGTGTGTACTAATTAATTGATGTGCGGATGCTGCAACTGCAATGCATTCCGTGCGCAGCTAGTGGAGAGATCTGCTTCCCTGTCGCAATCTGCGGCATCAACTGGTGCGTGACTAAATGCGAACGCGAAATGAAGCATTATTATAGAGCCTATTGCAAGTACGATACTAATCCTCAGAAGTGCTGCTGCGACCATCGATGAAGACTGCTTTCTTGCTTCAGCAATGCAATGCTGAAGGTTAAATTTCATTCATGTAATTGTTCAACTTGCTCTCGCATCTAATGCATCGATCTGTTTGATGCAAATTCAATAAACATGTTATATATATATATATATTATGAAGAAGTTAATTCAGAGTATATTCACCGAACCTATGTTGGAACTATTGTGTTTGGTACGTCTATACGACGCTGAATAATTAAGTATGCACCGATCATCTAATTGATGCAGCAGATTTAGTTAGATTTGTTCAAACGCGGGGCCAGGCCTCGGGCTGGGTCTGAAAAGCCTAGTCTCTAACAGGCAGGTCCGAGCCCGGCCTGACCTGAAAAATAAGTTTTCCCATTAACAAAATAATATTTTAATTCTTTTTTGGAATAAAAAATATTATTTAATTCATTTTGAGAATAAATAAATAGATTTTTATTATATTTTAGCGGGCTTTCGGGCCGGGCCGAACCACCAATGAACACCTCTAGATTTAGTGTACTTTTTTTAGAAGGCCCTATGGTTTAGGATTCAATGAACTTTTTTTCTGAGAGGATTCAATAAACCTATTAGGACTAGAGGTAATGATCTAAGTTGCCCATGGTTAATTCAATACTAGTTAGGTGTTCATGCGTTGCAATGGAAAAACCAAACTTTATACTAAATATTTTGTTGCAGATATGCATTCTTGCTCAAAGGAATAGAAGTTTGTTGTTGCTTGATTACATCCACTAAAAGCAATCGAGAGCCTTGATTGAAACAATGACTAGGATACTGATTAACGAACAATTGGGATCCAACGCAAGAAAAGGAAGTACATTTAAGATGTATACAAATGCTAACTTTTATAATTCTCAAGCTCCAAACAAATGAGTTAAGCTTTTCTCTGTGAGGCTTACGAAATACCTAGCAAAGTGATAGCATGATGCTACTATAGTTGACGTAGAGGACAATCTCTCCATGGAAGCTAAGAGTTGCCTCTCAGATTCTGCAATGTTTGTTGCTCTCTTTCTCTGGTATCACCATCAATGCATCCACTCAACTATGTATCATTGATTCCCCTCCAGCGCCTGAAAACTGTAGCCAAACAGAATTACTACAATAAGCTGCATGTTTTGCTCTTCAAAAGGTTCACCCTACCCATAATTGCTTTTCGTTATGCTTTGACCAAACTATATGTGCAGACACAACCAATTACTTCAACGAAGATAATCTCAAGACTTAATAAGCAAAAAAACCTTCAAGCGTCATAGAAGTAGAAATAAAATATTGAGAAAAAAGGAATGATGTTTCGTAGTGAAGGACGTAAATCATTAATCATCAAATATTCCTCTCTTTTTTTAGATAAAAAATATTTCATTCATTGTTTTCAAAGTATGTGAACGTATTTATCCTGTTCATGGGCTCAAATTTGTGATTAGCCCATGAAATGAAGTCAAAACGAATGCTAGAATTGAATCAAACACGACAAGTCTACCACTATTGATGATTTTAAATAGAGCAAGAATGAAACAAAGTAGGTTCTTTCTTGCCTCAATTCTTGTAAGACGTCCACTAGGGTTCCACTCGTAAATTTTGACCTGAATTGGCTCGTCAAGTTGCATAAAATTCATCTAGCAAAAACATATGAATCACTGCTTCAATGCCTCATGCTTTCATATTCCCGACACTAACAAGGGAGCAATGCACTCAGACTAAATAATGCCAGATGGAAGAGGACACTATGAGGAATAACGTACATGACGTGGTTCCATGCTAGGTGTCCAAAGAATCTCCTCGCCAACAGCAGCGAACGGTCGATCAACGTGCTTCCAAGCACCTCTGTGAACACCACCGTATTGGGCACCACAAGCGCCCTGCCCCTGGGTTTCTACTTCTGGGCCTCCTCATCTACAAAGGATGGGCCCACCATGATGCTCATGCTCCTTAACCGAGGCATAGATGCTTCAGCACCGTCGGCGGGGAGCACAACGAGGAAGAGCGAGAGGAGCTCCATGGCGAGGAGCATGGTGAGGTGGTTGACCCATCAACAACATCGAGGTGGGCCGCAGTGTCGAAGATGATGACCCAAACAGCTAATCCCCCCGCCTGGGGTCGTAGTGCTGTCACCACGGCCCGCATCCTCCTGCCCAGTGTTGAGGAGGCATTAGCACCAAATCAACCTAAACAAATAAAGATTCATCCATGCATTAGCACCCTTGTACAACATGAACAAAAAAATATAGAAATAACTGGCCAGATCCAAGTGCCCACCTCCAAATGCATATGTCGAACCGGATCTGAGCTCGATCAGCATGATTGCCAACATACAACGCAACGAACAATTGATTCTTGTACAAATCAACTTTACCTTGCCAAGAAGTTAGAAGATGTTAAGGTTGTCGATGTCCACGCAGCGTTGCAAATTCTGGTGCACGACATCTGACCATCCCTTGGTTCCGAGAACGATTCACCGTGAGGATGCCCTCGCAAGCACCACCCTGCTCTACCCCAGCTCCATAAATCTCTCACACCTGCATGCACATCCAGACAACACCTTCGTGAGAACTTCCACCACGACAATAATCTCTTTCTTGGTTCTTGCAATATGAAGAAACCAGGGTTAATGGGCATGTACATGAGTATAGCATTGGCCATGTGGGTCGGCAACCCAGCGAACACCTCCACATCAGCTAGTATGGACACCAACAACAGACCATGCCTCCACCTGTTCGCCAGTAAGTCTAAGGCCCCTCGGTACACCGGATCGACGAGTAGCACGCGTGGCCCTCGTCCTCATGCCTCCTCGATGTATCATAGCTGCGTTCTTGCGGCCAGTAGTTACATCTCTTGGATGGAGATAGAAAGAGAGAAGGGATGAGATAGTGGGAACAGTTGCAAAATACCAAGAGACGTGGGAGGATGAAGCCACCAACGGTTTCAAGGGTAAGGGTAAGTTCGCGACGGTTTTTGACAAGGTGGCATGAGGACGACCATTTGATGCATCTAAGAGGAGAGGTGGGACGATCGATCATCCCACTGTGCGGGAGTAAACTCTATCTTTTATTAGTAGAGATATGACCCTTGATTCACTCTAGTTTAAGATGGGCTATGGCCTCTTCTATGGACATACAAGAACAAGTCACCCAAGTAAGGTCGGCCCAATCCATCATATATTTTAAATAGCAGCCAATAAATGGCATCCAAAGATGAGATATGGATCGATGGCAATGGATAGAATTAGCATGCAAAACCAGAAAATTAGCAATAGAGAGTAGAAAATGGAGAGTTAGTTATCCTGGGAAAACTGCCGCTGCTCATCAAAACGCAATCTCAGGCTAGCCCAGGGGTGGAAAGTCACGTAGATCGAGCCGGGATGCCCTATGCCGGCCTATCCAAATAAGGCCCTAGTAATAAGGGAAGTCACAAAGTTTTACACACGAGAAAGGGTAGACTAGAACAAACCAACTACCTAATGACGACTTTGATCTAAAGGTGGCTAGTTACTCGACGAGTATATAAATCTAATTACATCCAACCAAAGAAAGATGGTTCTGAGGGAGTACTTCTCATTGCACCAACTAGCAAAGAGAGGGTGTAATCCAAATAGGAAAGGGAAAATTTTGTTTCTGCTATTCAAAATATGTGCAAATTCGGTTCTGTCATTGGAAATTTGACCATTTCGTTTTTGTCATTTTTCCGCCAGTGCATATTTCGTTTTTGCCACTCTGTTCAATTTTTCATAAGTCAACAGGGTTTGACTGTTAAGAAATTTGCAAAATTCTCATAAAACGAGAAAAATTGAAAATAAAATTTTAAAAAATACCAACGAATACATAAAAAAATTCAAAAACATCTAAAAGTCCTCAAAAAAATCTTAGTGTAAATCCCTAAAAAATTCAAATAATTTACACCATGGAAAATTTTAGGAGGGCACCATAAAAATTGAGGAAGATTAAAACATTTTCCTTTGTGTAATTTATTTGAGAAATTTTATTAGTGTATTAAAAAAATTGTTCAAAAGTTATCCTTGAATTTTGCTATATTTCTTCTCTATTTGTTTTTTGTTTTTTTTTTGGGTTTTCTATGATTTTTTGGTATTTTTTGGTTTTTCCCCATATTTATTGACGGTTAAACCCGTTGATTTCGATGGGTTAGCAAAAATGAAATGTACACTAATGGAGGAATGATATAAACGAAATGATCAAACTTCACTCATGCTATTTCTCAGCTCAATGTAACTTCTAGAGCCCTGTAGCGTGATCCTACTTAACGTTGTCTATCTCAAATTGAATCGAGCCCTCACACCCTTTTCCCCATTTCCAGCCACCGTTGCCATTTATGTTGATCTCTGCCAACTCGATGAGTCCCCGTTCAATTTCTTACATTGTCACCATTGCCATCATATCTTTGAGCTATTGTGCACCTTCTTGTAGCACCTTCAACACCAAAACGTGTCATCGCCATGGACCTCTTCGTCGCTGCCGCTGCTCACCATCGACCAACCACTTCAGTAACGATCCAACCTCATCGTCTTCACCTCTACGATTGTGGTGAGCTCCTGAACCTCATGCGCACCTCAATTTGCCGAGGGTGAGTAGGTTGCGCCATTTTCCCCGTAGCCACCCATCGCGCCACCGCGGTTGCATGTCACCAGCTCCGTTAACATCGCCTGGACTCACTAAGTCAAGTGTGCTACTCCTTTAGCCCGGAGAAAGCCTCCTACGCAAATCCCATCACAGACCCGAGAGTTTCTGATATGCCTCGTCATTGTGACGTCGCCTCCGACCATCTCCTTTGTTGCCACCACCACCCACAGCTTCGTGTTGCTGCCTCTTTCCATTCCACCACTCAATGTCGTCGCTCGTCATGTCATTCATCGCCGGTGAGCTCGCCACTGCATTCGTCCACACGCAGTTCTGCTCCCTTCTCTTTTCTCTCGCCGACAGTGGGTCCCACTCAGGATGAGTATTAGTGACGAGGATCTAATAATCCTCATTTTATCTATTATCTATAATTCTTATTATGGGTAAATATGATGTCACATAGTCTACAGAAGTACCCCTTATTTTTATAAGGGAGAGGCCTATCAAGTGATTGTAAGATCTTCTACAATCACCCCCCATAGTCGTAAGTCTTACTACGACTACTACCTGGTCGTAAGTCTTTCTACGACCATTACATGGTCGTAAGTCTTTCTACGACCATTACATGGTCGTAAGTCCTTCTACGATCCCTACATAGTCGTAAGACCTTTTACGACTACTACCTGGTCGTAAGTTCTCCTACGACCAGGCAAACCACGACCACCTTATAATCAAACCTACAGGCAAGTGGGTCCAATTGATTAAAGAATCCGAACGGTCTGCACGCACTACTATTCCGCGTAGTAATAGTGCTTAAATACCCTATTATCTTTGAATGATAAATGCTAGACGGCGTGGAGAAGCCAATGCGCCGGTAATTACTGCCATCATGCGCCCATTACTGGCTCAATTAAGGCGCCTCTTCCGCAGGACAAAACGGCTACTCCTTCACGACTATATAAGGGCATCAGGGAGACAGAAAAAAGAGAGAGAGTCAAGGGGAAATACAAGTTCGATTCTCTGTAATAGTCTTAGCTTCTTACTTGATCATCAAGAATACCACACCACACAGGATTAGGGTTATTATTCTCTCCGGAGAAGGCCTGAACCTGTCTAAACATCCCGTGTCAACCACTCTGTGTGATTTCATCTCTAGGAGACCCCCCGAATCAAATAATCTTTACGTAAGATCGGTTCTAATACACCGACAATTAGCTTAACACATCGGGTATAGTTTGCAAAAACGGTTTGTTCGAAAATGTTGGGATGGTTGGTTGGTGTCGGGACCTAAAAATGCAATTATGGACCCTCTGTGTATAATGCACTAGTCCAGGATCACGCTATTACACACAATATCAACATAGATGAATATCGATCCACACAAGACGAATAATAGCATAAATGGGTAATTTGAATAACATGATTGTTTTGACCTTATGGTCGAGTTTATATTTATTAAGCCTTAAATGCTGGCAATAATAAAAATAGTAGCAGCGGAATAAAATGAAACTCCATCGGAATCCCATCTATTGGGATCAAGACCCTAACGATCAGCACCTTCGTAGAACTCCTCCTCAAATGTAGGCGAAGACTCCTCCACTTCTGTTGAATGTTTGAAGCAAGCATGAGTACACAATTGTACTCTCAAGTCATACCACATAATGCAATTTATAGATGCATGCTTATTCCAAAGAAAATAGCTTCTGTGGTTCTTTTGTAGAAATGCAACATTTGTAATTGAATACAAATAATATATTGAAAATAATATTTAAAACAAATAAGCAATAATAATTTGGTATTTGTTTTCACAAAGGACACACAGTCTAAACAAGTTATTCACACAACCATATGACTTAGATCACACAGCTCCCTTCCCAAATGTTTTATGAAAATCTAACCTTAGTGTGAAATCCCCAAGTATGTCCATGACCGCAGACGCGGCTATTCGAATAGATTGATTAACACTCTACAGAGGTTGTACACTTTACCCACATAATATAATCAGTGTAGCTAGCACTAATCATAACAAAATCTTTCAGAAAACTCCATCTCAAGCATTGACACTCCCGATGTGTCTTACCGTCGTCCAATTTATGCACACAGCTCTTGGTACGACACACACCATTGGACAAGGAAGCGGCGAACCGTCCTGCGATGTGAGACTCACACCTCCACCCTAGCACACAGCCTAACCTACAACCTGAGTTGTCAATGTCAAGACTCGATAACCTACTAAGTTAGGCCCGTCCTATCAGGCATGTGGTTGTACGGAATGCCTAGTTCAATGGCGCACAAAGTTAAGTCCTTAATTGACCAAGGCAAGACTTTCAATTTCTAACTAATATCACACAGACCAATATTCCCATGCACACAGCTTCCACCATATCACACAGTATCCACCACTTGCCCTAGTCTAAATCTTTTTCCACCCTGTTGGTTAAGTGCAACACATGACATCAACGAGTAACAACACACAGTGAACACAATTTTATCACATAATTCTATAATCACTTAGTCAAGTTTATATTTGCAACTAACATGAGATGATGACCTGTAGCATGGCTAAGCAATTTACTCGTATCTAACCAACCCACATTGGTGCTATGATAATACCAACTAATAAACCAACCTAGGGTGACAAAAGATCATGGCATAACAATAGACAAGGTGAATGTAACAAATTGGATTAATAACTAAACCCAAAACTATTTAAATAAATACTTGAAATAGAATGCAATAATTTGAATCAAATTATTTTTAAAACTGGGTTCAATATAATCAAAGGTGTAACTTACCTCTGAATAGGTCTAGGTACTGGTCTTAATCTTGGTGCACTACTTCTTCTTCAAGAGTCCTCGAAGAATCAACGTCTACTCAAAAATAAAATAAAATAAATAAATAAATAACAAAGATAAAATAAACTCCAAAAATTAAATAAAAATATCACATAAGTAGAGCTCAAATTTATATGAATTTAGGAATTTGAATGGGCTTAATCGGAGTTCGGATGAAGAAGATATGGCCTCTGGAAGATCAAAACCTAAAGAAATAACCTAAATTGTAATTTCTGGAATTATCCGAATTATTTTTCTACAGAAAAGTCCAGATTATGATGTCAGCTAACGTCAGCGAGGGAATTTCGGAATTAAAATAAATACCAGGAAAAGCTCTAAGGCTGACATGTGGGGCTAACGGTCTATAGACCAGGTCCACGGACTCGGCTCATGGGTCTACGGGTGCACAGGCCTATGGAATAGTGGATCTGACAAGTGGGACCCACTGCTAGTGGCTCAGCTTTTGGTGGACTGGGTCTACTGGAGATTGGATCTGGGAATTGGTGAACCGGACACGCAAGCGTGCATGTGGCCGCTGACGTAGTGCCACGTAGGACGACACGCATGCACGAAGGCTAATGTGGCTACACACATGGGCGAACACGTCAGCTTGACGGCGGCGGAGGCTCGGGATCCGATGGTCGTCGGTGAACGGCGAATCCTCGCCGACGGTGGGTAGTACCATCGGGTAGAGGGTACTCAGGCGAACTCGATGATGCGGAGTAGGGTTACGTTGATGCTCTGGCGAAGTGAAGGTGACTAGGATGAAGCCCTCGCTCTTGCGATGCCGAAGGTGCAGACCACGAGGCTCGAGCGGCTCTGGTTGGGGCAGAATCGCTTGTCGGAGTTGCGGCAACGCAGATCCTTCTTTGAGCTTTTCCGGTGGCTAGGGTTTGGCTCCGGCGCTGAGGCAGCTAGGGTTAGGATGCGAACGGCAGGGGCTTGCTCCCCTTTTACACCCGGCGGCTCAGGAGAGTCCAGGGCACGGATGCCCAAAACAACCGAGCAGCGGCGGGGATCGAATCGTAATAGATTCAGAGACAAAGAATAGTAGCTCTGGTGGGACCTACAAATCAGCGGCTGAGGCTCGCGTGAGTTCGTATCGCACACGGCACGGACACGCTGACAAGTGGGACCAGCACGGATGCGCAGCTGAAGAGAGAGAGGGGACGCTGACCGAATACTGCTCCGAGATTTTAAATAGATTTTCTATTTTATAAAATACATAAAATCCAAATGGCAAATAGAAAATAGCAAATGAACTGGAAAAAATTCTAGAAAAATCTAACAAATATATCCAGGCCCATAGAATCAAAATAAAATAGTTTTGAGAATTGTTGATGTTGGAATTAATCATATTAAATTGTTTTGATGCTAAAAGTCCATATTAATCTTTAATTAAAATCCAAATAAATGCAATGGTGAACTTTTCAACTACTAACTAATCAAAAGATTTTTAAGACTCATAAAATTAGGTTGTTACGGTTGGTGTGAGTGCCTTGTCTGTGGCTGAGAATGAAATGATGATCGTAGCTGAGGAGAGTTGTGATTAACCATTTTTAAAGTTATATACTCGATATTGTTGGTGATATGCCCTAGAGGCAATCATAGAGATTATTGTACAACATCTATGTTTATGAGTTATTGAATAAATGTTATTCTGTTCCTTGAATGAATTATCATTGATAAATATTAACAAGTATGTGACTTATTTGTGAAGCTCTTTAACTTATACGATGTTGTTCTAAATGTATCTCTTGTCGGATGCCACTAGTGACTCTATCGACTAGCACATGTATTGATTGATGACCATGTTTCACCGGACATGGATATAAGGATATCGGATCAATAATGTGAACACATGTTAGTGAACATGGTGTTGGATTGACCTACCTTGAGACACTGTTGAGATTATTATGATTTCCTGTGTTATCAGTTGGTCTCAACCAATTATGATGTATACTTATTAGACCTGAGATCAACATGGTTTCCTACATATGTAAGAGTACGCTACCAAATGCTACTCTATAATTGGGTAGTTATAAAGGTAGCTTTCAAGTATACTATGAAACATGCGAGGGAATGTGACTAGTCGGATATGAGATTTGCCCCTCCTAACATAACAGGAGGGATATCTATAGGCCCCTCACTGTGGTCGGATAAAGAAAGTGCATGGTCATGCCACTACTGGTCGAAGAGTTCGACTACGTGAAGTTATTTGATACTTAATCGAGAAAGTATTGAACAGTCCATGGATGACATAATATCTCACCTTGAGTTCAACCAGATATCGTGAGGCAAAGTGAGAATGCATGAGTTGGTTGTTTAGTTCGATCAGATACGGACTAATCGTATGGAGATACGAGCTAGTCGTAGATTGGTCGAATACAATCATTAAGTGGTCGAAACCTGGTCGTAAGGAGTTACGAACCGGTTGAGACGTAATATGATCTAGTCATATAGAGATACGAGCTGGTCGTTAGTGACAAGGACCTAGTCGTAGATCATATTGCATTAAGGTTCATCTGATATTATTTGCGTGTATTTGAGAATCGTTATGTCCTGCTAGGAACCGCTAACGACTCGTGATCGAAAAGGGTTTCTGAGTCATAACCGACTACACATAAACCTAACGGGCCACACATTTAACGGGTTGGAACAAACGTGTTTGGATAGGATCCGTCATAAGCTCTATATAAGGAGACGCATGATGCTATTGGGAAAGACACACGACAGACGTGACGTGAGTTGCTCTACCAAAACCCTAGACTCCATCTTCCTAAGAGCCCTATTATGCTAGTTGGTGCTATCACACTGGCGTGCAGTGTTCCTTCCCTGGACATGTGGATACCGTAGAGACACTGTTGCGGTTGATGTTGCTCTTGAGGACGATCCACGACCTTGGCGAGGAACTCGATTGGTTGCTGGAGGAGATGATCACCACCGAGGACGATCATCTGCACTGGACGGTCGACTTCAACCACTTCATCGACGCGCTCTACGTTGGATCAGACTGCTCAACTCTTCTTCTGTTGCACAACGTGTCTGTTGGTAATGATCTATGATTTCTTGCTTGTATTGCATCCTGGTTTACGTGGTAGAATTTTTGAATTACCAGCTAGCGTAACCTACCCGTATCCCTTCAGATATTTCATTACTACAAGTCAACCGCTCTTTAAAAATTTTGTTGCAAATTATTACATATCGTTATTATTGCAAATAAAACTCGCTTAATGTTGAAAATAACTTGTAGCGTAGAGCCACATCCTTTGATAGCCTTGCATTATATTATGTTGCGATACACTACAAGTCTTGTTGAGTACAAAATGTACTCAATATTGTTTAAATTGTTGTTCATACTATTTAAATTATTGTTCAGAGTATGAGGATGAGCCGATTCCGAACGATGCGTTTTTTTGCACCCGGTACCGAAGAGTACAGTGACGGGTCTTGCTAGGATTTGGTCCTTGTCGAGTGCTTGAGGGTATGGATGGGCACACCGCTGGATATTTTGGGTTTAATTGCTATGCTTCGCTATTTATCTTTGACACTTAAGTCTTAATCTGGCCGGTCGGCCGTGTAATGTAACTTGTTATGTAAACAATTAAGTTTATGTCTTATTTGTTTCATGTTGTATGTATATTTATGTATGGATGTGAATATCAATGTTGTGGGTGTGTGTACTAGCCACTGATTATGGGACTAGTATGGTACACACACACGAGAGCTTAGAGTATTCAAAGCCCTGGGTCTGACATCACTATTGTTGTCTGATTTTTTTTTCATTAGCAAATATTCGACCTGACCTCTTCATAGCTCTGCCATCAGGAAAATTGCCTACATGGCTAAACACCATAGCACCTCATCGGCCATTTGGATAGTTCTTTCATTTGGGTTTATTTTTATTTGTATGTTTCCATACCTCCTAAGTGTGCACATGAATGCCAAATGGTTAGTACACCGCAACACCTCACCTCCCTTTTCCCATTTGGACGGTTCTTCCATTTCTCTCTCTTTTATTTGGTTTTTTATATTTGTTTGCATGAATTCCCCCCTCCTAATCGTGTACATGAACGAAATGGCCTTATGAGGAAGCCTTTAGCTCATCTTTCAAGCAAAAATGAATGAGGTTTGAAAAGATTTTAGTAGATCATGGGACAAGATATCGATGTATGCGCTTCCATGCTGCAGGTTGGTTCTGGGCAATGCAGTTAGGTAGTGTCGGACCGGGATTTTCTAATCTCGAATCCTCTACGAATACACTGTGCTATTCCCTGGATCAGTAGATAGCACTCACAGATACATCACTAAATCATTTCATACATGGCTTAAAACCATACCATTCGATAATTTAACACATCAGAGTTTACATAAACCGTATCGGGTCAAGTTTTACAATAGGGGCCGAACAGGCCAAATGATTACATCACAAAAGTAGCGGAAGCGACAACGGAAACAAAAAGGGTGAGGGCACAACTCTCCACAGGCAAGCGACTGGGGAAACCTGTGTACATCCGATATTACCCGAAAACTCAGATAATATAGGATGCACCTAGGTACCAGCGGAGTCAGCTAGACTGGGGCGAGACTAGAACAACTATAGACTAAACTATGCTTCACGAACTCCTGGGTCTTCAGACATCTGGTTCCTCATAGTAGTCGTAATCTCCAAAATTTCCTGCTTCTGAGGGTTTAGGGGAAAGAGCGAGAATGAGCACAACTACCGTGCTCGCGAGCCAACACACAGAATGCAATAGTATACATGCAAGGCTTAGCAAGGATGGCTCAGGTTCTTTTATTTGCTAAAGCAACATTTTCAATTATCATAATTACAAAGTCCTATGACTTAGCATTTCAAACAATTGCATTTTTACTAAAGAGAGTAAGTGCAATATTAAATAACAGCGAAGGTTACCTCCACCTTATGCTTAATTTTTTTTTTGATAACGGTTACGTCCACCGATTATCAGCACTGGGTAAGGCTACCCAGGAAAAATCCAAAACAAGGGCTAGATGAGCCCAACACATTTCCATTTCACCCACAAAGATTTTTGAAATAGAACTAACTCAGGTTAAGTTCCCATGTCCGCCTTTGACCGTAGGCACGGCTGTTTAAACAGTTTAGACTCTGGAGAGGTTGTACACTTTACCCCCAAGAGACAATCATACTCGTTACCCCACATGATTCCGTAGTCATGTAGTTGAGCGATCGTTACAGTAACTTTTCAACGTATCTTGCCTCTTCCGTCATCTCACCCGTATGGGCTGCCCCCACTTGCGGTGGGTCCCATAAGTTGTGCGGGATGTCTGCCACCACGACTTGCGTAGCTGGCGACTTCACCCTCCCTTGGTGTCCCATTCAAGCTGGATCGAATCCACTACTTGCACCACCTTGCTCGACCACCGATGAGATGACTTCCCAGATTTAATACATTTACTAAGCCAAGTTGCACTTTGCACACTTGTGGTTGTACTTGTTTTTCACAGGAGGTCATGACAAGATTAAGTCCTTAAGGTTATCTAGGCGGTTCATTCCAATGTTAACCACGTTCCCTAGGCTACATTAGCACCCATCAACATCCCATTCATCATACCATCCGCCCAGACAGTAACAGCAAGTCATTAAGATTTTGAGGAGGGAAACCAATTAACACAACACACCAGTCATTTACATTCAATGACTGCCCAAAACTATTTTCATGATTTAAAGATGATGAGCGGGACCTTTATTGTTCCGGTACTTAAGCAAGACTAGCATATCGCTTAAGTACAACCTATACTAGTATTTACCATATAATTACTAGGGTGAAATGGAATGAGGGGTTCAATTTATCAAAGGATGGATAATACTTAATTAATCAGCAAATGGGTATTTAACTACCTTAAGCTTTAACATATCATTGATTACAAAATTAAAGCATGCAACTTTGATATTTTAATAAACATAGTTTGCATAAAATGTAGGCTCAGAATGATCAAAGTATTGACTCACCTTGGTTAAAGGCAGAGGGGTCCTGGTATTCTTGAGCTTGATCGAAGTGGGGGTCTCCGGCGTCGTCGAATCCTAATCGGTCGAAAGTACCGAAAAAAGACACAACAGCAGAGAGAGCAAATAAATATCAAACTCATAAATAATGAACTCCAAAATGAACAAGACCAATACCATTAGCAAAACCTTGATTTTAGAAAATTTTAGAAATTGGTTTCACAATTTTTGGAGTTATACAGAAAAAGATATGAATTTTGGAAGCTTTTAAATGATTTTTCAATTAAACAGATAATCAAAAAAATTGAAAAAACTCCCGTGCTGACACGTGGCCTCCGGTCCACAAGACAGATCGTGGGCCGGGTCCACGACGGCGCATGAGAAGCCGCTGGCCGGGCAAGTGGGCCCCACTTGCCACCGCAAGCGTGACGGCGCAATGGGCCCACCCACGGCCGTCCGCTCGCGGATAAGCCGGGCGACGCGTTTCCCGAACGCGTCGCCTCGCCTTTCCGTCGCGCGGAGAAGGCGAGGGGCGGCGCGAGAAGAGAGAGGGAGCGGGGCGGGGGCGCGCGCAGCGGGGAGGAGAGGATGGTGGCGCGAGCGGGCCGAGGCGAAGGGAAGAAGGGCGGCGGATCCGGAGGAGGAGATGAAGAGGGGAAGAAGAAAAGGGCGGAAGCTCTCGGCTTTATAGCTAAGAGAGAGGGAGGTGGAAAGCCGTGGCGACGGGCAGCGGATGGGGAGGAGAAAAGCCGCCACGGAGCGGGGTGTCGGTGTGCAGACGGTCGAGTCGGCGGCGGCGCGAGTCACGGCAGAGGGAGGCGAGCGAGCGGCGGTGGTGGGAGGGGGACTGAGCGCCTGAGGCGAGCGAGAGAGCAGAGGGTGGAAAGCCGTGGGCGCGGGGATGGGGAGGAAAAGCCGCGTGGCGCTGGGTGTCGGCGTGGCGCGGTCGAGTCGGGCGCGGCGCGCCGAGTCAGGCAGAGGGGCGAGAAAGGCGGCGGCGGCGGAGGCACCGGGAGCGGCGGAGGAATGGGCCGGGCCGGCCCAACGAGGTTAGGGTTAGGGTTAGGGTTTTGAAATTTGAAAACCCGTTCTTGATTTTGAATTTGAAATCCAAGTTTTGATTATTATTTTTTTTTAATCAAATGCAAAAACAGGATGTTACAGGTAGGGATGTTCTTTTCTTTGAGTGTTTTTGGTCACCTTTCTGGTTTGGGTTGCGCATCGAAAATTAAAATTCTACTTTTATGAATGTGCAAGAAAATTTAATGTATTGTGCTTTATTATATATAATTGGACTACAGCTATATGAATTCAGTATTCAGATGTAGCTTCTGGGGTTCATAAGCAAACACAATTGAACGCTTTATTATAATTGGACTACAGCTATATGAATTCAGTATTCAGATGTAGATTCTGGGTTTCATAAGCAAACACAATTGAACCTTGTCATGTTATGTGACAAAAGGCGAATCAGAACTCAGCACGAATCTCTATTGTAGTTTAGTGCTTAAAATTTCTCAGCGAACTGTTCTTCTGTTTTAGGCATTGTGATCAGTTTAGCCTGATTTTTCATGCGTCCTCTTACTCAGGTTGGGTCTACAACAATCCTACCAAAGCAGGAATTCGGTCTCTACTGTACGTATTAGGGGTTACCTGAGCGAATGTCAACCCTTGTGAACTATTTACTAACAATATATCTAATTATTTACCTTGCTAATATGTTAAGGTGCAGTTATATATGGCTCTAATTCAACAGCCATCCAAAAGCAATTTATTCCACATACCTTTGCTGAGAACGATTTCGTAGTTTGTGCTATAGACATTTTTTAAGCATTGTTTGTCCATGGTAATATGGTTAAGCATCACTGTAACCTTTTACATCTATGAAGGTATCTATTATTGCATTTGACAGCCAGGTTGGATTTTTCTCTAAAGATTCTAGCCCGTGCCAATAGCTGGAGCGCTTATTTTAACACGGGCGCAAAAGCTGCTTCTATATGTTATGTGACTTTTGTCTTCAGAACTCATAATGCAATACTACTACTATTGATGGTATTTTGGTATCGCTGCTTCATAGACTTACGCACCGTTTTAGGATAATGCTTAAGTTTGCAAGTGTTATTAAGACATGCTTTACAAGAGAGTTTTTGAAGGGCACCTAAAAACATCCACACATTTCCGTGAACTACACCTAACACGTGGGAAACTATTACGTGGTCAGATTGGTTAGTGTGTGGGTGTGTGGGTGTGTGCCCAGTCTACCAGAATTTAAGTCTTAGACATGGTGTTGATGTTCATCAATTTTATGAGTGCATATACGTACGTCTAAAAGTACATCCACACATTTCTGTGAAATACACCTAACATGCGGGAAGCTAGCCTGTGGCCACATGGATAGTGTGCGGGTGTGCATGCACTTAGTCTAGTGGGATTTAAGTTCTAACTTTGATGTTGATCTTCATCAATTTTAAGAGTACACGTTCAACTAACATGCTAGTCATGTCACCCCGGCCACTACAAGCTTGCTTAAACTAAATAATACATCAACCTTATATTTCACACGCTTCCGGAACGAAAGCCAAATATAAATACACACAAACTAATTACTAAAGCGCCAATTACTAAGCACTAAGCCATCCCTCGTTAGCTTGCCTTCTCCTCCAACCTCTGCTATAGTTAAGACAGCCTCGCCGGCCGGTGGCCACGACGAGCTAGCTCGCTCCCGGTCATCACATGGCGGACAAGATCAAGACGGTGGTGGTGCTGGTCCAGGAGAACCGCTCCTTCGACCACATGCTCGGCTGGATGAAGTCCCTCGACCAGGAGATCGACGGCGTCACGGGCGCCGAGTTCAACCGCGCCACCGCCGGCGACGCGTCCTCCGCCGCCGTCCACTTCGGCGACGGCTCCGAGTACGTGGACCCGGACCCGGGCCACTCCTTCCAGGCCATCTACGAGCAGGTTTACGGCGACCCCTACACCTGGGGCAGCACGGCGCCGGCGACGAAGCCGGGCGTCGACGTCCCGCCGATGAGCGGGTTCTCGCAGCAGGCTGAGAAGGAGCGCCCCGGGATGTCGCGGACCGTGATGAACGGTTTCCGCCCCGACGCCGTGCCGGTGTACCGCGAGCTGGTGCGCGAGTTCGCCGTGTGCGACCGGTGGTTCGCGTCCGTGCCGTCGTCGACGCAACCCAACCGGATGTTCGTGCACTCGGCGACGTCGCACGGGCTCGTCAACAACGACCGCAAGATGCTCCGCGATGGCCTGCCGCAGCGCACCATCTTCGACGCCCTCCACGACGCAGGCCGCTCGTTCGGCGTCTACTACCAGTTCCCACCGTCCGTGCTCTTTTACCGGTTAGTAAGTTGGTGATTCGTACATAAATAGCAATCGTTTATATGTCAACCAATAACTTCGTATGAGTGGCATATCGTAGATCACGTAGTTATTCAGTGATATATTATAAATTTTCTCTACATAGTACATATACCACACGTACGCATGCATCACAATGTAGTTATAATATTGGTTAAAAATAGTGGTTTAATTTGGCGATGTGTTCCACATTTATATACGAGGATCTTTTCTGTAACTTAGTCCGGATTTGTCATCGCTGTCTCTAGTTCAAATGGCATGAGTATAACGTTGTCATTAATTCCTCACAAAAAAAGAAAGACAGTGACATTATCATTATTGTTCGTGCCATTTATTTACATTGCCCAATGGTAAAGAGAGTAGAATGGGTAAGGATGAAGAATTGATGTGTTGTCTGAACTCTGAACTAGGAGTTTAGAAGATTTATATGAATATGTGTCAAGTTGTGCTTTAAGTGTAAGAGTAAAATGTGACAGTGACTACTATGTTTCTATTGTTGCCATTGCTTAATCGAACGGTAGTGGTTCCTAACAACGTATGGTTGCTTCACGCATTGGTACAATGTTGATATGTGTTGACTTTGAGTTGTTCCAAATGGGACATTGGCTGGATATTCTCCTAACCATGTAGTGTACAGATCATCACTACTAAGATGAATCCTATATATCTTGTTACGATTTGTGAGATGGGCTATATATGTGCAGTTGACCTGACTGCATCGAGATTCCTTTTTCTAATATATATAATTCAGCTGTCTGTCTAATTTAATTTCTGTCAGATAGATATCGGATATGTACATAATCTACATGGCACATGGCAAACTAGAATGAACTAATTAACACTAGGTTTTTTTATTTATTTGTGATCTCTACAAACCAAAATTTAACTTGAAACAACAGAAGTATGAGATACTTAATTTAGCATATCTTGCAAGTAGGATTTTCTGTAGTTGTTTAGTATCTCTGAACCTTAGCTGTCAAGGATTTTCTATTGTTCCACCAACTTCCATTCATGGTATGCCGGTTCTGCCCTGTGCTTTTAAAATGAGCTATCAGTCTTCATCTTAATTTCATTAGAAGGTTTAATATGTTATTTCAAACTGACTGTTTTATATTCAAATATATACTCCAAAATTAATCACAATATATGGGTTCTTATTCCCTAATGAATTGTCCGTCTAATTATGTTTATAACCATTTTATTATACTTGACGTTGGAATTTCAAATGAAACAATTCAATACCGGTAGGAATCAAGATAAATTACCGTGTGCCAAACGGGCGTGAGATGGCCCATTTTGCCATGCAATTGTTCAATGCAACACTACATATATACATCATAATCATGCATAATGTTGTCACTTAAAACCTGTTAGAACCATGGGGATGAAATGAACAACTCAATTTTTTTTTATTAAGAACGACATTGTTGTACGTATGCACTACTCTATGTGCAAGTACAAAGGACAAATCAATGGAGTGCATGCATTGCAGGAACATGAGGCAGCTCAAGTACTTGGGCAAGTTCCACCCGTACGACATCGACTTCAAGCGGCACTGCAAGGAGGGCAAGCTCCCCAACTACGTCGTCATCGAGCAGCGCTACTTCGACCTCAAGATCCTCCCCGGCAACGACGACCACCCGTCGCACGACGTCGCCCAGGGCCAGCGCCTCGTCAAGGAGGTCTACGAGGCACTCCGGTCGGGCCCCCAGTGGAACGAGACGCTGCTCGTCATCACCTACGACGAGCACGGCGGCTTCTTCGACCACGTCCCCACCCCCGTCGCCGGCGTCCCCAGCCCCGACGGCATCGTCAGCGCCGCTCCCGTCCTCTTCCGCTTCGACCGCCTCGGCGTCCGCGTCCCCACGCTCTTCATCTCGCCCTGGATCGAGCCCAGAACGGGTAGGTCATGCCATGTCATGCATGTACATGCATATGGACAACTTGTGACGGGAAGTATTGATTCGCAGTGGTTCACCGGCCGTCGGGACCGGAGCCGACGTCGCAGTACGAGCACTCGTCCATCCCGGCGACGGTGAAGAAGATCTTCAACCTCAAGGAGTTCCTGACCAAGCGCGACGCGTGGGCCGGCACGTTCGAGTCCGTGCTCACGCGCGCCACGCCGAGAACCAACTGCCCAGCCAAGCTGCCGGAGCCTGTGCGGCTGCGGTCGGCGGAGGCGGAGGAGGAGCGGGAGATATCGGAGTTCCAGGAGGAGCTGGTGCAGCTGGCCGCCGCCCTGAACGGTGACCAGGCCAAGGAAGGTTACGACCCTGACAGACACGCCAAGGAGATGACCGTCGCGGCAGCCGCCGAGTACTGCCGCGACGCGTTCGGCCGGTTTAGGGAGGAGTGCGAGCGGTGCCGGGAGTGCGGCATGGACGGGTCGCACATCCCTACCGTGCAGCCGGCGGAGCCGGCGCATGCCACTCCGGAGCTGGCGGCGGCGCTGCCGTCGTTCGCTTCCAAATTGTGCGGTTGCTTCCCCTGCTTTCATGCGTAGGAGTACGTCGCCGGCATCCATGAAAGTTGCATGTTGGGTGTGCCTCGTAAGTGTGTTTGAAATATCAATATTTGCTTAGGGGATTGCTTTGATTGGTTTGTGTGCTGTTGATTCGTTAAGGAAAAGATTGGCTTTATGGTCGCTGGTTGTGTTCATGTTGTTGTATTTAGTGAGCAATAAGAGGAATAAAACCTTGTCGCACTCTCTGACATGTCATGCATGTTTTACTAGTCGGGACTCCTTAATTACGCATGCATGACATTTGTTTCGATGAAGGTAGGAAAATATTGCTGAATGCATCTATCTTTCAACTCACATTTGTATGGTCCATCCTACGAGTATCGCACGTGAAATGTCATGCGCGCGTGCGTGTATATATATATATTATTTTGTAGTCAAGCGTAGAATAATTATTATCATAACAGTAATATGTGTATCCCTTTTACTGTATGGTTCTGAAAACGTGTTTTTTTTTGTGAGCTTCTATATCGGTTAGTAAAACATAGCGTCGTACACAATAACTGGTTTCCCTTTTTTACCACCGTTTTTTTGCAATCTCTTTTTTTAAAGTAAAAAAAAAATGTTGTGGCAGTAAATCCTAGCTATCTTATAAGGTAATTGGGTTAGGGGTACCGAGTAGGTCCAATGAAGTAAACATTCGTTTGTAGAACAGTAAATGGTGTTACCGTAGACTGTAAATACAAATTCAAACTGGATATATCATGAAGGAAGCAATATAAAACATGCCACATAGTAAACAGTTTCATCGTAGACACTAAATACAAATTCAACCAAGTTTTCTAGTTTTGTATTTATATATGATCAAACAGCGTAGCTAGTCGTTTCTTACCAATATTAAAAAAGAATAAACCTAAATAATCAAAGTTTTTCTAGTGGCAGAGGTAGCCTACTATCTTCGTCTTCAAAACTTTGTCGGCTTCGGACGGTTTAGGATCAACGAACAAAGCCCAAAATGCATCCAACCGCTAACGCACCCATTCGAGTGTCGCCCAAAGACGCTCTGACTGAATAATCAAGTTGAATTGTGCTCATAGGCTCTCTTTCCTTGCTTAGGGGTCTCAGCAAGGTAGACTCGGTCACTCGCCACCTCCATGAAGCAGTCAAAGTGATGGTAATACTCTAGGAGATGTGCAATGTTGTTCTGGAGGACCACGTCGATGGCGAGGTTAGCTCGCTGGATGCTGGAGACAACATGGATGACGCGGCGGAGGAGGACACATCCAGACGGCAGAACGTTGCCGACACGTGGCTCAGTTTAACGTCCGGCGGAGGAGGTAGGATATCTTTGTAAGTCTGATGCCCTAACGCAAAGATTCGCCAACGCATGATCGAGAGGTGCTCAAAATGAATGGCGGGTAGGCCATCTACACAAAGCGTTAGGGAGAAGAGTGGGGAGTCATTTTTTTAACTATTCTAGTTGTTGATGGAGGGTGCGAAAGAGAGCAGAGCAACGTGATAATCCATCTTCGGTGGCGGATGATCATTCTTATAAAACAAGAAGTAATGTCGGTTCGCGAGATGAAGAGATGCATCGAAGTCGAAGCGGCATTGATGTGCTTAAGGCATCGTTTGGTCGACGCTTAATAGAACCTTCCACTCAAACGCAATGTTGACAGTAAAAATGTACTCACAACTTAGTAAACCTAGTCGGCCATATAGTAATTAAGAAAACCAGATACGTGATAGTAACGTTACTAGCACCATATAGTAAACACATTAAACCATTGCAGCAAAAGTACGAGGTAGTAATACCAATGTAATATGCAGTAATTGATATCAGCGTTTACTATGTATAACCGCTTAGGTTTTGACAAGGATCTAGAAATCCTCATTTAATTATTTATATGTAATCCTTATTATGGATAATGACGCCATTTTATGGTTCTTTAGTGTACCCCTTAATGTTCATAAGGGAGAAGCTGGAGTCGTAAGATCTTCTACGACTACCTTATGATCGTAAATTCTTCTACAATCATCTCATGGTCGTAAGTCCTTCTACAACCAGGTCAGCTACGACCACCCCATAGTCGTAAGTTCTTCTACGACTAGTATGTTGGGTTACGGGCAAGGCTACGATAGCACAAACAAAAATTTTATCGTGCAACCAAGGAACCACCGCTAGTAATAGATCACGATATTACCGCTAGACGCGCCGACTCGTTGCGGAAGTAGAGTCGTTGTAGCGAGTTGATGCAGTCGTAGTCGTACTCACAACGCGTCTCCTCCTTCGAGTGGTCGCACTCGCCGCGCGTCTACTCCCCCAAGTGGTCATACTCACCACGCGACTTCTCCTCCGACTCCGGTGATCGTCACGAGTCGTGGATCGTCCTAGTGCTGATGCTTCGCAACAACACCTCCGAGGTATCTACACGTACGGGGCAGGATCACCACGCACTAAAGTGCTAGCACTGACAGTATGGTTGAGAAGGCGTGGCTATTAGGGTACAACGTATGGTTGCTTCACGCATTGGTACAATGTTGATATGTGTTGACTTTGAGTTGTTCCAAATGGGACATTGGCTGGATATTCTCCTAACCATGTAGTGTACAGATCATCACTACTAAGATGAATCCTATCTTGTTACGATTTGTGAGATGGGCTATATATGTGCAGTTGACCTGACATCGAGATTCCTTTTTCTAATATATATAATTCAGCTGTCTGTCTAATTTAATTTCTGTCAGATAGATATCGGATATGTACATAATCTACAAGCACATGGCAAACTAGAATGAACTAATTAACACTAGTTTTTTTTTATTTGTGATCTCTACAAACCAAAATTTAACTTGAAACAACAGAAGTAGGAGATACTTAATTTAGCATATCTTGCAATTAGGATTTTCTGTAGTTGTTTAGTATCTCTGAACCTTAGCTGTCAAGGATTTTCTATTGTTCCACCAACTTCCATTCATGGTATGCCGGTTCTGCCCTGTGCTTTTAAAATGAGCTATCAGTCTTCATCTTAATTTCATTAGAAGGTTTAATATGTTTATTTCAAACTGACTGTTTTATATTCAAATATATACTCCAAAATCAATCACAATATATGGGTTCTTATTCCCTAATGAATTGTCCGTCTAATTATGTTTATAACCATTTTATTATACTTGACGTTGGAATTTCAAATGAAACAATTCAATACCGGTAGGAATCAAGATAAATTACCTTGCTTAGGGGTCTCAGCAAGGTAGACTCGGCCACTCGCCACCTCCATGAAGTAGTCAAAGTGATGGTAATACTCTAGGAGATGTGCAATGTTGTTCTGGAGGACCACGTCGATGGTGAGGTTAGCTCGCTGGATGCTGGAGACAACATGGATGACGCGGCGGAGGAGGACACATCCAGACGGCAGAACGTTGCCGACACGTGGCATAGTTTAACGTCCGGCGGAGGAGGTAGGATACTGTTAGTACAGTGCCCCAACGCAGCATCTGCCAGCGCATGATCAGAGAGGTGCTCAAACAGAATGGCCAGGTAGGCCATCTACACAGGCGTTAGGGGAGAAGAGTGGGGAGTCATTTTTTTAACTATTCTAGTTGTTGATGGAGGGTGCGAAAGAGAGCAGAGCAACGTGATAATCCATCTTCCGGTGGCGGATGATCATTCTTATAAAACAAGAAGTAATGTCGGTTCGCGAGATGAAGAGATGCATCGAAAGTCGAAGCGGCATTGATGTGCTTAAGGCATCGTTTGGTCGACGCTTAATAGAACCTTCCACTCAAACGCAACGTTGACAGTAAAAATGTACTCACAACTTAGTAAACCTAGTCGGCCATATAGTAATTAAGAAAACCAGATGCGTGATAGTAACGTTACTAGCACCATATAGTAAACACATTAAACCATTGCAGCAAAAGTACGAGGTAGTAATACCAACGTAATATGCAGTAATTGATATCAGCGTTTACCATGTATAACCGCTTAGGTTTTGACAAGGATCTAGAAATCCTCATTTAATTATTTATCTGTAATCCTTATTATGGATAATGACGCCATTTTATGGTTCTTTAGTATACCCCTTAATGTTCATAAGGGAGAAGCTGGAGTCGTAAGATCTTCTACGACTACCTTATGATCGTAAATTCTTCTACAATCATCTCATGGTCGTAAGTCCTTCTAAAACCAAGTCAGCTACGACCACCCCATAGTCGTAAGTTCTTCTACGACTAGTATGTTGGGTTACGGGCAAGGCTACGAACGCACAAACAAAATTTTTACCGTGCAACCAAGGAACCACCGCTAGTAATGGATCACGAGATTACCGCTAGACGCGTCGACTCGTAGTGGAAGTAGAGTCGTTGTAGCGAGTTGATGCAGTCGTAGTCGTACTCACAACGCGTCTCCTCCTTCGAGTGGTCGCACTCGCCGCGCGTCTACTCCCCCAAGTGGTCATACTCACCACGCGACTTCTCCTCCGACTCCGGTGATCGTCATGAGTCGCGGATCATCCTAGTGCTGATGCTTCGCAACAACACCTCCGAGGTATCCACACGTACGGGGCAGGATCATCACGCACTAAAGTGCTAGCACCGGCAGTGTGGTTGAGAAGGCGTGGCTATTAGGGTTTCGGAAGTTCTTCCAAAGATCATCCTCTGTCTCGCCCCATGCCACCGTCCCTCTTTATATAGGCATCTATGATGGGTCTCAATCTTGAGGCCTATTAGGAACTCGAGACCTATACGAATTTGGATCACCAACCAAAAAAAGATCCTAGCCCTTTAAGTGTGCGACCCTACAGGTTCATGTGTAATCGGTTATGACTCGAAAACTCTTTTCCAAACACAAGTCGTTAGCGGTACCTAGGAGCACATAACGATTCCCGAACACACATAGAATAGCGGACGAACCTTGATGTAATATGATCTATGACCAGGTCCTCATCACTTGCGATTAGTTCGTATATCCATAAGACCAGATCGTATTTGGTCCCGACCAGTTTGTAACTCCTTACGACCAGGTCCTTACCATTATGTGATTACGTTCGATCAATCTACACCAGATCGTATCTCCATACGATCAGTCTATAATTGATCGAACTAAGTGACCTACTCATGCATTCTCCCTTTGCCTCATGATGTCTGGTTGAACTCCAGGTGAGATGTTGTGTCATCCATGGACTGTTCAATACTTTCTCGATCGAGTGTCGGATAATTTCATGTGGTCGACACTTCGACCACTTGTGGCATGGCCATGCACTTTCTTTATCCGATCACCATGAGGGGCCCAGAGACATCTCTCCTATTATGTTAGGAGGGGCAAATTCCATCTCGACCAGTCACATCCATCCGCATGTTTCATAGCATACCCAAAAGCCACCTTTATAACTACCTAATTACGAGTAGCGTTTGGCAACCCCTAAGAGTGTCATTACACATGTAGGGAACCATGCTGATCTTAGGTCTAAGGATTATACATCATCATTACTTGAGACCAACTAATGACACATAGGTTCATAACAATCTCAATAGTATGCGGTATGCTGTCGAGGGCGTCAGCCCTTAAGGGGGGGTGAGTGTAATACCCCGGCCTGCTCATAGCAGGGCCCATGTGGCCCATGAGGAGTTGTGTGGTGGGATTAGTCCCACATTGCTTGTCTCAAGTGAGTTGTAGTGGTATATAATGCTGTTGATCCAAACGTAGCACCTCGGGTTAACCCTTTTACACAAGCGAGGACGAATGTGTAAGTGAGGTGCTATGTGTAAAGGTCCACCACATAAATTGGGCATTGAGCCGAATTTGGGTCGGTGTTACAGATGGTATCGAGCATCAACCTTCACGCACGGCGCGTGCGGGGGCGAAGCGCGGGCATATGGCGATCGCACATGTGGGCCCGGAGTGGACACATGGCATGGCATATGTGCTTAAGACCGACGCCTGGACGTGTCGAGGGGTGGTTACAGGCATTTGCGCGATGCGGTATCTTCGCCGAGGCGTCGCCCTTAAGGGGTGAATGTAATACCCCGGCCTGCTCGTAGCGTGGCCCATGTGGCCCATGAGGAATTGTGTGATGGGGATTAGTCCCACATTGCTTATCTCAAGTGAGTTGTAGTGGTATATAATGCATTGGATCCAAACGTAGCACCTCGGGTTAACCTTTTACACGGCGAGGACGAAAGTGTAAGTGAGGTGCTATGTGTAGGCGGGTCCGCCCCACGGTGGGCTGGGCATTGAGCCGAATTTGGGTCAGGGTGTTACATATACGCCATTATTCTCCAGAATAATAGCACGATTAATCTCTCTGTTCTGGTGATAACTGCCTAGCGACGTGGGAACATTACTTCTCAATAGTAATCTCCAGTAACTGCGCCATCATCTGAAGCATTGATGCGCCCTTTGGGCTGGAGAGATTGTTGTCCAAGAACACTATAAAAGGAGGAACCACCAGACGGCATAGGACAGAGATACGAAGAGGAGGATCAGGAGCACAAAGACAATGCATTTTTGGTCTTTCTCTTGATCTGTAACCAGCATACTCAATATAGCCACACAGGAGTAGGGTTGTTATTCTCTCCGAAGAAGGCCCGAACCTGTATAAAAATCCATGTGTCATTCTCTCTATGTGATTTGAGTCTTAGAGACCCCCCGAATCAAACAATCATTACGTAAGTTCTGTCTTAAAACACCGACAGCTCGCGCCGTCCGTGGGGATCTTCTGGTCACCAGGTTTTCTTCATTTCCTCCCAACTCTAATGCTTCCATGGCAGGAGAGTGGAACGAGGAGAACTGATTCGGCTTAGCCAATTACGCATATATCAACATGGATGCCGGCTTCGACTACGAGCCGAGTATTGTATCATCCGATGGTGATGTCGCCTCCGGATATCATTCTCTAGGAGATCATACCACTAATGGAGTTGAGGAGGGATCCTTATCCCTCACAACGTTACATCCAAATGAGGAACCAACTTCCTCAAAGGGCAAGGGTCAATTCAACCACAATCAGGACTGCTCCAAGGTAGACCCAAAACATAGCAAAGCCTCCCCCTCCAAATGTTCAAGTCTGCCTAAGGCAGTCTAATCTGGCACGGCAAGTCCTAGAAACCATCATTTCAGATATTCATCAGCATCTCGTGGTACTGTCTCTCTGGCTAGCCCCACAGAGGATGGGATCGAACACGCTTTTCCTGTGAGTTCGACCATCCCATCGCGGGGCTCATTTGCGAACGAAGACGGTTATAACCCAGAATTTCCCTTCTTGGAGCAGTTTGCTCCAAGTCACCAGACGATGTCTTTCGACTACTCCTCAAGCGAGAAGGCCTCGAGCGCAAGTGGAAGTCATCAACGAGAGGTCTTCGTCCTTCCCTCAGGTGATGATCACTCTCCTAGAGACAGGATTGAGGACATTCCCTGATGATCACACATTACAACCCCTCATGGCAATGGTAAGAACACTTCCCGTGATGAACATGGTCAAAACTCTAATGAGCGTGCGAGATATCCTCGAGATAATCACACTTCATTGAGGCAAACTCAAAGATCAGACATGGACGATCATGAGACAACTCGACAGGTAAGAATAGAAGCTCAGAGAAATCTACCTGAGCACTTTCAGTATCAGTCAGAGAAAGCTCAAGAACTCCAACATATCAACGATCTACTCGAGAACCCAACTCAAGAGCTTGCCTGAGCGCCCGACTACGACCTCTTCGCACAAGAGATCGCACGAAGGCTTCGAAGCGCGATGACCAGACTCGAGCACCCTCACCGTCATCATTCCAGAAGTCATAGCGGTACAACTCCATCAGCTTCTAGTCGTTCGAACAACTCACCGCACGAAGATCGGTGTGACAGCAGGGTATGTCGTTATCCTAACCGGAGAAAGGTTCTTCGAATGCCTGAAGATTAACAAGTTCTCAAGATAGGTGATCATTCACCACTCCGACACAGAGGTTTGTAGCAGCATATGAGATATGAGGATTATTACCCCTCGTAGAATCAAGACTTATCATAAGTCTGGATAACCCACTGCCGAGTATCGTCCTGTACGATCACGTGATGATGACAACCCCTTTTTGTTTGCAAAGGAGGCATTACGAAGTAATTACCGTATGTAGGGCATTCTCGCCTGACCTCCAAGTAGTTCGCTGGCCATCGTGGTTTCGACCAGTGAACATGGAGAAATTCGATTGGTCTCAGAATCCCATCGAGATCCTCCAAATCTACATGACTACTGTCCGAGCAGCAGCAGGAGGAGAGCGCGTCATGGCGAATTACCTTCCGACTGTGCTCGAAGGGTCCGCTCGATCGTGGTTACTAAACTAACCACTCGAGTCGATCTACTCGGGGCAACACCTTTGTAACCTTCTGCTGGCTACCTTCTAGGGTATCTACAATCGCCCTGGAAAGGAGGACGACCTGCACAAGATGAGACAAAACGACCACAATACCTTGCGTCAATTTATTAGGCGCTTCAGTCAGGTTCGCAATTCAATTCTTGAGGTTTATGACCATTTGTTATCAGAGCCTTCAAGCAAGGAGTCCGCAGCAGAAGAATTACAGAGGACGTCGCTTTAAATCCTCCAACTACCGTCGTTGAACTCTTCAAAATGGTCGATCGATATGCGAGTGTTGCAGAAGTAGTCGAGTGGAACAAAACCATCGATCGAGACGATAAGAATTCTCAAGAAGCGGGTGGAGGTAGCAAGAAAGACAAAAAGGCCAAGAAATCCAAGAACAAGGTGAAGGGCCAAAAATCTCAAACCAATAATTCTAAGGAGGTCTTAGCCGTAAGCGATAAGGAACCATGAAGTTCCAAGCAATATCCCGATCGAGGCAAAGGTAAGCACCCCAAGCAGAACGACGACAAGCCTAGGTGGTGCCCTTTCCAATGACCAGTGCATGATAATCGAGATCACAGACTATAAGTTATCCAAACCTCTCTTTTTCAGAAAACCTGTTTAGCACTATTTACTTAGTTTATCTAAATAAACTAAGCAAATAGTTGGGGGCTATGATAAAGTTATTAATATGACTTCAATTCTTAGTCTTATTCTCTTTTTTCATTCATTATCTTATGAGTTACTAACTACTCGACAAGATAATTTTTCAGGAAGAAGAAAGGAGATGATCATACGAGGAATGAATATTTATATACTGAGTCTTAGCAGAATCTAGCATGAAGACTATATATCAAGTTGTTTATCCCAACACTTAGCAATATTTAAGTAAAGGAACATGGTGCTGCGCCACCTATGCTAATGGGCCCTTGAGCCATTGCAATTTGTTTCTGTTAGTTCGCGTTGTTGAATTTTCGTTATATCGTCGAGTCATTGTGCTGGTTTCTTCTCGGTGAGGAACCGTGGATAACTGATGCGAAGTAGACGATGTCGCTAGCTGAACACTCGCGCTAATGCACGAACCCTCAACTCTTTGGAATACGCCCAAAACACACCGGATAGTTGATCGTCGCGAGACCACGAACGACGATCGCCAAGTCCCCAATTCCCAATGGAACGACGGCTTGACCTTGAATTGCAGAACGAATCAATGGATCGCCTAGTCCTCTCTCAAAGTCCTCGCATGAACTCTGGTTTCGAAAGAACAAGCAATAGCTATGTTTCTATTCTTATGCATAAACTGGTCTGAGGTTACAATGGGGGTCTAACCCTCAATATATAGTGCCTCTTCTCCTCCTTATGGCTGGCCAAGAGGCCCTACTCCTACTCTAATTCGGAATTAGAACTCCTACTCCAATTCCGACTCAATCTAAAACAAAAAGGAAACTCTAATTTTACAACTGTCATATTGTTTTAGTCATATCTTTTGACTCAGGACGAATTTTGGAGTGAGGGAGAATCCGTTGGATCGGTCTTGAAGTTATCTTTCTAACAAGCCCAAAATCACACAAATCGGACTTCGTATGAGAAAGTTATGACATTTTTAATCCGGACTGTCCTGCTGATTCCGAATCCGAATTTGAGGCTGATTCCAAATCCGAATTTGATTCTGAGTTGATTCCGAATTTGATTTCGGTTGGGGTTGTGGGAGATCTGAATTGGGCTTGAAAATCTTATCCAAAACTTGAGCTTTAAGTTTTTGGGCTTCTTCCCCTTTTGCTCTCCCACCACAAGGGCTTCTTTTCTCCTTGATCAGCTGCATGGGCTGCTTGACTTTCTCCTTCCCAACCGCTTTGACTTTCTTGTTCTTCATCGCTAGGCAACAAATATGGTTACCCTCCTCCTTGTGCTCCTCCATTACTTTGGCTCCGGCCTCCCTCTCCTCCCTCTCGGTTCCAAAGACTTTAAGTTTATCAAACCTGATAATGCACAAAGTATTGATTTTACGTAGTATCCAATTCTCATCAAAAACACAAGGAAACTCATTAAGAAACAAATGCACCTGTTGTTTTAGAAGTTTAGTTCTTCCTTCATGAAAAACCTTATAATTAGTAGAGATATCCCCAGCCTAGAACAAAGAGGGGGAGGGATAGTATTTTTGTTATTGTGGATAGATTTTCGAAGATGGCGCATTTCATACCTTGTCATAAGAGCGATGATGCTACAAATGTTGCTGAATTATTTTTCAGAGAAATTGTTCGACTACATGGAGTGCCCAATACAATTGTGTCTGATCGTGATACAAAGTTTCTTAGTCACTTTTGGAGGATACTATAGGCTAAATTGGGGGATAAAGTTGCTGTTTTCTACTATATGTCATCCCCAAACAGATGGACAAACTGAATTTGTCAATTGAACATTGTCTACTATGTTGAGGGCTGTTTTGAAGAAGAACTTGAAGATGTGGAAAGAATGTTTACCTCATGTGGAGTTTGCTTACAACCGTTCGCATCATTCAACCACAAAGATGTGCCCTTTTCAGGTAGTTTATGTATTTATTTCTCGCGCTTCTATTGATTTATTACCTCTACCATTTTTTGAAAAACTAAGCATTGATGCTACACAACGTGCTGAATTGATTATGAAGATGCATGAGACAACTAAAGAGAATATAGAGCAAATGAATGCACAATATAAACTTGCGGGTAGTCAGGGTAGAAAAGAAATAACATTCGAACCTGGAGATCTTGTTTGGTTAAATTTGCGTAAAGATAGATTACCTGACTTAAGAAAGTCAAAATTGATGCCGAGAGCTGATGGTCCTTTTAAAGTATTAGAAAAGATTAATGATAATGCATATAAGCTATCTGCCGACAGATTTTGGGGTTAGTCTCACATTTAACATTGCATATTTGAAGCCATACTTGGGAGCAGAAGATGACCTTGAGTCGAGGACGACTCCAATTCAAGAAGGGGGAGGATGATGAGGACATCCCTTCCACTGATACAACCATCCCTACTGTTTCTGATGTACAAGGACCAATTACTAGAGCACGTGCTCGCCAACTAAATTATCAGGTGACTTCGTTTCTTAGAGTGCATCCATATTCTATGAACTCTATGATGCTGCCTAAAGCACATGATATTATTTTACTTAGGAATCAAGGATCGGGAGACAAGCTAAATGGAGATGATGGCAGCACCAAGTAAGGAGATGATCATGCGAGGAATGAATATTTATATACTGAGGCTTAGCAGAATCTAGCATGAAGACTATATATCAAGTTGTTTAGGCCAACACTTAGCAATATTTGAGTAAGAACTTGGTGCTGCGCCACCTATACTAATGGGCCATGGGCCTTGTAATTCGGGCTGGACACCTAGGGTTTGGCACTCTTCAGACCAGTACCTGCGGCCACTACCCCTCGCTTCCCCCTTTATATAGTGGCCGCCACCCTTAGGGTTTGGGGGTATTTTTATTGAAGTTTAGTTTTGCTACTTTATACTTTGTCCTCTTGTTCAGCGAGATCAACAACGATATTGTTCTTCGGAACCCCACTTATCAATATAATTTTAATTCCTACTTGCAATTTCAGATTGCATATTTATCTTGTTCTTGCGTGCTTCTTCGGTGTATGCAGGAATTGATCTTCGTGATCAGGTCATCCGGGTATTCGTGCATAATTGATAACAACTTATCGAGCAGTTCAGCGATTGCGTGGTTTCGAGCCTTGCGAGTTTGTAGCCAGAATCGTGAGAGTTGAGCGACTACTATTGAACTTACCTTCTCACCGAAAGATCGGGCTGAACAGGACCTTCATGGTTCATCAAGAGAGAGATCATGATTTGAAGAGAGCGCGAAGACCTCCTGTGTATAATCTCCACTTGCGCTCGAAGTCTCTTGGTCTAAAGAGTGGTCAAATGACACCGTCTGGCTACTTGGAGTAAACCCCTTCAGGAAGGGGAACTCGGGTTATAACCATCTGTGTCCGTAGGTGAGCTCTACGAACGTGTGGTCGAACTCGTAGGAATAGGGTGCTCCCCTATATCCTCTGCGGGGAGTAACCATAGAGTTATGACCACTATATACTGTTGGAGTCTCGGAATGATGGCTTCCAGGACTTGCCTCGTTAGGTCGGACTGCCTCAGGCGGACTCGAACATTCGGCGGGAGAACTCTCGTCGTGTTGTGAGCCTGCCTGGTTGCAGTCCTAATTGTGGTCGGATAAACCCTTGCTCTCTAAGGAAACTGGTCCCTCAGTTGGACATACTGTTGTGGGGGAAAAGGATCCGTCCCCAACTCTATCGGTGGTATGGTCTCTTTGATCTAGCGAATGATCTCTGGAGGGGGCATTACCATCGGATGAAATGTTTCTCAGCTCGTAGTCGAAGCCGGCATCCATGTCGATGTTTGCGTAGTCGGCCAAGTCGAATCAATTCTCCTCGTTCCACTCTCCTAGCATGGAAGCATTAAGAAAAAAGAGATTTTTTTTACTATGAATCATGGGAAGATCCCCGCGGTCGGCGCCAGCTGCCAATTGTCGGTGATCTAGAATCGATCTTACGTATGATTGTTTGATTCGGGGGGGGGGGGTCCTAAGATTGACCACGCAGAGAGATGACACATGGATTTTATACAGGTTCAAGCCTTCTGCTGAGAGAATAACAACTCTACTCCTGTGTGTGTTGTATTGAATATGAGTGTACAAGTAATAATCAAGAGGAAGACTAATGCCTAATGTCCTGTTCTCCTGGTTGCGCTTCTCCATATAGTGCTCGAAGAGGGTAGCGGTTTCTCCAGTCCAAAGGACGCCTCAGCGCTTCAATGATAAAGCGGTTACTGGAGATTATTGCTGAAGTAGTAACGTCCCCATGTCGCCAAGCAGTTATCATTAGGATAGAGATATTAATCATTCAATTATTCTAAGGAATAACAACATAATTAACTACCCTATATCTTTAAATATGGTGTAGAAGACTCCCTGATCGTAACGATCATAGACTGGTCGTAGGGGGATAGTCGTAGAAATGCTTACGACTAGGGACTGATCGTAGAGGAATTTACGACTAGGTGATAGTCGTTGAAAAGCTTACAACAAGGGACTGATCGTAGAGGAACTTAAGACCAGGGGATGGTCGTAGAAAAGCTTACGACATTCTTCCTTATGGATATGGGTATACTTACAAGAAGTGTAAAGATATTGCTATCTATAACAAGAATTATAGAGAAATGAATAAAATGATGATTATTAGGTCATTTTGATTTGTCGAAAAACTACGTGATGACGTTGTGGTGAATGGTTTGTAATGTCAGTGTGATTTGTCCATAAAATATGTGACGACGTTGCGCTGAATGTTATGTAATATCAGTATGATTTATGGATAAAAGATGTTACGATGTTGTGCTGAATATTATATAATATCAGTGTGATTTGTCCATAAAATATGTACCCAAAAATAGTCAGTAAAAAAACAGAGGTCCTTATCGCTAGTTGAATTAGCGATTGGGATGTTGCCACTCCAATTAGCGACAAAGACAACCTCTCTGTCGAATCCTCTGTTGCCACTGGTTAGATGACAAATGATTAACTAGTTTTGTAAAAAAAACAAAATGATTATTTATTTTATTTTATTTTAATTAACCAAAATTTCCTCCGCACGTGCGACCCAACGCCTCCCTCTCCCCCTCGTCGGCCGCCACCCACCGGAGATGGGCGCCAGCGCGAAGCCCCCTCCCCTCGTATGCTTCAAATGGCCGTGGAATCCCAACCCTAACCCGAACCCTAGCCCCAGTCCCAGCCCCTGCAGCGACCTCGAGCTCCCCTGGCTCTTCAAGTCCATCCGCACCATCGCGCAGGGCCTCCTCATCGCCGGCGACCTCCCCTTCCCCGCCGCTGACGTCGGCGGAGTATGGGGGCGGAGGAGGCAGCGGCAACCCGATGCGGTGGCGGTAGAGGCTGACCGCGGGGACGCGGAGCAGCGGACGCTGGCGGCGGCGCTGGCGAGTGGGAAAGCGGCGACGGTGCTGGAGTTCTACTCGCCGCGGTGCCGCCTGTGCGCTTCGCTGCAGGGAATCGTGCGCGAGCTCGAGGACGGCGCCGGTGGGTGGGCTAGCTTCGTGCTCGCCGACGCCGAGGACGACTGGTGGCTCCCCGAGGTGAGGCGCCTCGCCTCTTCTTGTCTTCTTGCCATTGCTTTTCTCTGAGTATTCTATAGATTTGTTATGTGGATTTGGTTGTTAAGTTATAAGTAAAGGTGTGTCTTTGAAAGGATAGATTAGTTAGATTAATCTCGTTGTTCTAATTAATTTTGGGCTTAGTTGGTGCAATGTGTGGTGATTTGTTGAAAATTAATAAGTTCTATGCTAAAGGACTGATCTTTGAAGAGAAGATTGGATGCCATGTTTTAATTAGGTTATTGCCATTTAGCCAAAACCCTGTGATGTGGTTGCATTCAAGTTATGTGAATCGCGTGTTGGAAATTTCTGCATTAGGTGCCATCACTGCCGTCTGTAGTAATCTCTATGTACTTAGTGGTTTATTTTGGTTCTTGCGCATAGCATGTGAGGATTCACGTGTTAGTACTTCGTAAAATGGTGAATGAGAGGGCTTCTTGCCACAGAATAGCTGTGTCAACCCTGTTCCACAATCCACAGTTAGCTGTCTGCTTGAGATCTAGGAAATCTGGTGTTTTACACTGATGTATGGACTAACGGTAGCATCCAGGGGACATTGTTTCCAATTATTAGTTCGTCTTGATGAAGATTTTTATGATGTTTAAAATGGAGCCTTGGTTGAAGCAATGATTCGTTGAACTTGAACGTGCCTCTAGAGTGTCGGGTTAGAGCCGATCATCTTACTGCGATGTGATATCCACTTTCTGCTCAAACAGCCATTTCTTCATCAATTTGGCATCAATCAAGCGGCGTGCTGTATATGGTGTGAATTACTTTGAAGTAACTCCCATGGTATCCAAAAAAATTATGCTAAAATGTGCATTTGGAGTGTGCTAGTTTGTACTAGTGGTATCTTTGTGAATAGTTCCACATAAGTTTTCAAACACACGACAGCACCAGAGAAATAAATTTCTATTGTTTGGAAGTAAAAACTTGCACAATGAAGATGTGAGGTTAATTTGCAGAAGAATAAACGGATGGGAACACAGGGTAAGTTTACTTGAGGGTTGATGGAGAAAAACCTGCAAGTTAATTTTGTGTGTAGACTGTATAGTTGCGTGATGTTCGAGTGAGTCTTCTAGTCATTTGAAACATGGACTAGTGTCAACTTTGCTTGTAACTGTAACAGTAAGTCATACTCTGCTGTTGGTTTCTTTTTGAAACATTACAAGGACATCATTCTCAGCTTTTCCCATTCGGAGGAAATAATGAAAGAGCTGTTAAAGTTTAAGTCTGTCATGCTAGGTTGCTGAACCCTAGGTTTCTGTAATCTGTATTTTATATTCCTTGATTAAGAAAGTTCTATAGTGAATTGCACTTTATTCTTCAGCTGCCACAAAATATTGGTCCTTATTTATCGAACAAGTTCCATAACTTTATTATTCTCTTTTGTGTGTGTACATAGGGATCATACTTCTCCAAACTTCTCTGTGAACTGAAAGGTGTTCTCTCCCATGTAAACTAGGAGTCTAGGAGACACATGGCGATTATAGGTTCTTATGAAAGTGATGTAGGGAGTCTTCATTTACTGCTTTGTTTGGTCAAGTCTAATTTGCAAATTAAAATATAAACTTTCCAAACAAAGGATACAGACAATCTCTTGGACTTGGATAATATCAATGTTCTTTTCCACTAAAGTTCACGTTAAGATCTTAAGTATTGTAGGACATCCTGTGGACAACTGGAAGTTGTGAAAATTGCAAGATGTTCAGTTGCTCTTTTTTTATTGTGAAGGGAAGATGGTCAGTTACTTTACAATTTAAGCTGTTGTAATCACCTCCTTCTACCCTTTGCTGCTTGATATTTGTTCAGTATGATGATTGATGGCGCATGATGGATCATGGATTACTAAACCATATATTTTAACATACTTGGTTTGTATCTTTTCATTTTCCTTTTCTACTCTCTTGACCTTTTTTCTATTTTGTTTGGCTACTCAACAATTGAAGTTGCTTCTTTCTATTGTGGAGAAATCCTACTGGTTATTTTGTCATTTTCTTTTGGGATATTTGCATTTCTGCGTCACATGTTGAACCATGCTTGCACGATGTAAATATTTATTACTGCTATGGTGCTATACCGTACTTCGCCCTATTTGACTAAAATATTGTAGCTACTAGTGAGGTTCGTTACCAATCTTTAGTTGTTTGATAAACTTTTTGTCCAAGACACCCTAAATCCTCCACCACCTACTCATGCATGCTAGTGACCTGGTAACAATTCCAATTTATGAAAACAAAATTAACAAAATTTCCTCTTCTCTATTCCTCAACTGACCAAGTGGACTAAATCTGCTAACAGTACTATGGGAGGTCCATATTGGCATTGTAGTATTGCACTACGTAAACATATACATGTTGTCACCACTCTGGAAAAAGAACTGCTTCCAGTTTCTAACAGCAACATTTATATGTAATATTTGCAGCTTCTGCATTATGATATCAGATATGTTCCTTGCTTTGTGCTTCTGGACAAGCACGGCAGAGCTCTAGCAAAGACTGGAGTTCCAACAAGCAGGCAGCACGTTATCGCTGGCCTTCATCACCTTCTCAACATGAAGCAACCATCTGGGCAAGAAGGAAAGAAGGGCACATCATGATGGTAATTCCTTGAGCAAGATCTGTAATCATAAACAGTGTCAGATAGCGCATTTTGTTTACCAAGAATGCCCACAGACAATGTTGAAAATTCTCTTCTTTAGCCAATTGATCGTATATTCTCAGTTTTGTAGCTACATATGTATTAAGTTTTTTTTTTCCTTCGAGAACGTACTTGTAGAAGTTAATGATGTGGTGTGAAAAATTCAGAATGTGAGTACTCGTGGTTTAGCTGTTTGAGAGTGCTTACTGCTTGTGAAATTAGTGCATTCCGGTGAATGTTTTGTTTTATTGTAACGAACATTGCTCGATCGAATCGAACTAAAAAAATCACTTATCAAAAAAATTTCTTGCAAAAAATTCAGTCAGGTAATAAATCAACTCGAAAAATCATCTAAAACAGGTAAGTCAGATTAACATGCTAACCCCTATATTTTACAGCTTTTTAAGAATTTTTAAGCCAATTTATTAATGCCTGAACTAAAAGGATTAGAGGTTAGCACACCATACATCCCTTTCGTGGAGAACACTCTTTTAACTTTTCCAAGTTGTATCATTCCATTCGTCACTCCAAACTAGTTGTAGAAGAAGAAGAAAAGCATATGAAAGTGTAGGAGAAAGGAGAGTTGATTTAGCAGCTGCGTGTTACGATCCTGCTGGTACAGATCGGAAGTCGGAGAGGAAGAAAAGGTATTTGGGGTAGAATAACAGAAAGTTTAGGATAGAACAGCAAAGAGTTGGGAGATACAGAGGAGCAATTGGGGAATGGGTTCAGATCGTTCTATTTCGTTCGCCTCAAGCTTTACACAGCTGATATGGTCTTATATCTTGTCATCCAATTCACACCCACCCTCTTAGACCGACTGGTCAGACTAAAGCTCACAAGACTCATCTGACAATTATATAGCTCTAGACCTCTAGTACATGACACTAATACATGACATGGCAACAATTCAATTTGGCACATATAAAGAAGATGATAGAATAATCTTCAAGTTTGCACATATAAGGAGAGGAGAGAAAAAAATAGCTTATGAATCAGCTCAACATGGTCGAGTCAAATAAGGACAGAGATATCGAGGAAGATGAGACAGATGAAGGTTGACAAGAAATTGAGTTTTTTTTGGCCACTGATCTTTGATCAGACGGATAGGGTTACCCATCCCAAAAGGTTATCCGAGCGGTCCCCTGACACGCCGCCTTCACCCCGACGCGACTCCTCTGCTCTCCTCTCCACCACATCCCACTCGTGCACGATGGCGGCGCCGCTCGCTCCCCTCACCGCCGCCGCCGCCCTCCGCCTCGGCCACCGTCACCGCCTCCTCATCCTCGCCTCCCTCCGCCACTACTCCACCCCACCTCCCCCTCGCTTTCCTTCCAGTCCCGCCCCACGACGCCTCCCGCTCCCACCTCCTCGTCACCTCGCCCGCTCCGTCCGCCCGCTCGCCGCCACGGCCGTCTCCGAGCCCCAGTCAGAGTAATACGACTGCTGCTTGTGTATCCCTCATTATTCCCTCCCGCCTCTACTTTGCTCACTACTTCGGACATGGAGTGTTGAAAGTCGGTTCTTTTTGCTAAAATTGTGTTGTTTTGTGGCTAGTGATTGATGGTGTTGGAGCTGGAACCAGTAATTTATTACATTGTAGAGATTTCTTGAAACGAGGATTAGTGTTTAAAAATTATGTGCTAGTTAGAGCATTAGTAAAACTGTACAACATTGATGAAAATTGCCGTTGGGTTAGAGTTAGAAGTCTTTCTGTTTGTGTATAAAACATAAAGGTTTCCTCGTTTAGTTGATTCATGCTTCAGTGGGTGCGATAGTATGGCAAAAATCTCATTATTTAGCTCCTCTTGCTTCAGTCAGTGCTGAAATATTTTCCATTCCGTGCTCAACATGCTTTTATACGGACGAATGACAGTAACTATGCATCATTTCCATGTTATTAATTATTTCTGCCTGCAGTTGTTGGTAACAACTTGAAATATAACCATGCTCTGTGCTTGTGGTTTGTCTAGTTTAGAGCCTGGTCCAACCACAGTGAGCAAGGGGCGCATCTACCATGAGACATATGGGTGCCAAATGAATGTAAATGACATGGAGATTGTGCTTTCTATCATGAAAAATGAAGGATATGATGAAATTGTGCCCGACCCCGAGAGTGCAGAGATAATATTTATCAACACCTGCGCAATCCGTGACAATGCAGAGCAGAAAGTATGGCAGCGGCTCAACTATTTTTGGTTCCTGAAAAGGCAATGGAAAGCTAATGTTGCTGAAGGGAGATCAAAATCTATGCGGCCTCCCAAGATTGCTGTTCTTGGGTGCATGGCAGAGAGACTGAAGGAGAAAATACTTGATGCTGATAAGATGGTTGATGTTGTGTGTGGGCCGGATGCATATAGGGACTTGCCTAGGTTGCTGCAGGAAGTCGATTATGGGCAGAAGGGTATCAACACACTTCTCTCACTTGAGGAGACTTATGCTGACATCACCCCAGTTAGGATCTCCGACAATTCGGTTACGGCATTCGTGTCAATTATGAGAGGTTGCAATAATATGTGCTCGTTTTGCATTGTTCCCTTCACTAGAGGTAGGGAGAGGTCGCGTCCAGTGTCTTCTATTGTCCGAGAGGTTGGTGAGCTCTGGAAAGCAGGTGTGAAAGAAGTAATGCTTCTTGGTCAGAATGTAAACAGTTATAATGACACTTCTGAAGTTGAGGAGTTGGAGCCTGGTAAAAACTGGCAGCTTAGTGAGGATTTTCCAGCATGTGCAAGGTGAAAAATATGGGGTTGCGTTTTGCTGATCTCCTGGATCAGTTATCTTTGGAATACCCTGAGATGCGGTTCAGGTTTACCTCACCACATCCAAAAGATTACCCAGATCAGCTGCTATATTTGATGCGGGATAGGCACAATGTCTGCAAACTTATTCACTTGCCAGCACAAACAGGCAGCACAGCAGTGCTGGAACGAATGCGGCGGGGTTATACTCGAGAAGCATACTTGGAGCTTGTGGAGAAAATTCGTAATGTCATTCCAGATGTTGGGCTAAGCAGTGATTTCATTTGTGGTGAGCCTTTTTTAAAACAATCACCATTGGCTTACCTTGTGTCCTTGTGGATTATCTTCTACTTGTTTCCTGCTTTTTCATAATTTCAATCTTCTAAACGAAGTCCTCCCAACGTGGATATTAGTTTCCTCATTAACTGTGTGGCTGTTTCGGAAAGAGTGAGAATAAACCATTAGTGTAGCTCATGTGGTTAGGACAGGTCATCTTGAATTGGGAACCAATAGTAATCACTAATCACCACCAGGACACCAACTAAATAGAATTAGCTAAATGTATTGAGATTGTATCTTGATTGTCACGTGCGTCGGGAATAGATCTAATCGGGTATGAGTGGGAGGTGGGAGGCTTCGGCCCGGGCTTGCGTCCGGGAGCTGTGGTGGTGGAGAGGGGCGGCGCACGACAGGAGAAGAGTTGGCATGCACACGGCAGGGGATGGGGGCGTGGATGCGCACGGTAGGGAGGAGGCTAGGGGGAAGAGAGATTAGATAAACTAATCTTGCTTGTTCTATTCCTTCATCTTCTCCCCTTTAAATAGAGAGATTTACAAAAGAAATCGTAAAGATCTCTATCTAATCCTTAAAGAGATCGGAATGATTTCAATCTAATCTTTAAAGAGATCGGAAGGATCTCAATCTAATCTTTCTAAACAAATATGATCTTAAGGATCGAATACAAACTGTCCTAACTTGCAAGCAAGGAAAGGGTGCCAGTTGGACCGGACCCACGTGGCGCCTAAACTGCCGCCGGTTGGGCCAGGCCCTTGTGGTGCCGGTTGTAAGCCCGTCCCCACATGAATCTCCCCTCTCAGCCAACAGCTCGTCCTTGGGCTGAAACGATGGATAGTGGTTCTGAAATTAGCGAGGTCCTCCCAAGAAGTTGCTGACGCTGGTTGTCCTTGCCATTGAATCATAACTTGACGAACACCACAGTAGAGGCGGATACGAAGGGCCTTGTCTAGTGTCGGAAGCACCTTGCCATGAAGCAGAATGGGAAGGCCTGACGGCTAATCCGGTGGTTGTCCATGGTACGGTTTGAGAAGACCTGCATGGAAGACATCATGAATACGAGCACTAGTAGGCAGCAAAAGACGATAAGCGACGAAGTCAATCTTGGTGATGATACAGTAATGGTCCGTATTACTTGGGAGCAAGCTTGCCTTTGGCAACAACATCTAAAGAGGCAATCGACCGATGATGGGGGCATGGCCATACCCAGTCCCCAATGTCAAAGGCGAGAGGGTGATGCTTGCCGTCGTAGTAGAGCTTGTCATGTTGTTGAGCCTGGTGGAGATGTAACTGGACATCTGCGAGGAAGTCATCACGAGTGCGGAGAGTGGCATCGACGGCCACGTTGCGCGTGTCGCCATCTTCATACATGTGGATGGAAGGAGGAACACATCCATATACAACATGAAACGGTGTATCCTTGAGCGCAGTTTGGAATGAAGTGTTGTAGCAATATTCCGCCTAGGGCAACCAACGAACCCACTGCCGTGGCCGATCACCTATCATGCAACGTAAGTACATGGCGATGACTTTATTGACAGCTTCCGATTGACCATCGGACTATGGGTGAAAAGCGAAGCTCATGTGTAACTTGGAACCGGAGGCCTGAAGTAGTTCCCGCCAAAATGCCGAAGTGAATATGGGATCCCGATCAGATACAATGGAAGCAGGTACGGCATGGAGGCGGACAATGTCGGAGATGAACATGCGTGCCACTGATTCTACCGAGTATGGATGCGCCAAAGGAATGAAATGGGCATACTTAGAGAACCGATCAACGACTGTTAGGATGACGAACTTGCTGCCCACGCGAGGAAGACCCTCGATATTGTCCATGGTGATATCTTCCCAAACCCAAGAGGGAATTGGCAAGGATTGTAGGAGCCCGGCGGAATGTAAGTGCTCCGTCTTGTTGCATTGACAAGTGACACAGGCGTGAACATAGCCCTGAATTACCGACCGGGCCTGTGGCATGTGGAAATCACGACGCCGTCTGTGCAATGTCTTCTGGACGCCTTCATGGGTGACAACATGGGCGGCGGCGATGATCTCCCCGAGAAGGGAAAATGCCGGTGGAACATAGATGCGTCGGTTGAACATCACCAACCTGTCCACTACCGTCCAGGGGCGCCAAGATCGCCTTGGCTAATCTGGTCACGGAGGGCTGCCAAGGCCAGGTTGGAGGCGGCTACCGAGCGGACGACGTTGAAGAGGTCGAAGCGCGGCACTGACATGGCATAGGAAGCAGACACGTCGGCGTCACGGCGGGAAAGCGCGTCAGCGACGGTATTGAGCCGCCTGAGGCTATATTCGACGGAGAAATCAAACCCGCGTAACTTACTGATCCAATGATGTTGAGGGATGGTTGCAAGGCATTGATCTAGCAAAAACTTCAGAATGTAGTGATTCATGCGAACAAGGAATGGGCGTCCCCAAAGATAAGTGCGCCAGCGCCGCACAGCTTGAACCAAACCAATCAACGGCCAGCGAATGATGACGGGGAGCAAAGGGTCGGCTGAAAAATGCAATTGCGTCGCTTCCCTGGTGTAGTACGACACCAAGTCCCGTCCCCGAGGTGTTGCACCCCACAATGAAGCGGACGAAGAAATCCGGTAGTTGGAGGATGGGCGTAGTTGTGAGAGCTGTCTTGAGGGCGTCGAAAGCGGTTTGCGCCACTGGTGACCAGGCAAAACCGTCCTTGAGAAGGTTTGTGAGGGACGCCATGATGGAGCGGTAGGTCTTGATAAATTTGCGATATTACCCGGCGAGACCAAGGAACTCGTGCAACGCCCACGTCGTGGAGGGTGTTGGCCAATCCATGACCGCTTGCACCTTCTTGTCTTCCATAGTGACTCTCGCAGCGAGATAACGTGTCCAAGATAGGACATTGAAGGAGCATTTGTTGCCCTTGAGGAAGAGTTGGTGGTGGCGAAGAACGTCCTGAACAGCTCGAAGATGCCGACAGTGTGGAAACCACGAAGTGTTGTAGATCAAAATATCGTGAAAGAAACGGGCACAAATTGACGAAGGAAGGGTCGTTGGACGTCGTTCATCAAAGCTTGAAACGTGGCCGGCGCATTGGTCAAACCAAAAGGCATGACGAGAAACTCGAATAGGCCATCGTGAATGCGGAACGCCGTCTTTTCAATGTTCAGGGTTGCATCCGGACTTGATGATAGCCCGAACGAAGATAAAGCTTGGTGAAGTATTGAGCACCACGAAGTTCATCGAGGAGTTCGTCACCATAGGAATTGGGAACTTATCTTTAACCGTCTTGTCATTAAGGGCGCGGTAGTCGATGCAAAAGCGCCAGGACTTGTCCTGTTTTCTCACCAACAGGACGAGTGAGGAAAAGGCGGACATGCTGCGACAAATGAGGCCTTGACCCTCCATAAGCTTGCATTGACACTCGATCTCATCCTTCTGGGCTACCGGGCAGCGGTAGGGCCGAACGGCCACTGGCGCCGTCCTCGAAAGGACATGGATGTGGTGGTCGCGCGTAAGCGCATGTGGTAGTCCTGACGGTTCGGCGAAGACATCGAATTCCCGGATAAGCTCATCCATGAGTTCGCGGCCGTCACACGCATACAACATAAGGTTGGGTGTCTTGTGTCGGATGTTGCTCCACTGTACATGGTGGTCGTGTTGCCAAAACACCATGGTGAGGAGCCCGGAATCGTAGAGGATGGGACCCAAAGTAGCAAGCCATTGTGTGCTGAGCATAACGTCGTACCCGCCCAAAGGAATTGCATACAAGTCAATGACGAAAGATTCATCGGCGATGGTGATCATGGCATTGTGGCAGACTCCGGGGCAAGCCACCCTCTCGCCATTGGCCATGGCGACACAAAGATCAGCGTGTGGCGCAAAGGAGAGGCCGACTCGTTCGGCAGCCTCGGCCGACACAACGTTGTGTGTCGACCTGGAGTTGAGAAGGGTGATGAAGCTGTGTTGCTGAGCCGGAGTTCAATCTATGTGTTGTTGAGCCGGAGTTCAATCTATGTCGTCTTGCTGGTGCGTACCCCGAAGATGGCGGGTAAGGAAATTTGAGGCTCCGAATCCTCGAACGCCTCATCGGCGTCGACAGCGTAGTCAATCTTCAAGAGAAACAGGTTATTGCATGTGTGGAAGCGAGAGAACTTCTCATCACAGTTGTAGCAGAGGCCCAAACGTTCCCGTTCTTCCATCTCCGGAACGGTGAGGCGGCGAATGAAGCGGCCGCCCATGGAGGTGATCTGTCGTGAGGGTGCGCCAGTCGGATCGGCTCATGTCGGGGTTCGGAAGGTAGCGAGGCGGCTCATGGGGCGTGGCATGACGGGGGCACACTGCTGGCACAATTCGTAAGCTCTTGCCAAACTCATGGCCACCTCCAAGTTGTTGGGGCATTGCAGCTCGGCGTCGATGTGCAACGGATCGCCAAGGCCCATGGTGAATTGAATCTGTTGCAGTTCGGAGAGGTCGCCGGCACGATTGAGCAATGTCAGGAACCGATCCTGATAGTTGGCGATTGTGCCCGTGTGCCGGCATGACGCCAGCTCCCCCAAGGGGTTGATGCACAGTGGTGGGCCGAAGCGGAGGTTGGCGAACTCGGTTAAGCGCCTCCAATTCGGTGTCCTGCCATTGTGTTCCAGCCGATCGTACCATTGCTGGGTGCTGTCAATGAGGTGGTAGGCGGTGAGCCATACCTTTTCTTCCTCCAAGGTACGCTGCCTGAGAAAAAATTGCTTGCACCGGTTGACCCATGGGAGCAGATCGCTTTTGTCGTTGAAGGTCGGGAAGTCCAGCTTGTAGTAGCAAGGAGGTGCGCGTTCGGTTGAAGCAACCGGCGACGGCTCCCTTGTCGCCCTGAGGTGGTCATCGTGTATGATGGCGACCGTCTGACTGCTCTCGAGAGGGGTGATGGCTTCTTGTTGTGTGCTGCGTCATCTCCAAGTTCTATAACTTGTCTTCAATGGTGTCAAGTTTCTTTATCTACGCTAGGATCGCTGCAAGCTGTGTAGACACAGCATCGCCGTCGCCCGCCATGGAGGAAGGGCCAACACCTTAATCTGTTACCAAGTTGTCACGTGCATTGGGAATAGATCTAATTAGGTATGAGTGGGAGGTGGGAGACTTCAGCCTGGGCTTACGCCTGGGAGCCGTGGTGGTGAAGAGGGGCGGCGCACAACAGGAGAAGAGTCGGCGTGTGCACGGCAGGGAGGCTAGGGGGAAGAAAGATTAGATAAACTAATCTTGCTTGCTCTATTCCTTCATCTTCTCCCCCTTTAAATAGAGAGATTTACAAAAGAGATCGTAAAGATCTCAATCTAATATTTAAAAAGATAGGAAGGATCTCAATCTATTCTTTCTAAACAAATCTAATCTTAAGGATTGAATACAAACTGTCCTAACTTGCAAGCAAGGAAAGGGTACTGGTTGGACCGGACCCACGTGATGCCTAAACTGCTGCCGGTTAGACCGCCGGTTGGGCCGGGCCCTTGTGGCGCAGGCTGTAAACCTGGCCCCACATGACATTGATCTTATGTCAAGGCCTCATTGTTTGACAAATTTGCTTTTCATGTTCAAAAATGTGTCAGTTATGTCCAACAATACATCCTCTAGTTACAGCTTAGAACTAGGTTCCATAATGTCTAACAATACATCCTCTAGTTACAGCTTAGAACTAGGTTCCGTAGTCCGTACAGACCATGCCCCATTTTTGGCTTGTTCACATAGTAGTTTTAATGGAGTACCTCAGTTAAACATGTACAAGATTTGCTTTCATTTTCCTTAATTGTACATGTTACAAAAATCTCACATCAACTTAGCTGGTAAATTGAAATGTTCTCAGTTTTATCGTGGTACTGCAAAACTGTTAGGAATAGGATACATGACATTGAGTAATTGAGAGTTCTTGCCACTATAAATAGCATTTAAACAAAACAATTTTTTTTTCGAGTTAGAACATCAGCGCTACCATGTGCTGTAACTCATTTATCGCATGTGGCAACATGCCAGATTACCTACATCATCCATGGTGGAATGTAATTTTTTATTTTATTTTCTTCTGTTGTCTCTGATTCATCGTGCTATCTGCAGTTGTTCACTTGCTGCACTTTATTGTGTTGGTTTTTATCGTTTAATTGACAGGTACATTTCTGATGTATGACAGGCTTTGTGGGGAAACAGAGGACGAACATGCCGAGACTCTTAGCCTTGTAAGGGCTGTTGGATTTGATATGGCTTACATGTTTGCATATAGCATGAGAGAAAAGACTCATGCTCACCGCAATTATGTGGATGATGTCCCTAATGAGGTGAAGCAGAGGAGACTTACAGAACTGATCAACACCTTCCGTGAAACAACAGCAAAGAACTATGATTCTCGGATTGGTACAGTACAACTCGTTCTAGTCGAGGGACCCAACAAGCGAGCTCCTGAAACAGAGCTGATTGGAAAAACTGACAGGGGGCACAGGGTTTCGTTCACTAGCGTCCCTGTACCACATACATTTGAAGGTAACGAAGCGCGTAAGCCAGTGGTTGGTGACTTTGTTGAGGTGAAAATTCTCAGGTCGTCGACAGCATCGTTGTCTGGTGAGGCAATTGTGCGCACAAGCTTGAGCATGTTCTACAAGAATCCTGCATCAGATGCACGTGCTGTTGCTGCATAAGGAGTGCTTGAGTTTGTGACAGTTCACATCTCGACTGAATTAGAGAACCCTTGTCGCGATCTTTCACTTGAAATGGCTGCTACTCAATTTAGACCATATAATGCTATTTAACTGGGTATGGACATCTTGGCATGGGAAAATATTGGTGGTTTATGCTTTTAGCTGCTGAAGTCCAAGCAATATTCACATAATGTCTGCAAATCGTGTGCTGAAGTACTTATTTGAAGTTTATGTTGTCATGACTCATGAAAAGGTCAAGCAATATTGGCAAACAATTTTTGCTTGTTACTGCAACCCTTCAGCTTGAGGTTTAGAATCTTCTTTTTTTGTGAGGGGACAATGACTTGTACAGTAATACATTGATTATATCTGCAGATTTATTATGGCCACAGGGTTGGGAGTGGGACTTAGCAGTTTCTGTCCTCTGTTGCAGCATCAGGGTCTTTGGCTGTTTTCTTGTCTTGCTTGCTTTTTTTCTCTGTAAAATCTCCCCTATTTGTTGTACTCTGTCTTGCCTTCTGCATGCATCCAATCTGGTATTCTGGTGGCTTACTTGAGCTATTTATGTACGGTTACAAATAGAGGGTATAACCATATTCTCTTCATCCTAAAGAGAATTTTTTTAATAAAAAAAAAACTGGATACAAGCATAGTTATGTAGATCTGTATAGCGACACACATCTGCCCAATAAATATTTACAAAAATGTAATTGATATTATACAGCTGTCTAAGTCTTGTACAATTGTGTATTGTTGCCCTACACAGATCAAACGAAAGAGAAGATAATCTATGACTAAACTTTATACAACACGGGCAAATTATATGCTTGCCAATGGCAGGAAAGGAAAGGATGTGCACATCATAGAGCAGCCACCACCCGCTGCCGCAGCGGTGTGAGAAGCCTTGCAAGAGGTAGAGGCACATGTGCTTTTATAAAAGTACCATTATCCATATACTCCTGCAGAAAAGATTGTGCAAAAAACCGCCATTGTTAGCTCCAAATAAGAATGTGAAGGTTTCTATGATTGTTTTTGGTTGGGGTCTCAAGAAATTTACAATCTATATTTGAATAGACATCCAAATAAAATCTATATTGACAGAAATACAATGAGCAAAGTTTGAATTATGCAATGGACAACTAGAAGTTAGTAGCCAGTATTATCTGATGCACATGTTGTGGTAACTTGTGGCCAAGAATGGATGACTGACTTAATTCCTAGGTCTTTCATTTTGAACATACTAAATAACTTGCTTCGTTTAATGATCGAACATGATACTAACCGTTTTCTCAACCATTCCAACCTTATGTATGTCATTAAGGAGCTCTCCCTTGTCATATGGAACAAAAGCTTCTATTGGCACCAGTGAGTCCTGTAGACGATAGATTAGTGTGATTCATTTCAGGAAAAAAAAAAAGAAGCACCAGATACCTAAAAAGCTATGTATCTGAATTCTGAAAACAATTCATACTTTCAACGTTGCTTGGATTGCATTGCAGAACTCTTCCAAACCATCACCATTGATGGCTGATATACAGATTATCCCTTGTTTTTCAGCTTCCTCTTTCACTCTCAATGGGTCATCAGTATTGTCAATCTGCGTGCCATATAAGTTATATTTTCGGTTCAAAATTTCAGAAGCAATTACTACATACTATTTATCCAGATATTAGAGATTTAATAGTTTAATATAAAAAATTGGTGCAGCAAAACCCATTCTATAGAGAGAACTTAAAAGTTAAAACTAGAAGAAAAAATCACATTAAGCAAAACTAGAAAAAAATTCACATTAAGCAGGCAACTTTCGTTCAAAGTGCGCTTCGACATTATCTAATTTGATCATCGGCATAGCATATATAGGGCAGCTCTATCATCGTAATCCCATCTCTGTAACGTTTGAAATTAGCTGAAAACATTGATATTATTGTCGGAATTAGGTCCAATACATTTAACAACAAACCTTATTCCACACGACCAACTTGGGAATTGACTCTACATCCAACTCCTTCAATACTTTGTCAACAGCATCTATCTGTTGTTGAGCTAATGGATGGCTGGAACACACATAGCACAAACATTAAGATAATATTCATAGATGCATTAAGTTGAATTCACAATGAGGAGAAAATATTTTTTATGCCAGTTCCAAACCTAATATCTACAAGATGAACTATAACTGATGATTCTGATATCTCCTCCAGTGTTGCTCTGAATGCTGCTACCTGGACAAGTACCAACAGTTAATTTGCTCAGAGTTAGGATCAGAAATGGGAGGGCGGAATTATAATAAGCATGTTCTCTTTCGTATGTTTTATGTGCATGACGGTAATTACTGTGAAACCGCACAGTGAAGAGGAACTGGCATGTACATCACATGGATGTTCTAGAAGCTAATATCTAAACAAGAGTGCTGTGCTTTGGAACAGCATACCAGCATAGTGGGTAGTTTCTGAATGAATCCGACAGTATCTGTTAGGAGGAATTCAGTACCGTTCTTCATCTGCAAAGTACTGCACAGTTAAGCACCCAAGGGAGAAAAAGAAGAAAAGAAAAAAACTGAAAGCAACATAATTGCACGTTACTTTGATTCATAGACCTATTCTCAATGGAGCATTCTTACGGAAAAAGCATCTCTTCCATACATGCATATGTGTTATGAGAGAAGAACTTCAAAAAATATATATATGACAAAGCATAGCACTCTTCTTATCTCCATCTTACACAACTCACACGGAACCTTACATATATTGAAGATTATTAAGATGGGTGTTTCCTGGTAACATACCAAAACCCTCCTTGTTGTCGGATCTAATGTGGCAAATAGTTTATCCTCCGCAAGCACATCAGCTCCAGTTAAGCGGTTCAAGAGTGTACTTTTTCCAGCATTTGTATATCCCACCTGAAAATTTTGGAACTGAATCTATTAACAACTTATATTAAAAAGGAAAATATCCATTGTTCTCAAGAAGAATTCCATGCTTATAGCCTTATACCAGAGAAACAACAGGAATAGGCACTGATTGGCGACGGTTGCGATACAGCTTCCGATGTTTTCGGACAGACTCCAACTCTTTCCTCAAAGTGCTTATCTATCAATGATACTTAGGTTTGAGAATCATCAGTTCCAAAAAAAAAAAATCACTAGAAATTCAGCAATACAGTAAATGTCAAAAATAAACAAGTTTTCCAAATCATCATCAAAAGGAGCTTGTCATCAACTAGTAATTGACTACTAATCATCATTTTTTTATTCCACACGCAGATGATGAAAGTGACATGTCAATGGCCAATACGCAGGTAGCAAATGATAGTCATGTATGTATTATCATTGGTGGAGCTAGTAATAACCAAGACATGAAACATCTATGATCATATAATGTTGACATCTAGTTGACTGTACATACACGCAGAAACTCTACTTGAATTACTTGGTTGAGAAGATCTTAAGTAACAAATATGATATCACATGGCACAAGAAAGAATACGTACAGATTATGTACATCTAATCCTTCTATTAAAAAATCAAAGGTCCTGAAAACAAGGGGGTACTTCCAAGCATATTGGTTTTGGTATTTGGTGGGCCACATATAAATTCTTTTAACTGGAGGAACAAGAATATTACTTGTGTTCTCAAGATGCGCTTGTCAACTTCAATTTGTTTTTCACCCATACCCTTGACTTGGCCTCCTGCTTGCCGTTCAAGGTGAGCCCACATCTTTGTCAACCTAGGAAGTTGATATTCCATCTGTGCCAAAGTGACCTAAAAAAGGAAGATAGGATACACACGTCAATTCCAGATCAAATGCAGTTAGTTTCTGTTATGGATATTGTATGTATATTCAAAAGGGTCCAATGGGCAATATATACAGGGGGAGTCCAAGGGGTATATCATATACAGATAAGGAATACAAAAAGACTCATATTCTAACACCCCCCTTAAACTCATGGCGGATCACACACACTGAGTTTGGAGAGAAAATACAAATGTTATACCCTAGTCTGTTGCTTCGTAAAAAAGTCAGCAACCTGTAATTCTGTGGGCACAAACTGTAAAGCAAGTACTCCCTCCTACACCTGTGAGTGAATGTATAAAGCATCCACACCAATGCGTTTGGTGAGCTCATGCTTCATAGAATCCCAGGCAATATTGATAGCACATGAACTGTCAGACAAAAGAGTCGTAGGTCCCATCACAGGCACTCTAAAATCTGCAAGTAACCACCTCAGTCAAGTAATCACTACTACCATAGCTCTCAACTCAGCCTCTGCACTCGAACGGGAAACTACAGTCTGCTTCTTTGTCTTCCAAGCAATCAGGGAGGAGTCAAGAAAAACACAATAAGCAGAAAGAGAACGGCAATCAGAAAGATCACTAGCCCAGGTCGCATCAGAGTACGCCTGAAGCTGTAGTGAGGAGGAGCTAGGGAAAAACAAACGACTAGAGATAGTCCCACGTAAGTAGCGAAGAACACGAAGAAGGTTACTATAGTGTACATGGGTAGGACGAGCCATGAACTAACTCAAGATATGAACAACATAAGCAATATCAGGACGAGTGCTCACAAGGTACACCAAACTCCCAACAAGATGATGATATCGAGTACGATCCTCAAGAAGACCACCGTCAGTGGCACGAAGCTGGAAGGATAGCTCCATGGGAGTCTCAGCAGTACGAGTGTCAGTCAGACCAGATCGGTCAAGAAGATCCTGGACATACTTCTACTGGGAGAGGTAGTAGCCCTCAAGCATGAAAGAGACCTAAATCCCAAGGAAATACGTAAGAGAACCAAGATCAGTCATTAAAAACTGCTCACTGAGATGTTTCTTCACATATGTGATGAAAAAGGAATCATCACCAGTGATGAGCATATCATCAACATACAGAAGAAGCAGTGTTCTACACCGAGATGAGATATGGACAAAAAGAGCAGGATCGTGGGAACTAACAGTGAAACTGACAGCAGTAATCACTGAGGTAAAACGTGCAAACTAGGCACGAGGAGCCTGTTTGAGACCATACAGAGCACGATGAAGACGACAAACGTGCCCATCAGGAACAGAATACCCAGATGGTGGCTGCATGTAGACCTCATGCAAAACACCATTAAGAAAAGTATTCTTAACATCCAGCTGAGAGGTAGACCATCGGCGAACAGAAGCAACCGCAGTAAGAGTGCGAACAGTGGTCATATGGACAACAGGGGCAAAAGTCTCAGCGTAATCACGACTGTACTCCTGCTGAAAACCACGAGCCACAAGGCGAGCCTTATAGCGCTCGATAGTACCATCAGACCGAGTCTTAATCTTGTAAACCCACTTGCACGTGATCGAACGAGCATGCACAGGTGTCGGTATAATATCCCAAGTCTTCGTACGTCGAAGAGCATCAAGCTCCTCTACCATAGCGAGCTGCCACTCAGAATGAGGAGCAGCCTCACAATACGAACTAGGGTCAGTGACTGAGAGAGCATGAGCTATCGAAGCAAATACATGACGATCAAGAGGTCGAAGGGATGTACGGTCACGAAAGACGTAGCGGTGAGCATCATCAGGAGTATCAGATGTGGGTGTCAGCAAGATACCAGGAGAGGAGACTTGTGAAAGTCAAGGACGCTTGGAGTAGTGAATACCAGAGAACCGAGACGGTAATGCTGCAGGAACAAGAGGCGGTGCTGCAGGAGGCAGCACCGGAGGCGAAGGTACAAAAGGAACCACTGGAGACAGACCAAGAGAAGACTGTGGTAGTCGAGAAATGGGTGAAGAGTTAGAAAAAGACAACCATGAAATCGACTCAACGGTGCAAACAGGAGAAGGAGCCGATTATCGATAGAAGAAAAGTCGAGATTCGTCAAAGACAATGTCTCATGAAATCCTGATCCATCGAGCAGAAGGATCATAGCAGCGATAACCCTTATGCTCAGAACTACAACCAAGAAACACACACTCAACTGACTGGGCCGATAATTTAGTGCGCTCACAAGGTTGTAACAGAACAAAACAAGTACAACCAAAAACACAAAGATGAGTGTACTTGGGGGCACGAAAGTAGATATGCTCTATAGGACTGACACCGCTAAGAGCAGTGGAAGGCTACATATTAATGAGATATGCAGTAGTAGAAATAGCCTCACCAGAAGCTGTGGTGCACGTGAGAGGCAAGGAGAAGTTTCGCAAAGCAACACCGATAGTCATGCGAAGTTCTTGCAATAATTGCACGAACCCGTTGGTGCAAAAGCAAGTGCAAAGAACATGAGAGACGTAGTCGAACAGCTAATCTGGTGTAGTCGAAGAAGAAGAGGTAGCAAGCACAGGAAAAAGCGTGCCTGCTAACTCAATGGCGAAACTCCTCAAGACGAAGCATCGAAAGAGCCTCTGGATTCGGCGTGGTGGCAAGAGCTTAGCAATTGAGCCTGATAGGCTCAAACACTAGGCGAAGGCGGCAGACGAAGTCATAAAGGCGAAGGCGATCATATTCCGCCTTTTGCACTTTATGACATTCCTGGCAGAGCGGAGAAGCCAGCTCGTCTAGCTGGCACCAGAGACTGGCCAGGGCTCGAAAGAAATCGTCGACGGAGTCCTCCTAATGAAGTGTCTCCAACTCACGCTGAAACAAAAAGAACGTTGGTATCGCTCGCGCAAGTACTCCCGGATCCGCGAGTGGCACACATACCAACAAAGTCTAGCTAGATGGAGTCGTCGCGCCGACCACCAGGATGGTTCGAACACGGGCCTCATCAACACACCAGCACTCAAAAGAGCATCTATGGCATCTGAAGGCCTCGCTAGCGTAGCGATATAGCGCCCCTCGCCTCCTTCTTGGCGGCCTCATCTTTGCAGAAGGTGCGGAAGTAGGCTTGTCGAGAGAAGGTTGAGCGGCGACGCGGACAAGGTCGGGCACCGATAGCAAGTCCCAGAGCGGAGACCATCGGCGTAATCTCCATGAGTGAAGACCACAACCTATAATTCGTCCCATTAAGCTTTGTTCTCGATAATGGAATCGCGAGTGATGGAGCGGAAGTCATTAGTAGGCTCGGGACGACGCGATGATTAAGACAATGAAGTCGGCGAGCGGTCTTGAGCGAGCGGCGATTAGATCAACGTACCCTTTTTAATGTTCTCTCTCTCTCTCTCTCTCTCTCTCTCGGGCTAGGACGACTCAAAACCAACCAAACAGCCCAATCAGAGGACACAGAGACTTGGAGGAGCACACGAGGAACTTAGGGTTCCCCTGGCAAGTAGCGGCAGCGGAAGCGGTGGCGGCGCGCGGGAGCAGAACCCGGCGGATTCGACAAGCGCGCGCCGGCCCACAATTCAAGGTAAGGCGTTAGTGGTCGAGCGGCGACCGATTCTAGTCGGCGTGGCCGGCGGGCGTCGACCTGAACTCGGGCAACATTGAGCGGCGTCACGAGCGATGTGCGGAGCGGAAGGACCGGCGTCGGTGGTCAGCGGTGGCCGATTCGGGGCGTGACGGACGACGCGCGTTGGTCTCGGGCGGTAGGGGCAAGGCGTCGGTCGGCGGCCTTCGGCGAGCGACATAGAGTGGAAGAGCTAGGTTAGTACCCTAGCTCGATACCATGTTATGAATATTGTGTGTACATTCAAGAGGGCCCAATGGGCAATATATATGGAGTACAAGGGTATGCCGTATATAGATAAGGATGCCATATCCGGATAAGGAATACAAAAGAACTCCTATTCTAACAGTTTCAACTTTAAAGGGGTCTGAATCAAGCCCATGCACCATCTTAATATCTTTATGTAGAAATTTTGATCTTTTGTCTTACATAGTTTATGTGCATCACTTCAGATGTTCACCAAAAGCAATATAATTCTCAATACTATGTCATGAAAACAGTGATGAACTGGTATACCATGGCAGCCTAACAGCCCAGCATACCCTCTTACCACTCATTGCTGGTAAAGGTACTGACACTACTACACTAGTACTGTATTGATAAGATCATGTTCCATGTTATCCAAAAATACATGAGTGAGATGTCAGGATTAAAAGGATCACTTGATTCAACACAGTCCATAACCACAGAGACCAAGATGTGGCCTCATGGAGTAATTCATGCTAATAAGATAGAGGATTAAAAGGGTCACTTGATTCAACACAGTCCATAACTACAGAGACCAAGATGTGGCCTCATGGAGTAATTCATGCTAATAAAATAGTTGCTAACGATACAATAAAATCTGTTATAAATAGCGCTTGTATTCACTATGAGGTCAATATATATATACAAGTACAGGTATTGCATATATGCAAAGAACCCATTATACAATACACATCTAACACATCCCCCCCCCCAACCTTATGGTGGATCAACAACATTAAGTTTGGAGAGATAGAACCTGTGCTGAGCTCTGGTCTACGCCTTTGAGAAGAAGTATGTCAACTGAAGTTCTGAAAGCACATACTAAAGAGCAACAATCTGGTCCTGCACCTGCGTCCGCATGTAGGAAGCATCAACACCAATATGCTTTGTAAGCTCATGCTTTGCCGGATTTGTAGCAATGCTAATAGCCCCTGTACTATCAGATGAAAGAGGGGTGGGTGCTGAAACAGAAACACCAAAATCCTCAAGTAACCACCGTAGCCTATTAACCTCCGTAGTCAACAAAACCATAACTCGCAACTCTGCCTCAGCAATCGAACGAGAAAATGTTGTATGCTTCTTAGTCTTCCAAGCAATGAGAGAACTACCAAGAAAACACAATAGGCGAAAGAGACCATGATCGAGTGATCACTAGCCAGTAGCATCGAATATGCCTAGAGTCAGAAAGAGTGAGCAAGGGAAAAACAGACGAGTGATGGTTCCACGAAGATATTGTAGAACACGAAGAAGATGACTATAGTGGAGCTGAGTGGGAGTAGAAACAAACTGACTCAAGATATGCACAGGGTACAAAATGTCAGGACGAGTGACACCGGATAAACAAAACTCTCAACAAGGTGGCGATAGCGAGTAGGATCGATAGAGGCTCACCATCGATGGGCCAAAAATGAATATTAAGCTCCATAGGAGTCTCGGATATCTTGATCCAGTAAGAGAAACACGATCAAGAAGATCCTAAATATACTTTTCTTGGGACGATGAAACCCTCAAACATAGAAATAACCTCAATCCCAAGAAAGTAGCGAAGAGGACCCGATCGGACATGAGAAGCTATTCATTAAGACGCTCCTGACAAAAGTGATGTATCGAGAATCATCTCCGAGAATGATCATATCATCAATATATAAAAGGAGAAGCGTCCGACCACGGCTGAGTGTGAATAAAAGAGCGGATCATGAGCACCGGCAAAGAAACCACGTGCAGGTGACAGAGAGAAACGATCAAACCAAGCACGGAAGCTTGCTCGGCAGTAAAGAGATCGGCGAAGCGACAAACTATACCCTCAGAAGAATACCCGGTGGTTCTGCATATAAACTCGCTCACGCACTCCCATTGAGAAAGGCATTCTTGACATCAAGCGAGAGATAGACCATGTCCGAACAAAGCGTCACAACAAAAGAGTGCGAGCGGTGGTTATGTGAGCCACAGGGGCAAAAGTCTCATCATAATCACGACCATGCTCTGTTGAAAACCACGTGCCACGAGCGAGCCTTGTGCGCTCAAGAGAACCAACAGGCGGGTCTTAACCTTGTAGACCCACTTGCACGAGATAGGAGTAACAAGCGCGGAAGAGGACAAGATCCCACGTGCGATGCGCTCAAGAGCAGCAATCTCCTCTGCCATCGCGATGCTACCACTCCCGATGAAGCAAGAACATCACGATAAGAAATCGGTTCGAGCAAGAGCCGCTAAATAAAAGTCTGCGGAGGCCGAATAGGTACGCGATCACGAAGAGCATATCAAGGAAGAGAGAAGAAGATGACCCATCGAAGAAGAGGCGATCAAGAGAATCCCCAACTCGCGGACGACGGTGTAGTAGAGAGGATAAGAAGGAACAAGGCCGGGAGGAACCTCGGAGATGATGGCAGATGGCGAAGGAGGCGGTGGAGGAGGCACGGAGAGGTTAAAGGTTGTGCGGAGGTGTGGTTACTATGAGTGGCGAGGAAAAGTCGGAAAGAAAAAGCGCGAATAAGAGATGTTGGAGTGATGGAAGGAGGACAAGGGTAGAAAGGATGAGACTCATCAAAAGTGCGCCGAGAAACTTGCATCACGTCGGCCAATAGGATCCCAACAACGATATCCCTTATGCTAGTGATGGTGGAGGTGACAAGACCGACAAGAGGGCATAAGGAAGATGAAGTCGGTCAAGCTCTCGAGAGATTTGTGAGTCACGGGCGAGGCGATACCAACGAGTCCCGTGCGTTGATCGACCACAACAAGAACCAAAATCGAGAATAACACGATAACCATGATCGATGGCGGTGGTGGCGAGATATGAGCTGTATGGTTAGTTTAGGAACATGAGAAACAGGAGGAATATGAAAAGAGGAATTCGAAAGAGTGTTTCATCCCGCGACAGAAAGAAAGGTACCATCTGTTATGCGAGCGATGATAGAAGCGATTAAAGGGCGAATGGAAGTGAGGCAGTGGAATCGGATGTCATATGAAAGGAAGCACCAAAGTCGAGAATCCAAGGTGATATACGAGGAAGAAGTAGAAGGTGGTCTCACTAGAAGACTGTGTAGTAGAACCAACAGAACCGAACGGTGCAAGAGCTGCCATGCGACGTAGCAGTGTGATAAACTCCTGAGAATCAAAAGCACCAGAGCTCCTCTGAGAGGAGGAAGCACCAGTTCCTGCGGCAGACGACCACGATGTAAATCTTCTTATAGCAGGTCTGTTGTACATGTTCATCCTTGTTGCAGTAAGTGCAGTGTAGTCCCCTACCAACAGCAGTTGTCACTGGTGAAGGCACCACTGGTGAAGGAGTAGCTGGAGACGTAGCGGATGTACAAGCGCCATAATCCAAGAAAACGGCGGTGGCGGCAAAGAGACCGCAAAGACGAAGGCGAATCTCCTCAAGACGCGTGCGGATGAAGGGTCTCCAACAGAGTCATACAAGGGTGACGTGCCAGCAACTGAGCACGAGTCTGCTCATACTCTGCCCGGAGAGGGGTCAAGAAGTCGTAGATACGACGAAGCTCCAGGTGAGACTGCTAACGTTGACAGCACTAACACATGTGACACATCCAGACCTAAAGAGTCAATCTGACGCCATACCGCAGACAATTGGGCATAGAACTCGTCCGCAGTGGCATCTCCCTGACGTAGTGACTGCTCCTGATGTACAACAGAAAGATACAAGGAATCACCAGACGATTTCGTAGCGGTTGCGCGGATGTGTCCACATCAACTGTGCTGAAACCAAACCAACCACATCCCCAATGAATGCTCTATGCTAGCAACCAGAATAGCAGAGGCACGAGCATCCTCATCAATCCATGTATTATAGGCAGCATACTGAGTCTGAAAAGCCTCCATAAAATCCTCAAAAGCATCAGATGTCTCCTTACGAGCGTCTCCGGAAATAGTCTTGAGTCTGAGACTCGTGAGTGGAGCAGGCGAGGCGGGCAAGGCAACTCGTGGTAAGAAACTCCCAAAGACGCCGCCACGAAATGAAGACGCATGTGTTGAAACCAATCTCGATAATTGAGACCGGTGAAGATCACGGGCGGCAAGAAGGAACTTGCAATGCCCATTGGTAGGCGGTGCGGGACGGTAGCGACAACCAAGACAACGAAGTCTAACGAGCGACCTTTGGGCCGGTGGCGATTAGAACAACGTTGGTTTTTTTACCGGGTTGCTAGAAGGGCTGAGGCCGACTCAGCCTGCTCAAACCACCCAAGCTCTCAAACCCGAAACGCACACGCACGAGGGAACCCTAGTTCCCCAGCGGTGTGGCAGCAGCGAAGCCGAAACAGCGGCGGCGGCTCCCCAGAGCTCCCCAATGGCGACGGCAGTGGTCCCAGATCCAGCGCCGATTGAGGCGATGCCGACGGGCGGCAGCATTGGGCTCGACGAGGCGACACCAGGAGGAGGCGGCGGCGCCGAACTCGAGGCGGAAGCGTGGCCAGCGGCTAGAAAGCGGCGGCGTCGGGCTCGATGAGGCAACGCTGAGGACGAGGCGACACCAGGCGACGCCGATGAAGAGCGAGGCGACGCCGAGGATGAAGCGACACCGAGGAGGACGAGGCGACACCAGGCGACACTGAGGAGGACGAGGCGGCGACCGAGCTCGGGCGGAGGCAGCGGCAGCAACGGCAAGCGAAGCCGCGAAGTCAAGCTGCGGCGGGAAGGAAAACCCAGCGGCTGCTCGACGAAAACAAACCCTAGGTTTGCTCTGATACCATGTTATAAATAGCGTTTGTATTTATTATGAGGCCAATGGGTCAATATATATACAAGTACAGCTGTTGCTTATATGCAAAGAACCCCTTATACAATATGCTGCGTGTCAAGAAATGAAACTGGAAGACAATACTAAAACTGATGTGTTAGGTTTACCTGCAGAGCAGCTTCATGTGTTGCTGCCCTTTGATTGAAGATGTCCAGAATAAGAGCAGTCCGGTCACAGACGCGAACACCTCCACCAAATGACTTTTCCAAGTTACGCAATTGCCTGAAAATTGAGCAAATGATTAAGGATTAAACTCTCGGGCCAAGATGCGGCAAATTGAACACATCATAGAGTAGGAATATTTTACTAGGTTGAAGACATAACTGTCCTTTGATCGCAATAACTTCAGTAAATAAAATAAACATACTGAGTCTGACAGAAGTAGCAGATGAGCATCTTACCCAGGGCGACAACTCATCATCGAAAATTACAGTCTCAACATCAAGGGCATGAATTGCACTCTTGATTTCTGCAACCTTGCCCGAACCAATATAAGTCCTTGGATTTGGGGTAGAAAGCCTGATGAAAAGTGGAAACCATGAGACGTCTGCAGCTCAGATGAAAACAAGACATGTACAACATAACACACTAAAGGAGTAAAATGCACCATAAAAAGGATAAATATAATTAAGATCCCGGTTATTTACTTTGGCAAAAGAGCCAAGTGGATTTGATAGCAAATAAAAGATTGTTGTATGCGGTATCTTTTCATGTCATAGGCTTACATAATAATACAGAAATTTTCGGTATAAATTTGGGTTGGATCGCCAAATCCTGGCAAAGTGGCCCTATCAGGCTATCACAATCAATATTTGAAATGAACAATAGCCATTTCCTTTTCCAGAGGATGAATTGGTTCATAAAGTTCCCTGAAGATTGGATATCTGAGCATGCTGCATGAAATTGAGCATCTTAATTTTGCTGGAAGGATCCATCTTTACGCTTTTGTTTGACAATATAATTGTGCGACCAGCTTACCAGATTTGTAAGCCCATTCAGTGTCACTATACTGATCATTCATCAATTTTAGGTTTGCACATCAAGCATTTCCAATGGACCTGTGATGCCAAATATTCTGCACATGTCCTCAAACACATGTAGAGTGTAGACAAGACAAAGCATGGCTCCTCCATTTGGATGGCAAAAAACAGGCCTTTTTTTGGAGGAAATATAACTACATTGTGAATCAATTACATGGCATGCAGCATATTCCACCTCAACAAACAAGGACTTACGGAACCAGAGGTCTGGAGCTTAGCTCACTTTTGATAGGTCGAACCAGCAACCAAGAGCCCAGCAGTATCAGCTAGCTGCTCGAGCTCCTTAAGCGATTCCTCTATGCCAAAGATATTTCCTCCAGTCTTCTTGCACTCAACTCCAACTAGGTATGCCTTCTCTTGAAATACCTGCAGCAAGCTTTCAGTTTCAGTCGCAGTGGAATTGCGAACCACAAAATTTCAACAACAAAATATTTACTTTTGTGGCATGATGAAGGAGAAACATTAACGGTAAAAAGGTAACAATTTCGTCTCCGGTGAATTCCATGGTTGCATGTGACGAGCAATACCGCTCAATTGGTGATTCTAGAGCAGCTAATTCTACCAACACGACTCGCTACCTCTTTGCCATTGATGAGCTTGAACCGGTCGTACCCCGCCGCAGCGGCCTCCTCCTCCTGCTGCCGCCGCTTGCTCCTCACGGGAGCCTTCGGCGGCTCCTCCTCCTCCTGCTGCTCCCCCTGCGCCCGCGACGGGCCCACACTATCACCCTCCCCCTCCCCGCTGCCATCCCCCGCAGCACCACCGGGCTCCTCAGACTCGGTCTCTGCCGGCGCGGGTGCGGCCGCAGCCTCGAGCAGCTGCTCATCGAGGGCCCGGACCACGCCTCCCCGTCGTGGCCGGAAGCAGCGGAGGAAGGTGGGGTTCCGTTTGCGTAGGGGAGAGGTCCAGAGGGCGGCGGCGGAGGTGCAGGTTGAGGTTGAGGGGAGTGGGAGGGAGGCGGCGGTGAAGAAGCAGGCGGCTCTCATGGCGCGGCGACGAGTGAGGAGGCTTCTGGCTGGCTCCAACGGCCGAGTGGATGGGAGATAACTCAGGTGGATGGGTGAGGAAGGCGAGGCCGACGATGACGTGGACACGTATCGGCCGTTGGATGCTGTGGAAGAGGGGAGGGTGCTAGCGTGCTAATGTGCTATAATGCTATTGGGCATTTGGAATGCTTGTGCACGCGAATCTCAATGCTTACCGAGTTGGCTTAATTGGCACCGCTGCTCATCGAAATAGCGAGAATAGTTTTTTTTTTTTTTTGTAAGTGAATTATTAAAAATATTATCACAAATGTGTTAACAGGTGATACGTGTCCGCTGCCATAACGCCATGTGGGCAGCAGGGATCTGGGCAAACGGGAGCACGTCACGTGTGGATCCAGACGGTAGGGGCGTGGCATGAGAATGTGTCGCCTACCGGCATGTTCATAGTGTCATTTTGCCAATTCACTCACGGTAGATGTGCTTTTGTTATTTTGTCACGCAACCGTGCTAATTAACCCAAAAACTCTATCAAACTATCAACAATACTTGGCATTTCTGTGGGAACAAGAGAACAGCTAAAGTTTATTCGTATCAGATAATTGTAACGAGTTTTATCATTGAATGTAAAAAAAACAGAAAATCCCTCTTGTTTCCCCAACAGAAATAGGCTATTCTTGAATCTTGTTGCATTAGGAAAGCGTTTTCGATGCTCTATGAATAGTGAAATATGCGATTTCCAAAGCAAATTGAGGGCTTGATTTGCAACTACACGCGGATCTTTTCACCACAAGTAACAAGTTAACAACAAACCACGATGATGATCACATCCATTGTACCTACACCAATCAGTGACAAGAACATATATATTTCTGCCCAGCAACATAGGTGGGCGACGGCGACGGGAGGCTGTCGGGGAGGGAACTACAGCCGGCCGTCGCGGGCATCAGCGCCGCTATCGAGCTGCCCGCGCGGGGGTAGTCGGCACGGCGGACCACATCTGCTCAGAGTGCCAAACAGTTTATTGCATATACTGTTCTTTTCATCACAAAGCCATACAAAAGAGGAAGCAAGTTTATCTAGTCAAACAATGCTTTGTTTACACTGTTTATCTTACGACAAACTTCAGATCTCTGAATTTCGGTGATTCTTACCACTGGATCCGATGAAACAACGCTCGTTCAGTGGATAGGAGATGTCTGGTCCACTGAGATCTCGGTTTTGGAGGTCTTCTGATGGAGATAGCTCGGAGAATGAAGAGGATGAAGCAACGACTGTTTTCACAGATGTGCGGGCGGCAGGATACTCGGAGGAGGAGGCTCATTAGGCTATCAGTTTGGTACAGGTAAGGGGTAATCGTGTTTTTGCAGATCATTGCTCCGGTGCAGGTGATAAAGCATCGTCGGCGGTGGCTAGATTGCCGTCGTCGCCAATGGCTAGTGGACATAAGGAATTACACAAGTTTCAGAAGAAGCAAGCAGGAAGGCCACAACCAAGATCATCGTCTAAACTCTCTTTTGGGGGATGCTTTGGCACGGGCAGTGTTTTGGTTGCTGGCAGCATCCACGAAGCATAGAGCAAAGCTTTCCCCTCCGATCATGGAGGCGCTTTCCAAGCCGAGATTTCAGCATCGGTTTCAAATTTTGAACCTTGTGGGGCCTCTATCTGAGATGCCAAAGATTGTGTCACCTGGGCTTAATTCCTAGCCTAGTTTGTCAGTCAAGCCTGTCATTCCTCCGATCAAACATGCATGTGCCCATCTCTGGAGAAGTGATTTCAAGGGGCAAGATAGGGTTTCGGTTCCTGTATCTCCTGGTCGGCACACATACGCAGAAGTTCTTCTTCGTCCGGCTGCTCCAATGGGTCGTGGAAGCGGAGCCTTCCGCATATCATTCGTCAGTAGCAAGGATGGTGGGCGTGGCAACTTCAAGGGCGGTCGGAGCAGATTCAGCCAGGGATGGTGGAATTTCGGCCGAGGAGGTCACGAAAGAGTAGTGGGCAATGCTGGGGTGGGACGAGGCCTACCCTAGACCGGAGGTATTACAGGCTTCAATGGCAATTCAGGTATCCATTCCGGTCAAACTGGTTCAGCTAGTAGGATGGCGTCGCTAGTTCCAACTGGGCACCATGGCCAAGGAGCTTTTGCACAGGTGTCGGCAGGGGGGTTAGCGCAACCTGGTGTGGCCCGGGTGGTGGTTGATGGGACAGTGGGCATGGCCTCAACATCGTCTACTGGTGCGACCGCAGTGACAAGGCTGGGGATGTCGGTTCAGGTGGTTGTGCCAGCGTAAAGTGGAGGGCCACCTGTTCATCAACATGTGCAGCCGGTGAAGGACGGGGTTGCTGACCAGATTAAGAGGTATTGCTTCAGATGCAAGGAGAACGGACATACCATTGCTTCTTGTCCAGTTGTGTTGCATTGTGATATTTGTGACTATACCAATCATTTGGCACCGAGATGTCCTCTGCTCAAATTGCCAAAATCAATTACAAATTTCTGTGGATATAGGGCTGAGGGTCTAGGGTTTTATATGGTACCCTCTGCAAGGCCATCGAGGTTGAGGGATGAATAGGTCATGCTGGGAGTGGTAAGGATTGTAGGTGGGCAGCTGTCAGTTAAAGGGGTCATTGAATAGTTAATAAGACTCATCTCGATTGATTGGCAGTGGGACGTGAAAGAAAAAGGTTAGAACTTTGGTTCAATTTTCGACGCCCATTGAATTGGCAAGAATGATTTAGATTGGGGATATACAGGTCAAATGCAAGGGGTGGTGCTTCATTTTGAGGAATGGAAGCCTGGCCCTACTCTGAAGTTTCAGCTACGCCTTATGAGGTTAGATACTACCTTAGTCTTTGTTCCATTGGTTCTATTGTTGACACTTACCCAAGGTGGACATGATAAGTACAAGGAAGAAAGATCTAGTCCGGTTGTAGGTGGGGGTTATAGATGTTTCTTTAATCCCTTCGAGTGTTGATATTGTTGTTAGACACGATGTGTATGAATTATTTTTTAAAGTTGAGCAAGACTTAGATGGACATATAGGGCAAGGCAATGTGGGGGATGAGCAAAATAATGGAGGCGGCCAGGATAAAGAGGGGGACAAAGATGAGGATATGAAGGACCGTGAGATGATGGACCGTGATGCTAAGAGGGCAAAAAATTCTACAGAAAGGACGGGGCCGAATTCAAGTGGTACCAACTCGTTGCCTCAATCTAGTGATCCGGTTCTTTGCGATAGTCTCGTTTGTGTCATTCCTAATTCATAGCAAGAGGTTGTCAAAGAGAGATTGGGTGGATGTAGGATCAAGGATAACCGACTAGAGGGGGGGTGAATAGGAGGTTTCTAAAAATTTCTAGATCAAATTACTCAAATTAGCAAGATACACTAAGCAAAGTTATTTATCACAAGCTATGAACTACAAAATTAAATGCAATAAGTAGAGACAAGAAATAACCGCACAAGGACAAAGAGGTTTTTCCCGTGGTATCGAAGATTTGTCAATCTTCACTAGTCCACGTTGAGGAAGCTTGACTTGATCAAGCCGGCTCCACAAATTAAGCCTTCCCTCGTAATCACTTGGTTGTTCTTCCTCCTCTCCGAAGTTGGTGAACACCGACCAATCACAACCGGCGTCGGGTCTCTTCACAAACTTCTTGAAGAGATCACCGCGCAACCTCCGCCAAGTCGTCTAGGTGCCGACAAGCACCAAGAGAATAGACCTTGACCTTCACTTGACGGCAATCAAGAGCCAAAGGATCAACTAAAATGCAATGCTCTTGGTTTTGCTCACAACCTCACAAATGTGTGCAAAGAGAGTAAATGAGGAGTGAGAAGAGTGCTCAAAGCTCAAATGTATTGAATGAATGCTCAGCAACTTCACCTTGAGCTGGTGGGGTGCATTTATAACCCCCACAACCAAATATGACCGTTATACAAAAATTTCAGAACAATCAGGGAAATCGGAACTTCCGCCGTGTAAAGTGCGGAACTTCCGCTCTCCAATCGAGTGCACTGTAACGGTCATTACAGTGGGCATTAAATGCTCTGATATAGCTGTTGGATTTAAGTGTGGAACTTCCGCCAACTAAATTTCGGTTCTTCCGATAATCGGAAGATCCGCTCATTCCATGGCGGAACTACCGCGCTTGCGAAAATGGCTAAGTCCCTAAAAAGGGTACTCTCTGGAAAAAATGAACCGCAAGAATTTCGGAGCAACCGATAATCGGAACTTCCGCTCGTATCATGGCGGAACTTCCGCACTTCGAGAAATCGGCTAAGTCCCTAAAAAGGGTGCTCTCTGGAAAAATCGAACCGTAACTAAATCGGAAGAACCGCATAGCGGAAGTTCCGCAGTGACAACGCCGGAACTTCCGATTGTGTACTGAGAAAAAGATTTTTCTTTTGAAACCAGACCAAAAGAGCATGCATGATCCTAAGTTGATCCAAAGGCATAATGAAGTGCTTTCAAGCTACTAGACAAGCTCCCCCTTAATAGTACGACATTTATCCTAAAATCCGGTCTTCCTCCATACTCCAAAGACCGGTAAAATTTCAAAAGGGGTCCTAGTCTATTTGTACCTTGCCCTTGAGACCAACTCCATCTTCTCAACATTCTTTGACATGCAGCTCCTTGATTTGACTTTGTCATTTAGGACTATGCCTTGTAATCACTTCAACAAACATATTAGTCCTATATTCACATAATGTCATTAATTACCAAAATACATTTTTAGGGGCCTAGATGCTTTCAATCTCCCCCTTTTTGGTAATTGATGACAACACAATAAAGATGTGAGAGATATTTAGTTTGAAACAGAAAGCTCCCCCTTAACATGTGCATATTGAGTAGAAGATAATGTAAAGCACATGTTTGGATTTTTAGGAAATTTTGGCGGAGTTTCTGTAGAATGTTGTTAATTGGAAAAGAGCAAATGACAATAAATAGAGATAGAGCATTCACATATCATGGTCATTCATCATCAATCAAAGATCCAAGTACAACAAAAATATAAGATAACAAGATATATCATCACAGGCAAAATATTGTCAAACAAAGTCATTACAGACCATAGTCAAAATGACAGCAGTTCTACTATATTACAATAGATAAGATCAACCATAGATAAGTTCCCCTTTTAAACTCTCACACTAACTCACTCACTCCTCTCCCCCTTTGTCATCAAGAGCCAAAAAGAGCTTCACTCTGCAGGAGGGTCTTGTGGAGGATCACTTGGAGGAGCACAGGGAGGATCACTAGGAGGATCACTAGGAGGAGAGCGGAGGCGACGCCGTCCAAACCGGACTGGAGGAGGAAGCGTGCTCGCAAATCTTCTTTGAGAGGCGTCGAGTCTGGCGGTGTTGGCGTCAAGTCTTGAGTTGGTGGCCACCTCAAAAGCATCCAGTCTGGCGGAGGAAGCATCCAGACGGGAAAAGGTCGCTGCTTGGAAGGCCTCCTGAGATGCCTTCATCTCCAACAAAGTGGCATAAATTTGATCCATGGAGGCTTGGCCTTGTGGAGGAGCAGCAGCAGGAGCAGGATCAGCTTCAGGTTCTTGAGCTGGAGGTGGCTGAAGGTTCGCAGGTATTGGAGGACCTTCTCTTGGCTTATAGAACTTGTGGTGTGAAGGTGTAGCTCCATTATAATCAGTCTGACGAATAATCAGGGCTATAATGTATGGAGCAAAATTTATCCTCTTGACCCGATCATTCTTAGTGCCTGCTATCTCCCTTATAATGACATCAACTACATCAAATTTTCTCTCATGCATGATGCAGTCCAAAATGTTCCATACATGGCCCCTTATTGCATCATAATTCCCGCTTTTTGGTAATATGGTATGATTAATTATCCAGTTTACCAAGCTGAGAATAGGGAGAAGACCGGTTATCTTACCAGGGATAAACCTTTGAGTAGTGTCATAAAATTCAGTCCAAGATGAAAGAGGGAGAACCGGTCTATCATAAATCTGCTCAAATCTGCTTGACTCGATATCCAATGCATTTTCAAAAGCCCGTTTTGAGTAGGAGTATCTGACTGTCCCAGTCATCCAAGTGAGCTTAGAGAAATCTGAGGGAATGTGCACTGTGGCATAAAATTGACGAATGATCTCATCACTGTAATTGCATTTTAGTGCCACAAAGTTATGGATTCCTGCTCGCTGAAAGAGCCTATATGTACCCTCATACTTGTCAAGCCCGTTAAGATATGACCAATTTATGCACTTATGATCGGCAAAGGGCTTGTTGGGTCCATAGAATAGTTCATACACTTGCCTCTGAAAGTTGGTATGAAAACGAGGATCATCACAATTGCGAGGAAGTGTATATTGATTCTTAAGCCGAAGAAGAGTGTAATCATCAGCTGTCAGTGACTTAAGATCAATCTCAAGTTCTTCAGGCTCTCCCAATTCATCATCAGATTCTGACTAAGAGCCCTCACCCGATGCACTCGCCTCAGTGTCTGAGTTCTCAGAGGATTCCCTTTGATCCTCAATTGCTTTCATTTCTTCCTCTTGCCCTAAGGGAGGAGTTCTCGAAGATGATTGGCCGGTATCTGAATAGTGTTTCTTGATAGTATCTTTTGTTTTAGGTATCTTCAAAAACAAGAATGAATGAAGTGTCAAAGGTAGATTCAAAAAGGAGATGAAAATTCTGTTTCTGCCAGGACAATCGGAAGCTCCGTAGTTTTGAACGCCGGAACTACCGCAGGCGGAAGTTCCGATTATCCTAGGCCGATTCTAGAGCAACAAGATTTTTGGATTTTCAGTATTTTTGATGGATTGAGTCCATGAAATCGATGCATATACATCATACAATACTGAATAAACCTATTTGCCCAAGAATTTTTCACAGATTTCATCTACATTTATATTTCCCCTAAATATTCAAAACTAGGGTTCATGAGAGGAAGAAATCCAAAGGGGATTGATTATTGTGGATTTCATGGGGATATGTTCCAGATCTTAGGATGATGTGACAATTGGCAATGGCGTTTACGGTTTGTCGTTTCACGTGTTTTCGACAAAGTTCTGAGCTTCTTGGACGAGGCGGTCCGACCGGTCCTCACACGGCGGTCCGCCCGGTCCCAAATCGGTCGGGCCAGGCCATGTGAAGCGATCGGACGGCGTGTGACAAAGTGGTCAAAACAAGCTAGGCCAAAAATAGGTGTTGTAGGCAAGTGAGGGGATCCCAATGCACTTGGTCTCATGATTTTTGGAGTCTCCAGTAAAAAGTTCTATTGGTTTAAAGTTTCCAGAAGGTTTCGGTTTTTGAGGTTGAAATTCGGCTAAGTCCCAAGGCGGTCCGGCCGCTCACGAGGAGCGGTCCGACCGCCAGAAGCGGTCCGACCGGCTCACTGGAGTGGTCGACGGTTTCTACTTGAACATCGGCAAACTTCGTGGCGATGTTGTTTTGTTAGGTCAAAGTCATTGGTTTCATGGCATATGATTTGCGTGATGCATGTTTTGACTAACATGGGTCAAGTTGTGAAGAACTTGTTCCCGAATTCGTGTTTGCTTGTCTGTGGTTGTGCAGGTTGCTTGGTGGTCAGCGACGGTCAACGGCGAGGAGAATCGGGACTAGACTTGAAGAGTTGAGGTCGAGCGATCGGCGATGCGGGTGAGGTCAACGACTCAAGCGTGACACAAGATGGACAAGGGTGACCTATTGGCAAATCCATGGCGCATGGTGAAGCGGTTTAGGTCAAAAGGTTAAAACGGCGCTTTGCGAAGCGTGCGTGTGTGACCCGTTTGTTAGTGGGTCTTAACGGAGCCAAGAGAGTCAAACCCTAAGAGTTTGTGCCTCCACTATAAATAGGAGGAGGTGGTGGCTGCACCCCTCTCTCTCGCCTTTTTATGTTTCAAAACCCTAATTGTCTTTAGGGGAGTTGAGGTGGAGGCTAGGGCTCTTGATGGTTTGTGGTGAATTTCGTGATGCTTTAAATATCTTAATATTCTTTTAACAGCCATTAAATGACATTCTTTTGGTGACGATTGAAAACGTGCACACATGCAAACGCTAAACATAATATCGGGCCTAGATGCGGTAAGATAAAGCAAACTACCAATCATAGACCTATAAAGCTTTAAATCAATAGATTTACCTCCTTCGTTTCGATCAAGATGGCCATTTGTAGCCATGGGAGTCTTGATGGGTTTTGCGTCATCCATGCCAAATCTTTTGAGTAAATCCTTCACATACTTGGATTGACTTATGAAGATCCCATCATTGAGTTGTTTGATTTGAAGTCCAAGGAAGAAACTAAGTTCTCCTATCATTGACATCTCAAACTCCCTAGACATCATATCACCAAATTCTTTGCAAAAATCTTGATTAGTGGAACCAAAAATTGTATCATCAACATAAATTTGACACACAAAGAAATCACCATCAATAATTTTAGTAAACAAAGTTGTATCAACCTTTCCGATTTTGAATCCCTTAGAGAGTAGAAAATCTCGAAGGCGCTCATACCATGCTCTAGGAGCTTGCTTTAAAGCATATAGCGCCTTTGAGAGTTTATACACATGATTAGGATTTTTGGGATCTTCAAAACCCGGAGGTTGTTCAACAAAAACAAGTTCAGATATTTTGCCATTTAAGAAAGCACTTTTAACATCCATTTGAAATAATTTAATATCAAAGCATGATGCAAAAGCAAGTAAAATACGAATAGACTCAAGTCTTGCTACGGGTGCAAATGTTTCATCATAATCTAAACCCTCGACTTGAGTATATCTTTGAGCAACTAACCTTGCCTTGTTTCTTACCACAACTCCATTTTCATCTTGTTTATTTCGAAAGACCCATTTTGTGCCAATGACATTATGCTCCTTGGGTCTTTCTACCATTGTCCAAACATCATTCCGGGTGAAGTTATTTAGCTCTTCATGCATAGCATTCACCCAATCCGGATCTTCTAGTGCTTCATCTATGCGTTTTGGTTCAAGAGAGGAAACAAAAGAGTAATGTTCACAAAAAGAGGCAATACGAGAGCGAGTTTGGACACCTTTACTTACTTCACCCAATATTTGGTCTATTGGATGGTCTTTCGCTGTAGCGTTGTGGATTCTTTGAGGTAGATTCAATGATTGATCATCTTCCTTGACATCTTCTTCATTATGATTAACTTCATTTGTCACGGAAGAGGTAGGCGGCTCGACTTTCGTGGACGATGATTGTTCATTTTGATCTTCTTTAGGCTTAATGTCTCCAATTTGCATGTTCTTCATTGCTTCCATAAGAGCTCCATTACCTACATCATCAAAATCTTCTTGCTCTTCTTGAGAGCCGTTAGTTTCATCAAATTGTACATCGTGTCTTTCTTCAACAATTTCACTAGTTTTGTTAAAGACACGATATGCTTTCCTATTTGAAGAATAACATAGTAGAAAACCAACATCACAACGACTTGCAAATTTAGAAAGTCGAACACCCTTTCTTAAGATATAGCATTTGCAACCAAATACTCTAAAGTAAGAGATGTTCGGTTTTCTTCCAATAAGGAGTTCATAGGAAGTCTTTTTCAAAAGCCTATGCAAATAAAGACGGTTTATGGCATGACAAGCGGTATTAATGGCTTCCGCCCAAAAGCGATCGGAAGTATTATACTCATCAAGCATTATCCTAGCCATTTCTATTAATGTACGATTTTTCCTCTCTACAACTCCATTTTGCTCCGGAGTGTAGGTAGTGGAAAGCTCATGCTTTATTCCAAGTTCATCACAATAATCTTCAATATTAGTGTTTTTGAACTCGGAACCATTATCACTACGAATTTTCTTTATTTTGAAATCAAATTCATTTTGAGCCCTTTTTGCAAAACTTTTAAAATTCTTGGAGGCTTCACCTTTGTCATATAAGAAGAATACACATGTATATTTAGAGTAATCATCTACAACGACTAAACAATAGCTATTGCCCCCAATGCTCTTATATGTTGTTGGCCCGAACAAATCCATTTGTAAGAGCTCCAATGGCCTAGAGGTTGACATGATACTTTTGGAAGGATGATAGTTAGCTACTTGTTTCCTGGCTTGGCAAGCGCTACACAGTCTATTTTTCTCAAACTTTACATCCTTCAGGCCAACCACTAAATCATGTTTGAAAAGCTTTTTGAGTTGAATCATTCCCACATGACCTAATCTTCTATGCCATAACCAACCCATTGAAGTTTTTGCAATCAAACAAGTTTTCAAACAAGAATCATTTGAGGAGAAATCAACCAAATAAATATTGCCAAATCTAAAACCTTTGAAAATCATTTCTTTTTCTTTTTCCTTAAAAATGGTAACTTCCTTTTTAGAGAAAGAGCAAGTTAATCCAAGATCACATAATTGAGCAACGGATAGCAAATTGAAATTTAATGTTTCCACTAAAGACACATTTGAAATGGAAAGGTCATTTGAGATGACAATTTTACCTAAGCCAATTACCTTTCCTTTGCTATTGTCACCAAATGTGATCTTTTCATTTACGCTCCCATTCTCAAATGAGGTGAACATTTTCCGATCTCCGGTCATGTGTTGAGTGCAACCACTATCGAGCACCCAATGCCTTCCACCGGTCTTGTAGTTCACCTACAAAAGGAATCAAGTTCTTTTAGGTACCCATATTTTTTTTGGGTCCTTGGAGGTTAGTTATCAATGATTTGGGCACCCAAATAGAATTCTTCTTAACACCTAAAACTGAGGTGCCAACAAATCTAGCAATTACTTTTCCATCTTTGGCCTTTTTGAGCATATAGCATGAGTCAAACAAGCCAATCGATGAAACTTTACCAATATGACAATTTTGTTGAACATATCCTATTTCCCGGCATTTATGGCAATACTTAACATTTTGAACAACAAACCTCACGGGCTTGTTTACCGGTTTCTTTCCTTTCTTGGGCGCATACCCAAGTCCTTCCTTTTTGAATGAGCACCTTTGCTCACTCAAAAGCTTATCAAGGGTAGATTTGCCCTTGAAACATCTTTCCAAGCTCTTACTTAGCTTGGTAACTTGCTCCTTTAGCTCACTATTCTCCACAAATAGCTTATCACAAGATTTAGTATTTTCAATTTTGGAATCAACATTTGAGCTACATAGCATAGCAAGCAAATCTTCGTAAGAAGTAGATATGCTAATTTTAGCAACATTTACACTAGGTATTCTTTCTTGAATATTACAAGTAATACCAATGCTAGTGTAAGACTTATCTTGGATAAGCAAATCATGAGCTTCTTTTAGTTCATCATAAGAGTTCTTTAAAGACATGTGTTCTTTCTTTAAGACTCTAAATTTTGCTTTTTTCTTTCCAAAATATTCATTTAATTCTTCAAGCATATCCATGAGCTCATCATAGGAGGGTTCTTCATTATCAAGAGATTTTACATTTTCTCCTTTTGCCATAAGGCAAGTAGGAGTTGAAAATAGCGATGGAGCCTCCTTGATAGCAATACCGACAAGTCCTCTCTTCTTGGAGGACCCCTCAACATCGGAGTCAGAGTCGGAATCCGAATACTCCTTGTCGGAGTCCCATTCTCCGATATGGGCTTCATTCTTGCCATCCTTGTGGAGCTTCTTGAAAAGCTTCTTCTTACCATTGAATTCTTTCTTCTTTGATGACTTGCCCTTGTCGTCCTTCTTGGTTGGGCAATGAGAGGCAATGTGACCCTTCTCATCACACTCATAGCAACGAATGTTGCTATAGCGCTTCTTTTCATTTGATGATTGCCCTTTTGCAATTTTATCGAAATTGAAGCTTCGATGAGGACGTCTCCTCATGAACTTCTTCATTCTCCTCACAAGGAGAGCAAATTCCTCTTTGAAATCTTCATCCTCATCTTCTTCATCACTTAATTCCGCTTTTGCCTTAAAAGCGGTAACTTTCTTCCTTAAAGAAGTTGATTCCATGAGTTCTTCTTTGTCTTTCTTGTAAAGCTCATTTGTGATGAGATTTCCCAAAAGCCTAGTTGGTGTCATTCTCGGCAACTCGGGAGAGTTGAGAAATAATATCACCAATATTTCGTACTTGTCGGGAAGAGTCCTAAGCATCTTGCGCACAACAGCAATGTCAAGCAAATTAGTACCAAGACCCTTGAGCTCATTTACAATGTTGTTAAGTCTAGAATACATCTCGGTGATACTTTCTTGAGGCAACATTGTAAATGTCTCATATTTGATCCTAAGCCTATGCAATTTGGCTTCTTTAACCGTGGATGTGCCCTCATGAATTTCAGAGAGTGTAGTCCATATCTCATGAGCGGTTTCAAGGTTGCTCACTCGATTGAACTCATCCGCGTTTAAAGCTCCAAAGAGAGCGTTCATCGCTTGAGCATTGAGGTGAGAGTTCCGTTCGTTTTGATCCGTGGGGTGTGTGGGATCAAGTGCCATAACAAAACCTTCACTCACAATTCTCCATATGCTTGGGCTCATGGCCTTTAAATAAATTGACATTCCAATTTTCCAATAAGCATAATTTGATCCATCAAATAGAGGAGCCTTGCCTATTGACATACCCTCACTAGCCATCCTTTCTCTCCTAGACGGTTAAGTCTAAAATTAGAGAGACCAAGCTCTGATACCTCTTGTAGGATCAAGGATAACCGACTAGAGGGGGGTGAATAGGAGGTTTCTAAAAATTTCTAGATCAAATTACTCAAATTAGCAAGATACACTAAGCAAAGTTATTTATCACAAGCTATGAGCTACAAAATTAAATTCAATAAGTAGAGACAAGAAATAACCGCACAAGGACAAAGAGGTTTTTCCCGTGGTATCGAAGATTTTCGCAAACGCGGTAGTTCCGCCATGGAATGAGCGGATCTTCCGATTATCGGAAGAACCAAAATTTAGTTGGCGGAACTTCCGCACTTCGAGAAATCGGCTAAGTCCCTAAAAAAGGTGCTCTCTGGAAAAATCGAACCGCAACCAAATCGGAAGAACCGCATAGCGGAAGTTCCGCAGTGACAACGCCGGAACTTCCGATTGTGTACTGAGAAAAAGATTTTGCTTTTGAAACCAGACCAAAAGAGCATGCATGATCCTAAGTTGATCCAAAGGCATAATGAAGTGCTTTCAAGCTACTAGACAAGCTCCCCCTTAATAGTACGACATTTATCCTAAAATCCGGTCTTCCTCCATACTCCAAAGACCGGTAAAATTTCAAAAGGGGTCCTAGTCTATTTGTACCTTGCCCTTGAGACCAACTCCATCTTCTCAACATTCTTTGACATGCAGCTCCTTGATTTGACTTTGTCATTTAGGACTATGCCTTGTAATCACTTCAACAAACATATTAGTCCCATATTCACATAATGTCATTAATTACCAAAATACATTTTTAGGGGCCTAGATGCTTTCAGTGGACCGAAAATAGTAGAGGTCAAGGGTCCCGCGCAAGAGGGGGAAATGGTGCTATGGCAGCCGGTGGTACCGGTTGAAAGGGCCCTGTCGGCCGGTGATACAGATATGGAGGTGGACTCGTCGGAGGCAGCTACGCCGCTGGCTCGAGAGGTGAAACTGTCTCTAGGAGGGCATGAGGGTGCAATTTTACCGCTGGTGGATATGCCCAAGAAAGGACGGTCGGTTGGTGCAGCAAAAAAGATGCCACAGGAACGATCGACGGGGGCGTCGCTGTCCGATGCTTTGGAGTGGACAGTGATTCAGAAAAAGGGGTGGTGATGCAACAATGGGCGTCCCGGTTTTTCGATGAGAATGATAACTCGATTTTGGTAGAGACGACTCTCACCATTCGGCAACCAATCGCATACAACCAATATGCCCGGCAATCGCTAAACCAACTCTGAGATCGCTATTGACCTTGCTAGAAGCACGATCGACCTGACCACGAAGGTCTATTCTTGCATGCAATCGAAGAACACTAAAAAATAAGATAATAAGCAATTTGAAATTACAAATAAGATTGAAATATTTGATAAAGTTGAGATTCTGTAGCGGTATTATGGTTGATCTAATTGACACAAGCCAATACACGAAGTTGCAATGAAGTTAACTTTTAACTAAACAAAATACAAGGAAACTAGAGGGGTGTAGCCTCTTTATATATGGAAGGGCAAGCAGCACATAGCTAAAAAAATAGGGGGTGATACTATTTGTAGCACTGTTTATACATGAATAGTATCTCATGAACAGTATGGACCGCCTAGGGTAGCGTCTCCCCGTGGGCCCAAGCATTACAAGGTCCAATCTGACCTAAATAGGTGATGCGAGATCTTTTTTTGGTGATTGCGGTGCCCACAGAAGGAATTTGAAGGTGATACTAGATCTGTTAGAAAGAGGACGAGATAAGCTTTCCATCAAGTACTCGTGGAGCTCAAATGAACTCTGTATGTGAAAGTTATGCACGTTTGAAGTCAGTGCTGTCTCCAGAGGCCGAATTGGATTCCAAAACGTGTCCAGCTCGAACTCTTGCTTAGCTTGGACAAAAAGTGATGTGATGTTGCAAAAATATACATTTTCATCATTAGGTAGCATCATATAGTTCATATAATATAAATGCACTCCTAAAAACGAATTCACCTGATAATGTAAGTGAAGCGTATGAGCTCTTGTAATTGGAATAGCAAGCATAGCAAATATGATTGTATCCATAGGGGTCATGTCCTCATCAGGTTGTCGGAGGGGGCAGTGGCAAGCAAAGGGGGGACAATTGATATGGTTTCGGAACAGGAACCAAGATGAAGCCGGCATCTAGTAAACAAAGTTGGAGCGAATGAGGACTCTTTGGTGAAGGTTGTTCGAAGGGCCAAGTATAAAAATTTGGAGGAGAGCAAAGGTACTAATTTAAATAATGCATTTTTTATTTTGGATATTCCCAATGAGGTTGTTATTTCTAATTTGAATCAAGTACGAATTTCTTTAGGAGTTAATAATTTGGAAACAACCTCTTCTTTAGAATCTATTAAAAACCGAACTTGGTAGGTTGGCTTGTAGATTGGCTTGTTCGGGCAAAATTAGTAAAGAACATACCTCCCAAGAGGATTTGGATGAGGAAACCGATCACCTTGATTTATCCTCTCTAAATAGCTCATGTAGCGATTTTTGTTATGAGGAACTGACTGCGAGTGATGATCATGATTTGCAATTGGTCTTACATAAAAAAAATAGGTGTTAAGAAAGCACTTGCAAAAGTTGTTGAATCTCACATTAAAAACAAACAAAGGAAAAAAATTAAAGGTGTTTTTTAGAATAGTAGGGGACTTGGCGATCCAGCGAAGCATAGATTCATTACGGAGTTGGTTCAGGAACAACATATGGATTTTGTTGCTATTTTAGAAACTGTTAAGAAGGATTTTTCCTATTCGCATTTAAAACATCTTAGCGGTGGTATGGATTTTTTTTGGCATTGGCTACCACCCCATGGTCGTTCTGGGGTATTTTTTACTTAGTGTGAACATGACTGTTTTTGAGGTTGGCTCCATTTTTTAGGGAGATTTTTTATTAAGCTTCATTTACGTAATAAGGAAGATAGGTTCCAATGGATCCTTGTAGTTGTGTATGGTGCTGCACAATCAACTTATAAAGATACATTTTTAACTGAATTAGTTCAGCTGTGTAGCAAGGAAACCTTGCATATTCTAATTGGTGGTGATTTTAATATCATATGGCGTAAAAAAATAATGATAATTTTGATCGGCATTATCCTTTTCTTTTTAATGTTGTTATTGAGAGCCTAGACTTAAGAGAACTTAGGCTTTCAGGTAAACAATTTACATGGGCAAATAATTTGGATAATCCTACTTTTGAAAAACTTGATAGAATCCTTGTGAGTACGGATTGGGAACAGAAATACCCTTTGACCACTGTTAATGCTTTGGAACGTGTTCTGTCTGACCATACACCTATTATTCTTAACACTGGGGCTGCCTCTGATATTGGGAACCAACATCTGTTTAAATGTGAGTTGGACTGGCTTAAGAGGGATGGGTTTTTTATCTGGTGGATCAGGTGTGGCAACAAAATAGTGTTGATAATTATGCAATTGACCGATGGCAAGGCAAGATTAGAGCACTTAGACAATTTCTCAAAGGGTGGACTAAAAATACTAGTGGTGTGTATAAGTTAGAGAAAAAATATCTTTTGAATATCATTGATAATCTTGATAAGAAAGCTGAGTCTATAGGGTTATCTAATTTTGAAATTAATCTTAAGCACAATTCTAATGAGCGTCTTGCCCATTTACCACGAGAGGAAAAAATCAAATGGTATCAACAGGCTAAGTCAAAGCATTTGCTTGAAGGGGATAGTAATACTCGGTATTTTCATTTGATAGCCAATGATAAACATAGGAAACAACAAATTTTTCAGTTGGAACAGGATGAGGGTGTTTTTTCGGGAGAGGTTCATTTAAAGAAGTACATCACGAATTATTATAAAGGTCTTTTTGGACCTCCTGATAGCAATCATTTTTACATGGTTGAGACTATCACAGATGATATATCTCAAGTTTCTGACTTTGAAAATGATTATTTTACTACCGAGTTTACTGAAGAGGAAGTGAAAGATGCAATTTTTCAAATGGAGCATAATAAGGGTCTAGATGGCTTTTTAGCTAAATTTTATCAAGTTTTTTGGAATATTATTAAAAATGACTTGATGGCTCTCTTTCGAGATTTTCATAGAGGTTATTTACCTCTTCCCATGCTCAATTTTGGTATCATTTCTTTACTTCCAAAAAAAGAAGATGCACGACAAATTCAACAATATAGGCTGATTTGCCTATTAAATATGAGTTTTAAATTTTTTAATAAGGTAGGTACTAATCGTCTCATGGGTATTGCCCAAAGGTTGTTCAATCATCTCAAATGACTTTTATGTCGGTAGAAATATTATGAAAGTGGTAGTTGTTTTACATGAAACAATCCATGAGCTTCATAAAAAGAAATTAGATGGTATCATTTTTAAGATTGATTTTGAAAAGGGTTATGATAAGGTCAAATGGTCTTTTCTGCAGCAAACTCTTAGAATTAAGGGTTTCTCTCCAAGTTGGTGTGCTTGGATGGACAAATTCATTGCAGAGGGCAGTGTGGGGATTAACATTAATGATAGCATTGGGCCTTATTTCCAAACCAAGAAAGGGCTTAGGCAAGGGGACCCTCTGTCTCCAATTATTTTTAATATTGTTGCGGATATGTTATCTATTTTGATTGGAAGGGCTAAGAATGAGGGTCATGTCAATGGGATCATACCACATTTGGTTGATGATGGTCTTTCTATCCTTCAATATGCTGATGATACTATTCTTTTCATGGATCACAATTTTGATCAAGCAAAAAATTTAAAGCTTAATCTTTGTGCGTTTGAGCAACTTTCTGGTTTAAAGATTAATTTTCATAAAAGTGAGCTCTTTTGCTTTGGAGAAGCAAAAATATTTGAATCTCAATACCTAGAGTTATTTGGATGTGAGAGGGCTTCTTTTCCCTTTAAATATTTGGGTATTCTGATTCATTTTAGAAAGCTGGAGAATAATAAATGGAAGGGTTTGGAAGATCGCTTCGAAAAAAGGTTGAACAATTGGAAAGGAGAAAATTTATCTACTGGTGGTAGACTGATACTTATAAATTTAGTTTTGAGTGGACTTTCTTTGAGATACCCAAAGGGGTTCTTAAAAGACTGGATTTTTTAGGTCCATATTTTATTGGCAGAGTGACGACCATAAAAAAAGTATAGATTAGCTAAATAGAATATTCTTTGTAGGCCCAAAGAACAAAGTGACCTGGGAATTCAAAACTTTGAGATAAAAAATAAGTGTCTTTTGTCTAAATGGTTGTTTAAACTTTTGAATGAGGAATGAGTTTGGCAGCAATTGCTTAAAAATAAATATTTGAATGATAAGTATGTCTCTCAAGTTGAGAATAAACCTGGGGATTCCCATTTTTGGACAGGATTGATGAAGGTAAAGTATGATATTATTCAACGCTGTTCTTTTAATCTTGGGGATGGGAAACAAATCAGATTTTGGAAGGACATTTGGGTTGGGCATCGACCTTTTTATGAACTTTATCCAACTTTATTTGAGGTAGTCCGGAAGGAAAATGCTTTGGTTGCAGATGTTTTAGGAACTGCACCTTTAATATTGAGTTTTAGGAGAGCGATTATTGGATCAAATTTGATTGTTTTCAATAATCTTATGGTGAGAATAGCCAATGCTCATCTTACAATGGATAAGGATACAGTCCGTTGGAATTTGCAAAGGAATGGATAATTTTTCGTCAAATCTATGTATGATGTTTTGGGTAATACCAATTGTCGTTTTCGATGTTAAAAGTTATGGAAAGTAAAGTACCTCTTAAGATAAATTTTTTCTTGTGGTATCTTTGTAGAGGAGTTACTCTGACTAATGATAATTTATCAAAACAGAACTGGAGAGATGACACAAATAATTGTTTTATGATAAAAAAAAAGAGACCATACAACATTTGTTTTTTTTAATTATTGCTTTGCCTGTTTTGCTTGTCGCATAGTCCAAATTACTTTTAATCTTAACCGACCTAATACTATTCGCAATATCTTTAGGAACTGGTTATTAGGTCTTAATTCGGATTCAAAAGCAACTATTTTGGCGGGGGCGACGGCACTTTGCTAGTCTATATAGTTATGTCGTAATTATGTCGTTTTCGACAAGAAAATTATTGACCATCCTCTGCAGGTTATGTTCAGATGCATTCATTGGATCCACTCTTGGTCAGCTTTGCAATATCAAGGAAGACGGAATGCCTTGGTAGCTAAGAGCAAAGCATTGGAGGTCATTACAAGGGAGATCTTCAACAAGAATGGGTGAAAGCTATGTAATAGGCTTCGAGATGTTTGAAATACTTTTATATCTTTGTTTCTTTTCAGAATGATGTTTACTGTTTTTACAGCTTTTATTTTGCTATTGGTTTATGTTTTTGCAGCGTTTGTTTTGCCGCTTCATTATGATTTATAGGGTTACTGTTTCGTCTGGTCAAGAATTCTTCTGTATTTGTAATAAAATTTGGGCTATATGTATCCTCGGATACAGAGACCGGAAGAGGTTTTCTTTTCCCTTATCTGAAAAACCAATCAATGACGAGCACACACAACACAGTTCTTGAAACTCAACTCAAGTGCAGTGAGCATAAATAGTTCCATGTCATGAGCACCCACAAACCCTCTGTTTGCATGTGTGTATAACTTACATCAAGAACACCACAGCCCATAAATTAATAAACAAACGAACAGCCTTGTACAGAGACAGAGTACAGGCCATTCTCACATCTCAAAATAATCAGAGAGAAAAATTAGCATAAATAACAACACTTCTGGCTGACTGACTGACTGACTTCACTCATGGCACACCCCTTGTGCATCATCATCATCATAACTTATTATCTACGCCAAAACCACAAGCCGTGAAGCAGAAGTCACTCTCATAACTTAAAAAAAAAAAACACCACTTTTCCCCCCTTCTGATCGATTCCACCATGATCCATGCAGCCAAAAGAAACAAGCATTGCAGGCGGAAAAAGCAGCAAAAGAGCAGCAGCAGCTGAATAAAGGAGAAGCAGCAGCTAGTGCACTACGATGTTGATGGCGCTCTCGTCAGATAGCTTGTGGACGTGGGACTTGGCCTGCTTCTTGGACGCGGCAGCCGGCTTAGCATTTGCTGCAGGCTGCTGCGGCTTGCTGCTGCATTTGCAGTGGTTGTCGAGGCTGTCGCGGCTCGCGCGGCAGCAGGGCCTCGTGCTCTCGCTCTCCTCCGACGAGTTGGACGTGTCCAAGGAGGCCTTCCTCCTCCCCAGCTTCGGTGATTTCGGACGGGTTGTGGGCAGCTTCAAGTAATTAAGTTGAGAGAGAGGATGCAGTGGTAAGATCAAACTTTTTTTTCTTTCTAAAATACATTGATTGATTCATGTAAGTGCTTGCTTACCTTCTTGTATTCAGCCTTGGGAGAAGGTGCCTCATGGTAGAAGCTTGGCATGGGTGTGGCTTTGATTGTCAGACTTTTCCTGAGTATTTTGAGGGCTTCCTCTTGTTCTTTCTGCAGATACAGAATGTAAAAACCAATAAAGATCTGCTTCTGAAAATTATTCAGCATGTCATCGTTGTATGTCAGCAGAAGCCCATTTTCTGATGTTTTAATGGCTAAGTGTCATTGATCTGGAGATGTAAAACTAATTCTACTTCTTTCAGCTGGAAGCATGTTGCAGTCAGAGAAAGCAGTTCAACTAAACATGGTACTGTAGCTGTATAAACAATAACCATCTAAACAACTAAAGTACTGAACCATGATTGAGAATCTGACACTTCTTCAATTACTCCTAAATAGGCATCAAAAGGCAGGTTAACTATCTGAACATCAAAAAGGGATTACAGAAACAGAGAAGAGGATGCATGTCCATGGGAAATGCCGGCGATAAGACAAATTACCTTCAACCTAGCCTCCAACTGAATTTTCTCTTCCTCCATAGCTTGATGTTTCTCCTCCAACTTCAAATAAAACTTCAAGAAAACATGGGAAAAAGAATATGATCAGTTTTCCCCTTTCCTCCCACCATGTTTCAGATTTTCATGCAAGAAAGTGGAGTAATATATACTTCTCTGCGCTTCTCAGCACGTTCAGTACATCTGAAAACTGGGCCTGATGGAACTGTAGTAGTCCTTCCATTTGATGATTTCCTGCATGCCAGAGCTTACTGAACTAAGCATTGTTGAAGAGAGAGGTGATATAACCATATAAGATTGTGTGCTTATGTTGTGAAGCATACGAGTTAGTGAGAGTAGAAGCATTCCCGTCGTCCAAACTATTAGTAGCTTGTAGTGGCTTCCTTTTAGTTGCAGACGCACTTCTCTGTAAGAAATATATAGAGAAAGTCCATAATTCAAATGCATGACTGCACTAAATTTGTGTTAGACCACGTGGACTGGTCGTAAAAGACCATGTGGACTGATCGTAAATTTTGTGATGATGAATAACTAACTTTTGGGTTGTATTGAAATTTGCGTTTGTGAAAGTTTCGGTTGTTGGAATATTCAGTTTGGTGGTCGGATCATGCCTTGTATCGGGTGGTCCAAATGGTAATACTCGATGATCTTTTTGATGGACTCGAGTCTTTGGAACTCGTGGTATTACTGACTCACGAGTGCCAAGTGCTAGAGTTGAGTCTTTGTAGCTCAGAATCTTGTAGCTCAGTACCGAGTAATGTACTCAGTCGTGAGTCGAGGTGCGTCTGCAAGTCGAAGCGATGAGCAGTCGCATGGTCGGAAGCTACAATGTATGGTCGATGGTCAGAAGCTACAGTGACTGGTCGATGGTCGGAAGCTGCAGGTACTGGTCGATGGTCGAAGCTATAGTGCATAGTCGATAGTCAAAGCTATAGTACATGGTCGATGGTCGGAAGCTACAGCGCCTGGTCGATGGTCGAAAGCTACAGTATTTGGTCGATGGTCGAAAACTACAGTGTCTGGTCGATGGTCGAAAGCTACAATGCCGGGTCGATGGTTGAAAGCTACAGTGTCTGGTCGATGGTCAAAAGCTACAGTGCCTGGTCGGTGATCGTGGACTTTGCGATCGGTAGTCGTAGGCTTCTGATCGGTAGTCGTAGGCTTTTCGATCAGTAGTCGTAGGCTTCTGATTGGTGATCGTAGGCTTCTGGTTGGTAGTCATAGGCTTCGAGTGTTTCAATTCTTGTAATCTTGAGTACCTCAAGTACTGCGTGTGCAGTCGACGTGATGCGACCGGCTTATACATAGTGGTCATACCGGTTTTTCAGAGTGGTCTCAGGTTGTTTTTCTGAAAGCTTGAAAATTAAGATCGTGGATAATCCGGTTCATGTTTATTGATGGATGTGGGTGTGATATACGTGTGTGGACTGATATTAGTCAAGTTGGAGAACTTGTGCTGGGAAAACGTTCTTTGATCTTTGCATGTGTAGGTTGGGCGTGGAGACGGTCATGGTCAATGACGAGGAGGACCGAGACTAGGATGGGGAAATCCAAGATTTAGGCAGTCGAAAATGTCACGAGATGGCCGGGCTTACGCTGGTGCACATAGAGATCAAAGGTGGATGCATGATGCGTGGAGAAGCTACAGGAGGTGCAGTCCTGGAGGCTTCGACGCGTGAGGGGTTATGGAAGAGGTCTATAGCGGAAGGTTTAGAGATTTTGGAAAACCCGTGTTTGGAGGTGTTTCGGGTCCCTTGATTTTCGGAAGCAGATAGGATTTTGTGTCCGGTTTATGATGACACGGTTTAGGGCTCTAGCATATAAAAGGAGGGAGAGGTTAAGAGTTACACGTGGCTTTTTGGCGACGGCTTTCATGACAAAGCTTTTGGAGTTTTCGTGCTAGGGTTTGAGGGGTGCCGTTAGAGCACTTTGTAGCTACAGAACATGATTCAAAAAATAACAGATCAGATCTATTCCAAGAAATATTAGTCATCACTGGCGGCATATTCTTCTGTCTTCGACTAGTTCTCGTTCCGAGAGGTCTTCAGCTTGATCTCGTTCCAAGCAGTGTGTGACGCTCTAAAGTCGTAGAACGAAAGAAATCCAATAGTCGAACTTTTCCGACTAGGTGGTCGAAACTCTTTCGACCAGGTTGACATCATCTTCTTTGATCACGTGCTGCGTCGTTCACCTGGTCGTAACCAACAGATCAGAGCAGATTCGACCACGGCGACTAGGAGGGGTCTCGCATGACTACGGTGGCCTCAGTTGTCGGTTAAATCCAACGCAAGTCAATACTCGTTAATTGGAGAAGAAAGTACTACAACCATTCACCCCCTTTGATTGATGCATTCGATCCTATAAGTGGTATCAGAGCAGGTTGCTATGGCGTCAGAGAGATATGTGAATCGTCCCCCCATGCTAGATGGTACTGACTTTGACTTTTGGAAGTGTTGTATGCAAGCATATATTGAAGCTCAAGGTAGTGATGTTTGGAATAAAGTTTCTAGACCTTATGAGGTTCCTATTACTGTTACTAATATAAATAAAACAGATATTGATTTAAATGCTCAAGCTCGTAACTTGTTGTTTCAAGGATTTCTCACAAAGAATTTGATCGTGTAGCTCATATTAATTCTGCCCACTTAATATGGAAAACTCTTTGCGATTATCATGAAGGAACCACTAAAATTAAGAGAGTGCGTAAAAATCTTTATCAAAAAGAATATTCTGCTTTTGCTATGAAGCCTGGTGAATCTATTGATGATCTCTTTGCTCGGTTTGAAAAAAATTATTGAGTAATTTGCGCGGTGTTAATGTTATCCCTACTGATGAAGATAATGCAATTAAAATTTTAAGATCTTTAGATCTTGAGTGGTTGATGGTCGCCATAGCGTCGATCAAGCTGTCGATCTAGATACTCTAACCATAGATAATCTTTTCTCTAGATTAAAACCTATGAGATGGAAGCTTTACCATATAAGATTGACAAACCTTCATCTTTAGCACTTGTGACTAACCCTGTGAGTTGCTTCGTCGATTTCTTTTCTTGTGTCTGTTTTGTCTTATCTTTCAGAGGAACAGTTCGAACAACTCTCTGAAGAGGATTTGGTGTTGATCTCCTCACAGTCATACAAGGCACTAAACAATATGAGAATGAGGAAGCGAAGTGGCGTGTCAAGTTCAATCAAATGCTATGAGTGTGGCGAGCCAGACCACATTAAGATGGAGTGTCCCAAGCTCAAGGGGGAGGTGGTCAAGGAAGACAAAAATTATCGTCGTCGGCCATCCAAGAACATCAACACCAAGGGTGGAATTTTTTGTCAAAAATTTGCTAAAAAGGTTATTTCGGCTATTGAGCATCTTGATCCGAGTGGTGTGGAATATGAGAGTTGCGATGATGACGACCACGACAATGATGATGCTAAAGGTAAGAAGAAGAACAAAGACGACTTCACAGGCATGTGCTTCATGGCAGGAAACGACAACAACGATGACGATGACAGTGATCCCGATAAGGTAAGACCATCATATGATGGGCTTAAAGATGGTTTGATTAAACTTGCTATTGAACTGAAAAAGACAAAAAAGAAACTTAAAAAAAAAATGTCTTGTTGAAAGATTAACTTATGAAATTAATAGACTTAGAGCTTCTATTCCTGATAATGAATCATGTGAGTCTTGTTAAGTTTTACATTCTGAGTTGGAGACTGCTAGGTCAATGAATGCATCAAACTTGGCTCAACTTAATAATGTAAATGCTAAATTTGATGATTTAAGGTTGGTTCATGACTCTTGTGATGAAAAGTTAAAACTTGCAAATGATAAAATTGAAAAGCTCAAGTTTAGAGTCAAGTATTTCAAATGCTCAAACTAAAACTTGCTCTAACTGTGGATTGCTAGAAGCTAGACTTAATTCATCTCAGGAAATAATTCAACAGATGCTTTATCATGAGATATCTTCTTGTTCTAACTGTCATAAACTTAACATAGAAATAGAAGCTTTGACTGGACAACTTAATGATTTTGCTGAAAAAAAAGATTGGCTCAGTCTAGTGTCTCTAAGAAACTTGTGAATGAATTTGTTAAATGCACAACTTGTCCCACTCTAGCTAAACAAAATGAGTATCTTAAGGACACTTTAGAGATATTTTCTTTTGGTAAGAATAATTTGAATATAATCCTAGACAAGTCAAAAGTGAGTGTTAAAAATCGTGGTCTAGGATTTAATTTTGTTGAGCATGCCAAGAATAATCCTCCTAAGGTTGTTAAGCTTCTTGAACCTAGAAAATTTGAAGTAAAATCTGAACCAAAACAAATTGTTTTTAAATCGACTGGTATTGCAAAGGACTCATTTACCAAAGTGGGTTCTGTAAAGGCAATAGATACGACTCCTCTTCAAGACAAGTATCAGTGCACTCATTATGGTAGAGAGGGTCATTTGGTTCAATTTTTCTTTCGAAAAGCCAAGAAAGAAAATAAAGAAAGGTTAAGAAAAATTTCTCGTTTTGGAGTGGGGTTTGGTCAAGCTCCTTATTATCGCTTTGCTTCCTCTAAACAATTTTCAGCAGGTTTGAGAGTTTTTGCGACAGGACCGGTCGAGCAAAGCTTCTTTCATGCGGTCAAGCCGTGACCGACCGACCAGACACTTGGGCGATGATCGGCCGCGGCGTCGAAGCTAAAAGTTCTTTGTCTCTGCCTGTTGTTGCTCCTGTTCATCGCATATCTCAGTACTGGTTACCTAAATCTTTATTCTCTTACCCCAGTACTAAGATACCGACGATGTTCGTACTTTATAGGCTCATCGCAAGCGGAAGGAGAACATGGTTCATTGACTCCGGTTGCTCTCGCCACATGACCGAAGACTCACGATAGTTCTCCTCCCTTACTCGTGCTACCGGTGATGAGATGATCACTTTTAGGGACAATGCTCAAGGACGAGTTCTTGCAAGAGACCCGATAATATAGATATACAGGTAAATGACACATCTGAAAATATCTTCTATGACTCTGATGACAATGAAAGGGTTAAAAGCAGATGTTTTTGGCAGAAGATTCACATTTCACATTTAAAAAGGAAGGAGTAGATAAAATTATGCATGTAATTATGCTAAAAAGCCTACAACAGGTGTTCCTCTAAGGATGATGAACAAAGAATTAAAGATTCACGCAAAGAAATGGAATTACCTTCATCTTCTTCGTCGAAGTTGTCAACAGACTCTTCACATTTTGGAATACATTTCCATTTCCAGTGGAAGCCTTGTCATTTGACAGATCAGGAGGGTGACTACTAATATCTTCTGGCTCTGATGGAGCAGCATTTTTCGGTTCTATAACATCTTCCATAGATGTGACTGAGGTACTATCACTTACTTCTGTTCCTGCCATCAGAAACGTTTCTTGATTCTCTTGTTTATCATCATTACTTTCAATACAATGTTGCACCACTTCACCCTTTTCAACATTAACAGGAGAGGCTTCATCTAGGGTAGGCTCTGAATTTATAGAATCATTATCATTAGACTGCTCCACAAATTTAATACCGGAGGAATCATCAAGTTCAATTGCTTCATCCATTTGATCAATGGCCAAAGATTCAAAAAGTTCAATAGAACCATCAACTACAGCAAGCTTGCCATCATCAGTCTGCTCAGCCGGATCAATGGCCAAGGAACCATCATGTTCAGTAGCACCATTGACATCAGCAGATTCCAATGGTTCAGAGATGCCATCGTCAGATTGCGCAACATGAACAACGGCCAAAGAACTTTCGACATTAACAGTGCCAGGCAGTTCTGATGGATGGTCACATTTATCATCAGACATATCCATGTTGTCACTAGCCAGAGGGCTAACGGTAGAATCCAACTCCTCGTTGGAAGATTGAAGTACAACTTCAATACCCATACAGCTTCACAATAAAAGGTTGTGCTTCAATAAGTACATAGTGATAACTTAAAGTAGAGATCTTACATATTAAGACAATTTGAACCTTTTTGTCAAACGAGGACATGAATAAGGCAAAAGAGAGAGCACAAGGAAAATAGGATGGTCCACTCTTTCAAAGGATTGAAATCGACAGCCCAACAAAGAGAAAATCTTCCATCCTTCATGTGGACACCAAAGTTCTTTACTACCTACCAGGAACATGACATGCAATGGTGGAAAAGAATGATCTATGAAGCTTGACAACCTATCCGATATGAGAACTGACAATGATGAAATCTATTATTTTAATTTGAGATCCTGCAATCAGTTAATGTACTTATTTGTTGCTATTATCAAATTGTGAGTATCGTATTTCCATAAAAGGAAAAACTAAAAGCACAAGGGAAGAAAGGAGACAAAAAGATTACAAAGAATTGACCTTTGTGCTGCTACAAACTAAAGAAACGAAAGAATCAGAGCATAAGACATCACACGTGAATCTTGAATTGGGCTATATAGTGGGTTCACTAACAAATGATTATTCGGTACGCTACCATTTACAATTGGGCAATGTCCTTTAAAATTTCAGAACTGCTTTGAGTTGTACTTTTATTCTTATAGGATTTACTATGACCCATGCCATAGTTAATTAATACTTGCAAGTTTGTTATCATCTGACCTGCGCCTGGTAAAGCAACATAATAGTAAGCTTTCCAGAAAGAGGTTGGTTATGCATATTGCTAATATTATACATTATAGTTTTTTTTTGCGAGGAAATTATCATATCTGGTTAACTGACTAGTGACAACAACAACAAGCACTGGGTCAATCTGCTCAATTGCTCGTACCTGAACTCGCATATAGGAAAGTACGCAACGGAATAAAAACACAGATTAGTTCTTAACATTGCTAACAGGTAACAATGACCATCAGAAAACGAGTCATTATTCTAAACAAGTTGATCCCTTGTAGCACCTAACAAACTGCCAAGAAACATATCATCTAGCATGTATTGGGTCCAAAACTAGTACGAACTACAAATCCTGCGAAACAGCGACATCACGACAACTAAAATCCTATTCGCATATCATAATACAACATGATTATGTAACAAGATAAAATTGAATAGCACATTCATGAATAGACCAAAAACTTGATAAATTTACTGATAGCCGTGCCTTTTTGTTGCAAACAAGATCAATATTCAAAACATTAAGATGCTTGGGTGAATTCTTTGAACCCTTTGCTGAACATATGAGATGCAGAGACTAGAAGGCTCACATTGCCACATTGCTCACATCATCACACAACCTTCAATTTTCCCTACACCAAGAACACCCCCCCAAAAAAAACTTCTTTCTAAATTCTATCTAGCTAATGGAACGCAGACACAGGTGCACAACGAAGGGAATCAAACTCAAGAATTCCAAAGACACAGTTTAACAGCAGAGCAAGGGGGCTTACCTTGCGTTTCTTGGCTCCTCTCGCTTCTCGCCGGCTGGTTCGTCGCGCAGGCACAGGTCGGTGCGGTGGTGGTATTTGTAAGAGGAATTGGAGGAGGAAGTAATTGGTTCGTTGATTCAAACGGGGTTAGCTCGGAGGTTGCTTTCCTTATGCATGGGTCCCCTGCCTTCTGCTTTTGTGCGAGCAACCCTGCCCGCCTGCTAGCGGTACGGACCCGGGTTGGTTCGAATGTTTTGGGCGCCTCTCCTCCCCGTCTTCCTCCTCTCTTCCTAGTGGTTGATTCAATTGGTAGTTGCTGCAGCGTTTGCTCTTCTTCTTTCTCTGCCCTATCTCCTCATTATTTTCCACTTTTTTCCCCTGTTGTAGAGATATTATTAAGATTATAGTTAAGGCAGCCAAACCATTAATAATAGTCTGTTTAGATTACAGGAATTTCATAGAAAATTTTGAGATAAACGATTCCTATAAAATTCTTGTGTTCCAAAAGAGACCTAATTGAGAACTGAGCAGAGGCTCAGTGATACATGCTGCCGCACACATCCGCCCGAGTTCGAGCCTAGGGGCTTGGCGCGCACGTCTCGTTCGGGGGATTTTGAGGACTGAGTAGAGGCTCAGCTGGCACAGGGAGCTCTCAGGCTATTACGGTTCGAGCGCGGGCTCCCGTGTGCATCTCTTCTTTGTTAATGTGGATCGGATGGAGAAAAAAAATCATGAAGCCATTCACAACGTTGTATATATGAAATATGATATGGTATACTGGTATCGTCGTGGTAACCGGATGCCGAAATTAGTTGGCCCTGGAAGTTAATTAGTTGGTCGATGGCTGTAGATTAGTTGTCTGATAGCTATAGGTAAGCCTTGTTTACGCATGAAAATTCTCCATGTGATGTGAGAATGAAGTTCTCTTTCTAGTATGTAATTTCACAATACGATCCCTACAAAACTTAAGTGTCCCCTGAGGTTTTTGGAAATAACTGCGAATTATTGAAACCCTCCGGTTAGGATAGAGTTCTCTTTCATTCTAAGTTAACAGAAATCATCCAATTCACATAGTTGCTTTATTATAGTCTGCAGTCTTAATTATGCAATTAATTGGATCGTTAGAAAAAGTTAGGGCTCTTCTGGTGTTCTTGAAACTTCACAATTTTTTTTAAAATATATTATTAAAACTCACAAGTGGGCATAATTAAGGCATAATTAATTAGTAACTTTGAGCACCTTAATACCCTATTTTTCGTATTTTTGAATTAGTGGACTAAGCATCTAGCCTGAATAGGAAAATGAGGTCCATATCCTTTTCACCTTTCTAGCTAACTAGAATGCACAATATCTTCCATAAAAAGCAAATGTTTAAGGAACCCAAGGTACCATTAGCTAGCATGAGCTAGCTTGCTAGAGCACTTTCTGACATGCATGGTCACTTGATTCACACGAAAAAAAAAAGGACCAAACAGGATAGGGTGGCTAATCCCAGGACCATCTAGTGATCTACTATGTAACTTGTGTTCAACTCAAAACTAAGCATCAGCAAACAAATTGCCTAGGTTTGTAGCAAGTGTGTAGACCACTGCTAGCATGCATGCGTGTGTCTCTCCTCTCACTTTGTGTGTAAACTTGATCATTTTTCTAAAATAACGCATTGGCATCTTGAGGAAACTACTTATAAAAGAATTAATGTAAATTGGATTTGTTTTTCTCAATGTAGAAGACAAAAAGATAAGAGTAATGCCAAACGCATGCGGCCTAATTAATTGAAGGGGTACTGGACTAAACAGTCCAAATCGGCATAATAATAAGATCATAATCATGCATATTCCAAATGATTAGCATGCAACAAATCAAACGCATATCGCCCAGAGACACAAATGTTATTCAAATGCACGTGTGTGATTGCATGCGATCATACATGCCTATATATGATTTGCGTACTTGAGCACGCCAGTCTTCGTTTACCTACAAAAGGAATCAAAACAGGTCAGAATAAATAGAAACCAAATTAGAAGGATAATATTGCATCAAAATCACACAGAGAGACTTCAGGGCTAAAACATATGCGTCCTGTCTCATCGTCATAATCATCACCTACTGATGAATCAATGAACTAAATCATGACCACACAGTGGTTGTAAGTACTAATTAGCCCCCCCAAACCACACTATGACAAGCTACCAACTCCATACACAAAGGTCACGTAATTTGCAATTGATCACCCACTCATGAGCTAATAGTTTTTGGTACACTGACATTTCTGATCATTTTTTTGATCAGTTTGATCGATTGATGAGAGGGCATCGGATGAAAAGTCCCATCACTGAAAGCTCCAACGAATCTACATTGCACAAATTACAGGGATCCTTTTTGATCTCTCTCTCTCTCTCTCCAAGAGATATAACAGTTGGGCTGCATCTAACAGTTCAACTACATATGTAGACGTGAAACCTTTTTTTCTTGGAGAAGCAAGATGATGCTGAAACTGACGTACAAACATAGAATTTAGAGCTCGGAGAACATGAGTTTGGAAAGTGTTTAAGGGGAATTAGGATATACCCGTTTTTCGTGATAATGCCATTGGCACTGTTGGTTGAAAGGTAGCTGACAATGGAGAATCGAGCTACATACACAGTTAAGGCTTCCATGGTCGGTGCCGGTGTGCATGTCCACTGGGCCATTGAGCCGAGCATGCAAGCATGTAAAAATATAAGTGGTGCACGTGTGAAAGGCTTGCCTTTTTAAGTGAGAAATTGTAATACCCCTAAGGTGATTCGGCTTATTAGAAAAAGTTTCGGAAGAGGGAGCTAATCGAAAAACCAGAATCATCTTTTCACCGGGGGGTTTTCTGTGATTTCACGGCAACCTGGGCCTGGGCCACGGCCCAGGAGGGGCCTATGTGGTGGCTGGCCATACCCACCCCCCAAACCCTAAACTCCACATTTCTCTCCCCCTCCCACCCTTTGGAGCCGCCGCCCCCCTTCCCCCTTGCTGTGCACCGCCTTGTACGTCGATTTTGGGTACGATGCGTTTATTTTCTGTCCTGTCCATCTCTTAGAAAGTTGTAGGTATTGTTCTTAGCTTTCCATAGCCACCGAGATCACGTGATTCCGCCTTACGGTTTAGGAGATATGATTTTTTTAGTGCGCGCTGTTCTGTCTGTCTAACGAGAAAGATCTGTCGGCTTGATCCTAGGTTTTGATTTAGTTAGAGGCATTTCCAGAACCTCCACCCAAATAAGTTATTGTAGCCCTTTAAATTATATTTCAAAGCTGATAAAGATCATCTCCATTGGATCTGTATAATGAAAGTTATGATATTTTCTTTACCACTGTTCTGAATTTTGGGCAGATAATTGTTAGTGTTTTCATCTATTGTTTATACTACTGTAGAGGCCGAATCTGGGGTTTTGCCCTTCTAGAGTTTTATTTCTGGGAACGTTAGCTTTCTTTTGGCACTAAGATCAGGAAAATCCGATCTGTAGTTTGGGAGATATGAATTTTTGATTACAAACTGTCCTGTCTGTCTGAAAACTGAGGTCAGTAGGTTTGTCCATCGGTTTTGTTCAAATTAGGGGCCGAATCAGAACCTTCACCCAACTAAGTTATTTTAGACCTTAAAATTATATTTCCAAGCTGATAAGAATCATTCTCATTGGATCAATAGGTTGAAAGTTACACCATTTTCTTTATCTCTGATCTGTATTCTGGACAGACGTAGATGTGTTGTGTTTAGCTGTTAATTAGCCCTCTGTTTTGGCCGAATCAGGGGATTCCGCCAACTAATGTTTTGTAGCCTGATCTGTTAAGATTCAGTGAGCACTGGTTTCAGGTCTTTTGGAGTTACAAATAATTAATGGTGATTTTTCTAGTATCGCTGCCAGTTTAGCGTAATCGGTCATTGGGTAAACTTGGTAAAAATTGATCCCGTTGTTTGGGTGGGAGAGATAGAGGGGATGGAAGGGCTCTTGTAGCAATGTCATACCTTGTTATTCTTATTTCGATTATACATTTGTGTAGGCGGTGAGGCGGTGAGTGGAGGGGCATCTTCGTGCCCTCCTATTACGTCACATCGCGGAAGGTACCCTATGATGTTTGGTGATGTTTCCAATTGTTTGCTTGATGTTGGGATAAATTGTGAATGCCTTTTTCTATCCATCCTGATGTTTATTTCATTTCAAGAAGATGATTCTTGTGATTAAAGAATTAGCATTCATTTCAGTTGTTGCATTCCATTACATGCAACTAACTTGTGTGGCATCCTTGATATATTATGTTGTGTGAGAATGCATACTCATACTTGTTTACACATGTTGTTGAATGCCATGTGTCTTTTCCACTAATGTGTGTTATTCATTCATACCATGAGAAATCATCATATTCATTCATAAAATTCATTATGACCACGGGAGTGGATTCTTTTGGTAAGTCCCATCAATTCCAGTATGGGCATTTGAAAGACCCATCAATTCCAGCATGGGCATTTGAAAACCCACCATTCCAATGTGGGTAGTGTTAACCACCATTCCAATGTGGCAACTTGGACACCCGTATGAAACGTTCTTCATACGGTGATTGGGTCCCCGTGCTTTGCAATGGCACGGGCTTAAGTGAACACCGACGGTGTATCACTCGCTATACCAGTATAAGTCGTGATTAGTCCATTCCTTCAATGCATTCTTTCATTCCATCCATTCATGTATTCATTCCATTCAATCATATATGTGTTCCAAGATTTGTTCGTAATTCAACTGGATTGTGTTGTCCACTCTATGTTTGATTATTCTTGTATGTACTTGCTGAGTCTTCGACTCACCCTTGCTTTGTATGTTTTAATTAGGTAATTGAGGAGAAGACAAGGTGATTTGGTGGGGTAGTTCGGCACACTGCACTTCACTTTTATCCAATCAGAATAATTATTATTACCTTTCAGTCAAGCCAACTTGTTAAATAAATTTCCAGATTTGTAATAATCCAACTTTGGTATTGCTTGACTGTTCGTGGTATTATATCTGTTTATCCATTCTTTTCCATGAATCTGGTGATCGTTTATGGTCATTCTTTAGAAATTATTGTTGATTGAATCTGTATAATCCAGCTTTAATGCTATTCTTAGTAGTTTGATAGTTTTGCGTGACATCTTGGCTTCCGAATAGCCAGGGTGTTACAGTTGGTATCAGAGCGGGCTTTAGGTCCGTGGTTCATTCAAACATATTAAATTGACACACTGTGCACATTAGGAGGGGTTGGGTAAACTGTTGCTTCCGCATTTCAATTGTGGTGACTCGAGTATTGAGTCGTTGTTAAATTGTGTTGTGCTATGATGTGTTAATCCATGATATGATGTGATAACCTCTATCTATGAAATTATTCTATGATCGTCATGAGATGATCCGATATAAATATACATATTCATAATTGATTGCATTAGTTATACGTTTCGCTAGCGGGCGTTGATCAGTTGAGTTCGTGGTTGATGTCACGGTTTTGCCAAAGCTACACCTTGTTTGTAGTATGATATTAGAGAACTTCTTACCTCTGTTCCATAAACTCTGTATTGAGCATGAGCTCATTGATGAACTTGTTGCCTTTCTCGAACTGATATCTGGTTTCCTGGTTGTTGTTCCTGGCAGTTCGTGAATTCTTTTGAAATTGGGGTTTTAATGAAGAAGGCAAGCTCGTAGTTCTCGATTCGATCTTTGAAACAAATATTGCCCTTTCGACTATTGTGATATTTCGCTCCACGAGCATAGTTCAAATGCAAGATTCCTCTTTTCACAAAAGATGGTTTTACCTGTTGGGAAATTTACCTCATTCGTTCGTTTGGAATCTCGGTATTGGAAGACTTCTTTTGCAAGTTCTTTATCAAGTGTGTATTGATCTTGCATATTTCTCTTGAAATTTGCTTTAGTACGTCGTTCTCTTCCTTGATTTTGAATTTGACAAATTCTTGTCCGGTGGCGATTGATGAATTTCTCTTGGGTTCATGATGTTGGTAGACGAGTTTAAATAGGCCTTTAATGGCACTCCGAAAACATTATTATTTTTCGATTGTCGAATTGTTTTTACTACGAATGATCTTTGTAAATTGGCAACATTGATATTTTCATAGTTGTTCTTTCTTTCTCATTGGAAAAGAGCGACTCATTTACTCGTTTGATGGTTTGCCTAATGAGAATTCTTGTTGCAAGATCGTTAACACGAAAGCATTGGCTCAATGTATTCCTTTTGGAACCCTCTCGCTTGTTGAAATTTGATGCATCTCTTTTACAAGAAAAGCGTTAAAACCCTTTTGGAGTGCTTGGTTATGCTTAAGTCGGGGGTTGCACCCAAACAAAGATTGTGGGCTACGGGTTTCTATTATACCCTATTTGTTTTTTCAAAATAGTTTCTTGCCTTTCTGGCTGCGGAGCTCTCATTGCTGTTGGTGAACGTTATTCTTGACAAGATCGTTCTCTTTATGTTAGCCCTATCTCTCTTGTTGATAAGGGTAGCTCGGTTATCCGTTTGACAGTTCGGAGAATGAAAATTTCCTTTCACAAAGTTCATTGAAGAAAATTTTGACTATGTTCATTTCTTTGGAATATTTGGAGTGTTGGAGTTTAGAACCTCCTTTGAAAAGAAAAGTGTCAAATCCCTTTCTCTAGAGTTTTGTAGTCTTTGGGTGTGACGTTTGTTCAACTTTGTGGTTTTCGTGCTGAATTCTTTTCTAGAATAAGTTGTTATTACAATTCCATTTGATCTTTGAAAATTTTTATGACCCGATTTGTCATGTTCCCTTTAGAAGGTTTATTGACACGATCAGTAATGTGATAGTAAGGTTGATTCTGTTATAGAGAAAGAAGTTTGACCACCTTTCTTGTTGTTTCTAAAATGATCCAATTTTAAGTTTTGTGTTCATGACCTTTTGGGGTTCAAGTTTATTTTGGTAAACGAAGTCCGCGCAGAAACAATTTGTTGTAAAGTTATAATAGTTCTTGATGATGCGGCGCTTTGATATTGAATGCTCGTTGTTCTTATCTGCTAAGGTCGACATTCTCTTCTTTTGAGGCTTATGCTTTCAACTGTGGACTCCCCTTATGTTCAATGAGTTCATTGCTTAATTGGTTTTCTCCTTGGTCCGATGTTTGTGGCGAGTGGTAAATGATTTTCTAGTTGGTGAAAATCGTTTTCATGTGCCTCTTCTTTTGAGAAATATTCGACCCATTATTTTCGCATGAGTCTTTCGAGGTGTTTTCTAATTGACGTTGTGAGATTGATGTTGAAACTTGTAGTAAAATAATCACCTCGTGATACCGCCTAAATGAGAATACTTCAAGTTTAGTTTAGTGACCTTTTGGAGTTCGTGAATATCCGTGAATCGAGATTGTTTTAAGTAAAAGGGTGCATGGAGATATCCTATTGCTTCTTAAGAGTTTCGTGTGATTTAGTCCTAAAGGCTCCTTGGTTTGAGTTCGCAAAGTGAGGTTGCAATCAAAAGAAATTTTCGTTGCTTTCGTTGAGAATCCGTTTGCTTTTCGTGAAGTCCTGTAAAGGAAAATGCTTGTTTTGTGGCTGAGGTCATTTGGATTACATGTTTCATGAGTAGATGAACTGTTTCGAACAAATTTGGCGTGTTGAAAAATTTTATTTGTTCTTAAGTAGTTCCGTGGGTTGAACTGAAGAACTTACTTTGTTCATGTGGCAAGGTGTTATTAGTTCAAGAACTAATTGTTGTGTTAAAAGAAAGAGTGCAGTAGAGTATTTGATAATTTGAGTCAAGTTTTGTAACTTGTGATTATTTGAATCGTTCCTAAACCTCTTACTCTTTCCGCTCAAGAGATGTCGAGTTTCAATCGCAATGTCTTTCTTTCAGTATCGGATGTTATTTGCTATTCTCTCTTGAGGATGTGTGCCTCAAGCTGCGAACTTAGTTTTCGTTTTCCAAGATCACCTTTAGCAGAATATTTCTTTTGGTTTCTTGGCCGCCGTGGTGAGCAACGCTTTCCTGTATGAATGAACTTGTTTTTGTTCGCCTCTTCCTTTTGAGAAAGGATCATAGTTTTGTGTTGCGAAGTGTTTGCAAGGTGAAAGTTTGGCAACTGTTTGGTGGTGGATGAGTAATCGTAGCAATGATATTTTGCTACCAAGTTAGCGGAGGAGTTGTAGAATGTGAAATGGTTTTGATCTGTATCCCTTGGAGGGAAATTGATTCACCTGAGATGTTTGACTTCGAAGTAAGTCTGAAAAGTGTTACGGCTGATTAACACCTGGTATAGTGAAATTCTAGAACTTCAATTCAGGATTTAAAAGGTTGGTGATTATCGGAGGTATGAAAACCTTCATTGAATTTTTAGAGTAACGCAATTGGATAGCATTGTGATTCTCTTGTTTATCATCATTACTTTCAATACAATGTTGCACCACTTCACCCTTTTCAACATTAACAGGAGAGGCTTCATCTAGGGTAGGCTCTGAATTTATAGAATCATTATCATTAGACTGCTCCACAAATTTAATACCGGAAATCATCAAGTTCAATTGCTTCATCCATTTGATCAATGGCCAAAGATTCAAAAAGTTCAATAGAACCATCAACTACAGCAAGCTTGCCATCATCAGTCTGCTCAGCCGGATCAATGGCCAAGGAACCATCATGTTCAGTAGCACCATTGACATCAGCAGATTCCAATGGTTCAGAGATGCCATCGTCAGATTTAACATGAACAACGGCCAAAGAACTTTCGACATTAACAGTGCCAGGCAGTTCTGATGGATGGTCACATTTATCATCAGACATATCCATGTTGTCACTAGCCAGAGGGCTAACGGTAGAATCCAACTCCCGTTGGAAGATTGAAGTACAACTTCAATACCCATACAGCTTCACAAGAAAAGGTTGTACTTCAATAAGTACATAGTGATAACAAAGTAGAGATCTTACATATTAAGACAATTTGAACCTTTTGTCAAACGAGGACATGAATAAGGCAAAGAGAGCACAAGGAAAATAGGATGGTCCACTCTTTCAAAGGATTGAAATCGACAGCCCAACAAAGAAAAATCTTCCATCCTTCATGTGGACACCAAAGTTCTTTACTACCTACCAGGAACATGACATGCAATGGTGGAAAAGAATGATCTATGAAGCTTGACAACCTATCTGATATGAGAACTGACAATGATTTTTTTTTTGAATCCTGAAAGTTAATGTACTTATTTGTTGCTATTATCAAATTGTGAGTATCGATTTCCATAAAGGAAAAACTAAAAGCACAAGGGAAGAAAGGAGACAAAAAGATTACAAAGAATTGACCTTTGTGCTGCTACAAACTAAAGAAACGAAAGAATCAGAGCATAAGACATCACCGTGAATCTTGAATTGGGCTATATGGTGGGTTCACTAACAAATGATTATTCGGTACGCTACCATTTACAATTGGGCAATGTCCTTTAAAATTTCAGAACTGCTTTGAGTTGTACTTTTATTCTTATAGGATTTACTATGACCCATGCCATAGTTAATTAATACTTAAGTTTGTTATCATCTGACCTGCGCCTGGTAAAGCAACATAATAGCAAGCTTTCCAGAAAGAGGTTGGTTATGCACCTTTAATTTATACATTATAGTTTTTTTGCGAGGAAATTATCATATCTGGTTAACTGACCAGTGACAACAACAACAAGCACTGGGTCAATCTGCTGAATTGCTCGTACCTGAACTCGCATATAGGAAAGTACGCAACGGAATAAAAACACAGATTAGTTCTTAACATTGCTAACAGGTAACAATGACCATCAGAACACGAGTTATTATTCTAAACAAGTTGATCCCTTGTAGCACCTAACAAACTGCCAAGAAACATATCATCTAGCATGTATTAGGTCCAAAACTAGTACGAACTACAAATCCTGCGAAACAGCGACATCACGACAACTAAAATCCTATTCGCATATCATAATACAACATGATTATGTAACAAGATAAAATTGAATAGCACATTCATGAATAGACCAAAAACTTGATAAATTTACTGATAGCCGTGCCTTTTTGTTGCAAACAAGATCAATATTCAAAACATTAAGATGCTTGGGTGAATTCTTTGAACCCTTTGCTGAATATGAGATGCAGAGACTAGAAGGCTCACATTGCCACATTGCTCACATCAACATCATCACAAACCTTCAATTTTCCACAAAGAACACCCCCAAAAAACTTCTTTCTAAATTCTATCTAGCTAATGGAACGCAGACACAGGTGCACAACGAAGGAATCAAACTCAAGAATTCCAAAGACACAGTTTAACAGCAGAGCAAGGGGCTTACCTTGCGTTTCTTTCCTCTCGCTTCTCGCCGGCTGGTTCGTCGCGCAGGCACAGGTCGGTGCGGTGGTTATTTGTAAGAGGAATTGGAGGAGGAAGTAATTGGTTCGTTGATTCAAACGGGGTTAGCTCGGAGGGCTTTCTTATGCATGGGTCCCCTGCCTTCTGCTTTTGTGCGAGCAACCCTGCCCGCCTGCTAGCGGTACGGACCCGGGTTGGTTCGAATGTTTTGGGCGCCTCCCCCCTCTTCCTCCTCTTCCTAGTGGTTGATTCAATTGGTAGTTGCTGCAGCGTTTGCTCTTCTTCTTTTCTGCCCTCTCCCTCATTATTTTCCACTTTTTCCCCTGTTGTAGAGATTTATTAAGATTATAGTTAAGGCAGCCAAACCATTAATAATAGTCTGTTTAGATTACAGGAATTTCATAGAAAATTTTGAGATAAACGATTCCTATAAAATTCTTTGTTCCAAAAAGACCTAATTGAGCGGGAGAGGCTCGGATACATTTGCCCATCCGCCAGTTGAGCCTAGGGGCTTGGCGCCCGTGTCGAGGATTTTGAGGGAGTAGGGCTGGGCCAAGAGCTCTCGGTTACTGTTCGGCCCGGGGCCCCGTGCATCTCTTCTTCAATGGGATCGGATGGAGAAAAAATCATGAAGCCATTCACAACGTTGTATATATGAAATGTGATATGGTATACTGGTATCGTCGTGGTAACCGGATGCCGAAATTAGTTGGCCCTGGAAGTTAATTAGTTGGTCGATGGCTGTAGATTAGTTGTCTGATAGCTATAGGTAAGCCTTGTTTACGCATGAAAATTCTCCATGTGATGTGAGAATGAAGTTCTCTTTCTAGTATGTAATTTCACAATGATCCCTACAAAACTTAAGTGTCCCCTGAGGTTTTGGAAATAACTGCGAATTATTGAAACCCTCCGGTTAGGATAGAGTTCTTTTCATTCTAAGTTAACAGAAATCATCCAATTCACATAGTTGCTTTATTATAGTCTGCAGTCTTAATTATGCAATTAATTGGATCGTTAGAAAAAGTTAGGGCTCTTCTGGTGTTCTTGAAACTTCACAATTTTTTTTAAAATATATTATTAAAACTCACAAGTGGGCATAATTAAGGCATAATTAATTAGTAACTTTGAGCACCTTAATACCCTATTTTTCGTATTTTTGAATTAGTGGACTAAGCATCTAGCCTGAATAGGAAAATGAGGTCCATATCCTTTTCACCTTTCTAGCTAACTAGAATGCACAATATCTTCCATAAAAGCAAATGTTTAAGGAACCCAGGTACCATTAGCTAGCATGAGCTAGCTTGCTAAGCTCTTTCTGACATGCATGGTCACTTGATTCACAAAAAAAGGACCAAACAGGATAGGGTGGTAATCCCAGGACCATCTAGTGATCTACTATGTAACTTGTGCTCAACTCAAAACTAAGCATCAGCAAACAAATTGCCTAGGTTTGTAGCAAGTGTGAGACCACTGCTAGCATGCATGCGTGTGTCTCTCTCACTTTGTGTGTAAACTTGATCATTTTTCTAAAATAACGCATTTGGCATCTTGAGGAAATTACTTATAAAAGAATTAATGTAACTTGGATTTGTTTTTCTCAATGTAGAAGACAAAAAGATAAGAGTAATGCCAAACGCATGCGGCCTAATTAATTGAAGGGGTACTGGACTAAACAGTCCAAATCGGCATAATAATAAGATCATAATCATGCATATTCCAAATGATTAGCATGCAACAAATCAAACGCATATCGCCCAGAGACACAAATGTTATTCAAATGCACGTGTGTGATTGCATGCGATCATACATGCCTATATATGATTTGCGTACTTGAGCACGTACGCCAGTCTTCGTTCACCTACAAAAGGAATCAAAACAGGTCAGAATAACTAGAAACCAAATTAGAAGGATAATATTGCATCAAAATCACACAGAGAGACTTCAGGGCTAAAACATATGCGTCCTGTCTCATCGTCATAATCATCACCTACTGATGAATCAATGAACTAAATCATGACCACACAGTGGTTTAAGTACTAATTAGCCCCCCAAACCACACTATGACAAGCTACCAACTCCATACACAAAGGTCACGTAATTTGCAATTGATCACCCACTCATGAGCTAATAGTTTTTGGTACACTGACATTTCTGATCATTTTTTGATCAGTTTGATCGATTGATGAGAGGGCATCGGATGAAAAGTCCCATCACTGAAAGCTCCAACGAATCTACATTGCACAAATTACAGGGATCCTTTTATCTCTCTCTCTCTCCCGAGATATAACAGTTGGGCTGCATCTAACAGTTCAACTACATATGTAGACGTGAAACCTTTTTTTTGGAGAAGCAAGATGATGCTGAAACTGACGTACAAACATAGAATTTAGAGCTCGGAGAACATGAGTTTGGAAAGTGTTTAAGGGAATTAGGATATACCCGTTTTTCGTGATAATGCCATTGGCACTGTTGGTTGAAAGGTAGCTGACAATGGAGAATCGAGCTACATACACAGTTAAGGGCTTCCATGGTCGGTGCCGGTGTGCATGTCCACTGGGCCATTGAGCCGAGCATGCAAGCATGTAAAAATATAAGTGGTGCACGTGAAAGGCTTGCCTTTTAAGTGAGAAATTTTAAAGCAGTGGCTTGCAAGCACGAGATCGTAGTGTTTTTTTAAATTGAAAGATACACATGTATACACACCACTATACATCGTGATCCATGACTACTACGAGTTTTATTATGCAAACTTACTCGTGACATTGTGCATGTCCATTTTTGTGCCAAAATGTATAAACATGTACATTTAATTAGTTGTCTGTTACTTCCACTCGTCATGTGAAACTGCCCCCTCATCTTGCATATATATCTGCGCCTCTCACGTCTCCATTGCCGGCTGCAAATTAACCTAGATGACTGTTAGAAGAAAAATAGGAACAAAAAGGGCACAAATTTGGGAAGAAAAAACTACAGTCAACCGCGATGATCATTATCGAGAAGTATTTACAAATCGCGGGAGATTACAATGAGCGCCAACCTCCTAAAGGGCATACAAGAGGTATATAAAGGGGTAAAAGACTTAGAGTCCAAGTGAAAACTTATCCGCTAATATAACATATTTGAATACAACCATATTAGGAATTGAATCACATATCTCAACAATCTCCATCTTGAGCAATTTTATCTTGTAGCAAAATGAAGAATCATCAATTACCATAATAAACACACAATAAGATAAAAATCACCGGCCAATTAGTCTTTGGGACTAAACTTAAACAACTAAGTTTGAGCTTTGCTCAAACTTAATTGGAACTGGTTTTGTCATCATATCAGGATTATCATGAGTACTTATCTTGCCACCTTGACATCACCTTGAGCAATAACACTCGAATAAAGTGATATCTCCATCAATGTGTTTTGTTCTCTCATAGAACATCCGATCCTTTGTAAGGAATATATCACTGACTATCACAAATATAGTAGTGCAAGAATTATCTATACAAAGCTCGTACAAACCTCTCAACCAAATAGCCTTTACAAGTTTGAAATAGTCATATATTCCGCTTGGTAAATAAAGCTGAGCTTACAAACTTGCCTTCCATAAACACAACCACCAATGGTGAAAACATAACTGGAGAGACCTCCTCTTGTACAAATCACCGATAATCGAGTCAACATAACCAACAAGTTCTTCTCTGAATTCTCAAACGCAAACAAGCATTAGAAGTGCCAAAATATATGAAAATCCAGAACGCTTTCCAATGCTCCCTACTACACCAAAATACATCAGATGGTTCAAAAGCACCAGATGATTTTTTAACTTCAATTTTTATGTCCGTGATAAAATGCGGATAAGCTCAACAGACGGTTTTTAGTTGAAACCGTCGTGATCACTATCACAACGATTTTAAAAGAACGTCATGATATACTATCAGATGGTTCTTGGTAAACCCCGGATCGGTATATCCGCATTCCTATTTACTAACCCTCTGATAGTAGCTTTCACTACGGTTTTTGTTGAAACCGCTATGATAGTGTCGTTCTCATACTTCCCAACCAAAACCGTCGTGGTAGTTCTTTGTACCTAATTAATTTTTTGATTTTCGCTAGTCTTAGGAATTGCTAGCCATGCCCTAAAACTAGCGGAAAGAACATCACGATGAATTAATTGTTGACAACTCAAAGTGATCATTTAAAACTCAAAATCAATTTCAAAAGATTATGTTCAAGTATTTCGCTAGATTTACAATTGAATTACAACTACTCAAAGTGATCAATTATAATTGAATCAATAGTTTCGGTTTCAAGGTGTCGAAATGAAACACTCCGGCGTTAACGATGTCCGTTTGATGAAGGCGAGCCTCGAACCTCCGAGACCTCTTTCATAACGAGTATCTAAATCTATGTTCAAGCCCTGCTAGTAAGTAAAGAGGGAAAATATATATATATATATATATATATATATATATATATATATATATATATATAATTTAAAAATTATTTGAATTGGCAAACCCGGACCAAAAATAAATTTATATATAGGTACAATTGACGCATTATTAAGTATGATATAGGATTATTGTGTTGTAGCTGCAGAAATCGTGTTCTATATTGCGGTGGCCCGATCCGTTTATGGCCCTCCCCAACATAGGTGATGAACGACCCATGATTCCAAAAGTTATCCTCACCATTCCATTTGAAAAGAAGGAAGACTATAATAGAGTTATATATGGAGGAAATGAACATACATGTCGAGTATTCCTTTCACAAGGGTGAAGTCGTGGTTTTGTTGAGGGAATCAAGTTATATTACCTTGTTCCTCTTTGGTATAATGACTAAAAGGATCCGTGGAACCTACTCATGTATATCGCTATAGTCGTAAACCTAAGTTTGTGTTTGATAAAGTACAAATAAAATTTGTATAGGTAGTACACTTCTGGTTGTAGGGCACCATTATGTAGTCCTTGTCGCCCGAGCAAGCAATCTGGTTATGTATTTCACGACGTGGATGCGCTTTTAATGGTTTGCTCGGAGATCACGGGGGTCAAGGAAACCCCGGTTCTTTCCATCGACGGACATTTTTCATCATATATCTATACATAAGCAATGAGTTGTGATATTTATCGATCGTGAGTGTAGAACTTGAATACACTTACGTGTCCAATCGTAGAAGTGGGCCGAGGGCGGGGTGGGCACCATTGTCGCCCTTCCCGTATGGATACACCATCCCGCCCACCCAATAAAATGAACCCAACCATCCTCGCTTGGGCCGGCCTTCTACAAAACGAAGCAATTAGCTAAGGCGCCTATAGGTCTATTTTTGGAGCATTCCGGATATGTACATTACCTTGATTCGCCGAAAGTTGGCGTCGCATGTCCAATTTTGGGCGCGAACACTCCGATGTTGAGGAGGTGCTCCCAAAAGGTTTCCCGCCATCTTTAGTTGCTATCTATATAAGTTACATACTCAATGAACTAAAATTTCATGGATTGCAAGTTGATATTTTATTAAAAAATAGAAGTTACCCAACCAATTAACTAAAATTGCCTTGTAAACACATTAATTATATAAACAAATAGAAGTTACCCATTGAACTTAAATATAGGATACATAGTAAAGAAAATATATGACATTGCACAAAAGCTACAAAGGACATAGTTTACGAATGGCCTTAGAGGTCACCAAGAATAGCGAACTAGCCAAAGTATAAAAAGATAGCGAAGTATAATTACATAAACAAAAATATCATGGATTGCATGTTTGGATAGGTGTTTACAAGGGTTTATTCACGATAGCCAAGTATAAGAAAGAATAGATTGTGATAGGTATAATAGAGCCGTAAGTATTAACCTAGATAAAGTAGTAGGTGGAAAGAATATGCATATGTTTTTAGACATAGATCGAACGAGCTAGCTACTAAGTAATGCAAGAAATAGATCTACCAAATATGTGTTTGAATAAGAATAAGCATGCCGTGATAAGTCCCAAGATAGGGTTTCTGGGAGGAGCGAGATGTACGGAGGTGGCTTTGGATGGCGAGCGCCCTTGGGAGGTGGCTTTGGGGGATGAAGGGGGAGGAGGAGGCCGGCGGCCGAGGCCGGCGGTCGAGGTCGGGAGAAGGCGCGGGATCGAGGGAGGGGGCCACTGTCTTTCCGGGCAAGGTCGGCATCGAGGAGGACACCGGCCGAGGAGGGTCGGCAAAGAAAAGCTAAACCGGGAGGGAAAGGGCGAGAAAGGCGAGTGCGAGTAAGGGTGCACAAACCCTATTCCCTCTAAATAAAGGGATATCAGATAGTTCTATTATGGAACGATAAGTCATCATAGCGATTTAAAGAACCTCTGGTATCACCGGTTGTATTTAAAACCGCTGATAGGTCCATATCAGAATTCAAGAAACTATCTGTGATTATATTATCAGGGCGCTTTATAGTTGTTTGTACCTGTCTTTTCCAGATGAGCCATGTATTTACTAACAACACTCGGGCATGAGATAAATCGGGCGAACAAACCATGACATACATAAAGAACCAACTGCATTGGAATATAGAACTCTAGACATGTACTCAATATCATAATCTAACCCAGGACATAAAGTTGAAGATAATATGAAATGTGAAGCTAATGGAGTACTCACTGGTTTTGCATCAACATATTAAAACGACGAAGGACCTTCTCAATATAACCTTGTTGACTAAGGTATAATTTGCTAGATTTCCTCTCTCTGATAATCTCCATGCCAAGAATTTTCTTTGCTGCACCTAGGTCCTTCATCTCAAATTCATTACTCAATTGTGCTTTCAGTTTTGCTATTTTCGACTTATCTTTTGCAGCAATCAACATATCATCAACATAGAGAATCAAATAAATAGCTGAACTATTAACAGTCTTTAAATAAACATAGCTATCATAATCAGACTGCTTAAAATCATGAGAGAGCATAAAAGAGTCAAATCTCTTGTACCATTGCCTAGGAGATTGCTTCAAACTATAAAGAGATTTATTTAATCTACAAACAAGGTGTTCTTTTCTAAGAATAACAAAACCCTCAAGTTGGTCCATATAAATATCTTCTTCCAACCCCCCATGTAGAAATGCAGTTTTAACGTCTAATTGCTCAAGTTCATAATCATGCATAGCAACAATACTGAGTAAAATGTGAATAGAACTATACTTCACAACTGGGGAAAAGATATCATTAAAGTCAATACCTGGAATCTAACTATAACCTTTAGCAACCAACCTTTCTTTATACCTTGCTGGCTATAGGAGAAATACCCTCCTTTCTTTTGAAAATTCACTTGCAATTAACATACTTCTTCTCCTTTGATAATTTCACTAGTTCTCAAGTGGCATTCTTTTCAAGTGACTACATCCCATCATGCATAGCAGTTATCCACTTATTACAATCAGCGGATCCAATAGCCTCAGAGTATGATGAAGGTTCTGCTACACTCAAAGCATAAGCAACAAACGGGTGGATTAATCTCCTCTCGTGACTATCAACCGCAATGGACCGTTGTGGTAGCTGCTCAACAATAAGAGGATTCTCAACAATAGGTGCATCATGAACATCAATATTTTCCTTATCTGATGCGTTATCTGATCCAACAAAATGCTCCACTTGAACAATTGAATTCTGCTCATTCTCAACAGAAACATTAGTAGGCAGTTTATCATGGAGCATAGCAGATTCATTAAAGATAATATTTCTGCTAATCACAACCTTATTTATTTCAGGATTTCACAACTTGTATCCTTTAACACCAGATTTATAACCAAGAAAGATGCACTTAGTAGCTCTAGGCTCTAATTTTCCATTATCAATATGAGCATAAGCAGTACAACAAAAAACTTTCTATTTTGAATAATTTGTGGGAACCAGACCATACCTCAATTGGAGTCTTCTTTTCAATTGCAATAGAGGGTGACCGATTAATAAGATGGCAAGTAGTGAAAGCAGCTTCAGACCAAAAAAGCTTATGCAAACCTGCATTAGACAACATGCAATGGGCCTTGGAAATGATGGTCCTGTTCATATGCTCAGTTACACCGTTTTGTTGAGGAGTATGGGGAATGGTGTAGTACCTGACAATACATTCAGTCTTGCAATACGATTCAAATTCATTAGAACATAATTCCATCCTATTATCAGTGCGAAGTTTCTTTACCTTCTTTTCAGTTTGCCTTTCAATCATAGTCTTCCACTCTTTAAATGCTGAAAATGCTTCTGATTTATGCTTCAAGAAGTAAGGCCACACTCTTCTAGAGTAATCATCAATAATTGTTAACATATAGCTAGCACCTCCTAGCGATGTCTTGCTAGATGGTCCCCATAAATCAGAATGCACATAATCCAAAATACCTGATGTAGTATGAACTGAAGTATTGAATCTCACCCTCTAGTGTTTGCCAGACACAAAATGCTCACAAAATTTCAACTTACCGATCCTATGTCCATCAAGAAGTCCTCTCTTACTCAATTCTGCCAAACCAATTTCACTCATATGCCCAAGACGCATATGCCAAAGATTAGTAGCATCAGAATCAGATAATGAACTTAAAATTACAGCAACATTACCTAATATTATAGTACCTCGTAAATGGTACAAATTGACTGATTTAATATCAGTTTTCATCACAACAAGAGAGTCTTTTGATACCTTTAAAACTCTACCTTCACCAGAATACTTGTACCCTTTAGCATCAAGAGTACTCAAAGAGATGAGGTTTCTTTTCAAATCTGGAATGTGTCTCACACTGTCAAAGTTTTGACAATGCTATCAAACATTCTGATCTGAATTGAACCAATTCCTGCAATATTACAAGATGAGTTATCACCCATCAACACAGTACCACCTTCAACAGGTTCATAGGTGGCAAACCAGTCCCTATTAGGACACATGTGAAAGGTACAGGCATAATCAAGAATCCATTTATCATTGGTCTTAGCACATCCAGCAAAGACAACAAAAATTTCTCCATCAAAACTTTCATCAGCAACAAGGGGGCTTTACCTTCATCATCTGGTTTACCTTTTGGCTTATAATAGCACTCTCCTTTCTTTATTCCAGAGCTTCCAAAGATTCGAGATGTTGTGCCCACTTTTTGAAATATTTACATGATTTGTACTTGCCTCTTGACTGGTTCTTGTAGTCGTTCAAACTTTTGCCTCGAGATCCATTGTTTGAGTTCTTCTCCTTTGCCGCACGAACAAACAAGCCTTCTCCTTCGAGCTTAAATTTTCGTAAGGTACCATCTGTTTCATCTTCTCCTTAGCATGCAAAGCTTCATGAACTTCATTAAGAGGTATCATCTATTTCATCATCTTCTTAGCATGCAAAGCTTCATAAACTTCATTAAGAGTGAGAGTATCTCTACTATATAATATGATATCTCTAAAATTTAAAAAGAACTAGGCAATAACACAAAAGAATAAGATCCAAATCCTCATCATCATATTTTACCTCCATCGACTATAGGTCGGAACGATCTCCTTAAACACCGAAAGATGATTAAGCACGGATCCCCTTCTTACAATTTGTGAGAGTATAACTTCTGCTTGAGATATATCTTGCTGGTGAGATCCTTTGTCATGCAAATTTATTCTAGCTTCACCATAATACAATGATGTCTTCCGCTTCAAAACCTCCCGCAAAATATCATTTGATAAATGAAGGTGAATCGAGATAAAACCTTACGGTCTTTGCGCTTCTCATTTATGGCCATGTGGTAGGTTGTTTCTCAAAACCTTCCAATGCATCATCTAAATCCATCCGTGCCAACACAACCTCATCTTGACTTGCCACAATGAAAATCTTGTGTCTCAACTCATGAGTGGAAGATCATACTTCAAAGTCGCCATGAGTAATAAAACATGAAATTTGCTGGTACTGATCGATATAAACCTAGCAAAAATCACGACTTCTTTGGTACACGTTCTGTGTACGTGAATCAAAGAACTTCTAAACTCCGATACAAATATCGTGCACGAGCAAAGATCACCAAATTTTATATTCACACAAAAGCTTTAGACCTCCACGTGATCCGAATCTGAGAGGAAAGAGAGTTTTTGCTCTATTAATGATTAAAGAAAGATTTCTTTTTCTTTTTGGAACCTGTGCTCAAAGGAATTGTGTAGCTTGATTGCTTTGGTTTGGTCTCGAATCTTTCCACACGCGCGCGTTAGCTCTCGTGGCCTCGCTTTCCACGCGAGGCGGCGCCGCTGCTGCCGACGAACCGAAGGGAGCCGAACGATGTGATGATGCAGAGGTTGACGCAATATGGGGCCTCGAGACTACACGCGAAGACATTGGCGATGCATGGACCGAGGCAATGGTGCACGCGCTGATGGCGGCGCGTAAAAAAAACGATATGATATTTTTTTCTCGTGTCTCTTCAAAACTCTAATCTCATGCGCCGATACCACTTATTAAAAAAATAGGGACAAAAAGGTGACACGGATTTTTACATGGAAAACCCTTGTGGGAAAAAACCACGGTGTCAGCCGTGATGATCACTATATGAAGAGTGTTTACAAATTGCAGGGGATTACAATGAGGCGCCAACTCTCCCCGTGCGGCATACAAGAGGTATATAAAGGGGTAAAAGGACTTAGAGTCCAAGTAGAAAATTTATCCACTAATATGGCATATTTGAATACAACCACATTAGGAAATCGAATCACATATCTCAATAATGACATCAATCTCCTTTGATGCCTCCAACGGGGGACCCATGTCAAGTTGTAAGGACCTGGGATTGACACCACAAATTATATGTGTATTTTTGAACTAGTTCTATGATCAGTGGATATCTCACACGGTAAACAAATATGGTAACATACATAGTCGCAAAACTTTATTAATAAATATCAGAGTTGATTATAAAAAAAGGCTTACAAGCCAACAAATAAGAACACAGCGGAAGACAAATAAATAGTAGTAGAGCCCAGCTAATCTGCTACAGGTAATCAACTGGGGTAGTGGCCTAGTCGTCGAGATCTTCAACAGTGCGAAGTCCTTCTTCTCTGAACAATATTTTATTAAGCAAGAGTGAGCACAAACAATCGTGCTCCACAAGTTATACCCAATAACAGAATTATAATGCATGCAGGGTATATCAAAGGAATGCATATAGGGTTAAATTTACATAAAGCGATGTTTTCTTTAAATACTTGTACTAAGTTCCAAAGCAGATATTCTATAACTAAAATTCATTTTCTAAATTCTCAAGTTTTATAGTCAGATAACATTCACACAAGAGTGGTGAATGATACCCTCCTATCACACGGCTACTCGCCCAATTTCCCATTTGGATAAACCATCCAAAATCAGTTGATAAAATCTTTTTAAATTAAAACCAAAATCTAATTTTACATTGGCTTTGCTAAGCATGTCCATGACCGTGGACACGGCTATTCCGGATAGTTTTACACTTTACAGAGATCGTACAACTTTACCCACAAGAGATAATCAACTTACATTGTCTGCCCATACATTTCCGAAGGTGTGCGACTAAGAGATTATCACAAGACCTTTACAATGTGTTATCCCACCGTAGTCCCGCCTCGCTAAGATTTCACTTCCTTTGGATAGAAACCCATCAGATTTAAGCCCTCTCTTTCGCCTTGTGAAAATACATAAAAGTAGGTCATAAAGACACCCATGCAACCAAATGGCACAACCATGGTGAAATATTACAAATTAGTTAGCCTAGTCCTGCCCATTCAAGACATGTGGTAATACGATGTGGCTTAGCAAGATACAGCTTGAAGACCAGTCCTAAATTGACCTGGGCAACTTTCCAAAATAACCCCTAGGCCTCGATAATAGAAATAACTCGATTCCGTGCATCAATGTGCACCATCCAAACATCTATTTTGCCCAAGTCCAAACCAACTTTTATTTTATTTTTCCAAGTTAAATCATTTTTCCAAAATTTTCATGGTAAAAACAATACCATAGTATCATGTTAAATCATAGTTGATCATTTGACTAAATTCCCCTAAATTAAACATTTTTGGTCTAAGCATGACTAAACACATTTTTCCACAAGAACATCTAGTCATTACTATTGTATTAACCAGAGTTTTATCTAGGGCAACAAGGTGTGAGGGATTAATGTCCAAGAATTGTCAATTCCAAGATCAGTAAGTAAACCATCAGTATTGTAATCATAATCCAATAATCCAATCTTTAGCAATTATATAATCATGTACTCCAATAGCAATTAGTCCAATATCTATAATATCAGTCTATTCTATGATCCGACTTCCAACGATCCACATTCAACATTACTCTAATTCTATAATCCGATATACATCAATCCATTATTCCTTAATAAATTATTTCTAATAATTCAACATCCATCAATCCAATGATTATGTAATCCTATAATCCAATTTTCGATAACCCACTACCCAATAATATCTATTTCTATAATCCATTCTTCGATAATCCAATATCAGCAATTATCTACTTCTAGAATCCGATATCCAACAATTTGATATCCAACAATAAGCTACTTCTAGAATCTGATATCCAATAATCATGTATTTCTAATAATCCAATATCTAACGATAATGTATTTGTCCAATCCAATATCCAACATTAATGTGGTCCTATAATCCAATATCCAACATTAATATAGTCTCATAATCCAATATTCAACTATTATACATTTCTATAATCCAACAAGATATACTTGAATAATCCAACGAGACTTATTCCAACGATCCAACAATGATGTTTTTCTACAATCCAATATCCAATGATCATATATCTCTAAAAATCCAACATCCAACTATAATCCATTTCCATAATCCGATATCAACAATCCGATCTTAACAACGATATATACTAATAATCCAGCAAAATATACTATATAATCCAACCAAGGTATATTTCTATAATCCACATCCGTCAATATCACATTTCTATGATTCAATCTCCAACAATTATTCAATCCTATAATCCGACAATCAATAGTTGTATGATTCTATAATCAATATCCATAAATCATGTATTCCTACAATCCAACTTCCACAAATCGTATATTACTATAATCTAACAATAAGGTATTTCTTATAATCAAACATTCAATAGTAATGTATTCTTATAATCCGATCCTTTCAATTTCTAACCCCTAAATACATTGCTTTCATAAAGATTCTCCATACTGTCTATCTTGATAATACCTCCATACTGTCTATCTTGATAATACATGGCTAAAAATTGGAATTGGGAATACATATAAAGCTTAAGACATGAATTTAAATTATTTGAGTACAAATACGCATGCGATAATAATTTAAAATGAAATTTCAATAATTAAATATACTGTGATTCAAATATGATCAAAGGATGTAACTTGTCTTGCTTATTTAGTTGTTCTCAAATGATCTCGCAATCCGGTTTTCTGAAGTCGTCGCAATCTACACGCAAAACACGCCAAATTCAAAAATTACAAAATTAGAACAAAAAAGGAGAGGCTGAATTTAGATGAATTTAGAACCAAGAATCGACGAAATCAGATTTCGTATGAAGGAGAACGAATATATGAAAGTTTGGATATCACAAGAAATGACAGAATTCCAAAAATATTGTTCAACGTTTCGACTACCTGGTCGGAAGGAGGTTTCGACTGCCTAGTCGAAGGGGGTTTGGACTACCCAGGGTGGCAGTGGTGGCGGGCGCACGGGGCCACGGTGCTCCAGTGGCGGCAGGGGCGAGGGAAGGGGAGCACCATGTAGAACGCAGGGTCGCGATGCCTGTGGTGGAGGTGGTGTCACCGGGGAATGGTCGACGGCGACAGAAATGGCAGTGGATGGTGGTTCGACCGGTTACCAGAGAATCGCGTTCCCGGCTAGGAGAAGGCAAGGGAGAAGGGCGAACTCCGGGGATAGAAGGAAGTGCCGAGGACGCATGCCATGGCGTGATCGTGCAGCAAGCGAAAGCAGAAGAGGGAGAATGGGGGAGTTGCTCACGGTCAAACTGGAGAAGAAATAGAGTGTGGTGGTGGCTGCGGTTTGGGGAAGAAAAGAAGAGGAGGCGGAGGTTCGGGACTTCCATTTATAGTAGGAGGAAAGAAGGAGGAGTTCGATGGCATGGGCGCACGAGCAAGCTCTGGCCGTGCGAGGCATGGAGCGATGGCGGGATTATTTGAAAGAGAAGAAGGCGGTCGGGATTGACAGCGGCGGGGCGAGCCTTCAATGCGCGTGGAAACAGAGATGAAAGGGAGGAAATGTGGGATGACAACTTTTTGATCGTGGGCCGTGGGCCAGCGGCGTTGCGTGGTGGGATTAGTCCCACATTGCTTGTCTCAAGTGAGTTGTCCTAGTATATAATGCTGTTGGATCCAAACATAGCACCTCCGGTTAACCCTTTTACACGGCGAGGACGAAAGTGTAAGTGGGTGCTATGTGTGGGGTCCGCCACTGCAATGGGCATTGAGCCGAATTTGGGTCAGGGTGTTACAGTTGGTATCAGAGCGGGCTTTAGGTCCGTGGTGAATAGATTAACAACTTAGGCAAACTAAAATTGTTAAAAATTTGTTTTAGTTTTAGTAAATCAACTAAAATTTGCTAATGGTTAAACAATCTAAAATTTGACACACTAGTACACAGGAGGTTAGAGAGAGGTACGAATATAGTTTTACGCTTCCGTTATGTTGTTTATTGATGCATGAGTTTATTTTGACCTTTGAACTCATTGTGTATTGTTGATTGTGGTTGATAGCTATGCCGAGGGGTAGAGGACGTGGTCGTGGTGGCGCGATGCGTGGAGGTCGGGGCCGGCGAGGTTCCGTGGAGCCACCTCCTAGTGAGATGAGTCGATGGCGAGGGGTTGCTGCTGACCCGCCTCGCGTTGTGTCCGAGATGAGACCCCGCTTCTGAGAGAGTTGGTGGGAGAGATCCGTGCTCTTCGTCAGCAGCGCGGCACTCGTAGTCGCGCATCTGTTGTTGCTCTGTCGCACATCCACCGGTTCTCGAGGCGCGATGACACTTCGAGAGTGGATGGGGTTGAGGTTGGATCCGCTTGATGCCTGGGCACACCGGTCGAGCGTGGACTGGTTGCGCTATATGGAGAGGCGCTTTGGAGCTTTGGAGATGTCTTCACATCGAGGGTCCTTGTGTAGCCTTTCACTGAAAGGGCAAGCGAGATATTTGGTGGGAGGCGTGTTGTCTTCGAGGACCGCCACTCAAGGGCGATCACTTGGGAGGACTTTGTTGATCGTTCAAGGGAAAGTTCTACCCTATTCTTTTGTTGAGAAGATGGAGGTTGCCTTGACGACCTTTGCTCGGGGAAGAGGTCTATTGCTGAGTATGAGGTCGAGTTCAACAACTTGGTTCGCTTTGTCCCTTCAAGATGTGACGATGATCTTCGAAAGCCAAGAGGTTCCGCTCGGGTCTCACTCGAGTACCGACATGTGTTGGGAGCTACTCCACTCGTGACTACACTCTGTTGTGGAGCAAGCTAGAGGCATGGAGTTGGAGATCGACTCACAAAGGCGACAAGCCTCGGTGGATCGGTAGCTGGTGGTGACGAAGAGGAGCTCTACTGAGGAAGTGGGTCTGTCAGACCGCCAAGAAATTCAAGGAGGACCGCATCCTTCAAGTCTAAGCATCGAGGCCGTTCTCTTCTTGGCGCCTCGTCCTTTGCAGTACTCGCTCTTCGTCTGTCCCGAGCGGGGCATGCTTTGCTTTAAGTGTGGTGATGGACACAGCTGCGAGTGCTCTTGGACGGTGATTGCTCGCTGTGGCCGACAGGTCACAAGGAGCGAGTGTGTCGCGAACCCGCTTAGCGTGATCAAGTGGGAGCTCGTGCCATCTTCTTCTTGATGGGTCCTGCTCGAGGATCTTTCAGGATGATGTGCTCCTCCGATGCCGTTTCCTTCGCTTGGCGCCCGAGAGGTACCATCGGACCGCCACCTTCGCACCGCTTCAGTTGCACGACCGCTTTACTCGCACCGCCACAGAGATTGTCGGGGCTCGCCGCCCGCCATCGTCTTCTTTCGCCATGGCGCCACCTAGAGTGTACGCCATGCCTCTGCAGAGTCCGCGGTCGCCCCGACGTGGTGGCATGTACTTTGCTTGTGGATTCGCTTTGATGCTTTAGTCCTTTTGATTCGGGGCTACGTTTTCGTTTGTGTCGAGCGTTTGCTAGAGAGCGAACTTGAGTATGCATGGATTTCTCAATCGGTGTTGGTTAGTTCTCACGGGGTATTATTGCTAGTTCTACTGTTGTCCCGGGTGCTCTATTGTCATTGATGGAGAGAAGTTCACGCGAATTTGATAGTTATTCAAATGGAGCCGCTCGACGTTATCTTGGGTATGGATTGGTTGCACTCTTATCGAGCCGTGATATCCTGTTACTAGAGAACGTCTCTGCGACCTCGCCGGGAGACTTTGACTTTTCAGGAGTGCGCCTCGCGCTCTCTTTCGATGTTAGTCGATGTCCTCGGTCGTCGCGATGAAAACGGGCTTCTTTAGCTCTTCTGAAACCGAGCGTGGCTTCGCAGATTGAGGAGATTCCGTGGTTAGTGATTACCGATGTGTTCCCGGTGAGCTTCCGGGTTTGCCACTGCGCGAGACGTGGAGTTTCGCATTGATCTTGTTCCGGTACTCGTCCCATCTCGATGTCTCCATATCGATTAGCACGTCCGCTTTCGGACGAGTTGAAGAAGCAATTGGATGATTTGTCGGCTAAAGGTTTGATCGAGCGTAGCGTATCGCGTGGGAGCTCTGTTCTATTCACGAGAAGAAGGATGGGAGTTGGCGCATGTGTATTGATTACCGCGACTTAATGCGGTCACAATCAAGAACAAATATCCATTGCCCGCATTGAGGACTTGTTTGATCGGTTGAATGGAGCTCAAGTATTCTCCAAGATCGACCTCGATCGGTATAATCAAATCCGTGTGCGTGGCGAGGATGTGGAGAAGACGCTTTCTCCACGGTATGGGCATTATGAGTATAAAGTTATATCTTTTGGATTGACTAATGCACTGCCATTTTATGGAGACCATGAACAACATGTTGCACGAGTATCTAGATGACTTCGTGGTGGTGTTCATTGATGATATTCTTATCTATTCCAAGACCAATGAGGATCATGAGCGTCATTTGAGGCTAGTTTTAGATACTTTGAGAGAGCACAAGTTCTATGCTAAGTTGAAGAAGTGTGAGTTCGGATTTGAAGTGGGTATTCGGGTCATGTGATTAACCCTCGTGGCATTCTGTTGATCTCGGTAAGGTCTCCACGGTGGTGGATTGGAAGAGACCGACTAGTGTGAAGGAGGTGAGGAGTTTCTTGGGCTTGGTGGATACTATCGGCGTTTGTGCAGATTTCTATCATCGCCAAACCGATGTCTCAACTTACTCGAAAGGTGTGAGGTTCCAGTGGTGATGAGTGTGGCGGTTTAGCACTTTGAAAGAGAGGTTGGTGACCTCTCCTATTCTCACTCTTCCCGAGCCAGAAAGCGGTTCACAGTCTTTTCGAGATCGTCTCGAGTGGGTCTTGGCGTGTTCTCATGCAAGATGGTAAGGTGATTGCTTATGCGTCGAGGCGTTAAAGAAGCACGAGCGAATTATCCCACTCATGATTTGGAGTTAGGTGCTGTGGTCTTTGCTCTCAAGATTTGGAGGCATTATCTATACTGCGAGCCTTGTGATATTTTCACGATCACAAGAGTCTCAAATATATCTTCACTCAAAAGGATCGAATTTGAGGCAAAGGAGGTGGTTGGAATTGATCAAGGACTACGATCTTACTATTCAAGATCATCCGGCAAGGCCAATGTAGTTGCGGATGCTCTTAGTCGCAAGGCGACTCTGCTACTCTAGATTGCCTCATTGCTGATTTTGATCGCATGGGAATATCTTATTGTTATGCGGGCACAACACATGTTGAGACACGATTGATTCTTGAGTCGGCTATTCGGCACGTGTGGAAGCACAACAGAGTGATAGGCTATTACAGGAGGTTAGGAAGCGCCCGGATGAGGGTAAAGAGGGTGATTTTAGTATGGATGATTCGGTACTTTGAGGTTTAAAGGCCGTCTTTGCGTCATCGCAAAGGCGGAGGTTAAAGATGATATCTTGAGGGAAGCACATCGCACTGCATAATCGCTCATCCTGGTGAGACTAAGATGTATCGAGATCCAAAGCAATTTTGGTGGAAAAGAATGAAGGTGGATATTGCTAATTATGTGGCTTCTTGCGGTGTTTGTCGCAAGTGAAAGTCGAACACAAGCGTCCCGAGGTTATTGCACCTTTGGAGGTACTCCGGTGGCCTTGGGATGATATCTCTATGGACTTTGTGGTGGCGTTGCCTCGTTCGCGAGGAAGGATGCGATTTGGGTAGTGGTGGATCGATTCAGCAAGTCGCACACTTCATTCCTATTCGCATAACAAATTCAATGAGTGATCTAGCTCCTATATATGTGCGTGAAATAGTGAGACTGCATGGTGTGCCAAAGACCATCGTTTGATGGGACGCCAAGTTTGTCTCAAGTTACGGGAAAGTCTGCGAGTGCATTGGGTACACACTCGCCTTAGTAAGATTTCACCCAGCAGATGGGCATGAGCGTACTATTCGGACTTTGGAGGATATGTTGCGATCTTGCGTTCTATCTTGGAAGGGTAGTTGGGAGGACCGATTGCCACTTGCGAGTTTGCTTATAATAATGGTTACCATTCCAGATTAGAGCGCGCCATTTGAGGTTCTCTTGGCGGAAGTGCGGTCGCCGCTTTGTTGGGATGCGATTGGAGAGAAGGCGTTTGGGTCCGACCGATTGAAGACCGTTGAGCGCGTGGCCATGGTGAGGCGAATCATAGCGCTCGAGAGCGATGAAAGGTTATGCTTGATTTGAGGAGGCGCGACTTGAGTTTGCGGTGGGTGACCAGTGCTCTTGAGAGTGTCTCCCACCAAAGGTATTGTCCGATTCGGTACCAAAGGGAAGCTTAGCCCGAGGTACGCTGGACCGCTCCGATTATTGCAAGAATTGGGAAGTTAGCCTACCGCTTGGATCTTCCCGAGTCCATGCGTGGGGTTCAATGTGTTTCACGCCTCGATCTGAGAAAGTTTTTGAGAGATCCGAGCATAAGATTTCTTTGGAACCGATGACTATTGAGCAAGACCTCACAGTTGAGTCACGTCCGGCGCGCATTCTGGAGAGGTCGGAGCGAGTGCTGAGGCACAAGACGTTGGTATACGTCAAGGTGCTGTGGACGCATCAGTCTGAGAGAGAGGCGACTTGGGAGTTGGAGTCTCGCATGCGCGAGCAATACCCGGAGTTGTTCACGCTGCACGTGTTATTTTGTTGTTTAATTTCAGAGTGTAGTTTTTATTTGAGTAGAACGCAGTAGAATTCGGCCTGATTCATTAAGGGGGTAGAATGTAATACTCTGAAAAATAAATAAATAAATAAATATTAACCTCTTAAGGGCCTGTGTGTAATTAAATAAAATAGTACATAAAAAAATAGAATTTCAGAGATTTTAAGAGCAATATAAATAGATCGTGGGTTTTCTAGAAACCCTAATAGTTTTATTTCTTTTGCCACCCGCTGTTTTTTTATTGAGCCGATTTCCGAGCTTGCGCGCCGCGCAACCAATTTTCCTCTGCTTGCCTGCTGCGTTCTTTGCCGAGCCGAGCACGGCCGAGAGCGCTGCTTCGATCCGCCGTGCGTGATCTGGCGTTGCGTCTGCTTGCCGGGTGTGTTCTTCTTGCCTTCTTGCTTCGCTGCAGAAGCCAAGCGCGCGCCACGCACGGCCGAAGTCTCCTTAGCGTGGGCGCGGCGTTGCGTCCTGGCTCGCCCCGAGCCGACCGACCGAGCGTTGCTGCTGCTGCGTTATTTTCTTCCCGGCTGCACTCGGCTACAACGTCGGCGTCTGTCGTCGCGTGGAGGTTTGCTGCACGTTTCTTTTGGGCAGTGAGTTTGGTTTGCTAGTTAGTGCTGTTTTTATTCATGCGTACTTTTGTTTTTGCACTTCGTAGTACACATGCAATTGTATGTGTGTATGTAACATGAACGATGAAAATAGAAACCCGATTTCTTGTGGATAGCGATATGTGATTTTATTTCCTATCGCTTTTCTAGATTAATTAGAGATTATAATCTAGATTAATTAGTGAAGTTTTATAATTTTCTAATAGAGAGGCCGATTAATGAATTTGTTTAACCTGCTGTCTGTTGAACGATTTATTCGGGTACCTTAATGGCGAATTTTGGAAATCTCATCTACTGGTTAATTGTAGATAATTTTGATATCTTTCTATAGAATATTTTATCACGTCAATCGGACAAGTAGAATTTGAGTTATGATTTTCGGAAGGCTGCTGTCTTTGGGGTTGTCGCCTTGGCGCTGTTTTGGAAGACCGGTTATTAAAAATAGTAAATCCACTAATTAGAGTTTTTGATCTACATGAAAGATGTAGATAATTGTCCAATGGTTCTGTATGATCTAAGAACTCGCATTTTGGTTGGATAAAACAAAAGTTATGAATTTAGTAAGACCTGCTGTTCCGAAGCGGACAGATCGGTTTTCTGGGCTAAAAACGGAGGGTTAGATGATTTAATTAGAAGACTTTGTAATCTAAGAAAATGTGGATAATTTTATAAAGAATCCAGAATGGGGTGGTTTGTGGTGATCGGACTTTCGAGTCAAAAGTTACGTTCGTTTTAGTACTAAGTCAGCAATGGGTAACTATTCGGTACCGGAGTAACGTGGTATATTTGGGGACGTGTAGGAGCGATGTCGATTGATTGCTGTTCTTATGATGTTGTAGCTTGTATTGAAATTTGTGTATTTAATGTAGGAGAGGCGTCGTACTTGTTGCCATCGCTAGCCAAATTGTGCATCGCAACTAGTAAAGGCAAGTGCATGGTAAGCAATGATCAATGATTGATCACTGTGATTCTTTATCTTTCAGTACCATTATTGTTGTGCTTTTATTTTATTTAATTGCAAACAATGGAATGACATGGTTATATCTTTGTTGATAAACATGATGAAAAGTTGGATATGATGTTTATGATGGAGTTTGCATGTTTGCATTCATAAGCATCATTGATATGAGCAGGTGATCATGAATGATCACAACTCCACGGGAGTGGAGGAGGTCCCCGATCCTTATGGAGGAACGGGCTTGAGAGTGAATGTTGTCGCGAGCATTCACTCATGCTATACCGATACGCGAAAGAAGTGCACACTACCGGGATGGGTCGGAGCAGAGGGGCAAGTGGGGGAGAAGACGATGCAGGGAGGGGAAAAGAGAAGGCGTGGAGGGGAAAAAGACAGGGCGATGAGTGCTTGGCGGTATGGGTGCGTCTCCGCGGGGCAAAGAAACAGAGGGGATGGGCACTGGATCGTGGGCCCGGCTATCAAAGAGACAAAAGGGGAGAGGGGAGAGAGGAAAGGGAAATGGGCCGGAGAAGATTCGGCCCAAAAGCGAAAAGGAGATTTAATTGATTTTTTGATTTTCACAAATACAACAATCAAAATAGCTTTTAGAAAAATAGTAAAAAGAGTTCAAAAATTATGAAAAAAAATCACATAAATTTTCTAACTTATTTTGAACTTAATAAAATTATTTCTAACTTAAAGTTGACTTTAATTTTTGCACATAACTATTTTATATTTTTGAAAGATAGGAAAAAACCTTTTTAATACTAGAAGATTCAAGAAATTATATCAGTTTTTCTTGTTAACTTTAAATCCAAAGTAAACCGAGAAACTCAATAAACTTTATTTTTGACTTTTAAAATATAGGAAATCGATAAAAGCAAAACAAACACTTTTAAATTTTTATAAAATCAAGGAAACTCTTTTACAACTCAGAAAAAATCAATAAAGTAATAATTTTTATTAATTCTAAATAGCAATATACCTTTAGGATGTTACACAAGAGGGCTATCGGGGTACCTCTATTGGGCTGAGCGGAGACACAAGTGGTCAGACATTGGGTTACTCTACAAAAAACTGAAATTTGAGTTGGGGCAACATTCTTTGGATCTAGCCCTGCCTCCATGTGACAACGGTGCTTGATCTTAAAATTAAGAGTTGTTTTAATCACCAAATTCTCATAGCATTGTCACTTCAGTCCCAATTAAGCCCCCTCTCTAATTGTAGCTATTGGATCGAAACATCGACCAGAGGAGGTGAATAGAAATACTACCTATTTTTCACCTTAATCGGATTCAACTTAATTCTTAGTACAATAGCTATGAAAGCTATGAAGATTGAAGTACAAGCACAACAGAAGTCTTGTATTGAATCCAATCCAAACCCGAAGTACAACAACCAAAAACACCAACAACTCGAATCAAAGTTAGCTAGGTGGTCAAACCTCCCAATATGGGCGGTCTAACTGGTGGCCTGGTGATCTAACTTCTCACCAGGGGCAGTCTGGCGTCCAGTACAATGAACAGTGAAATCAGCACGAAAATTAAAATTATAAATCGACTCAACTTTTGATCCGGTGATCAAAATCCCTTCAAATTTCAACCTTAGCTCATCATAAAGGTCAGGAATTAGCTCATCATAAAGGTCAGGAACCTATTTCAATCGACGATCGGTAAGATCAAGGCCAAGGTTCCATGAATTTCATAGACGAGGGAAGGAGAGCACAGGAACATAGGAAAATTAAACTTTGACCCTAAACTTGCTCATGAGTAAAAATGATCAAGATGGTCCTACATGCATTCTCATATGTCACAGCAAGCAAGATCACAGCAAGAAACCATAGGATCACCAAAAAACTAAAAGTCACCAAAGATATATCAAAAACAAGAAGAGACTCATCTTGAAGCAATCTTGCTTGGATTGATTTGAGATAGATGTTGGTTTACAGCCACTCCACCATAGAGGACAAAAATGCAATACTTGATCACATAATCAATCCATCTCTCACAAATCCTACATCAACTACTCCAAAATCCCCAAATCATAAATTAAGGTTTTTCTCTTTGAAGGACTTAGGAACTTTATATCTGGACATTCCCTTTTATAGTGGAGACTAGGTTGAAAGAGAAGACCCTAACGGGTACTCGTTAAGCCCACACACAAATGGGTCTACACTCACGCACGCTTCTCATTGTGAATGATGAACCGGGCTTCCCGAATCCGTTTCTAGTGATTTTTATCTTCATTTGACCTAAACTATCTCTCGTTACGTTGTCTTGCACCGCGGTTTAGTCAAAGGTTATCAAGGCAGTATTTTGATGAAGTTACCAGAACACCCCTTCTCGATCCTTTTCCAAAGACCGAGTTCAATCTTCATGAGGCAATCTCATGCTTCGTCACGTGTAGGTTGATCAACGGCTCTCTTCATGTCGATAAGTCTCTCCCATCCGGCTCCCACCGAAACTATCATGGCACTTGCACTGACCTTTGTGCCGCTTGATGCAACCCGTCGCTTCCGTTCGGTCATCTATGTCTATTTTGCACTATGCTTGAGTCCACTAACTTCACCCGATATCCTCGATCGTTTTGGACCTCAGCTCTTCAAGCCTAATCCCGATCATCCCTGTTATTGACCGTCGTTGACTTTCAAGCCTTTGGCACAACAATAGACCAAGAAATCGATTTCGGGAATAAATTCTTCGCAACTTGATCCACGTTAGTCAAAACATGCATCATGCAACACATATGCACTGAAACTCATAAAATTGACCTAACATATGATCATCGCCGCCAAAAACAGCTAGTGAACAGGACAAAACCGGTTAGACCGCCACCCATGGCCGGTCTGACTGCCTATGACCGGTCTGACTCCCCAACTAGGCCGGTTTGACCGTCATCAAATTGACTTAGCCAGATTTCCTCCCTGGAAATTTAAAACCTCTCTGAAAATTCAAAATGAATGGAACTTTTGACTCAAAACTCCAAAAAATATAAGACCACGTGCAGAATAATCCTCTCTCTTGACTCCACCCTTTATTTTTGGCCCGGCCTAAAATTTGAATAACACCTTTATGGCGACCGGCCGGTTTGACTGCCAGCCACCTGGCCTGCCCATCGGCCGGTCTGACCGCTTACCGCATGTATCTGAAATTTACTGAAAACGAGTGTTTCGATAAATCCTCCCTACCATTGCCAGTCATACCATTATCTTAAAATTGTGAGCATATCCCTACAGTACCCACGTTAACCACTAGCTAGCTAGCTACCCGGCCTCCGCCATTCAATTTCTTCTAGTCGCGTTTCACCTCAAATCGACAGAGTAATCTTTTAATTCCCTGGATAGACATTCCCACACCGCGCTAGCTGTAGTCGATCGATCGGTCGGTCGCAGCAAGTAAATTGAACGACACTGACAGGGTAACAACTACGTACTTGAACAATCTAGCATGATCGATGGTGGATTGCAAGCATGCTAACCGAACATGAGCTCCCATCGATATATCCTAGCTATCTATCAATCTAGATAGGCCACTGGTTCAGCTGATCTGCGATCCGGTACAAAGCTATTGAGCGAGCTAGCGCCAGGCAGCCATGCACCGCCGCATTGCTACTTCGGCCGGTGATCGATCGAGCTAGCTGCAGGAAACAACCGACGACGGTGACGCCTCAGCCACCGCAGCTGTAGCCGTCGCCGTCGCCGTCGTCCGGCCAGGCACGCCGCTGCAGCGCGGGCAGTCGCAACTCCTGCATGCTCCGCACGGCCGTTTCTGGCCGGATAAGCTCGTGCGGTTGCCGCGGTTCTTTCGTGGGGGGATCCCACCGTAACCGCTGTGCGCTCGCGTCATCGATCGTCTAGTGGCGCAGGCGCTGTATCTGTGGGCTACCGCTTACCTAGCCGCATGCGGGGAAGGCGTTGGTAGAGGTGGGCAAATGGGCCAACCTGACCCGAAGCATGTTATTATTAGTTCAACTTAAGCACGGTATGACTTATCTAAACGGGTCGTGTCAGTTCGGTCTGATACACCGTGTGATATTTGGGTCAAGACCTTGATCCAGTGGGCTAGCCCGGTCCGACAAGAGTAGTACCGAGCTTTCCGGCCATAGCTTTTTTTCCTTTCACCTTGTTATATACGAGCCATACACAACACATTTCTTTTTAAATTTTCACGTCAAATGGCTAAATGACCCAACACTTGCCCGACGGACTAATCATGCCCGGCTCGGCCAGAACCGAAATGGCACATGAGGCTATTCTACTGTGCTTGAGTCGATGCCTCTATCCATGGACCAACACGACACGACCCATCTAAGTAACTGCCTAAATAGACCCATGACTAAATAGGTCGTGGCTACATGAACCCATACCTGACCCCTTCCTTTCTACCCGAGGAGGCGACTCATCAGACGGCTCACCGCGGTGGTTTGGTTTCGATTAGAGTTGTTCAAACGTCGGGCTGGACCGGGCTTTAAAAGCCCGATCTAAAACGGTCAGGCCTAAGCCCTGCTCAAAAATTGATTTTTTATTTTAAAAATATTTTTTATTTAATAATTTTTCAAATAAAAAATAATATTTAATTTACTTTCAGAATTAAATAAATAAATTTATTTATTTTGTAATTGAATTTTCCGGGCTTCCAGCTTTCGGGCCAAAAAATTGAGTCCCAAGCTTGTCCCGAGCTCGGGCTCAGGCTGAGCAGCCCACGAAAAGGTATAGTTTCAATCGATGGTTGGCTAGCTCGGTATTGTTGCGTTGGGGCTGGGGGGCTAGCTAGTTGCAGTCGACGTGCGTATCTCACTGCTACTGCAGATTGGATGGAGATTTGCATTGCATTAGCTTAGGCCCTATTTGGTACAGCTTCCACTCCCAGCTTCTCAATCGATTCTCATGGAGCCGTACCAAACACCATGATTCTCAAAACCACTAGATTCTGCTTCTCGCGAGGAGCTGTCTCGAAAATGAACTAGCAACGAGAAGCAGCCTCCCATCTGATTCTCGTGAGAATACAACCTTCAGAAACGAAAATACCCTTTGAAGTTGAAGATTTTTACCCGCAAATACCACTGAGTTACACAAATACAATTGAAATATTATACCTAGGGGTGACATAGTCTATTTGCCTCTAATCCTCCATCATATGGTTTTTGGAGTCAAATGGTTTCAACAGACAGCTCCAAATTCTCAGAGAATCAGAAGCAAAATCTAAAAAACCAGAATCTAGAGCTGTATCAAACAAGACCTTAGTTACTCACCACCTTGCAACCTGCGTCACAATGTACTGATGTATGTATGGGCCGGGGTGCGTGCATCATGGTACAAGTTATTTCTTGTTGATTTTGTCCATGCATGTTTACGGAAAATACGAGGCAAACATGGTAATTAGCGAAACTGTACAATGTAAATATGCAATATACCTCCATCTGATCCTTGCTTTTTTTAACTGTATTTTTTATCGACGTATATGTGTAGGGTTTGGTGCTATTTTGGGCGTCTAGCTCATTTAATCTGGCACAACTTGTTGGCTTTTATTAATTTTCTGAAGATATATATTAGTGGGTGCAGACGGTGGGGCAATAAAACATGCATTTGAATTATATTAACCACTAACCTGGGGAATCAGGCGCATGCCTTGCCCAGTTCGCTAAGTAGCGGTTATTTTCCTGTGCTTGTACGGGTCTTGTAGTTACGTGCATGTTTGGACTGATTTGCTCTGGCCCAACGTCGATCAGCTTCTTCGCGTGTATGTATGTGTGTTATTAATTGATTGATTCCCTCTACGTATATGATAGGATAATAATACCAGTACCGCTTGAACACGTAAGGATACGTATAATGGTACAGACAATTCTGCCTATAATAATTTACCATGTCATCTATAGATAACGCTAAAAATAGTTTCTACAATGAGTTATCTTTTTCACAAGTCTCTATAGAATACTCCACCATATACAATGTGTTTTGTTCTCGTGTTACAGTCGACTACTGCAAAAGAGGCAACCCAATTCTCTATGCTCTCACTCTCTCATCAACATCATCTCGTATCTTACGTGAAAATATTTATAGACAGCTAACGTCACACTGATGTACATACCTTTAGCGAGTAGACTAGTAACGACCTGTATTAATTCGGCATGCAATTGCGACGTAGCGCGTGTACATCATTAGGAATTTTTGGCAGGTATGGCACATTTTCAACACGAATTTGCAGAAATAACCACCGTAAATATGTATTTGCAAATATAGCACCCATTACCGCACGATCACCGTGTGGCAACGGTTCCCGCGACGTCACGTCGCTACCCCAGCCAGCTCGCTGCCACGTGACAACACCACTGTAGCACCTATTGTCACACGGCCATGCGGCAACGGGTGAGGTGTAGTCACGTGGCAAAGTGTGGTATTTTTTTCTTTAAAAAATATTTATGCATAATTTTTGTAGAAAATTTTAAATATAGCAAATGAGATCCAACATTTCAAGCCACATGAAATCATGAAACCCTAATTTTTGAAACATAAAACCCTAATTTTTGAGAGCTAAACTCTTAATTTTCGAAACCTTTTCAGAACATATGAAATTCTGCAAAATATTACACAATCAAGTCCACTATGTAATGAGCCTTAAAAAAATTCATAATGTTTGGACCCCATTTTCTATATTACAAAATTCCTACCAACAGTATACTTGAATGAATTTTTGAGAAAAAAAATAGAATGGAGAATTTTCTCAAAAATTCATTTAAGTATACTTTTCGTAGGAATTCTTAAATATAGAAAATGAGCTCAAAAAATTATAAAATTTTGTGTGAAGCCTCCTGATACAGTGTACTTACTTGTGTAATTTTTCCATAATTTTAACCATTCTAAATATTTGTAACACCCCGACTATAAGGAAGTCAAGATGTCACCTACAACCACTACTCTTTAGAAGAATAACATCAAAACGCATGACAAGGTGAAGCAAGTAATAAGGATATACAGAAACAAGAATTTATCATCAGGTTTAATCAACGGAATAGAAATAAACAATTCAGAGGGATACGGCAGTTATGACCAAAATGGCTTATTACAATTCAACACAAGACATAAATAACGACAGTAAAAGTTCTCAAAATGTTTGGATTATGGTAGTGAGTGCATCGTGTTGAACTACCCTCCACGAGATCGTTCTTCCTTGTCATTTACCTAAATAAAACAACAAAGCAAGAATGAGCCAAAGACTCAGCAAGTACTTGTATATGACAATCAAACATACCATGAACAAAATATCACAATCATAACTTGAACATTAATTGGAAACAACTTTATGAATGGATGAAATGGAATGATGCATTGAAGGAATTGGACATATTGCAGAGATATACCGGTATAGCGAGTAAACACCCGTCGGTGTTCACTTAAAGTAACCGTATGAAGAACGTTTCATACGGCCGTCCAACGTGGCCCACATTGGAATGGTGGACTCACTTACCCATTCTGGAATTGATGGGATTTTCAAGTGCCCATACTGGAATTGATGGGTCTTACAAAGATAATTTATGCATGTCATGATGTGATTCCATGGCAAGATTGAATAGTACTCATAAATGAAAAGGTACACGTGGCATTCATATACAAATACGAACAATTATAATCATTCACCACACATCACATAATGCATCAATCATAGTATACAAGTTACTTACTCGCGTGCCACTGCGACGGTTGGGAGGTAATTGAGATACCCTCCACTCACCGCTTCACCGCCTACAATATATAATAATCGAAATGAGGACAAACGAGTAAGGCATTGCTACACGTGTCCTCCTACAATCTCTAGCCAAACCAACCAAACAAAAGGTTCAATTTGATCAATTTACCCAAATATTCCAAATATCCCTAATCTGGCAGTTTTACTAAAAAATTCACCAATAAATAACCGTAAGTCCAAAAGACCTGAAACCAGTGCTCAACTTCTCTTAACGTAATTGGCTACGAAACTCTAGTTGATGGTAAACTCTAATTCGGCCAAAACAGAGGTCTAAACATCCAATGAAAAACTATAACTGCAGTCTGCCCAGAATTCAGAACATCCCTAAAGAAAAGGCTCTAACTTTTAAACCACTGATCCAAATAACGTGATCTTTATCAGCCTAGAAACATGGTGAAATTATCTTCATAAACCTAGTTGGGTGGCCGACCTGATTCTGACTCTAACTAGATCCAAACCTAGGTGCAACCGACTATACCCAGCATTTCTGACAGACAGAGCAGTACGTGGTAAAACAGTCATAACCTTTAAACTACTGGGTGAAAATTCGTGATCCAGGTGCCAAAAGAAAGCTAATGAAATAAGGAACAAAACTCCAGAAGGCGAAGATATCCAATTCTGCCTCTAAGACACCCAAAACCGAGTTACAACGTTTTGGACCGAATTAATCTACTGACAGAGATTAAACGATACTACTAAAATCATTGAATCGACAACTCTAACGCAATCAAACAGCGATGGGGTCTCTCGTTACCCTTGTATGACCGAAGAGTGACGAGGATCAACTTCCCGAAGGCTTCTCCTCTCCTTCTTTGGCCGGCCCCAACACCACGAACCCGAGTGGATTGCAAACGCCCAGCGGAGGAAGAACCGAAGGTGAACAGCGTGGAAGACCGGGTGTGCAGCTCGGGATCACCAATGGCAGCCACCATGGAGGAGGAGGCGCCTAGGAGGAGGGGAGGCGCCGGTGGAGGAGGAGATGGGGCGGCTCAAGGGGAGGAGGTGGGCGCTAGGGTTTGGGGGGGGAAGTGGTGCCCCTTTGGCCGGCCCTACATGGGGCAGGCCCCTCTTGGGCCACCTGGTCGCGAATCTGCGCTCAAAGTTGTCCGCAATAACGTTTATCCCCTCAAGATTGGAATTTTCCGACGAAAACAATTTCTTTTACTCTCTCCGACCTCTTTCTTTTTACCGAACCGTTTCCGGAGTATTACAATATTTCTCAAAAAATTATTTATATACTATTTGTAGGAGTTTTTTAATATATAAAAATAGGTCCAAATATTATGAACTTTTTTAAGGCTTCTTACACAGTGGAGTTGATTGTGTAATCTTGTCGGTGATACGCCCTAGATGCAATCATAAAGATAATTGTATCACATATATGTTTATGTGTTATTGAATAAGCGTTATTATGTTCCTTGAATGAATCATCAATTATAAAGATTAACGAGTATGTGACTTGTTGGTGGAGCTCTTTTAACTTATGATAATGTTGTTCTAGATTTATCCCTAGTTGGAACACTAGTGACTCTATCGACTAGCACATGTATTGATTGATGACCATATACGAGTTGGTCATTTAGTTCGATCAGATACAGACTGGTCGTATGGAGATACGAGCTAGTCATAGGCTGGTCGAACATGATCACTAAGTGGTCGAAATCTGCTTGTAAGGAGTTACGAACTGGTCCAGACCAAATATGAGCTGGTCGTAGGCTGGTCGAAACCTGGTTGTAAAGAGTTGCAAACTGGTCGAGACCAAATACGACTTGGTCGTAGATCATATTACATTAAGGTTTGTCTGATATAATTCGTGTATATTCGGGAATCGTTATGTCCAGCTAGGTGCCGCTGACGACTCGTGATCGGACAGGAGTTTTCAAGTCACAACCGATTATGCATGAACCTACAGGGTCACACACTTAACGGGTTGGAACAAACCAGTACGAATATGATTCGCCAAACCTGTTCGGATAGGATCCATCATGGACACTATTTAAGGAGATGCTTGAGGCTGTTATAAAGAGATAGGTAACAGAGCAGACACACGACAAGAGTTGACGTGAGTTGCTTCAAACCCTAGTTGTCATCTTCTTGAGAGAGCCTTCCCATGCGACTTGGTGCTAGCATACTGGCGTACGGTGTTCCTGCCGTGGACGTGTGGATACCGTAGAGGCGTTACAACGGTTGCTATTGCGCTCGAGGACGATCCGTGACATTGCAAGGAAAGCGATCGGTTGCTGGAGGAGACGATCGCCGATGACTACGCTGGACGATCGGCGATGACTACGCTGGACGATCAACTACGTCGGACGATCGACTATGACCACTACATCGATACGCTCTTCGTTAGACTAGGCTGCTCCAACTCTTCTTCCGCTGCATTACACGTCAGGTGGTAACGATCTGTGATCTCTTGCTTGCCTGGCATCCTGGTTTACGTGGTAGAATTTTTGAATTACCAGCTAGCGTAGCCTACCCGTATCACTTCAGTGGTATCAGAGCCATCTTGCATAGTTTTTGATATAGATCGATCGCATATACTGAATATGTGAGAGTAGTAGATTGGATCTATTACTAGTCGGGTCTGGTAACCTAGATCGGTTCATGTGGATGGAATGGTCTAGACACTGGCCGATGAGATCGATCAGTGTTCGGCGATAGTAGATGGGTTTACGAGGAGGTATGGGTAAAAAGGACCAGATGATTTACTCAACTTGTTTTCGACTGCCTAGCATGATACTCCCACCAGTCGAAATTATGTCATTGGAGTATGTTTCAGTGCGAGGTTGTATCAAGGCAGTGATCAGATTGGTTCGGAATAGGATTAACATGATTAATCCAATGATTTTCGAGGCTCGGTTACGTGAATAAGATTCATCTCTCGAAAAAGGTTTCCGAGAGCGCCGCCCTCAACCAGCGAGAGGTGATGCCCCTTCGAACCCCGCCCGCTAACCGGCTAGCGGGACCGCCGTGGTCGTAGCTGCGTTATATGGTATTATGTGTTCATGTCACCTAATAGAATTGGATTCTATGCATAGCTTATTTTTGTAGGGATTGATGTGAATAGTATGGTCCATTGTGTATGTGATACGTGAATGGATTTCTCATGGCCTGCGTGTCATGCTGTGAGATAGCCATCGAACTACATATTATTGTATAACGGTCTGCATACCGACTTGTGATGCTTGATATTCTCGACAGTAATTTATTACTAGCTTTTAGGAGTAATTGATTAGTAGATGAATATGGTCGGAGACTTCAAGCATGATAGTCGAAGGACAAGAAGCATGGTGATGGAGATCATCATGATAAGGGTCATACTATTTCACAGTTTAATTTGATTATCTATTAATGTTTATTTCTGTTATGCCATTTGATCATGTTTTTCATTAGTTGTTTTAACATGGTAGAATAGTATCCCTCAAGAAAAATTAAGTTAATTTGCTGCATTTCCAATCGTTGCGCCAATCACGATTTTGATCGTTAATTGGTAGGTCTGCCAAAGTAGAGTGTCATTGACTATCTTAATAAGACGGGGTAGGTGTGGAACACCCATATGCATTGTATTGGTTTAACTTGACAAGGCTATCAAAAGGGTTTTGGGCCTTGAGGCAAAGTTTTGTTGGTTACCGGGGCATAGAGATGCCGCCCAACAGACAAGAGTCATATGTAATATGATTGGCAAGAGGTTGCCTACCTAAAATCACTAGGTTTCTAGCAGTGATGTCAAAGCTCACTAGGACTTAATGGTTTTTTGGATCTTGAACTCACTATATAATGTGTAAGGGAAACATGGTTTAGAACATATAGTGGGAGTATCTTTTATCTACTGTTGATGATTAAGTTTGACCAGGTATGGACTGGTCATAGTGATACGACTAGATCCAGACTAGTTGTGTAGTGATACGACAAGATCCAGTCTAGTCTAGACTAGTCGTATAGTGATATGACTGAGTCCAGACTAGTTCGTATGATGATACAACTAGATCTAGACTAGTCGTATGGAGATACAAGCCAGTCGTAGACTGGTCGAACAAAACCACCAACATGAGTGTTTAACAGAAAATCTTACATAAACATAGTGTTGAATCTTTGCATATATTTATGTTGCGGATCATGGCACCTACTGCTTCTTCTGCACTTACCTTTTATTTGCGATCTATTATTGAAAAAGAAAAATTGAATGGTACAAACTTCATTGACTGGTTTCGTAATTTGAGAATTGTTATCAAACAAGAAAAGAAGAAATATATTCTAGAGGGTCCCTATCCCGAGAAACCGAGTGTCGATGCTCCTCGAGCTGATAAGAATGCTTACGAGAAGCATTTCAATGACGCAGTAGATGTGCACTGCGTAATGCTTGTGACCATGAACTCTGAGCTTCAGAAGCAATATGGGACCACAGACGCTTACAATATGATTGTAGGTCCGAAAGGTATATTTCAGAATCAAGCAAGGGCAGAGAGGTTTAACACCTCTAAGATATTATTTTCTTGTAGTCTCTCAGAGGGTAACCCACAGTCCTCATGTGATCAAAATAATTGGTCACATTGAGAGCTTGAAAAAGTTTGATTTTTCCCTTATCCAAGAGTTGGCTGCTGATATGATTCTCTAATCGCTCCCTGCGAGCTTTGAGCTTGTCATATTGAATTTTGATATGAATGGAATGGAGAAATCAATGACTGAGTTGCGTGACATGCTTAAGGGTGCTGAGGAGAGCATCAAGAAAAGTTCTAATCATGCGATGATGGTTCAGAATACTACTAGTTTCAAGAAGAAGGGTATGTCAAAGGGAAAGGAAAAGGGGAAAGGAAAGACTCAAAATAAGATCGAGAGTCTCAAGGCTAAGCTTAAGAAGGTCAAGCTGGGTCCTAAGTCTGAATCAGAATGTTACCATTGTCATGAGACTGGGCATTGGAAGAGAAATGGCAAGAAGTACTTAGTAGAGATGAAAAATAACAAGGGAAGTAAGACTTTCAGTTCAGGTATAAATATTATAGAAATTAATCTTGCATCTTCTCTGACCAGTTCTTGGGTATTTAATACCGGATCGGTTGCTCATATATGCAATTCGATGCATGGACTAATAAGGAGTAGAAGCTTGGCAAGAGGAGATGTCGATCTTTGCGTGGGCAATGGAGCAAGAGTTGCTGCATTAGCTATTGGCACTTTACTATTAGCTTTACTCTCATGATTAATTATGGAACTAAATAATTTTTATTATGTTCCTACCTTAAAAAAATATTATTTCTGCTTCATGTTTAGGAGCAGAAGGTTATAAGTTCAGAATAAAGAATAATTATTGTTCATTTTATTTTGAAGATATACTTTATGACCATGCTCCATTAGTGAATGGATTGTATGTTTTGAATCTTGGGAATGGATCCATCTATAACATAAATACTAAGAGACTTCGACCTAATAATTTGAATCCCACTTTTATTCAGCATTGTCGTCTAGGTCATATAAATGAGAAGCGCATGATGAAGCTCTGTAAAAATGGTCTTCTAAACTCATTTGCTTTGAATCATTTGAAACATGTGAATCTTATTTACTTGACAAGATGACGAAGGCACCTTTCACAACTAGAGGTGAGAGGGCAAGTGACCCATTGGCCCTTGTACATACAGATGTATGTGGCCCAATGAGCACTCCGACCAGAGGTGGTTTTCAGTACTTCATAATATTTACTAATGATTCCAGTAGATATGGCTATGTCTACTTGATGATATATAAGTCAGAATCCTTTGAAAAGTTCAAAGAATTTCAGAATAAAGTGCAGAATCAACTTGGCAAGACAATCAAATATCACGATCTAAGCGTGTAGGTGAATATTTGAGCCATGAGTTCGGTGATCATCTAAAGAAGTGTGGAATTGTTTCACAACTTACTCCACCGAGGACGCCTCAATGGAATGTGGTGTCTGAACGATGAAACCGAACATTGCTGGACATGGTTCGGTCAATGATGAGTCAATCTAATCTTCCATTGCAATTCTTGGGATACACTCTAGAAACAACTACTTTTAATTTAAATAGGGTTCTATCAAAAACTGTAGAGAAGACACCATATGAGATATGGATCAGGAAAAATCCTGGATTGTCTTTTCTCAGGGTATGAGGTTGTGAGGTATATGTCAAACGTTTCACGTTTGATAAAATTACACCCAAGTCCGATAAGTGTTTCTTTGTGGGGTATCCTAAGGAAACTAAAGGATATTATTTTTATAATCGGGTTGATAACAAAGTGTTTGTTGCCCGAGATGGTGTCTTCTTGGAGAAAGAGTTTTTTTTCCAAATGAGTCAATGGGAGCAAGGTGCAACTCGAAGAAATTCGGGAACCATCTGAAAATGTTTCAAGTCATACTAAAGCTCTACAAGATGAACAAGATGTCGTTGAACCTGTAGATGAGGCATCAGCCCCACGTAGATCAAAAAGTCCACGTCAATTGCCTATAAGGTATGGGCATGACATTTTATTGTTGAATAATTATGAGCCTAAGACTTATACAAAAATGATGATGGGCTCAGACTCTGAGTTATGGCTTGAAGCCATGAGATCTGAGATAAAATTCATGTATGACAATCAAGTTTGGAACTTGGTTGATGCACCTGATAGTGTTACGACCATAGAGTACAAGTGGATTTTTAAGAAAAAGATAGATATGGATGGAAATATTCACATTCATAAGGCACAACTGGTCGCAAAGGGCTTCAAACAAATTCAAGGTGTTGATTATGATGAAGCTGTAACATCCCAAATTTCAGAGCTTTAAAAATCTTTCAAATAATGGTAGCAAGAAAATTCACCATTTGGATTTATTGAATATTAATTTAAAAAGCTTAATATGGACTTTAAGGACAAATTGATTTAATGAGCTTAATCCCAACATCAACAATTGTCAAAACTATTTTATTTAGATTCTATATGCTTGGGTATATTTTATAGAATTTTCTGGAATTTTTCCAAAGTCATTTGCTATTTTCTAATTGCTATTTGCATTTTCTGGATTTATTTAAAAGAAAAATCTATTTGTTTTCCTCGGAACAGTAACTGGGCCGAAACCCAGTCACTATTCCAATCCGGCCCAACTCCCGCAGCCCATTCCCGCCTTGCGCCTTGGATCACCGGGCGTGTCCCTTCGCGCGATCAGACGCGCGCGCGCTCGCCTTCGCTTGCTCTCTCACCAGGATCTCCATCGTCCGGTTGCCGCCGCCGCGCACCGCACCTCGCCTGTCTCGCCGTGATGGGACCGCCGCGTCGTCGTCTTCGTCCGAACTCCCGCGCCTCGCCGCCAGCGCGCGCCCGCCGTTGCTTCGGGACTCGCGTCCTCGGCTATAAAAGCCCCGAGTCCACCTAGCTTCGCCTCTCTCTCCTCCGTAACCCCGAAGTCGCCGTCCTCACCCTCGCTTCGCGCGGCATTGCCCGAAGCTTCGCCGCCGCCGCAAACTCGCTACCACCGCTTTCCGCCGTCTCGAGCTCGTTGGCGTGCAACCACCGCCTCCGAGTCGCGCGCATAGCACGGGCTTCATCTCGCCACCGTCGCCGCCAGAGCACCTCCATCGCCGTTGCCGTGCCGTCCGACAACGCGAGCTCGCGCCGCCTCCTTCATCGCCGCCGGTGAGTTCGTGCCACCCGCGCTCCGCCGCCACCTCTAGTAGCATCGCCTTCCTCTTGGCTACCTGTTTGGTGCCGCGCGCCGACTCACCGCTGATTCGCCGTCGTCGCCGCCGGCAAGCCTCTCGCCGCGCTCTCCTCTCGTTCCCCTACGACGTGGCGGCCAGGTCATCGACCACGGCCGCCGCGCCATGAGGTGGCGCTGCGTGTGCAGCGTCGGTGCCAAGGCACATCCACCGCCACCTCACTTCTCGGCTCGGTGGATTTGGTCCACCGTGAGCGAGATCTTGCTGATGGGTCCCACTGCCGCTTTTTAATTTAAATTTAATTCTTTTTCCGGAAATTCCCAGCTGACGCAAGCATTGCGCAATAATCCGAATTTCCTTTATAAAAATAATTCGGGAAATTCAATAAAATCCAAATTAGGGTTTAATTGATTTTCCAATCTTCCAAAGCCCATATCTTTTGCATCCGAAGTCCAATTGAGCCCATTCAAATTTGTAAATTCATATAAAATTAAGATCTATTTAATGGTGAATTTTATTTGAATTTTTGGAGTTGTTTTGCTTCTGTTATTTATTTATTTTTGTTTCTTTTGTCTCGTTTGCGAGTAGACGTCGATACTTCGGGGAATTTTGCAGAAGAAGGAGCACCTCAAGACCAAGACCAATATCTAGATCTATTCCAAGGCAAGTTATACCTTTGATCATATTGAACCCAGTTTTCAAAATACTTTGTTTTCAATGTATTGTATTCTATTTCAAGTATTTATTTAAATGCTTTTGGGATAGTTATTAATCCAAATTGTTATGCCACATTGTCTATTGTATGCCATAATCTTTTGTCACCCTAGGTTGGTTAATTATTAGTTGGTATTATCATAGCACCAACGTGGGTTGGTTAGATACGATTAGACTGCTTAGCCATGCCACGAGTCATCAATTCATGTGAGAGTTGCAATTATAAACTTGACTAAGTGATTATGGAACTGTGTGATGAAACTGTGTGTGCTGTGTGATATTACTCGTTGATGGCATGTGTTGCATTTAATCAACAGGGTGGGAAAAGATTTAGACTGAGGCAAGTGGTGGATTCTGTGTGAATGGTGGAGCTGTGTGCTATAAACTTTGTGATTTGGGTTAAAATTGGAAGTCTTGCCTTGGTCAATTAAGGACTTAACTTTGTGCGCCATTGAACTGGACCTTACTGTACAACCACATGCTTAGTATGGGCTGGGCCTGACTTAGTAAGTTATGGAGTCTTGACATTGACAACTCAGGTTGTATTTAAGCTATGTGATGGGCTGGAGGTGTGTACCGCTGTGTTTGGGTCACATCGCGGGACGGTTCGCTGCATCCCTGTCCAATGGTGTGTGTCGTTCAAGGGCCGTGTGTACAAATTGAATGCGATAAAGCACACCAGGAGTGTCATTGTTTGAGATGAAGTTTCTGAAAGGTTTTGTTATGGTCAGTGATCGCTACACTGATTGTATCGTGTGGGTAAAGTGTACAAACTCTGCAGAGTGTTTAAATCAATCTATTCGAATAGCCGCGTCCTCGGTTATGGACATGCTCGGGAATTTCACACGAGGGGTAGATTTTTATAAAACAATTGGGAAGGGTCAGCTGTGTGAGATAACTTGTTCAGCTGTGTGAAAGAACTTGATTAGACTGTGTGTACTTTGTGAAATCAATTGTTAACTTATTATTGTCTATTTGTTTTGAATTATGCTTTCAATCTATTATTTGTATTCAATTGCAAATGTTGCATTTCTGCAAAATAACCACAGAAGCCATTCCTTTGGAATAAGCCGTCATGTATAAATGCATTCTGTGGTATGACTTGCGAGTACGGTGTGTACTCACTCTTGCTAAACAAATCAACAGAAGTGGAGGAATCGTCGCCTGCTTTTGAAGAAGAGTTCTACGAAGGTTGAGCGTTAGGGTCTTGATCGATCGATTCGGTGGTAAATTGATGGGAGCCACCGAGTTTATTTCGTTTCATTGCAGTTTATTTCTTTATTGTCAGCCTTGCATGGCTTAATAAATGTAAAACTCGACCGTAAGGTCCCAACAGTTATTTGTTAATTAAAGGTACTCGTTTATTCTTATATTCGTTGTATGGATGTGATATTTCATCAATGTTGACACTGTGTGCACTAGCGTGATCCTGGACTAGTGCAGAATACACAGAGGGTCCAGATTTGCATATTTGGGTCCCGACAGAAGCCTTCTCGCCTGTTGCGATGCTTAAGTCTATCCTGATCATTCTAGCAATTGTTGCATATTTCAACTATGAGATATGACAAATGGATGTCAAAATGGCTTTCCTAAATGGAAACCTAAGTGAGGATGTGTACATGACATAGCCTAAGTGTTTTATCGATCTAAAGGAAGCTGGAAAGGTATGCAAACTTAAGAAATCCATCTATAGATTGAAGCAAGCATCTCGGAGTTGGAACATTCGTTTTGATAAAGTAGTTAAAGGGTTTGACTTTATCAAGAATGAAGACGAACCTTGTGTTTACAAGAAGGTTAGTGGGAGCAAGCTTGTGTTTCTGATCTTGTATGTGGATAACATACTACTGGTCGAAAATGATATTCCAATGCTTCAATCTGTTAAAACTTCATTAAGAAATAGTTTCTCGATGAAAGATTTAGGAGATGCAACATATATTCTTGGTATAAGGATCTATAGAGATAGATCTAAAAAGCTAATTGGATTAAGCCAGGATATGTACATAGAAACAGTTCAGCATGCAAGATTCTAAGAGAGGTTTTTTTGCCCATGGCACATGACATTAATCTTAGCAAGAATCAGTGTCCTACGACCACTGATGAGAGAGACAAAATGAGTAGAATTCCATATGCTTTGGCTATTGGATCTATCATGTATGCTATGCTATGTACACGACCAGATATGTCGTATACTCTAAGTGTTACGAGCACATATCAGCCAGATCCAGGTAAAGTTCACTGGATAGCAGTCAATAATATCCTTAAGTACTTAAGAAGGGCTAAGGATGCATTTCTTGTGTATGGTGATGAAGAAGAGCTGGTTGTAAATGGTTACACCGATGCTAACTTCCAAACCAACAAGGATGATTTCAGATCACAATCAGGGTTTGTGTTTTGGTTGAATGGATGGGCAGTAAGCTGGAAGAGTTTCAAGCAGGGAACGGTTGCTGATTCTACAATAGAGCTCGAGTACATTGCGGCTTCGGAAGCTGCAAAAGATGTCGTATAGATTAGTAAGTTCATTTGTGAAGTTTGTGTGGTTTTGAGTGCTTCTAGTCCAATAGATCTCTATTGTGGTAATAGTGGAGCCAATGCACAAGCTAAGGAGCCTATATCGCATCAAAAGTCCAACCACATACTTCGGCTATATCGTATTATTTGTGAGATCGTTGAGAGACGTGATGTGAAGATATGCAAAGTGCACACGGATTTCACCTCAGTCCAAATCCTTTCACACTCTGTTGGTTAAGTGCAACACATGCTATCACAAAGTAATGACACATAACACACAGTTTTACACAAAATTTCGTAGTCACTTAGTCAAATTTATAATTGCAACTCGAATGATATGTGTGACTCGTAGCATGACTAAACAATACTATTCGTCTAACCAACCCATGGTTGGTGCTATCATAATACCAACTAATAATGAATCAACTTAGGGTGACAAAATATCACGGCAATACAATAGGCAAAGTAGATATAATCAAATGGGTGAATAGCTAAACCCAAAATATTTAAATAAATACTTAAAATAGAATACAATACATTGAATCAAAGTAGTTTTGAAAACTGGGTTCAACATGATCAAAGGTATAACTTGCTTTGAAATAAATTCGAGTACTAGTCCTGGTCTTGATGAACTCCTTCTTCAAAATTCTCCGAAGTATTAACGTCTACTCATAAACGAAATAAATAAAATAAATAAATAAAAATAGAGAGAAAAACTAACTCCAAAAAATAAATAAAAATCTCATAAAGATATAGCTCAAATTTAGATGAATTTAGGAATTTGAATGGTCTTGTTCACTTGAGCTGCACTAACTCCCAATTATGTGACCTGTGGTGCTCGGTTGGCAAAACAACTCAATCTTAGATCATACATAGCATGGTACAAATCGAATATGCGGAACAACCACCGCATCACAGCACACCATGTACACTACTCTGGCTTTGTTAGGTTCACGATCGTCGATTGGAAATAACACAAATCAATCCCCTCGGGACCCTCAAGAATAGTCTCCTAACCGTAGTAAATTTTTAAATCGTTGGCGTCTGACATATTTGACGTATTGTATCGTAAACAAGATTACCATAATTAACCATATATCTAAAACTAAACTACCAACAGAAAATAATTATTAAACAACATACTACACTACGTAACCGTACATATAAAATAATGTAATCCATTCGGTAAAAAAAAATTACCTAAAAGGTAGGCAACTGGACGGACAACGTTTCGCTAACTCCTCTCCTCTCCCTTCCAGAATTTTAGGGGTTTTTATAAGGTAGATTGTGCTGCTATTTGTAACGACGATAGAGATTTACGAGATCTTTGTTGCCATATATGTATATGACCTCTCTGTACTGTTCAAATCTCTGTCGTTATTTTCTAGACTACTATTGCCATTTGTAATAACGACATAACATTTTTGTCATTTCAAATGACAATAGTAACATAGTTTTTTGTAATTTATTTTTTAAAATAACGTTATTTTTTTAAAAAAAATCATGACTTCTCTGGGCTGGGCTCGCCACCCGTCCTCCGTGTGCACGCACGCACGCACCGAACCTAGCCGTCGCGTCCTTGTTTCAGATTCCTGGAATCGTGTGGTGCTCAAGGAGTACCAATCGTTGATCAGAACCGAGGCACCCCTCAACCGGACAAAAATACCCCCAATCCCCTAAACCCCTTCTCCTCCGCTCTCCTCCACTCCCCATCATCCACCACCTCCATCCATGGCCGCGGCGGCCATGGGCTTCTCCCCCACCGTCCACCTCCACCACCCGCCTCGCCTCCACCATCTCCTCCTCCTCTCCTCCAAACCCCTCTCCTCCTCCTCCTCCCCTTACCCGTGGCTCTCCGCCTGGTCCCTCCGCCCCCGCCCCCGCCTCCGCCTCCGCCCCTCCGCCTCCGCTCTGGACCTCCGCCCGGAGCCCTCCCCCTCCTCCGACTCCGACGACGAGGACTCCGTTGGCACCAGCTGCTCCACCATGTCGCTCATCCTCCGCCGCCTCCACCGCGCGGGCTACTCTCCCGCGGAGCTCTCGTCTCCCGCCCGCGCCAACACCGCCTCCTCCTCTCAGCCTCAGCACCCGCTGAGGGGCTCCGTGGAGGACGTCTTCCGCGCGGACGACGGCGTGCTCCCGAACGCGCGCGGGGGTTTTGACGACGACGCAGAGTCGTCGCTCGTGGACGCGCGGTTCCCGTGGGAGCGGCCGATGCCGCCGGCCGAGGCGGCGGCGCGGGAGGCGCGGTCGCCGGCGTGGATGGCGGAGCTGACCCTACCGGCCGCCGAGCTGCGGCGGCTGCGGCACGCGGCGATGAGGATCAAGTCGAGGACCAAGGTGGGCGGCGCGGGGGTCACGCGGGAGGTCGTGGAGAAGATCACGGAGAAGTGGAGGACGGAGGAGGTGGTCAGGATCAAGGTCAGCGGCACGCCTGCGCTCAATATGCGCCTCTTCCACGGGATACTCGAGGTGTGTCGCAGATTTCGCCAGAATTGTGTAGCTTGCATCGAATTGATGTGTAGGAACTAGGAAGTGATATGTTGGTAGTAATTTAGCTTGTTATTGGCGGAAATGCTGGATTGTTGGTACAGATCTTAGCAGTTTAATGGTTCATAGATACGAACTTGAGCTGCAACCTGTGGTTGCTCCAGAAAGATACTTGAGGCGTGTTGCGACTTGTATTGGTGTCTAGTACAAGATGAATTACTGGAATTTTAGGATGGGATTGTGGTAGAGTTCTTAACAATGCTGTGTGTACTGTGCTGTTCGAAACTTGAGCTGGAGGTTTAGCTGCAAAATGTGAACTTGGGTGCGTTTCACTATGCAGTTTTGTTTCGAATTGTTTGTTAAGTGATCCCTAAGCAATACTAAGTGTGCCAGATAGCTTCTAAAGCCAGTTAGTTGGGGTGACAAATTGGAGAATGAAGATCGGCATGTGAAGAGTGCTTATAATTATCGACTTCTATTATTTTAGTTATTGATACTGTTGTTCACTTATTCTTGTTCTGCCCCACTGTAGAATTGGGCTAAATGAGCGCTCAACATTTCGGTATTATTATTTAGCCTGCTCGTGAAAAGGTGCTAGGCAAAAATTCTTTAAATGTTGAGAAAATTGTTTTGGACAACACATAACTAATAAGTACAGTAGTTTTAGAGCACAATAATTGATCTTGGTTGGAATCAAGCAGAGCTTGGGCAAGCTTCCTGAGCTTGGCATAAAATCAATTTGGAACTAAACCTAGTTAAATGCTAACTGACTAGTTCTCAAGTCAAGTTTGGTTCATGTCCAAATCAAGACATGATATGCCATATAAATATTTCCCTTTTGCTGCATAATGTTGCTCCCATGGTAGATTCCATAAAAAATCGATTCATTCACTAAGAGGTGATTTAGTCAACCAAAGGTTAATGTGGACAGCGGACCTGCTAACATGTAGAAGCAAATAAAGTATATATTTTTTAGTAAGCCGATTAATTTCTTAATGCCGCAATTAGCCTGTAGGTTCTTTTGTTATCGTTGTAAATGCCTGGTATTTCTAGTCCTTTTCTTTTAGGGGAGTAATTCTTGCCAATCTGATATCTGTTTTTTTTTGGGCTGATGATGATTAGAGAAAACAGGGGATTGGTAATATGGAGGTCAGGAACTTCTGTTTCTCTGTACAGGGAGTAGCCTATGACGTACCTGAGCCCACTAAGGAACAAATAAGACTTCTCAGGCTCTTGGTATGAAGTCCTCAATCAAAGCGCCTCCTAGCTCTTCCTTGCTACCTACTGATAGAGTAAATGGCATGCAAGATAGCAATGGAGCTTTGGTATCTAATACTGAGAAAGAGGGAATAGTTGAACCAGTTCCAGAAATCAAATATGAAGATGAAATTGACAGGCTGTTGGATGAACTTGGTCCAAGATACAGCGACTGGCCTGGATCTGATCCATTGCCAGTAGATGCAGATTTGCTTCCTGCAACTGTACCAGGTTACAAGCCCCCTTTCAGAGTTCTGCCATATGGAGTGAGGCCATCTCTCAGCCGAAAGGACACTACCAATTTACGGCGTCTTGCTCGTGGGCTGCCTCCTCACTTTTCTCTCGGTACCTTTTATAACTCCTTATTTCTTTATCTTTTTTTACTATATTATAGTCATCTTTTCCCCTACCGATGAATGTTAGGACGAAGCAGACAACTCCAAGGATTAGCAGCTGCTATGGTGAAATTGTGGGAGAAAAGTTCTATCGCAAAAGTTGCTTTGAAAAGAGGAGTGCAGCTTACTACCAGTGAGAGGATGGCCGAAGATATCAAAGTAAATATATAAACCCTCTCTTATTAGAAAATTTATAACTTCCTTAGCATATATGCTATTTCTGCAAGATTGGTTTTTTTTTCTTTCTTGATTAAAAGGTGTGCCTTGTGTTGGGATAAGAATGCAAATTTGGTCCTATACCAAGTATAAAACTCTAGATTGGTGTTGCTAGCAGATGCAACCGAGAGATGCTTTTCGAAACTTCTAATTGGTAGGCTAAGATGCTGTTTTTACTGCTTTGGTACATATCTGGATGTTTGGTTTTCAGAAGGGTTGCTTGTAGCATTTGTTCATAGTTGAGCTGGAGCAGAAGCTAGCTTGTGATAATTCTTAGGATCTGGGAAATAGAGTTGAGTTATGTTTTAATTGTGGTTGATGGTGGTGAGGGGTGAGGAGATCTTTGTGAAGGTTTGGCAAATATTTGTGGTGGTATAATTTCATGGTGATCGGAGGGAAGGCATGAACTAGAGCCATGGTTGTAGACAACAGTGTTGCACACTTGCACCTTTGGTGGTCATTATGATCACCTTGGTAATGTGTGGCAGACTTGGATGTAGCCTAGGACGAATGATTCTGATTGCCTAGGTGCATAAAACTGAACTCGTGCATATTAGTTATAAATAAAACTACAGAAGCTACATCAAACATGTTCGTCAAGATCTGGATCAAGCTTGGCTTCCTCTGCAGCAGTCTCTCTTTTGTTTGGATTGAATTACATTATTTAGGAAGTTCTGCATGACATACTGTGATGTTTGTTATAAATAAAGCAGTTTTAGCAAACATTCAGAATTAATTCTAGCATATTTAAAAGACATTAAAGCATAATTCCAGCAATATTTAAAAGACCAAATTAACATATACACATGTAATTCCTCCAAGTCATTTAAAATGAATAATATACTCAACACATACATCAAGAGTACAAACAAAATCAGCATAAAGCTAAGATTTGACATTTTGATATTGCTCTCGGACGTAGAGTTGCTCAAGATTTTAATCTTGGCCTTCTCACTACTTTAGTCTATACTCTTCACTAATTGAATATGACAATATAGATCCAAACTTTGAGCTCTAAATAATACTTTACTAATCTGCCAAAAGATCTCTAAAACAATAGACCACATAATATACTTTCGGTCAAACGGGAGATCAAAAGTGATCACAAATAGTACTCCAGTTTACCAACAGAACTTGATTACTCTTAGTGTAAAATGAACACAAAAACACAAGTTCAGCAATAATGCCAATTGGCTAACAGAAGAGTAAACAAACTGAATTGCTAGAGATCATCAGAACCAGAAGGTTCAATACAACCAATTACACCCGAAAGTAACCGACTGACAGAAGATCAAAAGACACTAGTAAGCATTCCAATTAGAGCTCAGGTCTAAACCCTCTTATCAAATCAATTCCAGTTTTAGACAATAATCATCATCGAGCTATACAATCGAACCCACAGAATCACTAGCTATATCTCCCAGTACTAGAATTAGTTCAATTTCAAAAGATTACTACTACAGCACATATATGCAGAGTGATACTAAAAAATGGAATATTGATATACTCACAGAGCCGAAGGCACTCAAAGCCAACGAGAAGAACCGGGCAAGGCACGCCAAATGACGCTGACTCAGAAAACCAATTGTCTCGCTGTGCCACGAATACCAGATAAGGTTGACGGAGATACAATGCCACTCTTTGCTCTTCGGGACACACCGAACAACAAAGCCGAGGTGCAGGATGTGCCGCACAAGAACCACCGAAGTGCATCGGCCAAAATGCACCTGAGAGCACCGGTCACCAAGAATCAAACAGATGTTCTTCTTCCTCCCTGAGATCAAACCAAAGGACAGCTGAACCCAATCCTCCAAGGAAAAACCCATATTCCCTCACTCCACTCTCAACAGAGAGATGGCGCAAAAGACTAGATGGGAATTGCTCTAGAAGGAAGGGTTGGACCTTACTGCCTACTGAACCAAGACAAGCAAGGCAACGCAGTAGCCCAAAGATCCAAAACAGGAGTCCAATCAGGATGGAAGGAGAATCAAAATAAAAAAGGGGTAGAATTTCCAGGATTTTCGGTCTTGAAAGAAAGAAGAAGAAAGAAGCTCCTATCAAGAGGAGGAGTCGCAGATGCTGCCAACGGCCGTGCAGCAGTTGGCCAAGCCGCGCCCGAGTCACCGGCTAGATCACCACAAGGCCGAAGACCAGGCATGAATGCCTCCATGCTTCGGATGGAGATAAGGTTTTCCAAACCTTATCCCTCTCCTCCCCTCAATGACAAGTGGGCCCAGTTCCTTTTCTTTTCTATTTCTTTTCTCTAATTGGGAAATTCCCAAAAAGCCCTCAAATATCCAACAATGTTCTCAACTGTTTAGCTGTCATTATTATTATCTCTTGGAATGGATATATTACTGCAGATGCCTATTATGTCACCTCATCAGTTAGCCCCACTTCTTTGACTGTGAGATCGAGCCTAGTTACTTGTTTTACTTTTACCTGTATACAATTACACCCCACATGTCCTGTATATTTGAACCCTCACCTTCAGAGAGTTTATCCAATACAATTGTGCAGTCTCTATTTGATATATGAGAGTCTTGAACTTCTTTAAACTTTTCACCTTTTTCATTTCTTCTGTTTTAAGTAGTTCTTCCAGTGAACTAAAGATTTGTGACTAATGTTCTTTTGGTCCACACCAGAAATTAACAGGTGGTGTAATGCTTTCAAGGAACAATGACTTTATAGTCTTCTACAGAGGGAAGGATTTCTTGTGCTCAGAACTCGCTGAGGCGCTGCTAGAGAGGGAAATATTAGCAAAGTCCCTACAAGATGAGGAGCAAGTGCGGCTAAATGCATCGTCGTCTTTTGGTTCCAGCACTGAGGCATTTGTAGAGCCAACTGTAGCCGGTACTCTTGGAGAGACTCTTGAGGCTAACTCTAAGTATGGAAATAAACTGGATGAGAATTACGCGGACGAGATGACAAGAACCGTAGAAGCTGCAAGGCATGCTGACCTCGTAAGGAAGTTAGAGTGGAAACTCTCGCTTGTAAGTGACAGTTTGAATAGTAAGATCACTTTGTCACATTCTCTTATGAACAATCCATTTTCTATAACAAGGTAGCATTTTTAATTAGTCTATCATAATCTCTAGATGAATTTAGCAAATCATATGGGGTATGGTACAGGCTACACCCTACACTGGAAACAAAACCACCGTACTGTGATACTAATTCAGTAATATTCGATAAGACATTTTATAACTTGAAAACTTGTAGTGAAGTCCACCTAGATATCGGACTTGTTTTCTTTCTGCAGAGTGCAGATGCACAATTTTAATTGCAAGCCATTTAGTATATACACAGATACAACTAAGCTTATGTGGTTAAAACGCTTGCATCACATGTAATGCACTGAAGATGCAATTTATGCAGTTTGAACGGAAATAATTTCACTTTATTTCTGTACAGGCAGGGAAAAAGATAGGGAAAGCTGAGAGGGTACTTGGAAAAGTTGAGACAGCCCTGAAGCCAACTGAAGGTACCAAACCGCCTGAAACAATAACAGATGAAGAGAGGTTCATGTTTCGGAAACTTGGTCTGAGGATGAAGGCATTTCTACTCCTTGGTAATCTCTAGTAACATGCTTAGGGCCACTTGTTTACTTTTGATTCTATAGTACTGGAGAAGTTTTTTTTTTGGATCGCAGTAATATTCTTTTTCCTTGTAATTCCTTTTGTTTTTTTTTGGGAAGGAGCAGTATGCCTTTTGCTCTAATCTTCTCGATCTAGATTCCTTATATAATACTTATATTTACATTCTTAATAACTTTATTTACATTCTTAATTTACATTGTTCTCACCGCTTTCAGGTAGAAGAGGAGTTTTTGATGGCACAATTGAAAATATGCACTTGCACTGGAAATACAGGGAACTGGTGAAAATACTAGTGAAAGCAAAGTCCTTTTCAGATGTCAAGAGGATAGCATTGTCACTTGAAGCTGAGAGTGGGGGTCTTTTAGTTTCTGTGGACAAGGTCTCCAAAGGTTATGCTATTGTTGTGTTTCGTGGGAAGGACTATAGACGTCCTTCTACGCTGAGACCTAGGAATCTTTTGTCAAAGCGAAAGGCTTTAGCTCGCTCCATTGAGCTTCAGAGACATGAGGTACTATTTTTATTCTTGAATGGTCGAGGATGTTTACTAAATATTAAACCCAAGGGAAACTGGTTCTGTTAGAGCATCATATCTTGGACTCTGTCAAAATAACTCAGTCATCCAGAAAGCAAAATTTTCATTCATCTATATCCTTTTCTTCACTAACATCATTTTTCCCTCTTTATTACAGGCCCTCAGTCGTCATATTGCAAAGTTAAACAGAAGGGTGAATCAGCTCAAAGCGGAACTGGTACGTACAGTATCCAACCGATTCAGTCTAAACAAAATCTTATGTACCAGGCGTATGCCATGCTAAATATTCATCCTTTTCAGCTCCAAATCGAAGGCGTGAAAGAGCAAGGAGATGAGGAGTTGTATGCCAAACTAGATTCTGCGTATTCGAGTGACGAGGAAGATGTGGAGGTGAGTGTATTGGATCCACAGAACGCCCGATTGAAATCATCCTTTGTTGATGGCTTCTCGTGGCTTTGTAACCGTCCACTGTTTTGCTATGTAGGATGAGGATGATGAGGCTTATCTCAGGAGCTTTGACGATTCGGCTGCTGCCGGCGACACTGCTCAGGATGGAGCCTCCCCTGACGGCAGCAACTCCAGTTGTGAAGATGATGGTGATTATTCTGAAGTTGACGGTCAATATGCTGAAGAAGAGGATGACGATGATGATTATGACGAGGAGGTTTTGATTATGAAAATGACGAGGACGAGGACGAAGATGGCGCACCTTCGATAACTCCTGGTGGTAATCTACGACACGACACAGATTTAGATTGTTCCAAGAAAGAAGACCATAGTTTAGAAGGGGGTGGCGCAGGTGAAAAGAGTAATTATGCACGCGATAATAGTAGCAGAAGAAACTCATACGGTGAGCAGCCAACTGAACTGACGAACTACTGTAGTTGGGTAGACGTTCTTCACAGCAAGTAAAAATAAACTGCTACCATTCGTCAACTCATTTCATCTGGTCGGCGTCGGAAGGAATGAGGCCCTCCCCATCGGCTGTTGGATCGGCTTTGCTGATGGGGGGCCTCACGGTGAGACCCTCCCCCATCGCATTTATTTTCGTCGGCGTCATCTCTTTTGCGACGGTCTGTACTTCACATTCAAACACGTGGCAGGTCGTGATTGGCTACCTTACGCTGTCCGAACGTTTGCAGTCCACAGGTGATCCATAGAGGGGGCCTCTGCAGGCGTGATCTTTCGTGCGCCACCGCGACGCTCGGGCCTCTCGGGCTCACCTGACGCGGCGGATCTCGTGCGCCCGTCGGGCCCACCGGCATCGGGAGAAGTACGATGCGACACAAGTAAACAAAGCGAAGGGAAGCTCCGTGCCCCTAGGAAATGCTCCCTGGTAAACCGTGCACGTGAAATAATACATAATATATTAATCTACTCTAGTTGATATGAAGCCTTGTTTCAAAAGAAAATTCTAAAATTTAAATGTTGAAAAATGTACTAGAGACTATCTATTAAAAATATTACCTCTAAAGATGATGTAGTATATATTAGAAATAATGTTATCTCTAACTATTTAAGATATCTAAAATACCGTATGCAGTGGTCTGTGGTCGGAGCAGATTCTCTGCGAAACCTTCTCTCCGAGAGTGCCCGGTCCGCCCGCGTGTTTGTTTGCCAGGAGTTTCAGTAAACTCTTTTTCTTTTTGGGAGAGTTTTCCTAAACTCTTACGTGTGCATCTAAATGGTTGCCGTGTCGAATTTTGGTTTTGATTAGAAAGAGTGTAATGCAATGTCTCATGCGGAGTAGTATCTTCCACACTAAACGAGGGGCTTAGATTAGGGGTGGCAAAAAAACTCGTGGCTCGTAACGAGCCGAGTCGGTTCGGCTCGAGCTCGTTTTTTTCGAGTCGAGTCGAGCCGAGCCTTATGTTTAGCTCAACAAAAAAAAACGAGCCGAGCTCGAGCCGCTCGTCGAGCTATTTGGCTCGGCCCAAAACTCTCCTACCATGAACCCTTCCAAGCTTCCATCGCAGCCTTCCACCTCCCCGATCGGGGCCACCCGAGTCACTCGACTCTCGACCTCCTCCTCTCTCTCTCTCTCTCGGATCCCCCGACGCGCCCACCGCCGCCCATCCACCTCCCGGCGACCGACTCAGATCCACTGACGCCTGGCCGCGCCGCAAATCCACCCTCCGGCCCCAGACCAGATTCACCCTAGACGCCGCCGCCGCTCCACCCTCCGGCCAGATCCACCCTGACACAAGACGCCGCCGCTGCTGGCCCACCCCTCCGGCTCCCAGATCCACCCGCCGCCCGCCCACCCCTCCGGCTCCCGGCCTCCCGACCTGGCTCTCTCTCGCCTCTCTCTCAGATCCTTCCCCACCCCGACGCTGCCGGCCGCGCCGCCCATCCACTCTCCTCTCTCCCAGATCCCCTCGCACCCCATCCACCTTCGGCGACCGGCTCCCAGATCCACCCGACGCCGCGGACGTCCTCTTGCCCTTGTTGAGATCCTCGGTTCGAGACCTCCGAGGCCTTCTTGTCTCGGACCTACACACGGCGCCCTTGCGACGAGCGGCTTAGTAGCCTTCCATTCGTTTGCCGGTGTCGACGACGGTGACCTCGGTCTCGGTGGACCTCTCGCCTCCTCATCGGCCCGCTTCGGCCAAAGGGGCTTCTGGCCGTGGCCTTAGCCTTAGGGTGCTTAGCCTTGGGAGGTGGCTCCAGGGCGACGGCGTGCTCTCCAGCCGACGTGCCGCGTCGTCCTCAGTCGAAACGACGCCGACGTGCATGGATCGGGATCGGCGTCAACAGAGCTTGGAGTCTCGTGCGCTAGGGAAGAAATCGGCCGGCGTTGGGGCCTCCTCCTCGGCACTAGTGGGTGGGCGTGGATCCGGTCATCGCCTACTCAGCTCCCAGTCCCACTCCCAGGCACCTCCTGACATCGCCAAACCGACATCGCCGCCCCGGTGAGTCCTTTGTGCTTGTGTTTTTGGCTATTCTGTCCAGTGGCTCAAGAGAAGATGTGATAACAGAAAATACCATTTTGTGATAATCAGATTGCATGTGTATTGCTCAAGAGAAGATGTGATAACAGAAAATACCATTTTGTGATAATCAGATTGCATGTGTATTGCTCAAGAGAAGATGTGATAACAGAAAATATGATATAAGCTCTTGCTATAAAATGTGTCTCAGATGATAATGAGTTGCATGTGTATTGCAAATATGATATAAGCTCTTGCTATATGATAACAGAGTTGCATGTGTATTGCTAGATGAGATCCAACAGTCTGTACACAAGTCCTTTGCAAACTTGTTCTGTTAGCGGCAGTCTGGAGCATATATGATCAATGCACACAAAATATTCTACTTGATGATATGATCAATGCACACAAAATATTCTCCCGAGTATGATAAGAGATGCAAGACATTTCATTCTGTGCATGAAGCTGCCGAAAGAACAAAAAACGGTGCAGTCCATTGTCCCCAAATGCTTATGAAACGTCCTAACAAGGCAACATCCTTAGAGGAGATGACTGAATCCTGCTTGTTGGTTTGTCATGCACTCACTGTAGGTACCTGTAACTTACTGTAATCTGCTGAGTGTTAACTTCACTCATCCTATGACAATAAAAGGTGGCATGGATGGACTGTTATGTTGACAACTTGACATGGATGGACTGTTATATGGATTGTTATGTTGACATGAATGGACTGTTATATGGACTGTTATTTTGACATGAATGGACTCTTAAATACTTAAATATTAAGTGTTAAGTCTTTCTATTGAATTGATTATATTGACATGGATGTTGACATAGATGGATTGTTAAATATTAAGTGTTAAGTCTTTCTGTTGAATGGATTATGTTGACATAGATGTTGGCATGGACTGTTATGTTGACAATGACATGGAATCATGGATTGTCTGTTAAATATCAATTTATCAACTGATATGTTGAATTAAATGGATTATGTTGAATGAATAGATGTATCATGTAAACTTGTGATTGTGAATTTGTCATGTATGATGTATGTGAGTATGTCTTTAAGAAAACCATTGAATAGATGGTTCTGGAGTCTGACTTTTGCATTTCAAAGATTTCGATTGTCATTCGTATTCTCTCGCTCGCCTGGCCCGCCGCTTGCTTTGTTGTCTTCGAGTCGCCGAAATGAGCCACCGAGCCGAGACAGCTCATGAGTCGGGCTCGAGCCGGCTCGAGCCGGACTTCGAGCCGAGCCGAGCTCGCCTTGGCTCGTGCTCCTTAACGAGCCGAGCCGACCTGCATCGAGCCCGGCGAGCTTGGCTCGAGCCGCTCGGCTCAAGCTTCCACCCTAGCTTAGATATAGCTTGATACATATTGGAGAGGTATATATTCCTTCCATTATGCGGAAAATTAAGTGTGTGTGGGTCAACTTAAGAGGTCATGCATTGAAGTGGAACACTCTCTCCTCTTAGAACAATCTGATAAATGTATAATAGCAAGACACATGTATTCTCATTGCATTTACGATATGTAGTACATTGGTGGATAAGTACATGTAGACATTAGCAACAGAAACAAGCTAAGAAAGTGGATCGGCAGTTGCATGTCGAGCCCAAGACGCGCATGTAGTGCTGGTGCATGTCGGAAGACTTGGTACGTGAGCGGGATCCATGCAGGCGTGTAGCTGTCTACCCTCCCCCACCCCCACCCCACCCCCACGCTGCAGCTCTCCCCACACACCCCCCATGCAGCTTTGTATCTAGCGAGAGAACCGTTGGTGTGAAATTGTGTGGTGAAGAATCTAGACCCGTTATTATGAGTTAATGGAGTTTGGTGATTACACTTCTATTGATATACATATTGTGTAGTCTTATTTGGATGAAAATATGAAAATTACGGAGATATGCACTCGACATCGTATTCTTATATCTTGTTGCATTCCTCGGATCCAAAATATAGGTTGAACTCCACTAAAAGTTTAACTTTAAAATGTGCATATGTTTTTATTACACATTCGTGTATGCACACATTTAGGGGGAGTTCACTCTATGTTTTGTGGTTTCATTAGTATTGATACATATTTTTTATCCACATATATTGGGGGTCTCTACTTTGAAACATATTCTTTGAGTATATAAAACTTGTGCAGTTCATATATACTCATATCGCTTTATATTCAATTATTTGCAATTATGTTTATGGGACTAATGTGTGTGCCAAGTTATTTTAAAGTCTTAGTCCCGGATTATGGAAGACAACATGGAAATGACAATGCAAAGACAATAGAGGGATCATGGCTAGTGGCTTGAAATTTATTTTGTACCCTTTTTTATGCATTGCATTTGTTTTGCTTCTAAAAAAGTCTTCAGTGAAAGTCGGTAGTACCGACGTTGTCTTGCCAATATTACCACACTGCGGTATGACCGGGATAGTGGTGCTGTACTACTGCAACCAGGACGTACCTAAATCTTATTGGCGGTATATTTTTTACAGAACGACACCTTTTTATCTCGGTTGCTCACCTGGTGAACGGTAGTTCTGGAGTTTTTTTGGCAGAACTACCACAACCTAGATATTCTGAAATATAGAGAACGGTACGTTATCTCCAGAGAGGGCCAGTTTTGGACCTCTAAGGGAAGTGGTAGTACCTCCATATGTGAACGAAACTACCGCATGATCAACGGTAGTAGTACCACACCTTTCTGCAATAGCCTGTTTAGAAGCATTTAATGTAGGTATATCTTAGTAATTAATGTTAATTATTATGAGACTAACATTTTCCATGAGTTAGATGAATATGTTATGTTCCAAGGTGATGAAGATTTTGGATTGCATCATGAGTTGATGTCATCAAGTCAAGGTTCAAGAAGAGGATGCATCATGTATTGATGCATATCAAGATCTCGAAGAGGAGATGATCATAAGTTGATCATCAAGTCAAGAGAAGACCCATCATGTGTTGATGGAGGTCAAGTAAAGGATGCATCATGGGTTGATGCATATCAAGACAATGACCCGGACTTGAAGTGAAGATGTACGTCATCAAGCTTCAAGAAGATTTTTAAGTAGTTCTTCCAGTGAACTAAAGATTTGTGACTAATGTTCTTTTGGTCCACACCAGAAATTAACAGGTGGTGTAATGCTTTCAAGGAACAATGACTTTATAGTCTTCTACAGAGGGAAGGATTTCTTGTGCTCAGAACTCGCTGAGGCGCTGCTAGAGAGGGAAATATTAGCAAAGTCCCTACAAGATGAGGAGCAAGTGCGGCTAAATGCATCGTCGTCTTTTGGTTCCAGCACTGAGGCATTTGTAGAGCCAACTGTAGCCGGTACTCTTGGAGAGACTCTTGAGGCTAACTCTAAGTATGGAAATAAACTGGATGAGAATTACGCGGACGAGATGACAAGAACCGTAGAAGCTGCAAGGCATGCTGACCTCGTAAGGAAGTTAGAGTGGAAACTCTAAACTTGTAAGTGACAGTTTGAATAGTAAGATCACTTTGTCACATTCTCTTATGAACAATCCATTTTCTATAACAAGGTAGCATTTTTAATTAGTCTATCATAATCTCTAGATGAATTTAGCAAATCATATGGGGTATGGTACAGGCTACACCCTACACTGGAAACAAAACCACCGTACTGTGATACTAATTCAGTAATATTCGATAAGACATTTTATAACTTGAAAACTTGTAGTGAAGTCCACCTAGATATCGGACTTGTTTTCTTTCTGCAGAGTGCAGATGCACAATTTTAATTGCAAGCCATTTAGTATATACACAGATACAACTAAGCTTATGTGGTTAAAACGCTTGCATCACATGTAATGCACTGAAGATGCAATTTATGCAGTTTGAACGGAAATAATTTCACTTTATTTCTGTACAGGCAGGGAAAAAGATAGGGAAAGCTGAGAGGGTACTTGGAAAAGTTGAGACAGCCCTGAAGCCAACTGAAGGTACCAAACCGCCTGAAACAATAACAGATGAAGAGAGGTTCATGTTTCGGAAACTTGGTCTGAGGATGAAGGCATTTCTACTCCTTGGTAATCTCTAGTAACATGCTTAGGGCCACTTGTTTACTTTTGATTCTATAGTACTGGAGAAGTTTTTTTGGATCGCAGTAATATTCTTTTCCTTGTAATTCCTTTTGTTTTTTTGGGAAGGAGCAGTATGCCTTTTGCTCTAATCTTCTCGATCTAGATTCCTTATATAATACTTATATTTACATTCTTAATAACTTTATTTACATTCTTAATTTACATTGTTCTCACCGCTTTCAGGTAGAAGAGGAGTTTTTGATGGCACAATTGAAAATATGCACTTGCACTGGAAATACAGGGAACTGGTGAAAATACTAGTGAAAGCAAAGTCCTTTTCAGATGTCAAGAGGATAGCATTGTCACTTGAAGCTGAGAGTGGGGTCTTTTAGTTTCTGTGGACAAGGTCTCCAAAGGTTATGCTATTGTTGTGTTTCGTGGGAAGGACTATAGACGTCCTTCTACGCTGAGACCTAGGAATCTTTTGTCAAAGCGAAAGGCTTTAGCTCGCTCCATTGAGCTTCAGAGACATGAGGTACTATTTTTATTCTTGAATGGTCGAGGATGTTTACTAAATATTAAACCCAAGGAAACTGGTTCTGTTAGAGCATCATATCTTGGACTCTGTCAAAATAACTCAGTCATCCAGAAAGCAAAATTTTCATTCATCTATATCCTTTTCTTCACTAACATCATTTTTCCCTCTTTATTACAGGCCCTCAGTCGTCATATTGCAAAGTTAAACAGAAGGGTGAATCAGCTCAAAGCGGAACTGGTACGTACAGTATCCAACCGATTCAGTCTAAACAAAATCTTATGTACCAGGCGTATGCCATGCTAAATATTCATCCTTTTCAGCTCCAAATCGAAGGCGTGAAAGAGCAAGGAGATGAGGAGTTGTATGCCAAACTAGATTCTGCGTATTCGAGTGACGAGGAAGATGTGGAGGTGAGTGTATTGGATCCACAGAACGCCCGATTGAAATCATCCTTTGTTGATGGCTTCTCGTGGCTTTGTAACCGTCCACTGTTTTGCTATGTAGGATGAGGATGATGAGGCTTATCTCAGGAGCTTTGACGATTCGGCTGCTGCCGGCGACACTGCTCAGGATGGAGCCTCCCCTGACGGCAGCAACTCCAGTTGTGAAGATGATGGTGATTATTCTGAAGTTGACGGTCAATATGCTGAAGAAGAGGATGACGATGATGATTATGACGAGGAGGGTTTTGATTATGAAAATGACGAGGACGAGGACGAAGATGGCGCACCTTCGATAACTCCTGGTGGTAATCTACGACACGACACAGATTTAGATTGTTCCAAGAAAGAAGACCATAGTTTAGAAGGGGGTGGCGCAGGTGAAAAGAGTAATTATGCACGCGATAATAGTAGCAGAAGAAACTCATACGGTGAGCAGCCAACTGAACTGACGAACTACTGTAGTTGGGTAGACGTTCTTCACAGCAAGTAAAAATAAACTGCTACCATTCGTCAACTCATTTCATCTGGTCGGCGTCGGAAGGAATGAGGCCCTCCCCATCGGCTGTTGGATCGGCTTTGCTGATGGGGGGGCCTCACGGTGAGACCCTCCCCCATCGCATTTATTTTCGTCGGCGTCATCTCTTTTGCGACGGTCGTACTTCACATTCAAACACGTGGCGGTCGTGATTGGCTACCTTACGCTGTCCGAACGTTTGCATCCACGGTGATCCATAGAGGGGCCCTCTGCGTGCGTGATCTTACGTGCGTCGGCCACCGCGACGTTCGGGCCTCTGGGCTCACTCGACGCGGCGGATCTCGTGCCGCCGTCGGGCCACCCCATCGGAGAAGTGCGATCGACACAAGTAAACAAAGCGAAGGAAGCTCCGTGCCCCTAGGAAATGCTCCTCGTAAACCGTGCCGCGTGAAATAATACATAATATATTAATCTACTCTAGTTGATATGAAGCCTTGTTTCAAAAGAAAATTCTAAAATTTAAATGTTGAAAAATGTACTAGAGACTATCTATTAAAAATATTACCTCTAAAGATGATGTAGTATATATTAGAAATAATGTTATCTCTAACTATTTAAGATATCTAAAATACCAGTATGCAAGTGGTGCGTGGTGGGAGCAGATTCTCTCGAAACCTTCTCTCCGAGAGTGCCCGGTCCTTGCGTGTTTGTTTGCAGGAGTTTCATAAACTCTTTTTCTTTTTGGGAGAGTTTTCCTAAACTCTTACGTGTGCATCTAAATGGTTGCCGTGTCGAATTTTGGTTTTGATTAGAAAGAGTGTAATGCAATGTCTCATGCGAGTAGTATCTTCCACACTAAACGAGGGGCTTAGATTAGGGTGGCAAAAACTCGTGGCTCGTAGGCAGTTCGAGTCGGTTCGGCTCGAGCTCGTTTTTCGAGTCGAGTCGAGCCGAGCCTTATGTTTAGCTCAACAAAAAAGCGAGCCGAGCTCGAGCCGCTCGTCGAGCTATTTGGCTCGCCCAAAACTCTCCTACCCATGAACCCTTCCAAGCTTCCACTGCAGTCTTCCACCTCCCCGTGGCCGGCCGAGTCACTCGACTCTCGACCTTCTCTCCTCTCTCTCTCTCTCAGATCCCCCGACGCCTTGCGGCGCCGCGCGCCCATCCACCTCCGGCGTGGCGACTCCCGATCCACTGCCGCCGCGGCGCCCGCCAATCCACCCCTCCGGCTCCCAGACCAGATTCACCCTAGACGCCGCCGCCCGTCCACCCTCCGGCTCGCAGATCCACCCGACACAGACACGCCGCTTGCCGTCCACCCCCTCCGGCTCCCAGATCCACCCGCCGCCGCCGCGCCCCCCCTCCGGCTCCCGGTCTCCCGACCTCGGCTCCTCTCGATCTCTCTCTCTCTCGATCCCTTCCCCCCCCGACGCCGTCGGCCCGCGCCGCCCATCCACTCTCCTCCTCTCCCAGATCCCCTCGCACCCCCATCCACCTTCGGCGACCGGCTCCCAGATCCACCCGATGTCGCGGACGTCCTCTTGCCCTTGTTGAGATCCTCTGGTTCAGAGACCTCCGAGGCCTTCTTGTCTCGGACCTTACACACGGCGCCCTTGCGGACGAGCAGCTTAGTAGCCTTCCATTCGTCGGTGCTGGTGTCGACGACGGTGACCTCGGTCTCGGTGGACCTCTCGCCGTCCTCATCGGCGGCCCGCTCGGCCAGGCGGGGCTTCCTGGCCGTGGCCTTAGCCTTAGGGTGCTTAGCCTTGGGAGGTGGCTCCAGGGCGACGGCGTGCTCTCCAGCCGACGTGCCGCGTCGTCCTCAGTCGAAACGACGCCGACGTGCATGGATCGGGATCGGCGTCAACAGAGCTTGGAGTCTCGTGCGCTAGGGAAGAAATCGGCCGGCGTTGGGGCCTCCTCCTCGGCACTAGCGGGTGGGCGTGGATCCGGTCATCGCCTACTCAGCTCCCAGTCCCACTCCCAGGCACCTCCTGACATCGCCAAACCGACATCGTCGTCCTCGGTGAGTCCTTTGTGCTTGTGTTTTTGGCTATTCTGTCCAGTGGCTCAAGAGAAGATGTGATAACAGAAAATACCATTTTGTGATAATCAGATTGCATGTGTATTGCTCAAGAGAAGATGTGATAACAGAAAATACCATTTTGTGATAATCAGATTGCATGTGTATTGCTCAAGAGAAGATGTGATAACAGAAAATATGATATAAGCTCTTGCTATAAAAATGTGTCTGTATGATAACAGAGTTGCATGTGTATTGCAAATATGATATAAGCTCTTGCTATATGATATGAGTTGCATGTGTATTGCTAGATGAGATCCAACGATGCATACACAAGTCCTTTGCAAACTTGTTACATTAGCGGCGATCTGGAGCATATATGATCAATGCACACAAAATATTCTACTTGATGATATGATCAATGCACACAAAATATTCTCCAGTATGATAAGAGATGCAAGACATTTCATTCTGTGCATGAAGCTGCCGAAAGAACAAAAAACGGTGCAGTCCATTGTCCCCAAATGCTTATGAAACGTCCTAACAAGGCAACATCCTTAGAGGAGATGACTGAATCCTGCTTGTTGGTTTGTCATGCACTCCTTTGTAGGTACTGTAACTCATCAGAATCTGGCGAGTGTTAACTTCACTCATCCTATGACAATAAAAGGTGGCATGGATGGTGTTATGTTGACAACTTGACATGGATGGTATTATATGGATTGTTATGTTGACATGAATGGATCGTTATATGGTATTATTTTGACATGAATGGACTCTTAAATACTTAAATATTAAGTGTTAAGTCTTTCTATTGAATTGATTATATTGACATGGATGTTGACATAGATGGATTGTTAAATATTAAGTGTTAAGTCTTTCTGTTGAATGGATTATGTTGACATAGATGTTGGCATGGACTGTTATGTTGACAATGACATGGAATCATGGATTGTCTGTTAAATATCAATTTATCAACTGATATGTTGAATTAAATGGATTATGTTGAATGAATAGATGTATCATGTAAACTTGTGATTGTGAATTTGTCATGTATGATGTATGTGAGTATGTCTTTAAGAAAACCATTGAATAGATGGTTCTGGAGTCTGGACTTTTGCATTTCAGCATTTCTGATTGTCATTCGTATTCTCTGCCTGCTGGCCTGCTGCTTGCTTTGTTGTCTTCGAGTCGCCGAGCTGAGCCACCGAGCCGAGACAGGCTCGCGAGCTGGCTCGAGCCGGCTCGAGCCGGACTTCGAGCCGAGCCGAGCCTGCCCCTTGGCTCGTGCCCGGAACGAGCCGAGCCGAATTCCAGACCGAGCCCGGGCGAGCTTGGCTCGAGCCGGCTCGGCTCGGCTCGTTTCCAGCCCTAGCTTAGATATAGCTTGATACATATTGGAGAGGTATATATTCCTTCCATTATGCGGAAAATTAAGTGTGTGTGGGTCAACTTAAGAGGTCATGCATTGAAGTGGAACACTCTCTCTCCTCTTAGACAGAACTGATAAATGTATAATAGCAGCACACATGTATTCTCATTGCATTTACGTATATGTAGTACATTGGTGGATAAGTACATGTAGACATTAGCAACTGAAACAAGCTAAGAAAGTGGATCGCGGTTGCATGTCGAGCCCAAGACGCGCATGTAGTCTTTGGTGCATGTCGGAAGACTTGGTACGTGGCGGGATCCATGCGGCGTGTAGTGTCTACCCTCCCCCACCCCACCCCCACCCCCACGCGCATCTCCCCACACACCCCCACGCGCAGTCTTTGTATCTAGCGAGAGAACCGTTGGTGTGAAATTTGTATGGTGAAGAATCTAGACCCGTTATTATGAGTTAATGGAGTTTGGTGATTACACTTCTATTGATATACATATTGTGTAGTCTTATTTGGATGAAAATATGAAAATTACGGAGATATGCACTCGACATCGTATTCTTATATCTTGTTGCATTCCTCGGATCCAAAATATAGGTTGAACTCCACTAAAAGTTTAACTTTAAAATGTGCATATGTTTTATTACACATTCGTGTATGCACACATTTAGGGGAGTTCACTCTATGTTTTGTGGTTTCATTAGTATTGATACATATTTTTATCCACATATATTGGGGGTCTCTACTTTGAAACATATTCTTTGAGTATATAAAACTTGTGCAGTTCATATATACTCATATCGCTTTATATTCAATTATTTGCAATTATGTTTATGGGACTAATGTGTGTGCCAAGTTATTTTAAAGTCTTAGTCGGATTATGGAAGACAACATGGAAATGACAATGCAAAGACAATAGAGGATCATGGCTAGTGGCTTGAAATTTATTTTGTACCCTTTTTATGCATTGCATTTGTTTTGCTTCTAAAAAGTCTTGATGAAAGTCGGTAATACCGAGCGTTGTCTTATAATATTACCACCTTTGCGGTATGGCCGGGATAGTGGTGTTTGTACTCACGCAACCGGGGCGTACCTAAATCTTATTGGCGGTATATTTTTTCTGAGCGACACCTTTTATCTCGGTTGCTCACCGGTGAGCGGTAGTTACGGAGTTTTTTGGCGAACTACCACAACCTAGATATTCGAAATATAGAGAAGCATGCGTTATCTCCGAGAGGGCGATTTTGGACCTCTAAGGAAGTGGTAGTACCTCCATATGTGAACGAAACTACCGCATGATCAACGGTAGTAGTACCACACCTTTCTGCAATAGCCTGTTTAGAAGCATTTAATGTAGGTATATCTTAGTAATTAATGTTAATTATTATGAGACTAACATTTTCCATGAGTTAGATGAATATGTTATGTTCCAAGGTGATGAAGATTTTGGATTGCATCATGAGTTGATGTCATCAAGTCAAGGTTCAAGAAGAGGATGCATCATGTATTGATGCATATCAAGATCTCGAAGAGGAGATGATCATAAGTTGATCATCAAGTCAAGAGAAGACCCATCATGTGTTGATGGAGGTCAAGTAAAGGATGCATCATGGGTTGATGCATATCAAGACAATGACCCGGACTTGAAGTGAAGATGTACGTCATCAAGCTTCAAGAAGATACTTAAGGCAAAGGTATTACTAGCTAGGGCTAAGGATGCATTCCTAGTCTTTTACCGGTCTTGGTGTTTGGTTGGAAGACTGGATTACTAGTACAGGATTGTCGTACTATTAAGAGGGGTCTTGTCTAGTAGCTTGAGTCTCATCATGTGTTGATAGCTTAATCTTGCTTGCTCTAGCTCTTGGTGGCATGATGTTGTTATTTGCGATAGCCGAGGCTCATGTATTTAATCCTTATAGCATGTGACTATACTTTGCAAATGTATTTTACAAATAGTTGAAGTCCATGTACCTACTCCTTGTGGCATGATCTAAGTTTGCAAATGTATTTTGCAAATTGCTGGGGTTAATGCATTTTCCCTTGTCATGGTCTAAGATTGCTTGTTGCTATTTCTTTAAACTTAGACCATGGTAGTGGCTCTTTGGAGTTGTGCTTTTGATTTGATCAAATGTGTTTGAGATCAATCAAATAGGTGGGTTGTGTATCCCTCTGAATAAGCTTTCCATAGAGTCTAAGATCACTCAATTCCGACATTGAAGAAAAAAATATGATATTTTTATCGAGTGTCGTCTGTACTGAAATTGGACTTCGGTAGTACCGCCCGAGAAGAGAGGTATTACCGTAGAACGGTACTATCGCCCATTGTACTGCGGTACTACCGCACAAAAAACTTTAACGACTAGTTTTTGAGCTGTTAATGCACCCGTACGACCGATGAATAGTAGAAAACGGTAGTACCAGAGTTTGTACGGCGGTAAATCCTGATTTTTGGTCCCAACGGCTAGTTTTTGTATGTGGGCTATAGATACTCACCTTGGCTGGTTGAGAGATATTACTTGCCATCCCATTTCACTCACTTGAGCTAGTGTGAGGTTCTCCTCTCAATTGTGCATATGTTGCACCTTGTGAGCAAAGAGAGAGGTCTCTAGTTGCATGTGTTGCATCTAAAGGTGTATTTTGTATCCACTCGAGCTTGTGCATTTGTTGCACTTGGTAAGAGCTAAGCAAGGGGCTTGGCTTATTACTCTTGGTGTTCTTGACACCTACACGGCGTGGGCGTCGTGGACCGTGATCTTCTCAAGAAGCTTGTGAGAAGGCCGCGTGTTGTGAAGGTTGGAACTCACCTACCCGAGCGGAAAGAGCTACCACTAGTGTAATTGAGGTGTTTGGCTTAATTCGTGGAGCCGGTCCAATTAGTTTAAGCTTACCTCAACGTGGATTAGAGGAGACCAGCAAATCTCCAAACACCACAATAAAACGTCATTGTGTCATTATGGTTTATTTCTCTTGTGTTTTACTTTGTGCTATTTACATTCCTAGAATTAAATTACTTATAGTCTTTGTATGTTTGCTATCATTATCAATAGCCTTATAATGTTGGTGCACTTAGTCAAAGACTAGTTGATTTAGGTTTTAATTGAGCAAAACTGAATTGTTTTACAATTCCGCATAAAACTAGGTTTTAGCCAAAAGATTTTAAACCGCATATTCACCCCCTCTAGTTGGCCTCTTCGATCTTACAGACGGTACACCCATTTCCCCCGTGACAACATTCATGCCAACCAGTCGTGGTACAAGATGCCACGTGTCATTCTGGACTAGTGTGTTGAACTCCTCACGCATAGCCTGAGTCCAGTGGGGATCGAGCAAAGCAGCCTTGGAAGAGGAGGGTATAGGAGAGATAGGCGCGGCAATGAGGTTCAATCAACGAACCGGATTCGGCCGATTTTGGCGTGAGTTCGCATGGAGTGTTGGTTGGTGGGGTGCGGAATAGGGATGGCATTGGAGGAAGCTCGGGTAGGTGAGGTGGTGAGTGATCGGTGCGAGACGGAGGTGGGAGTGGCGCATGAACCGAGGTTTGTTGAGGCGAGGTGATTGGAGTGCGTGACGCAAGGGTAGTGGAGGGAGGCAGCGAAAGAGGTACCGAAGTATAGTCGGTGGCTATCTCGTGGATAGAAGGAGGTGAACGGGATAGATGTTGGAAGTGGAAGGTGTGCTCATCGAACACGACATGCCGCGAGAGGAGGACTCTACTGGAAGGGACATGAAGACAACGATAGCCCTTGTGTTCGAGCGGATACCCGAGAAATACACATGGTAGAGAACGGGGAGCTAGTTTGTGGGGAGTGGTGGCCAATGTATTTGGGTAGCATAAACACCCGAAAATGCGAAGGTGTTCGTAGGAGGGTGGAGAGTGAAAGAGAAACTGGTAGGGGGTGAGCGGTGGTAGGGCTTTAGTTGGTCGTATATTTAGCAAGTACATAGTTGTGCAAAGAGCTTCTGCATAATAACTCGTTGGCATCTGTGCTTGCAAGAGGAGTGTGCGTATGACATCATTGATTGTGCGCAAATCTCGTTTAGCCTTTCCATTTTGTTGTGAGGTATAAGGGCAGGAGAAATATGGTAGAATGTAAATGCAGATGGAAGAAGTTCTGATTTCTAGAGTTATCAAACTCTTTACCGTTGTCACATTGAGGAAATTTGATAGGCTTGGCAAAGTGAGTAGAGACGTAGCTATGGAAGTTGAGAAAGATAGAGTAGACGTCCTGTTGGGACCCGGACCAATGGATCTGAGCTATATGTATATTCTCAACTAGTCCCATGATTAGTAGCTAGTTCATAAAGTTTGCAACATCGATTAAATCATATCCATACAACAAGGTAGCTAAGAAGCAGACAAATTAATATTACGTAGTAGAAAAATGACCTTATGGTCAAGACTTACAGAGTTTGCAACGCAGGGCTAAAGATAACATAGCAAACTTGCAGCGGAATAACAAACTCGTGGTAGCCATCCAACATGCCCACAGGCAATCGAGTGGACAACACATCCTAGCTTGCATAGTATTCAAAATATTCCTCCTCGCAGAATTCTGAGTTCCCTGGTTCTTCTGCAAAGACTGATCAACAAATGGCGTATAGCCGTGAGTATATAAAATACTCAGCAAGTCGTAGGGAAATATATGCAAATAGTATTCATACGAGGCTTGACAAGGATAGCTTTATGACTATTTTGCAGAAAGCAGTATTGACGGTAAATATAGTAAATAAATTGAAGAGCATAATTTATAAGATTAGGTACAAAAGTAAACAAGTTTTTTGAAACAACTAGTGAACACCCCCGTTCACTTCCCAACCAACAATCAGATCGCTTCACAACCAATATTTTTTATAAAAATCTACCCCTCGTGTGAAATCACCAGACATTGTCTATAACTGGGGACACAACTATTCAAATAGTTTTACACTCTGCAGAGGTTGTACAGCTTGATCCACAAGAGATAATCAACTTATAATGTCCGTTTAACACACTTCCGAGGTGTACAACTAAGTGATTATCATAAGGCTTTTATAAAACTCTGTTTTGACTCGATCCTGCTCGCTAAGGTTTTGTCATTGTGGACCCCCTCTTGCACCACTTATCAACCCTTAACAGAACCGAACCAAAATATTGCTAATTAGTTGGCCAGGTCCACCCCATCCTGGACATGTGGTTGTACGGTATAGCCCAAATCAATGGCGCACAAAGTTAAGTCCTTAGTGACTATTTAGGCGAGGCAACCACATCCCAAAAATTCTCCTCCTTTACTGCACGATCATGCGCCTGAGTATGATATCATTTTCGGCTCAACCCGACCAAATGGCAACCCTTGCCATGGCATAACAAATTTTAACAAAAGTGGCCACACCACAATTCCATAAACCTACAGAGCAAGAGTGGAAGGAGCGAAGACAAAGGTGCTCTGGGAAGAGGTGGAGGAGAGGGCGGTGGAACCGGCTGTGCCATTGCCGACAGTGGGAGCCGATGGAGAACCTATTTCACTCATTGTTGGGAAGAGAATCGCTCGTAGTATGGTACCACGATAAATGTATAATGGCAGCACACATGTATTCTCATTGCATTTACGTATATGTAGTACATCGGTGGATAAGTACATGTAGACGTTAGCAACAGAAACAAGCCAAGAAAGTGGATCGATAGTTGCATGTCGAGCCCAAGACGCGCATGTAGTGCTGGTGCATGCCGGAAGACTTGGCACCAGTGAAATCGTTATCGACGAAATTTCGTCGGTTACCGCCGGTAATCGGTGTTACCGCCGGTAGCCGGTAGAAATCAAATCCAGCGGTGAAATTTCGGTTTTGATAAAATTTATTCAAAAAAATTCGAATTTGCATGAATTATGTTCGAATTTGATTTCTTTTTAATTACAAATTCAAAAATTTCATTTTTTTTTGAAAATTTCGCCGAAATTCCTAGTTTTCACCAGTAACCGGCCTTACCGGTCCTCTCCGGTAAAATTTTGAAACCGAAAATGTTTTCACTGCTTGGCACGTGATCCCCCATGCAGGTGTGTGTAGCTGTCTAACAAGTACGTAATACACAATGGATTTGGGATGCCCTTATGCAGTATTAGCGTATGAACTTGCACGTGGTTTTGTCCCATGTTTTAAAATCGTACTATCCAGTCGAAAACCCGTTGAAATTTAAAAGGTGGAATACTAGTTCTGTTCGGTTGCATTTCTATACAGGGGACACTACATCTTTTTTTCCTCTTTTGAGAGGATCGGCTTTTGTTTCCTTTTAGACATAACTAGTTATGTGCCTGTGCGTTGCAACGGAAAATTATTTTTGACATAGAATATGTTGTTACAGCTTACCAATCTCCCTAGTGTCATTCATAAGTTAAAACTTTAATACATTGCTAGCTTGCGAGATGATCTGGGTCGTTGATTGATGGTTGATCTGACGGACGTTGTTGATAGTGGTGTGGGAGCGGTTCGTGGCCTTCCAAGCCACCTAACCATCACTCGCCGATCCAATGGATGTGAAGAGCGCTACTGAGGACATCTCCACCGTTGAAGGGGGACGGACGACCATCGATTCATTCTTTTAAGTAGTAGAGATAGCACTGGCTGTTTTAGTTTGGAGTTTTGAAACCTCAGGCAAATTTTGCCATTAGACATGAGTCTATTCAAGCAACAGCTACATTATTACCCTATATATTCATGGTGACATTAGCATTTCTCATCCCAGTTAAGGCTTGTTTGGATAAGAAGAGATTACAACTGATCCTATCGGATTGTCATATATTTTAGTTCAAATTTTGAGTTAACCCGAAGGAATTAAGTCGGATCATAGTTTATCCAAATACGTCCTTAACCGTGCCCCACAGATTAGATCAGTTATCAGCATGTGAAGTAATGTACACGGTTCCTAGTAATTAGGCCTTATTTAGGACAAGGTCTTGGCATGCATGTGACTCTTGCCTACACATATGGAACGGATCAAACACCTTTTGCACTTTAGCCCCCACGTACCAATACCAAACTTAGAATAACCCAGTATCCATATCATTAAGATGTACTTAGCCACTCTCAGGCTTAGTTAATGAATGAGTGTACTTGACACCGAACGAAAGGGACAAACAAATTCCCTGAATCCCAGTGAAGTGGCTTTCACGTGACCAACCTAACAAGTGATGATGAGTTCAGCTTCTTAAGTATTTTTTCACCAAATTTCAATAAAGCAAATAATTTAATTCTAATACCTATATTATATTATATATATATTTGAAAATTTTAAACGTGTAAAACCCTCTAGTACACCGAGTGGCAGGAGGAGGACATGCGTGATTGCTCCTAGAAGGAAACCCATCTCATTTCCAGAAAAGCGCGTACTGACAACTCCCCCCACCCCCCCAAGACAAAGCGCTCGGATCGATCGAGCCCGGCGCCCATCGCGGGCCCACCACCACACACTGGGCCCAGCACACCGTCCCCACACGTCAGAGACACGGAGCCCCATCTCATACGCACCTCCTCCACCGCCTCTACGGTTCTACGCTAGAAGTAGCAGAGGCGGCGCCACCCGTAGTAGCCGTAGGCGAAGTCCGACTTGCAGCGCGTGTCTCTGTGGGCGGCGTCGCGATCCCCCCGAGCTTGCCCCCCCCCCCGCTGGCGATGAGGGTGGGCGGAGGGAGAGAGGCGAGATCGGCGGCGGGGACGGCGCTGTGGCTGGTGCTGATCGCGACCGCCTGCGGCTTCGTCGTCGTCGTCCTCAACCTCCCCGAGTTCGACCGCTACCGCTCTGGCCCCGGTGAGCCGCCCGCCCGCTCGCTGAGCCTAATCTTTCTTCGCGCCGGTGCTAGTGATCCGTGCTTAATTAGCGTTAATTTGTTTGGAGCCTGGGGTTTAGTGGCGTGTTTGGTGTGCTAATAACGATGGCTTTTGCGTGTTTGGGGCTTTGGGGGTGCAGGTGCAGGTGCAGGTGCGGAGTGCGCAGGGGGGGCCCAGGAAGTGAGTGATTCTGGTTCAAATCCAACTCCATTTCTCTTCGTTCCGTTCCGTTCCGTATTTGTTTTGTTCTTTCAGTTGTTGATTTTAGTTTTGGTTACTGCAGAGGCTGCAGACTGGAGAGGTTACGAGACTAAACGTGGTGGCCGGAGAGGTAACTTTTGATCTTACCATGGTTGCCTGTTTGGTTGCATTTGCGCATGTAACATTCGGTAATTTCTGTATGATTCTGTATCTCCAAGTAGTTTGGTCGGACGTGGTTATGGAGTGGGGAAACGGGATTTTTTAAATCATTTATCCCGGCTTTGAACCGTATTCTATTATTTGTATTTATTTTGGGCTACATTAACCTGGTTTGAATTTCCTGTTTGATATTCCGCATTTCAGCCTACGCGAAATGACGGTTATACCCCTATGTCTTGTGCCCTTCTTCTTCCTCTCGCCACCGTTGGAATTTTTGTTTGCTTCTTTGCTCTGTCTACTACTTCTTGCGGAGAAACTTGCTTCGCTCGGTAGACAGCGCCCTTTCTCCGACTCTCTTCTTCACGTGAGACCGCCTCCCGTGGGACCCACTGGTTGCTATTGCTTCGATGTGACTAGACGGTTAGACCGAAGCTCACCTAGATACATGGCTCTTGGCTAACTGTTGAACCGAAACGACAACTAAGGGGATGAATAGGAGCACGATCCATTTTCCACTAAGATGGGATTCAACACGATTGTCATACCAATAGCTATGAGAGCTATGAAGATCAATATATAAGCACAACAGAAGTCTTGTATTGAATCCAATCAAAACCCTGGAGCAAAACAACCAAAATCAACAAAACCTCGATTTTTAAGTGTTGGGCGGTCTGACCTCTATATCAATGGCGGTCTGACTGGTCACCTTGAGTGGTCTGACCTTCAGCTTGATGAACAGTGAAATCAGCCAAAAAATGAAGTTGCAAATAGGTCCAACTTTTGATCTACAACTCCAAACTCGATGAAACTTGGAACACACCTTCTCTAGGATATCAGGAATCTATTTCAATCAAAGATCGTGAAGATTCTTGGCAAAATTCCGACCTTTTTCTGTTTGAGTGAAGAATGGTCCAAAACCGAGTCAAAATGAAAAATAGATCCAAAAACTTGCTCGTGGGTTAGAGATGATCAAGATAATCCTAGATGAGTTCCACATGTCACATCAAGCAAGATTAGGCGAAACCAAACAAAAACTTGAGAATCAAATAAAACCCCAAAATCACAAAGTAGAGAGTAAGAACGAAAAGAGACTCATCTCAAGAGAACTTGCATAGATTGATTTGTGATTGTTGCTGGTTTACAGCCACTCCATCAAGGAGGACAAAACTCAATACATGAGCACACAATCAATCTTCTCTCAAGAATCCTAACCTCACCACTCCCTAATCTCAAAAGCAAATTAGGGTTTCAAAATAAACAAAAAGGATCCAGGAGGGGCTACAGCACCCTCCCATATTTATAGTGGAGGCTAACCTTCTAGAAGAGTTTCCTATTGGGCACCCGTTAAGCCCACACACAAACGGGTTTAACACACGCACGTATTTTAAAGCGCTGTCTTCATCTTCTCTTGACCTAAACCGCTTCTCCTTGCGTCGTCTTGTGCCGCGGTTTAGCCAAAAGCAATCAAGGCGGTATTTTAGTGATATTACCAAAATACCCCTTCTCGATCCTTCTCCAGAGACCGAGTCCAATCTTCATGAAGCAATCCCATGCTTCGCCACGTGTAGGTTGATCAACGGCTCTCATCATGTCGGCAAGTCCCTCCCATCCGGCTCCCACCGAAACCACCATGGCACTTGCAGGACCGCGTCGCTTGATGCAACCCGTCGCACCGAACTTCCCGTTCGGTCATTCTTGTCCATTTTGCGCCATGCTGGAATCCATAGACTTCACATGGCATCATTGATCGTTTTGAACCTCAGCTCTCCAAGCCTAGTCCCGATCATCCTCGCCGTTGACCTCCAAGCAACCTGCACAACAATAGACCAAGAAATCGATTCTGGGAACAAGTTCTTCGAAACTTGACCCACGTTAGTCAAAACATGCGTCATGCAACATATAAGCACTGAAACTCATGAACTTGACTTAATCAACAAACATCGCCGCCAAAATGGCGACGAACAAGTGAAAACCGGTCTGACCGCCACCCATGGGCCGGTCTGACCGCCCTCTGGCCGGTCTGACCGCCCAGCAAGGGACTTAGCCAATTTTCGACCCTTGAAATGCGAAACCTATATGGAAATTTCAAACGAATAGATCTTTTGACTGGAAGCTCCAAAAATTATGAGACCAAGTGTATGATAAACCCGTCTCTTGCCTACACCCTCTATTTTTGGCCCAGCTCCAAATTCCACCAATCATATACTGGCCGGTCCGACCGCCCCCCTTTTTTTTTCTTTTCTTATTGCTTCTCCACACACCTAGATACATGGCTCTAGGCTAACTTTTATATCCATACGCACAACCGACTCAGACACGTATTCAAAAGAAAAAAAACTTTCTCCTACTCGGATACAGAAACCAAAATAGAAACTGAAAAACTAAAACAAGATTAGATCCAACAGCCACCGCCTCCTCTCGCCCGCGCCACTCCCCCTCCTGGCTGCTTCCTCTCCGCCATGGCAGTCGCCCACTCCCTCCTCCACCTCGCGGCCCCCAAGCCCATCGCCGTCTCCACTCACTCCCTCTCGCCTCTCACCACTGCGGTCCACCTTCACCTCCCCGCCCACCGCCTGCACTGCCTCGCGGCCTCCTGTAGCTCCGGCCACCGGTTTCGCCCATGGAGAAGCCGCTGACGCTAAGGGAGGTGCGCATGGGCACGGGGAGGCTGCGTGGGATTCACAGTAGTAGTCGAAGGCGTCGGGGAGGAGCCGAGGAGGGCTGACAGCGAGAGCCCGAGGCGGCGCGAGCGGCTCATCGTGGGGGTGGCGCCGGGGAGAGGGGGAGCTCCAACCAATGATGGGGGGCGGAAGAGCTCTAGGTGGGAGGAATCGGGCCGGGACTCACCGTGCGAGAGGTAGCGGTCGTGGCGGTGGTTTTGGCCGAAGGAAGGGAAGATGACGAGCGACGAGCTCCCTTGCGTGGATCCTGTAATTGCTCGAGGGGTTTTGAGGGAGGTTCTTGGGAACACGTTTTGACGCGCTCGGTTGGGAGAGAGGCACATCGGGTTGGCAGGAACGGCGGGCGGAGGCGGCATTCTATCGGGCGGCGGGCACCGTTTGAGAGGAAGACATTCTGGGCGTGGCAGCGGCCAACAGAAGGAGAGGAGGTGAACATTGGAAGGAGGAAGATGAGGCGGTGCGTGCGAGCACGTTGGCGCAGGTCGGGGCTCACAGAAATGGTGGTGGCGCACTTGTGGGGCATGGCGGTCGAAACAAAGGAGTGTCTCCTCGAGCCTAACTCCATTCTCTGGAGCACGAGGGAGAGGGAGAGGGAGGTGGAAGCGGCGGGGTAGGGGTGAATTCAGCTGTGGCTTAAGTAGAGGGGAGGCCGAGCACGATTTCATGTGGCTTCGGTGGCGAGACAGAGCTTATGGGCGAGTTTCTTTGGCGAGGCAAAGCAAGGAAGAAAACATGAGAAGATGAGAGGAGGAAGAAGGGGAAGAGGGCATTTGTGATATTTCGCGTGGGCTGAAATAGCAAATATAATAAAAAAATGTGGAAATGGCAAAACATCAAACAAGAAAATCAAACCAGGGTAAATAATCAATGTAGTCCAAAATAAATGCAAATAATAGAAGGCAATTTAAAGGCGGGGCAAATGATAAAAAAATCCCTTGTTTAGTTCGTGCTGAGGTATAGTAGTGTTGAATATCTATGCTCTGTTGTCCAAATGGGTCGCCTGGCACGACACGGGCCCGATTAGGCCAGGCCCAGTTGGCCCGGCTAACTAATCGAGTTGTGCCGGCCCGTGGGTCGGGGTGCCAACCCAGGCACGACACGCCGGCCTCTCGGGCCGGCCCAAGGACGTTAACCCCGCGGGCCAAGTAAGCCCGACCGCCGCCTCTACGACCGGCTACCTCAGCCGCCACTACCACCTCCTCCGTCGTCGGTTGTGCCGTGCCATGCCTGGCCCGTCACTACGCGTGTCGTGCTGGGCCGGCCCGCTCGGGCGGGATGCCGACTCAAGCATGACACGCCTAGTCGGGCTGTGTCGGCCCAGCCCAGCAATAGTGTCGGGCCGTGTCGTGCACGGGCCGGGCTAATAGTCCCGTGCTAGCCTAATCTAGGATGAAGTAGAACGACTGGGAAATGCCTAGGCTTTTGTCAGTGCAAAGTAAGTAGAGACTTAAAGTACTAGTAGGGAGATGATTTAATTTGGTGCTTTTTTCCTTGCGTGCGTAAAGCGGTCATGGTTGATGCTTTTCTCAGTTTTGTTTTGTTCCCCACTACAAGATGATTTGACATTTTGTATATGTTTCTGAAACAATTAACATTTAACATTGTTTTTTTACTGGGGTTTGGAGTTTAGACCTGTTTTTTCAACAAATGCTCTTGAGAGAAATTAATGCCAGTTAGCTTTTCTGCAGATAGAAGGACAATCTGATGAAATGGCTGCAGAAGAAGATGAAAGAATCTCTAGGTCTTCCCCTGGCACTAAAGTGAAGATATGGATGATGCAAGATCAGGTAATTATGGCCAAGGCCTACTTGGAGTTTGCTTCGCGGCATGGCAGTGCACATTTAGTCCGAGAGTTGAAGTTGAGGATGAAAGAGACGGAAAGGGCAATAAGTCACTCTAGCGGTGGTTCCCGTGTACCTGAGAGGTAAGCTGTAGCATATCAATGATCTGTACATAAAGGATTAACTTGTAACAGTAATTCAGTCACACGCTCACACTAGAAAATTTTAAAATAAAAATAGATTGTCATGCTGAAAGTTTTGTTGAAGAGTCAACTTTTGTGATTGAGACCAAAACCATTTTGCAGTGCATTGCAGAAAATGAGGACGATGGAAATGACCCTATCTAAAGCTCAGAGGACCTACCCACATTGCTCTCTGATGACAGCAAAGCTACGTGCAATGACACATCATAGTGAAGAATTGGTTAGAGCACATCAAAGTGAATCTTCATTCCTTGAGCAGGTTGCCGTGAGGACGTTACCTAAAGGCCATCACTGCTTAGCAATGCGACTTACCTCAGAATACTTTTCGGTAGATCCTAAGGAACGTGAGTTTCTTAAAAGATACAAGCGGATGGATGGATTTTATCATTATGCAATATTCTCAGACAATGTGCTAGCAAGTGCAGTGGTTATCAACTCTACAATTTCTGCATCTAAGGTGAGACCTTTGATTTGTCGAGCACTAATATTTAACATGCTTGCCTAGGAGTATTTTTTTTTCCTTACGTGCATTTATGTCTGTTTATATCATATTCTATGCTTCTCTATTATATAAAAATTGCTGCGAGGGACATATTTGATGTATAGTTTTTCTTTGATGATTTCATTTATTCATGTGGTATGATGAACCTGTAAATATGAGGAACATGTGTCCAAGAAGGACTGCACTATGAATTCTTGGAGTAACACAGTTGGATTTATTTCATTTTATTCATGTCTTAAAATTTGCTTTTGATTGGACTTATTTTCTTTGGCAGGATCCCAAAAGGATAATGTTTCATATTGTAACTGATGCATTGAATTTTCCTGCAATGATGACGTGGTTTCTGACAAACCCACCAAGTCCAGCCACAATTCGAATTGAAAGCCTGGATGATTTGAAATGGCTGCCAGCTGATTTCAATTCTAGATTTAAGCAGAAGGGCATCCGAGATCCAAGATACACGTCTGCACTTAACCACTTACGCTTTTATTTGCCGGAAGTATTCCCTTCTCTGAGCAAGGTTCTACTCTTGGACCATGATGTGGTAGTCCAAAAGGACTTAACTGGATTATGGGAGATAGAAATGAAGGGTAAAGTAAATGGTGCTGTTCAGACATGCATTTCTCGTGATGGTTATCATCGATTGGAGAACCTTGTTAACTTTTCTGATCCAAGTATCTTTTACAAATTTGATGCAAAGGCTTGCATATATGCATTTGGGATGAACATTTTTGACCTCAAGGAATGGCGCAAACAGGGTTTGACTGCAACTTATGATAAATGGTTTCAGGTGGTAAGTGTGCATTTTTACTTATTATACTAATATTCTCTGTCAAAAAAAAATGATAAATTTTAATGACGTTTCACACATGCATTTGGTACAACTAACATAAGTATGTGTTTGCATGAGTTGTCCAATTTTGGACAAATATGAATTCTGGCATAAATTAGGATCTTCATAATATCAAATTGATGTATATTTTTTATCCAATTGTGTTTTATTGGTATAACTAGAATTGAATTGTTGGGCTAGGTACAATACGAGGCAGCACTAATTTACTCAATGTTTTCAGTAGTTATGGGTCTGTAGATACTTGTCTCAGTGTCTCTAGTTACCAAGAACTTGATTGTGTTGTGTTAGGAGATCAACTAATTTAGCAGCCAGGTCTACCTGAAGACTTCGTTTGCGTGTACCATCCTACTTTGGTGGCCAGGTCTTAATGGAGTTTGTTGCCTGTATGATCCGAAACCGGCTGTAATCTTGACACCAATCTCATGCACGCTACCTGGAAGCTAGTATTCACCCAAAAATGAGGTGCAGCCCAAGACTTTTGGTTACCCGGCCTAAAATCCACTCTACTCTGGAGACGTGTAGACTTGGTGAAGGCTGAACCGGTTTTTGACCTAAAATGATAAAAACAACACTTACGAATTCAATTCATTTGATTGACTCCCCGTAGAAAAGGTTTAGCTAATGCAAGAATCTTTTTTTTTTAGTGAGCAGCAGTTTACAACAAAAATTCTAAAATGTCATTTTTATCCAATGAAGAAGTTTAGTTCTATTGCTGTTTCTCATCACGTTATTTATCTTTACTTGCCGATTTGCAGGGCAAAAGGCGGAGGTTATGGAAGGCAGGAAGCTTGCCACTGGGCCAGCTTGTCTTTTACAACCAAACAGTGCCTCTTGACCGCCGGTGGCATGTTCTTGGGCTTGGCCGTGACAGAAGCGTGGGAAGAGAGGAAATCGAGAGCGCCGCCGTCGTCCACTACAGCGGGAAGCTCAAGCCCTGGCTGGAGATCTCCATTCCGAAGTACAGACACTACTGGAACAGTTTCCTTAACTACGATAACCCATACTTGCAGCAGTGCAATATCCAGAGATAGAAGCAACGAAAGGCGAGAAGGTCCACACAATGGCTGCCTCATGAACACGCAGATTTCGCTATGTAGTAGTGTGCAGTAAGCTGATCTTATTCATTCTTTTGTAGATTTGCTCCTAGGTGTCCTGTTCTATACTTACGCTTTCTTAGCCACTTGTTTAAAAATTGTGCAAAAGGAAGGGAAAAAAAGACATGGTTAAATAGAAAGGATATAACTTCACTAATAATACTGAAATTTTGGACGACCTGCTGTCTGACATTGTCAATGGAAAAATTTTAATTTTTAGTGTGAGGCCGCACATTTCTCTGTTCTTGCAGCCCTTGCTCTGAATCATTCACCAATCACTATATTCTCCATTCTTCCACGGTGATACGGCTTTGTAAGCCAGAATCCTGCCAATCCACATGACTCATTCGGGTTATCCGATCAAGATGCCAGCACAGCGACGTACACTCGCGTGCGCCGAGTGGAACGGCTTGGTCGCCATCGATCAAGGACGCATTGTTTGAAGAGAACAGATTCAGTTGGTGGTCGCTGGGCATGCAGAAGCTTCCACTTTCAGAAGAAGAAAATTTATGGGGTATCTGCTTTCTCTTACCCCACTCTTTCTCTCTTCCTTCACAGTTTCACTTACAGGGGGGGTTCATGTTTTTATTTCTCAAACAAAACCATATTGCAAGAAATAACACGAGGAGAAAAAACATAGGGATGACTCACAAGTGATGTTAATTTATTTTACTGTGGTTTCACTTATTCATTATTTAGGCCTACACAGCACACTGCCTCGAGGGCTTCTCTTCCATCTCATTCCATGACATCGTATCACGGCTTATTTATCTTATGCCACGATCGATCGGATCAACAGTTGACGAACTGGTAGTCGACCTGGAGGTGGCCCATCTGGTAGCCGCGGTTATCAGTGTCGATTTTCTTGAAGATGGTTTCGTTGTCCAGGTCGAGCCCGCCGTTGCTGCACTGGTCCACAATCCTCGCCGTTATCTTCGCCCCCGTGCCCCGGTTCGTCACCTTTAAAAGTCCACTACAGTTGAGTAGAAATTTTACAGTATATTCTACTAGTAGTATGTAATATTAGTAGAAATCAAATTGAACTATTTATTTGTTAAGGATATACTCGACCTTTCTTTGTATTTATAATTTTTCGTGGATGTATTATGAACTTTTTCAATTAGAATTTAAAATATTACTCTTGTGGCACATGATCCCTGTATGAATAAGTACAATTCTACTCTTTAAGAATTTTACGACTCATACTATCAGGTGTAATATAACTAAATCATAATTAATCTGAATCGTTAGATCAAAAAGAATATTAAATTAAGTGTACCTAGAAAACGCTCTATCAACCGGATTGAAGTACGAGTAATTGTCTATTTTTGGCCGAGAGGAGCAAGAGTTTAGGAACAATATTTTTCACCTGAATACATTTGCCGCAGGCTGCCTGGCCCCTAGGCCCTGTGGGCCCACAGAAGGCGGTCCAGCCATACTTTTGCCGCCATGATAGCGGCTTGTTGGCGTCCCACGTGGAGCAGTACGCGCTGACGGCGTTGAGGTCCCAGTTGTTCTGCGCGGGGTTGTAGAAGTGATACGTCGCGCGCACGTTGGACGCCTGCTGCGCAGCTGCCATGGCCGCGGCGGCGCAGAGAAGAGCGGCCACCGCAAGTGCCCGTGCTCCGGTGATCGTCGCCATGGCCAGCTTTGGGGATCTGAACTCACATGCGTGCACCAAGAAGTAATTCAAGATCGATCATGTATACACGCTCATGATGAGGAAGAAACGGGAGAGAAGAATTGGGATCATGGCTAGGCTTGTCTCGTGTGCTTACCTTGTGTTGCTTCTAGTGTAGTGTCCAGTTGATGGTGAATGCCCTAGTAGCACGATCTCAGCGAGGTGCTCTAGTGCCGATGGAAGTATTTATATATAGCGCCATAGGCCGTGAAATTTTCGGTTTAATTGGCAATAGCGCCATAGGCCGTGAAAGTTTTCGGTTTAATTGGCATAGTTTCTGTAACAGCTTGTTTTTGGATTATAATTAGTATTTACTTTTGTCAGTTGGTTTCAAAACTTATTTCAACTTAAGTTTTATTTTCAAAATTTCTAACTTCTACATTAAATTCTTCTTATTGGTCTTTTTCCCCGGCCCATCTTCCCCCTTTCGGCCAGCCAGGCCAGCGCCTCCCCTACCCCGTTCCTTCTCTAGCCGTGCCAGCCAGTGCGCCGCGTCGCTCGGTCAAGCGCCTACGTCGCGCACGCCGCTCCCTAGCACCTTTGCCGCCACCTGCTCCCCTCCACCTGCCCGTGGACTCCAACGCCCTCTTTCACCTCGTCCCATCGCCAGCGCCCAGCTCGCCCTTGCCAAGTCGTCAGTGCCCGTCGCTTGAGCACCGGCTCCCGTCCTGCCGCACCAGAGCTCGCCTCGCTCGGTTCTGTCGCCGTACAGAGCGCCCATGCCGCCGGGACACACCCCCGTGTGCTCGGTCAACGCTGTGCCTGCCCTATCTCATCGCCAGTGCGACCCCCACCCGCCGCGTCACCTTGTCGTCTACGCCACCTTCTTCGGCCCGTCCGAATCGTCACTCTTGTCACCTCCCCGCGCTGCACCCGCTGCGCGCGCACCTACCTCGTCCTCGCTGCCCAGAGCACCCACAATCGCCTCGAGACCCCGCACGCGACCGAGTATCTTAGCGGCTCTCCCCTCCTCTTCTCCGGGCTATAAAGAGCCCGAGCACGCGACGTTAATGGTGGATATAACCACAACCAAAATAAGTATAAGGTGGAGGTAGCCTTCTTTGTATTGAATGTTGCACAATTATTCTCTTTAACAAAATACATTTTGGTTAAAATACTAAGTGATAGGAGTTATTAATATTGATAATTGAAAAATATTGCTTTAGCAAATAAAAGAATCCGAGCCAATCCTTGTTAAATCTTGCATATATATTATTGCATCATGTGTGTTGGCTCATGAGTACGAAAGTTGTGCTCATTCTCGCTCATTCCCCCAACCCTCAGAACCCGCGAATCTTGGAGATTATGCATTTTACGAGGATCCAAAAGTTGAAGGCCCAGGAGATGATGAAGAGTAGTTAGTTCGTATAGTCTAGGTCTCGTCTCAGTCTAGCTGACTCCGTCGGTGTTTGCGTGTATCTAATATTATCTAAGTCTTTGCTTAATATCGGACGCACACGTGTTTACTCAGTCGCTTGCCTGTGGAGAGATGTGCTCTACCCTTTTACTTCCGCTACCGCTTTCGTCACTTTTGTAATGTAATCATTTGACCTGTTCGACCTTTATTGTAAAACTCGATCCGACGCGATCTATGCGACTCTGATGTTTGTAATATAATGTTTGATTTGGTTTACATCGTGTATGAAATGATTCAGTGATGTATCTGTGAGTACTATCCACTAATCCATGGAATAACACATTGTTTTAGTAGAAGATTTGGATTTGTGAAATCCGAATCCGACATATTCATAACAAAATAGTAAAAATAGCTTTCCTCGTTAATAAATTAATAAAAATAACACCACATAAAGCTGCACACCGTTACACGACAACTGTTGCGCAATTATACCATTCTAGCCAGTAAGTCTTTTTTTTCGTTCCGAGTACGGGAAGAATTCCTGTACAAAAGCTGCTTATCCAAGGTGGCTACTTGTTCCATGTGGCGGCTCGAGTGCGCGACTATTCGAGGTGCATCCCAACCGCTTGCCGCTGCAGTACGATGTTGCGTACGTACGATGTCACTAGCTAGCTGGTGAAAGGAGCCGGAAAGGAACGAGTGACTCATCGGCCGGCCGGTCACGGCCGCAATTGTGGACGGAACAGAAGGCCGCGCCGCGTCGCATGTGCCTGCAGGGTCGATCGCACCGTCAATCACGCAAAAGGCTAAGCCGGACACGCCTCGCCCCAAATTTCCAACGACGATAAGTGCTTGGAAGAAAGAAAGTACTTGGTAACATCCAGAAATTAAGCGGCTTGTGAGACTATGTATAGTAACATTATATCAGTTGTGTGTAAGTTTTGTCATATAGAACACAAAATGATATAGATAAGAGAAAAGGAGTATAGAGAATTGTGTCGTCTCTCGTACAGTAGTCGACTGTAACATAAGAAACACAACATACATGAAGAAATTGTCAATAATGATATATAAAATGATAACTCATTGTAGGAACTGTTTTTAGTGCTGTTTATAAATGACATAGAAAGTACTATAGACAGCGGTTGTCTATGTCATTTTACATGCCCTGAGTGACTTGGGTATGATTGAGATGATGCAAACCTTAACCTGATTTGGAGATTAATTGGAGATTTGGAGAAGACGATAAATTGTTGCATAAACAAGAAAAGCTTGCTCGTTCCCGTGGTTTAATTAGCTTTTCGTTAATGAGCACATAGAAAAATGACGATTGAAACACAGCATGAATACATCGTGCATGTGGTTAATTTGGATTTAATTTGTTGAAACCCCCTTGACCTACACTTAACGCTACTCTGTTTCCTATACAGGATGAAATTTCGAGTTGAAAGTTCCCGATCTTGAGACGATAGTTTTCGAGCTTAAGTTGAAAGGTCACGATTTCCTTGAGCTGAAAGTTGTTGAATTTGAGCTGAACAGGGAGGGTGAAGAGAGACGAGGATGGGAAGAAGACAAGATAGGGAGGAAGAGGGCACAAATCTGTACAATTTTTTTTAGAATTTGAGCTGAACAGGAAGGGAGAAGAGAGACGAGGATGGGAAGGAGACAAGAAGAGGGCACAAATCTGTACAATTTTTTTGAACTGAAAGTTGTTGAATTTGAGCCGAATAGGCAGGGAGAAGAGAGACGAGGATGGGAAGGAGACGGGACGGGGAGGAAGAGGGCGTGAATCTTAGAAGCAAATCTGTAGCACATATATAAAGCTGCTCACTTCAATCGCGTACGATTTTTTTAAATAACATGCAAGATAGCTAAGGTCCCGTTTGAAACGTGGTATTCCCATGGGAATTAAACCGTTTACCGTGAGAAAAAAACAGCAAAATCTAGGAGTGTCGTTGTGTCAAATTAGTCGTGGAAACAAGAACAGTGTCCCATTGCAAACACGCCTGTTGGTTCCCAGAGTTTATTCAACTAATTTACGGTGGTGTACGTACAGAGCGACGCAACATCTCACTTTTATTTAACAGCAGCATCTCAACACCTAACTCGTATGTATCTGCGTTGCAATAACACGCCCCCGGCCCATTAGTTGTCGCCGCAGTCGACGAACTGGTAGTTGACGATGAGATGGCCCTTCTGGTAGCCCTGGCCGTCGGTGTCGATCTTGGCGAACACCGTGTCCCAGTCCAGGTCCAGCCCGCGGTTGCTGCACTGGTCGACGATCCTCGCCGTGATCTGCGCATTCGTCGCCGTGTTGGTCACCTACAAATATTCGCCGATCCGCTATGGTTATTCGATAAATGACACCAAAAAGACCTTACAATCGAAAAATCAATAAAAATAATTTCGCTGTATATACACCAGAAAGACGGTACGATCATGTGTAAAATCAATCAAAATATTTTTTGGAAAAGAAAGATTTTTTTTTTTTTTTACCAAGATGCACTTGCCACATGAGGCCTGACCGGTGGGCCCCGCAGGCCCGCAGAAGGCGGTCCAACCGTACTTGCTGCGCCAAGAGAGCGGCTTGCTGGCGTCCCACGTGGAGCAGTACGCGCTGACGGCGTTGAGGTCCCAGTTGTTCTGCGCCGGGCGGTAGTAGTGGTACGTGGCGCGCACGTTGGACGCCTGCTGCGCCGCGGCCATGGCCGCGGCGGCGCAGAGCAGAGCCGCCACCAGCACCAGCCGTACTCCGGTCATCGTCGCCATGGCCGTCGATCTCGACAGAGGATGAAAATGGTCGGTAGTACTAATGTGTGCAAGTAGCTAGGCAGGTGTATAAATTGCTCAGGATGAAAATAGCCTATGCCATCAGCTAGCTTTAAATAGAGCTGGAGGGCAAACACATGGTGGACTTTTCTCTTCCTTGAGGAAGTATACTTCCATGAATTTTCCACAGCTAGAATTATCGATCCAAGCTTCGCCTAATTTCTCAAAGCTGAGTACACTGCACTACAGATATATTAGGGATAAGGTCAGTTTTGTCATGCAATTGCCTCGTAATTCCAAGAGACAGAGTTCCAGAAAGGTTTGACTGATAACTGATCTGCTCGTCAGAAGAAAAATGTCGCGCGCATGCGGAAAATTTGTGTATTTGGAGAGGAAATTACGGGTTGGGATGAATTCTGATAAGAACATCCCGATTGATTTGAGACAATAAACATCTTGATGAGTAATTGACTTGCGGTGCCACTCGTCCAGATGGACGGCAAATCAAAAATATTTTAGTTATACGTAGTTGGCGGGTTTATATATGTACTTCGATTTCAGGCAGGGAAACTGAAAAGAGACAACAATCAGTTGAGAGGCTGGCCACCCTGAAATGATGCAAGAGGTGCTAACTCATAATAGGCTAAAAATCTCACTAGATTGCAATTAAACTATAATATAGCAAAACGTACAAACCACTTACCCAATAATTGATATTATAGTGAAATATATAAATAACATTGAAAAAAAACAAATCTAGCCAAAATAAATATCGAATTAAGGGAGCTTCGGTCCACCAAACCATCATGAGTCATGACATGTCTCCAGGTTACATTGGTACCATCGCAACCTGCATAGACAAAGTAGCATATTTAAATCATAAACTGGAATGACAAACGATATGAATGATAAATTCACAACTACATAACAATGAAACATATCACTAAGTTATAGCACGAGGTAATTTATTCCGATGTGACTTCATACCTTGAAAACGATGCAAAATGCTATCATCAATAATATCATCCATATTAAGCTCAATATATAGTCTGTTTTACTTAACACAGTTACTTTGAATTGCTAAACTTTTCTTAGAAGCCTCTTTTGAAAAAATATTCTCCATCTAGCCGAAATCCTAGCAAGTAACAATATATCGTTCTAATTAGTTATTGAAGTTTGGGAATTGCCAAAATATCATCCATATTAAGCTCAATACATGGTCTTTTTTTTTTTTGCTCTACACCACTACCTTGAGTTCTTAAACTTTTCTTATATGCCTCGTTTGAAAAATATTTCTCAATCTAGACAAAATCCTAGCAACTAACAATATACTGTTCTAATTAGTTATTGAAATTTAAAAATTGCCAAAATCCTAGCAAGTAACAAACTTGGAGGGCGGCGGGTAGAGCCGCAGAGGCGTGAGGCGGGGCAGTTGGCAGGGGCGGTCTGACAGAGACACGGGGTGGAGCAGGGGCGGCCGGGTGGAGGGGCAACGACGGACGGAAGGAGGCATGGGGTGGAACAGGGCAGTCAGGCGGCAGGCGGAGCCGCAGAGGGATAGAGGTGGGCAGATGGCGGCGGTAGGCGGAGGGCAGAGGAGCGGGACGGAGTAGGGGTAGCGTGCGGCGGGTGGAGGCGGGCAGAGTGTGGGGGTCGGACGGTGGAGCAGGGGTAGGCGGGTGGCAGGCGGCGTGCGGTAGGGTAGATAAGCTTGTCCATAAACTCATTGAGAGAAATGCTTGGCATGCAGATCATATAATACTGTAATCATAGTCTTCGACTTGTGTACGAATGTGCGAGAGCGAGACAGCGACACCGACACGAGCCAATAGGTGGCAACATAACCATAGCAGCAAAGGCACCAGACCACCCCCGTCCATCGACTCATCGAGCCACCCGAGGGCAGCGAAGGGTGGCAATGGCGATGATTGACACCTAAGTTTGAAGCTGCGAGTGCGAGATAAAAAACAACAAAGAGAAAGAATTCAAAGGAAAAAGTGCTCTCAGATGATTTTTTTTTTAAAAATAGAGAAATTGTTAAATAGTGTTGTAAATAGTGTAAAAAACATTGTTCATAGGGAAGTCCGACCCGTCAGTGCATGGACAAGGAGCTCAGTGCGCCTGGCATGCGTACGAGGATATGTGTCGTCTCCCGGTGAGCCCACGGTGCTATTTTTTATTTTGATTTTCGTAGAGAGCTAAATTTACTATTGTTGCGTTAAACAGTGCCAAATAAGTGTGTGTGTGTGATTGAGTAGATTCTAAACTCAATTTACATGATGAAATCAAATCCCTGAAACAGAGGCAAAGAAATGCACAAAAAAAATGTTGGAATCTTTGGCAAGGTTTCCAGTGATGCGTACCTCTCGTCCTCTTGGTCAGTCAGAAGGAACCTGCGCAAAGACAATGCACAAGCACAAGCTGTGTGCTCATTCAATGCACAAGCACAAGCTGTGTGCTCAATACAAGATACTGGCCACAAGCTGTGTGCTCATTACAAGGTACTGATCTTGGCCACGACCATTCCTATGTAGAAGGCATCTGTAGTTTGATACTCCATCTGTTCATAGATGTCTGATGTTTTAGAAAATATGTAGTTTGATACTCCATCTGTTCATAGATGTCGGATGTTTTAGAAAATATGTAATTAAAATTTTCTAACTTTAACTAATAATATATAAAATACTATTTAGATTGGTCACGAGAGAATAATACCATTACATCTACCATGGTAAATATTTTTATAATATAATAATTTTGTAACTTTTTACTAATATAAAAATATAAAAAGTAATAATTAAAGTTGAATAACAGAGAGCATGTCAATGCAGAGGAAGTATCATTTTCCCCGAGACAAGTAGGGATAGCTTGTTTGACTAAAACTTACTATTGCCATGTCTACTTTTTATAATCCAAGTTGCAGAAACTCCTGTCATAAGTACTGTACTTGTTTGCAGAAACTCCTGTCATAAGTACTGTACTTGTTTCCCTTGTTACAAGAGCGGAAGTAGACTGCTCATATTTCCTCAATAGCTTTGGGTAATTGATCGGTGCATGATCAGGTTCCAATAAACATAAGGCAAAATGCAAAAGAACGAGTGGATTGTCCACCTTTTTCCATAGGTTAAAGTCTTAAACTGGGATAACTCGACAGTTTTTAAGTTTCTAGTCCAACAATTGGGAGAAGTTTAGAGGTTTTTGCTTGTTCGTATAGAACAATAATGATCCTCAAATAAGGGTGTACTTCAGCTTTTGAGAAGAAAAAAAAATGACAAAAGTAAATAAGAGAGCGAGAGGGGATTCAGAACTCAATTAGTCAATTTACATCATGACGTGGCGTGCGCGAGAGAGTGGATTCAGAACTCAATTTACATGATGAAACAAAATCCCTGTAACAGAGGCAAAGAAATGCAGAAAAAAAGGGTTGGAATCTTTGGCAAAGTTTCCAGTGATGCGTACCTCTCGAAATCTTGGCCAGTCAGGAGGAACCTGCACAAAGTCAATGCACAAGCACAAGCTCAGTGCTCAACTGCTCATGACAGGGATTACTGATCTGCCATGACCATTCTTATGTAGAAGACATCTGTAGTTTGATATCACAGGGGTGGCTTGTTTGACTAAAACTTACTATTGCCATGTCAACTTTTTATAATCCAAGTTGCAGAAACTCCTGTCATAAATACTTAGCTTATTTCCTTGTTACAAGGGTGGAAGTAGACTGCTCAAATTTCCTCAGTGGCTTTGGGTAGTTGATCAGTGCATGATCAGGTTCCAATAATGTCTATTTAGTGCGAGTCCTGAGCTAGGGGAGCCCTAAACGTAAGGCAAAATGCTAAAGTACGAGTAGATTGTCTTCCTTTTTTCCATAGGTTAAACTCTTAAACTGGGATAGCTCGACAGTTTTTAAGTTTCTAGTCCAACACTTGGGAGAAGTCTGGAGGCTTTTGCTTGTTCATATAGACCAATAATGATCCCCAAACAAGGGCGTACTTCAGCTTTTGAGAATTTTTTTTTGACATAATAAATAAATTTAGATATATGGAAATGGGACAATTCAGCACCATGAGAACGTGCAAATCGAACCTTTTTTGTTAAAAAAAAAAAACAAAGCGTACCAATTGAGAACTATCACTTTTTTAGAAGAACTGAGAGCTATCACTTGAAAGCTTCCATGCAAGAAATAACCAAACCATAACAGAGATTTATTCCCCTTTAATTTTTCTGGCAGTGCACAGTGCGACCAAACAGCGAGTTTATTCAGAAATGACATTTGATCAAGCAACCAAATGGTTTGTCCCAGTTAGCAGGTTGTCGCCGCAGTCGACGAACTGGTAGTTGACGATGAGATGGCCCCTCTGGAAGCCCAGGCCGTCGGTGTCGATCTTGGCGAACACCGTGTCCCAGTCCAGGTCCAGCCCGCGGTTGCTGCACTGGTCGACGATCCTCGCCGTGATCTGCGCATTCGTCGCCGTGTTGGTCACCTACAAATCAATCTAGTGTTAACTCTGAGTAGTTTTTTTTTTTTAAAAAAAAGCAACGATGATATTGAGTTTCATTCATCGACGAGTTCACCAAAAATCTACATAAATCTCACCAGGAGGCACTTGCCGCAGGCGGCCTGGCCGGTGGGTCCCACGGGCCCGCAGAAGGCAGTCCAACCGTACCTGCTGCGCCACGAGAATGGCTTGCCGGCGTCCCACGTGGCGCAGTACGCGCTGACGGCGTTCAGGTCCCAGTTGTTCTGCGCCGGGCGGTAGAAGTTGTACGTCGCGCGCACGTTGGACGCACCCTGCGCCGCGGCCGCGGCCACCGCCGCGCAGAGCAGGGCCACCGTGAGCGCCGCCCGCCCGCCCGTCATCCTCGCCATGGCCGCCTAGCTCGTCGAGTGCCTCCGATGGGAAGCGTGCGCGTTGCTAGTTGCTGATGGAAGTAGCTCATGCCACGACTTACATGGCCGCATTATATACGAGCGCCGCGCCGCGCAGCGCATCGAGGACTTTTTGCAAGCATGGAGCTCTTCAATTGGTTACGGACTTCACCGCAAATTGAGGAAAAATAATAATATGCTTACGTTTTCCTATGTGCATGACCTTCAAACCTGAGCCAATCGATGGTAGGCGGCTAGTGGAGTCAATAGACCATAAATTTCTCTCTTCTTATCCAATTTCCAGTCTAATCACTAGTACTTTTCAAATGGCTAATGCGTCCTTGCTGACCATTAGCTCTACCTTCTTGGACGGCGATCGAAATGCCAAGGAGTTGTAATTAAGGTTGCATCCATCGCTCCAATGCCACGTGTGGAAACAGTGGCGACAGGAAGCGGTTCCAAATCAGGTCATTGATTGGAAGTAAGAAGAAAGTCAAGTCGGACGTGAACCGCGCACCAAACACGAGCCACGCGTCGGGATTCCAAGGCTAGATCCACAGGGTCGGCGGCTCGATCGGGACAGCATGGAAATATTGGTCCGGCCAAGTCTCGGTGGAGAAGAGGATAGGTGGTGGCAGCATGCGGCTGACGCACTTGCCCGTGCTCTGCCGCCGGCCAGCTCCCAAAGTGGAGCATATGCATATCAACGTGGCTGCTAATTGCCAGACTGTAAGTTGGCTGATTTCATGTTAACTTCTAAGTGGATTATATGTAGTTAAATTTTGAAAACTTTGGCTATCATACCTTTTTAAATATTTAAATTAGATACATAAAAATTATATGTGTAGATTCGTCTTAAAAAGTAGTTTCAAAGTATTATAGTTTTATTAGATTTTACAAATATATAATAATAATAATTTGTAGTTAAAATTGTATTTCAGAGACCGTGTTGATGTCCAAAACAATTTATTTTGTGAACTATAGGGGTACATATAGAGGCATTTGTATTACTGTATCATTAATTGATGGAGGTGGTACACCACACCATACCGTTCAACTATGCTTCAAACGGTATAGCATCTAGCCGTCGGATCCTCACATCTTAATCGGACACGCCTAGTTTCTTTCCTTCATCGAAAACACAGTCGTCGTCCAGTTCAGAAACAACCGCCTTCCTTTCAAGTCCAAGGAGCTCGCCGTTGTCCTCCTCCTCGGTTTTGCGCGAAACCTCGCCATGCGGCCACATCCTGTCGTCGCCAAACCATGCTGTCCTCCTATGTCACGCATGCGGAACGCGAGCGATGTTGTCCTCCTCGGACCTCGCCGCCCGGCTGCATCCTCTCGTCGGCAAACATGCATGAAACCTCGTCGTACAACCGCATCCTCTCATATGCAAACCACATCTTCCTCCTCCGTCGCGCACACGGAGCGCGAGCGATGCTGTCTTCCTCGAAGTGAAACCTCATCGCCCAACTGCCTTGTCTCATCACTTCTAGTCTACAACTAGAAACATCGTCACCAATCTCCAGCATCAAGGGATAAGAAACATCTCTGTTGTATCTCCTTCGTGTGTATTGGAACACCGATGTGTCTCTGGCAAGTTTCTTATGTTGGTCCCCGTGTGCTACTTGTCTGTTGCGTGCAACCAGTTCAACAAAATGGCTAGCTGTTGTTTTTTGAATTTTTTTCACTTACATGTTTAGTTTTGTTGGATTTTTTTGAGTTAGAAACTAGTGCATGTAACATGTTGGACGACATGCTTGCAAACATATGACTGCTTTCCCTTATTGGGTTTTTTAAGTTAGAAACTAGTGCTATTTTTTTGCCACCTCATCTATGTGCAACCAGTTTTGTCCATGGACGAGGATGATGACAAGCCTTCATGTAGGTTGACTCCTGCACAAAAGATTGATCTAAAGGCGGCCGAAAAACTTAACATGACTACAATCTTCAGTGTTTGACAAATGACAAAACCGTAGAGAAGAAGGTAAAGCAAACGACAAAGCAGCCCAAATAAAGTCTTACAAAAGGAAACTACTACATTGTGACTGCTTATACACCCAAGCTTGGTGCTTATGAACTTTATGATTGATACTTCTTCCAAATCTGCAAAACTTGTTTGTTTGTAATGCTCTGGTCATGGATGGTGTTACTATGTTGGAATTCTGTGTTAAAACTTATGAAAATTATGTGTTGTCACTGAAACATATCTGAAGCTTCTAAAAAATATGTGCAAGACTTAATGAATCCTCGATGAAACTTGTATGGAACTCTTTGAAACTTTGTAGAAGAGTGTGAGAGTTAGTTAATCTTGAATCCGTCCGAAGCTTCATGGAACTTGTGTGGAACTTTCGGGTAACTAGTGAATCTGTTATGAAACTTGAAGGTCACTATTGATACTTAATGAAACCTGTCTGAAACTTGATGGTACTTAATGAAACCTGTATCAAAACTTGAATGCCACTGTTGATACCTAATGAAAACTTATTTGAAACTTGATGATACTTAATGAAACTTGTCTGAAACTTGGAGGCCACTGTTGATGATTAATGAAACTTGTCTTACACTTGATGCTTGTCTGAAACTTGATGATACTTAATAAAACTTGTATGAAACTTGAAGGCCACTATTGATACTTAATGAAACTTGTCTCAAATTTGATGTTACTTGTTTGAAACTTGATGGTATTTAATGAAACTTGTCTAAAACTTGAAGGTCACTATTGATACTTGTCTAAAACTTAGTTAATCTAGGATTGAAACTCCTAAAATGGGTATGTCTGAAACTTGTAAATGGGACGTGATGAAATTTCTTTAAAGCGTATAGAAAACATATTCAGAACTTGTGAAACTTATATGGGATTTTTGTTGAAACTTGAAAGGAACTTTCTAGATTAAGGAAACTTCTTAAAACATATATCGCACTTGTCAAAACAATTGAGCGAATACTTTAGTTGATCCATCTTTATAAGTTCACTGGGTAACCAGTCTAGTGTCAAACTCTGGGAAGCACAAGGATTACCTAGAAACAACAGTGGTACAATACATATATAAGAGCAATAGTACAATTCAGAAGCAAATGTCCCAGGCTCCCAACTAGCTTACCCCACTCAACACATAATTCTGCTAATTAACTAAAAACTAAAAAACTAGGGTAAGGAGCTAGCATAAGATCAGCACAGAACAAAACAAAGTTAATCTTGCTCATTTACAATATTCTATCTAAAAGGGCTTCATCTTGGCAAAATTGGAATTGAAAGATGGTGCATATGTCCCAGGGCAGAGTGAAGCAAAATGGGCTCAAGCATACGCCCAGACTATGTCACATATTGAGCCATTTCAACTGCCATATAAGCTTCAGATCATTCAAGCGGTGATATATTAGCATGTGCAAAAGTTCCTTACGATAATCCGTCGTGTTTCTATGCATTTAAATTCAAATTAAACAAGAAAAATAAGAACCATCGATGAAAAAGCATCAACGAAAAAGAAGGACAAATTTTAAATTTTGTTTCAGTACTGCATTGAACCCAATGAAACTATTTTCGTTGTGACATTCAAGCACCTTTATGACCCAGAAACTGCAATAACATTATCAGATGCTTCTATCTTTGCCAACCCCGTCACCATCTGTTCCGATCCCAAGCAATCTTTCCCCTCTCCTAATTTGGTTCTTCATTCGTAGGAACCACCGCAATTCGGTTCTTCCCCAATTCTGGCCAAAAGAGGCTACTTCTTCTTCGACTCCAGTACGGCGAGACCTAGGTCAATTACCGGCACCTGAAGCACCACGTGGAGATCCCCGAGCGTCCCCAAGTCGCCTCAAGCATCATCCTCCCCCTCGGCGAGTTGTCCACATCGACATCACTCCCGCCGCCGCTGTCCACTGTCGCCCGACCATCTCCGGCCACCTCCAACCCTCCACATCATCTTGGTATGTTCCTAGTCATCCCTAGATGCCCATGCGCACGCTAATTGGTTAAGGGCGTCATTGGTTTCGTGGTTGCCATTTTTGACCGAAGCTCGTCGCCGCTCACCTACGTCGCGCCGCCGCATGAGACCACTGTGGACCTCGCCGCTGGTACCTCTAGGTGCGCATGGTCATGGGGGTTCTATTTTTGGCCATAGCTGGTGCCGCCGAGGGCTAGTTCATCGGCTGTTGGTCGGAGCACCCAGCACCCGGGAGCTCCTCTGCGCTATCGGAAAAACGACAGTACTGTAGCACAATCTGCTAATTTGTTGCTAATTCTGTAGGCGGTCTTGACTAGAATGAAATGTGCCACTTTAGTCAACCGGTCAATCACCACCCAAATAGAATCACATCCTGATTGGGTCCTAGGAAGCTCGGTGATGAAGTCCATACCAATCTCTTCCCACTTCCATTCGGGAATTAGTAATGGCTGTAACAAACCAGCGGGTCTTTGATGTTCTGTCCTGACTCTTTGGCAAATTAACAACACAACGTGCGACAAATTCAGCTATCTCTCGTTTCATGCTGACCCACTAGTACTTTTCTTTCAAATCCTGGTACATCTTGGTACTTCCAGGATAGATAGAATATGGTGATTCATGAGCTTCTTTTAAAATTAACTACTTTGTTTCCCGATGATCAGGTACACAAATGTTGTTTCCAAACCAAACAGTGCCTTGCTCATCTTCAGAAAATCCTGGAGCTTTGCCTCTTCTCATGTTCTTCTTGATTTCTTTGATATCTGCATCCTCTTTTTGTTTTTCCCTAATCTATCTCTGAATGGTTGGTTAAACTACTAGAGTGTTTACATAGCCCCAGCTGACAATTTTCAAGTTCAAATACTTCAATTCTTCATAGTGTTGTATTACCCTTTTCTACTCAGGGCATCTGCCACTACGTTTGCTTTGCTCGGATGGTAATAGATTCCAAGGTCATAATCCTTTATCAGTTCCAACCACCTCCTTTGTCTGAGGTTGAGCTCTGACTGGGTGAATATATACTTTAAGATTTTGTGATATGTGAAAATCTCACAGCGGTTACCAATAAGTTAATACCGTCAGATCTTCAAAGCATGCACAATTGCCGCTAGCTCCAAATCATGAGTTGGGTAGTTTCCTTTATGAGGCCTCAACTGACGAGATGCATAAGCCACAACTTTACCTTCGTGCATTAGCACACGCATTCTCGTACTGTTGTCTTTCTTCTTGACAAACAGTACTGGTGCTCTCCAAGGTGATGTACTGGGCTGAATATAGCCCTTGCTCTATAAATTTTCAATCTGCTTCTTCAATTCTGCGAACTCATTAGCAGGCATTCTATAGGGTCTCTTTGAAATTAGAGCTGTCCTTGGGACTAAGTCAATTAAGAACATAATATCCCTATCCGGTGTCATGCCGGGTAATTCCCCAGGAAATACATCTGGATATTCTTGCACCACAGGTATTTCATCAAGCTTCATATCCTTCAAACTGGTCAAGATAGAACTTTCTCCTGTAGAAATCTTGGGTCTGAATTCCACTGTAATTCCTTGATCATTGGCGAGAGTGATAGACTTATTGACACAGTCTATTTGTCCTTGATTCTTGGTTAGCCAGTCTATTCTGAGAATCACATCCAATCCTTGGAAATACAAGACTATTAAGTCTGCCATGAAGGATACTCCAGATATTTCTAAGGTGAGGTTTGGGCATATAGAACTGGTCCTCATTTCCGTGCCTAGGGAATGAATTAACATAGGGTTATCTAAGGGAGAGATAGGTAACCCTTATTTTCCCACAAAGTTATTTGAAACGAAAGAATGCGAAGCTCCTTAATTAAATAAAACTGATGCTGGTATTGAATTGATGAGAAACATACCAAGAACAACATCCGGTGCGGTCTGAGCTTCCTCTACTATGACGCGATTCACACGTCCCTTCACAAACTGATTTGGCTTCGGGGTGTTGCCGAAGGTTGGAACTCCTTGAGCTGTCCTGGTCGGAGCTGCGGGTTGCTACTTCTTTGGGCACCTATTGGCATAGTACCCTGTCTGATTACAGTGAAAGCAAGTCACTCCTGCAGCTGAGGAAGTTGTGTTCTTCTGGAATTGGCCTCTTGATGGGTTGTTGTAGAAGCTGGAGTTGTTGGGGAGCTGTGTTGGCACATGTGCTTTGGTTGTTACGGAACCCGGGAACGAAGGATCCTAGATTCTCTGTGTTTTATACACTAGTCTAGAAATAACTAGTGTACACAGTCAAACAAAACTGATAGCAAAATCATATCACACATTTATTAATTGATAATTAGAGTTTATTACAAAATCAAGCACAAGGCCAAATATAAAGAAACAACGGAAACAAAGTAAATAGATAGGCCACATGATTCATCATAAGCAATCGTCTGGGGGCGCAGCCTAGTCGTCTTGATCCTCACCAACTTCACAATAATCTTCAGCTGAACAAATTTTATTCAGCAAGAGTGAACACAACAACCGTGCTAGCAAGTTACACCCAAATAACATAATATAATGCATGCTATATAATGTGAAAGGGAAAGGGTGTATTGTTATTTTGCACAAAGCTGCATTTTCATGTTTAAATACCATTACTATGTTCAAGGCAATTCCTTTAATCTATAACTAAAATTAGATTTTTAGATTTAGAATTTTATAGTGGATAACTCGAGTCAAGAATGGTGAAGGATACCCTCCTATCACATGGCTAACCGCCTAATTTTACCAAAAGGATTAACCATCCTAAAGTAATTTTCTAAATCATTTTAAAAGCAAAACCAAATTCTAACTTGTAGTGGCTTTGCTCAGCATGTTCATGACCGTGGACACGGCTATTCGAATAGTTTTATACTCTGTAGAGGTTATACAACTTTACCCACACAACACGATCTCTCTAGTTTATTTGTCATTCGTCGATACATCTGCTCACTACCTTAGGTAAGCAGTATAGAGCACGCGTCAAGGCCTTTACAATTCTCTACTCTAATGTTATCATGCCCGCTAAGGTTTCACTTCTATGGGGTTAACCAATCGCCGGAAGGCCCCTCTTACGTCAAGTCGAACTACTGTCTAACTAACACCCACACATCAACATGGCATAAATAAAAAATAAAGTATTACAAATTATTTAGCCTAGTCCTGCCCACACATGGCATATGGTAGTACGGTGGAGCTAAGCAAGATGCGGCTCGAAGATCGGTCCTTAACCAACATGGGCAACATTCCACAACCCTGGATGTGATCATGAAAATAGATCGATCCTGTGCATTGACTTGCACCAAACCACTTATCCATTTTGCACAAGTCTAAACCATTTTAATTTAATTTGCAAGTAAAAGTATTTTTCTAAAATTTATATGGTAAGACAAGACCATAGACTCAATTTGAATCAAATTTAAATAATTTTGGCTAAACTCCCCAAATTCAAGATTTTGATCTAAGCATTGTCTAAGCATATCATTTTTAAATTTTATTTTAATTATGGCGACAAGGGATATACTATTCAAACATCAATATTTGCCATACAAAGGAAATAGATTAATTAGGAATTTAAAACACGAATTTAAAATAACTGTTGAGAAATATGCATGCAATAGTAATTTAAAACAGAATTTAAATAATATAAAAATAATAGAGTAAACATAGTCAAAGGTATAACTTGCCTTGCTCAAAAGACTCTTCTTCTAATTCAATTTATCTAGAGTCGTCGAAATCTATATGTAAAAATACAACAAGAATAAACAAATACAAATAAATTTAAATACAAATACAAATAAACTCTAAATTAAATAATTTTAGTTATGGAAGATACATATTGAATTTATATGAATTTAGGAACAAGAATGGACGGATTTGGAGTTCGTATGAAGGAGAACGAACATCCAGAATTTTGGATATCACAAGAAATGATAGAATCCGAGCATTGCCAATCTTCGGGTACTGTTCATCTTTTGAGTATGCTGGTTGAAGGGGATTACGACTACCCTGATCGAAGGAAAGGTTTCGACTACACTGGTCAAAGGAAACGTTTCAACTACACTTGTTGAAAAAAGGCTATAACTATCTAGTCGAAGGAAGGCTATGACTATCTAGTCGAAGGAACTATGACTACCTAGTCGAAAGGAGCAATGACTACTCTGGGTAATAGCGGCGGCGCTCGACTACAAGCTCGTCGGCGCTACACGCCACAACAAGCTACACGAAGGTGAGCAAACGGAAGAGGAGATGATGTTGAACCTTATGCGATATCTTACGGCGGTGGAGCACAACAGAGTGGCCGGCGGCGAGAAGGTTTGGCAGCAGTAGGGTATAGGTTCTGGTGGTGACGGTGCTCCGATGGTCCTCCGGTGAAGAAGTGCACCTGAGGTAGAACATGACGCGGCGAAGCTTCCGGTGTGGACGATGACACTAGAGATCAACAGACAGCGGCACAATTGGCGGTGCTAGCGCTAGCGGCGGAGGAGCTTCGGCTTCGATTCCGACGGATAGAAATGGGCAGTGTGGTCGTGGTTGTGGGAAATGGTGTAACATCCCAAAAATTTGGCATGTTTTAAAGTTTTAAAAGAAAAATAACCATTTGAATTTTTCTACTAAAGTTAAAGCTTAATTAGAAATTTCAGAGATCAAAAACAATTTAATATGATTAATTCCAACATCAACTATTATCAAAATTATTTTATTTGGATTCTATGGGCTTAGATATATTTTATAGAATTTTCTAGGATTTTTCTGAGTGCATTTGCTATTTTCTAATTGCCATTTGGATTTTCAGTGTTTTATAAAAAAGAAAAATATATTAAAATTCCCTCGGAACAGTAACAGGCCGAAGCCCATTACTATTCCGAGTCCGGCCCAACTTCTCCGGCCCAACTCCCGCGCCTTGGCTGACCTCTCGTGTGGCTCTCTCTCTCTGTGGCGTGGGCCCGCACTCATGACCAGCCGCGCCTCGCTACGCCATTGCTGGTGACCCGCCTAGCGCCACGCCACCGTCGTCTTCAACCCGGACTCGTCTCGAGTCCTGCTCCTCCACGCCAGCACTGACGCCGTCTCTCCTTCGAACTCTCCTCCCGATGCTATTTAAAGCCCGAGCCTCGGTCAATTTCTTCGCCCGCCTCCCTCTTCCAAAGCCCTAAAGCGCGCCCACGTGTCGTCCTCGTTGCACCACATTTGCCGAAGATTGAGCTCGCCGGCCGTGTCACCGACGAATTCCACCGCCGTTCGACCGTCCCCGGCCGTGATTCCACCACCACCGAGTGCGCAATATCAAGATCTACGTCGTAACGCCGTCACCCTCGCCCGTAGACCACTTCTTCATTGTTTTCGGTTTGTCCGAAAACCGCCGCCCTTTGTCGCCGCCGGTGAGTCACCGCACTGAGCTCACCACCACCTCCTAGAGCTCCACTTGTCTCCCGTGGTCCGTTTGCCATCGCCCGCCGCCACCTCGCCGCAGATTCGCCGTCGCCGCCGTCGTCCGGCCGCCGGCCATTGCACGCTTCTGCGTTGCTCTCGTGCCTGCGATGGCGACCATCTCATTGCCAAGTCAGCGCCCACCTCATCTCTTTTGCCCACGTGGTAGCCTCGTCAGCGCCCGAGTGGCATGTCCAGATTTCCATCCGAGCTTCCAGTCCTTGAACCCAGTCCATGGTACACCCAGTCACCTCCATGTGGGACCCACTTGTCGGTTGTTTTAATATCGGCCGAAATTCCCTGCTGACGTCATCCTGACGTCATATTCATCTTTTTCAGTTGAAAAATAATTCAGGAAATTAAATTAAAATCCAAATTAGGGTTTTGATTTATTTTCAATTTTCCAAAGCCCATATCTTTTGCAGCCGAACTCCGATTGAGCCCATTCAAATTTGTAAATTCATCTAAATTCGAGATCTATTTATTTATGATTTTTATTTAATTTTTGGAGTTGGTTTTATCTCTGTTTAATATTTATTGGTTCTATTTGCTTATTTTGCGAGTAGACGTTGCTACTTCGGGAAGTTTTGAACAAGGAGAAGCACACCAAGATCAAGATCAATCCCAAGATTTATTCCAAGGCAAGCCGTAGTCCTTTGATCATATTGATCCTATGATTTCAAAAGTATATTGTTTTATACAACTGCATGCTATCTTTATATCAATTGTTTTGGGTTTAGTTATTACCTGTTGTCATTATGCCTCCATTGAACATTTGAATGCCATGAATCCTTTGTCACCCTAGCTTGGATAATTTTAGTTGGACATATTTGTATCACCAACATGGGTATCGTATTAGTGCTTAGTCAAGCCTAGTCTCGATGGATTCATCATCACATGTGTTTTAATGATTTAATCTTGACTTAATGATATATGGAATTGTGGTGGTTAGCCACTGTTGTTAAAACTTATGTACCATGACAGGGGATGTCATTGGTTTCTTGTAAACAAAATGGTTTTCACTCAGGCGAATGGATGGTGGATTGAGGTGTGGATTTAACACGTTGTGGGTTTGTGGAAAGATCGCCTGAGTAACTTGTCAAGGACTTAATCTTGTGCGCCATTGAACTGAGCCTTAACCGTACAACCACATGTCCTGTATGGGCGGGACCTGGCTGATTAATTAGCAATGTCTTAATTTTGGTTCTGTCTTGGAAGAGTGAGTTACGAGTGCGTACTCACTATGGCGCAAGAGGGGCCCTGTGCAGTCGGATGGAGACATTCGGTGTTGAAACCTCGTGAGGCGTAACTAGGTTAAGAAGGAGCTTTGTAAAGGCTTTGTCACGTGCTCTAGCACGCTTACCCAAGGTAGTGGCAAGTGGTATCGACGGATGCCAAACCAACTAGAGAAGTCGTGTCTTGTGGGTCAAGCTGTACAACCTCTGCAGAGTGTGTAAAACTATTCGAATAGCCGTGTCCGCGGTTATGGACGTGCTCGGGAATTTCACACGGGAGATAGAGTTTCTTCCAAAAATTGAGTCGGAGTGTGAATGGGAAGTTCACTTGATGAGTAAAATGTTTGTTCGGTGAATGGGTAATTCACTTGGTGGTTTGTTGATTGGTGAACGGGGAGTTCACTGGTCATTTGTTGGTTGGTCAGTGAATGGTTAGTTCACTGGTTGTTTCAAAGAACTTGTTTACTTATTTAGTATTCTTTTCAATTACGCATTTCAATCTATTTATGGTATTTGTTAAATGCTGTTTTCTGCAAAATAACCATATAGCTATCGTTTGGTAAGCCTTGCATGAATACTATTTGCATACATTTCCCTACGGCCTGCTGAGTGCTTTATGTACTCACGGCTCATGCCTTTGTTGATCAGTTGAAGAATATCAAGCTGCACAGGAGTTCTTTCAGAATCAAGACGTTGAAGGTTTTGCGGATTAGGATGCGTTCTCCACTCGATTGCCTGTGGGCATGTTGATTGGCCTTTCCAAGTTTCTCGTTCCGCTGCAAGAGTTTATTTGTTTCTTTAGCCCTGCGTGGCAAGTTAAGTAAACATTGACCATAAGGTCTAGTTATTATCATTTTGAGATCTTTTTAGTTAAATCAAATAAATGGATGGTATTTCATCACTGTTTCCTGTGTGAGCTAGCTACTGATCTGGGACTAGTTCAGAATACACAGAGGGTTCCTGAGATGTATTTTCGGGTCCCGACAGAGGTGGTATCAGAGCCATATCGACTGTAGAACGCAACCTTAGTTAGCATGGTCGTTTTAGTCAAAATTTCAAAACTTATTTTCTAAATCAAATCAACTGAATCTGACTTAAGTTGTTCCTTTCTGATCTATTCTGATCTCATCTCAATCTATTCTATTCTTACCACCTTCTATTTCTCCTCATCTTGTGCTAGAGATCTTGTCTCTTGTCTTATCAGAATTGTATTTGGTGATCTTAATTTGACAGTCTTATCCTGTTAATTTCTCTAGATGGTGCAAGTGTATCGCGATCAAAGAGGCGATTGGCCTGGAGTTCTTCATTGCTTGTTACAAAGTTTGGGAACAACTAGAGGTGCAACTTACTTCACCAAGGAAAGGAAAGTGAAGGGACACATAACTGGATATGAGACAAGAGTGTACTTCATTGTGAGGATTGGAAGCCACCTCCGCCATCACAGCATGAAGTGCTACGACAAGCTTGAGGACATGTCAGCAGTCATAGTTGCCCACAAAGCCGTTCGAAGGATTTGCAGATTGCATCGGATCAGTTTGTCCAAATTGGTTCGAAAGTATGTGATGCAAATAGCGTCAGCACCAGCCGTTCCTAAACCAGAAGAAGAATTGGAAGAAGTCCCTGCTTCGCCGCCGGCTCCATTGCCGACACCTACTCCACCCAGCCCTGAAGACGGACGTCAAATCACCGCAATCGTCAGAGTATCTCCACCACCGTGCGGTGGTTCGCCCGAGTCTCTGCGGCGATTCGCAACTCGTGGGTGTTCTCAATGATTGAACGAAGTTGAAGAGTCTTCGCTCTCTAGTCCAGAGTGGGAGCCGTCCTATTAGTGTTTTAGTAGCGCTTTTAGATCGTTGTTACAATAGGTCTTTATTTTGGTTGTGTGCAAGTGAGAGCTGCAGCTTTCTTTATCAAGCATTATGTTGCAGTCGCACTAAGCTTTTGATTTGAAAAGTTTATTTGTTCTTTCATAGCCCTTCAGCTATGCTTTCTTGTCTCTTGTCTTGGGTTTAACCTGTTTCCCCTACTTAAGCTGTTCCATCTACCCTATCTCGTCTATCTCATCTACTGTGCTATTCCCTCTCGTCTACATTGCTTTTCTATCTTATCTAACAAACCTGTGGAGATGCATCGCAGATGGTTGACACTTGCAACACATCGAGCCGTACTCAGTCAGATGGTGCCCATGCCAACGTCAACACTAGTGGCCAGTCACCAGTCCTTGGAACTACAGAACCCAGCATGGCACAACTACTAGCAGCTCAAACTCAATTCATGAGCGCAATGATGCAAAACATGAACAATATGATGACTCAGCAAAGTCAGACCGCCGCCGCAATAGTCAGCTTGTTGAATCAGAATAATCAGAACAATCAAGCAGCCTCTGCTCCACCGTCAGCTCATCATCATTCCAAGTTAGCGAATTTATGAGGACTCGTCCGCCTACATTTTCTCATTCGTCAGAACCTTTGGACGCAGAAGATTGGCTTTGCTCCGTTGAGAAAAAGCTCGCCATTGCCCAATGCAATAACCATGAAAAAGTTCTTTATGCCTCACATCAATTGGAAGGTACAGCCGCAGAATGGTGGGAAAACTACACCGCAGCTCATGAGAATTCACAAGCCATTACTTGGGGAGAATTTTCAATGGCGTTTCGTCAAGCTCATGTTCCAGATGGTATAGTGGAAATGAAGAAGAATGAATTTCGGGAACTACAGCAAGGAAATATGTCTTTGGGTGAATATCTCAACAAGTTCACTCAACTTTCTCGCTATGCTCCAGAAGATGTTGCGACAGATAATGCACGTCAGAAGCGATTCAAGCGTGGACTCAACCCCAGTTTGAAGGTACAAGTTATCGGGAATGACTACGTTGATTTTCAGCACATGGTGGATAAAACCGTACTTATAGAAGATTCTCGCCGTGAGTTGGACGAATCTCGCAAAAGGAAAATGATACAACATGGAGTTCATCAGAGTCAGCTACAAAGAGTCAGGACCAATACCCATCAGCCTTTTCGTGCTAGCAATTCATCTGCCGGATTCAGAACCCCTGCCCCAGTATCGCATGCAGGAAACTCAGGAATTTCCAATTTCAATAACAGTAACAATCATCAGCCTCAGAGGACCAACAATCCTGCAGCAGGAGTTATTTGTTTCCATTGCCATGAGACAGGTCATTATGCCAACAAATGTCCGCAGAAGCAAGGGCCAACACCAATTCCTTTCAATTTGGGACCTACCCGGCCGGGACTTCTATGCGAGGGCGGGAGAGGAATGCCTCAAACTCCTAACCAAGCTTGGGACCCCATCCACTGCAAAGAAGAGGAAGATTGAATCACGTCAACTGCAGAAGAAGCTCAACAAGTTCGAGCGTCGTTTCGGTAAGTTTTAAGTTAGACTGCGTCGAACCTATTCTCTAGTTGACCGAATCTCGGGGCGAGATTCCGATTAAGGGGAGGTTTGTAACATCCCAAAAATTTGGCATGTTTTAAAGTTTTAAAGAAAAATAACCATTTGAATTTTTCTACTAAAGTTAAAGCTTAATTAGAAATTTGAGAGATCAAAAACAATTTAATATGATTAATTCCAACATCAACTATTATCAAAATTATTTTATTTGGATTCTATGGGCTTAGATATATTTTATAGAATTTTCTAGGATTTTTCGAGTGCATTTGCTATTTTCTAATTGCCATTTGGATTTTCGGTGTTTTATAAAAAGAAAAATATATTAAAATTCCTCTAAGAACGATGCAGTCGAAGCCCATTACTATTCCGAGTCCGCCTAACTCCGGCGCCTTGGCCTGACCTCTCTGTGGCCGCGCCCCTCTCTGCAGCGTGGGCACTTGCATGACACCGCGCCTCGCTCGCTTGCATTGCTGGTGGCCCGCCTAGCGCCACGTCACGTCGTCTTCAACCGGACTCGTCTCCGAGTCCTGCTCCTCCACGCCGCAGCCGCCGTCTCTCCTTCGAACTCTCCCCTCCCCGATGCTATTTAAAGCCCGAGCCTCGGGTCAATTTCTTCGCCCCGCCTCCCTCTTCCAAAGCCCTAAGGCGCCGCCCCCTGTGTCGTCCTCGTTGCACCGCATTTGCCGAAGATTGGAGCTCCGCCGAAGCCGTGTCACCGACGAATTCCACCGCCGTTCGACCGTCCCCGGCCGTGATTCCACCACCACCGAGTGCGCAATATCAAGATCTACGTCGTAACGCCGTCACCCTCGCCCGTAGACCACTTCTTCATTGTTTTCGGTTTTGTCCGACAACCGCCGCCGCCCTTTCGCGCCGGCCGGTGAGTCACCATGACTGAGCTCAGCCACCACCTCCTAGAGCTCCACTGTCTCCCCAGGGTCCCGTTTTGCCACTGCCCCGCCGCCACCTCGCCACCGTTCGCCGTCGCCGCCGTCGTCCAGCCGCCGGCCATTGCCTGCTCTGCGTTGCTCTCTGTGCCACAGTGGTAGCCATCTCATTGCCAAGTCAGCGCCCACCTCATCTCTTTTGCCCACGTGGTAGCCTCGTCAGCGCCCGAGTGGCATGTCCAGATTTCCATCCGAGCTTCCAGTCCTTGAACCCAGTCCATGGTACACCCAGTCACCTCCATGTGGGACCCACTTGTCGGTTGTTTTAATATCGGCCGAAATTCCCTGCTGACGTCATCCTGATGTCATATTCATCTTTTTCAGTTGAAAAATAATTCAGGAAATTAAATTAAAATCCAAATTAGGGTTTTGATTTATTTTCAATCTTCCAAAGCCCATATCTTTTGCAGCTGAACTCCGATTGAGCCCATTCAAATTTGTAAATTCATCTAAATTCGAGATCTATTTATTTATGATTTTTATTTAATTTTTGGAGTTGGTTTTATCTCTGTTTAATATTTATTGGTTCTATTTGCTTGTTTTGCGAGTAGACGTTGCTACTTCGGGAAGTTTTGAACAAGGAGAAGCACACCAAGATCAAGATCAATCCCAAGATTTATTCCAAGGCAAGCCGTAGTCCTTTGATCATATTGATCCTATGATTTCAAAAGTATATTGTTTTATACAACTGCATGCTATCTTTATATCAATTGTTTTGGGTTTAGTTATTACCTGTTGTCATTATGCCTCCATTGAACATTTGAATGCCATGAATCCTTTGTCACCCTAGCTTGGATAATTTTAGTTGGACATATTTGTATCACCAACATGGGTATCGTATTAGTGCTTAGTCAAGCCTAGTCTCGATGGATTCATCATCACATGTGTTTTAATGATTTAATCTTGACTTAATGATATATGGAATTGTGGTGGTTAGCCACTGTTGTTAAAACTTGTGTACCATGACAGGGGATGTCATTGGTTTCTTGTAAACAAAATGGTTTTCACTCAGGCGAATGGATGGTGGATTGAGGGTGTGGATTTAACACGTTGTGGGTTTGTGGAAAGATCGCCTGAGTAACTTGTCAAGGACTTAATCTTGTGCGCCATTGAACTGAGCCTTAACAGTACAACCACATGTCTGTATGGGCGGGACTCGGTGATTAATTAGCAATGTCTTAATTTTGGTTCTGTCTTGGAAGAGTGAGTTACGAGTGCGTACTCACTATGGCGCAAGAGGGGGCCACATGCAGTCGGATGGAGACATTCGGTGTTGAAACCTCGGTAGCGAACTAGGTTAAGAAGGAGCTTTGTAAAGGCTTTGTCACGTGCTCTAGCACCTTACCCAAGGTAGTGGCGAGTGGTATCGACGGATGCCAAACCAACTAGAGAAGTCGTGTCTTGTGGGTCAAGTGTACAACCTCTGCAGAGTGTGTAAAACTATTGAATAGCCGTGTCGCGGTTATGGGCGTGCTCGGAATTTCACACGGGAGATAGAGTTTCTTCCAAAAATTGAGTCGGAGTGTGAATGGGAAGTTCACTTGATGAGTAAAATGTTTGTTCGGTGAATGGGTAATTCACTTGGTGGTTTGTTGATTGGTGAACGGGGAGTTCACTTGGTCATTTGTTGGTTGGTCGATGAATGGTTAGTTCTTTGGTTGTTTCAAAGAACTTGTTTACTTATTTAGTATTCTTTTCAATTACGCATTTCAATCTATTTATGGTATTTGTTAAATGCTGTTTTCTGCAAAATAACCATATAGCTATCGTTTGGTAAGCCTTGCATGAATACTATTTGCATACATTTCCTACGACTCTTGAGTGCTTTATGTACTCACGGCTCATGCCTTTGTTGATCGGTTGAAGAATATCAAAGTACGCGGAGTTCTTCGGAATCAAGGCGTTGAAGGTTTTGCGGATTAGGATCGTTCTCCACTCGATTGCTGTGGGCATGTTGATTGGCCTTTCCAAGTTTCTCGTTCATTGCAAGAGTTTATTTGTTTCTTTAGCCCTGCGTGGCAAGTTAAGTAAACATTGACCATAAGGTCCAGTTATTATCATTTTGAGATCTTTTTAGTTAAATCAAATAAATGGATGGTATTTCATCACTGTTTCCTGTGTGAGCTAGCTACTGATCTGGGACTAGTTCAGAATACACAGAGGGTTCCTGAGATGTATTTTCGGGTCCCGACAAATGGAGTGAGAGGTGAAATGCGAAGGCCGTGCCCCCTTTTATAGGGCAAGGAGTAGTCGGAACGTTGAGGACGTGCGCGGCCGTTAGTGGCCGATGCGGTGGCAATGAGTGAAGCGAGTAAAGATGGAGAAACAGTCGATTGAGTGCGGCAGTGAGTGAAAGGTGATCGTGGTAATTATTGAGCACGATCTCGAGTGGAAACGGATGCATCAATGCGCTTTACGACCGGGATTGGTGGCGCTCTGGCTCGGACAGAGGAAGACAAAGGAGAGGTCGAAGATGACACGTGGGGTCGGGGTGGGAGAGAGAGAGAGAGTGAGAGGAAAGGCAGGTCGATGGCATAGCTGGAGTGGAAGGAATCGCCGTGGGCTGGGGAAGGATTCGACCCAACCACTATTCTAGATTTTCAAAAGATTTAGCAATTAAAATAATTCAGATAATTTATTTAGGCTTTAGAAAATAGTAAATAAAGTCCAAAAATCATGAAAAAATTCACACAAATTTACTAAGTCATTTTGGACTTAAATAAAATATTTTCAACTCATAATTGGTAATTATTTTTTTTGTAAATAGTTTATTTTATCTTTAAAATAATTAGAGGAAAGCTTTTAAATTTCAAAAAATTCCAGAAAATAATTAAATTTTATTTTCAACTGTGAAAAGAATTTGGGTTGTTACAATTGTGCAATAACTTTACATATTCATGACATGTGATTGATATTCAATGATGTAACTGTGGGCACTACCTATTGATCCAGGGACTAGTGCTGTGAGCACAGAAGATTTCAAATTTCAAATTTGGGGTATGACAAGTCTGCATCTCCCTCTCAATGGAGTTGTTGTCGCACCCATTTTCCCGATACGACAATATGCATGGACAGTCACTACAGTGAACAGCTCACCGGCACGACAAGATGCATGGATGGTTACTACAGTGACCGGCTCACCAAAACGGCAAGTTCAATTCTCCTCGTCCGAGGATCTGAATACATTGGACCGGAACGACGACCACAGGAGGTCAATATGAGCACTACTCTTTTTTATACAAATTTTACGGTACATTCTATCAATAGTATACGGTGATAGTATAAATAAAATCTAACCATTGATTTGTTAAGGGTATAATAGACTTTTCTTTGTATTTATTATTTTTTGTGAGGGTAATAGAGACTTTTCTAACTATGGCTCAAAATATTAATCTTGCATTATGTGACCCCCCACATGGACAATTATGATTTTACCACTCTTGGGATTCTACTACTCAACTACTCGGGTGTAATATAACTAAATCGTAACTAATATGAATCGTTGGATAAAAAATAATGGATAACTCATATTAAAATGAGTTAACGTTAAAGAGTTCTTTTTTTTTTTACCCTGATCGATTTCAACTTTTTTTTTTCTCCTCGGTAGCTACAAGAGCTATGAAGATCAGAAACAAAATCACAACAAAAGTCTTGCGTTGAAATCAATGAACCTGAGACAAAAGCACCAGGACACCTCAGAAAAACTCTATTTAGTTTTGTCGTGATGCTCTATTTTTCATGAATTTTTGTGCAAACACGCCTCCTAACACTCATAGATAAGTGTGGTCGGATTACTCAAAAATTCAAACTTTTCATCCTTGGCCGGCAGCCATCCCTAGTTGCCTGACAGAGTTTGATCTTTCTTAAAAATAAGTGTTTCTTCAATATCTCGATACTATTACCAATTATGCCATCTTTCAGAATTCACCGGGATGAACAGATTTCCTACGCAGCAAGCACGAACGAGAGAGTACCCGCCAGCCACGGTAAGGAATCGACATCGCTTCTTCTCTGGCGTCGTCGGCGCCGACGACGCCGCCTTGAAGCATCTCCGCCGCCGTCGAGCACCGGCTTGCGATGCGTGGCCCCTCCATTCCACGGCTGGCCCACTAGTGACGACGAAGCGACAAACAGGAAAGGAAACGGGGAAGGCAGTGGTGACGACCCAAGTACAACGTGGCGCGCTCGATCTGGTGTACGGCTGGTTGTTACTCATGTTTGTTACTTACTCCTTGGCATGCACGCGACGCAAGCAGGACATGAAACAAGCGACACGACGCGCTGCTGCAGATGTTTGGACTTCGATTTGGATACTTGTTTACACACAGAAATCTTGATTCACGTCGTCAGCCAAAACTTGCCACTACGCATTGGTTTTTTCTCTTCCCTGCAACATCTTCTATTTATTTATTTATCTATTTATTATTATTTTATTATCATTTATAAAAGCTTGAGATCTGCCAAGAAAAAAATATAAATATTCTAGAAATTCTCATAAAAAAGAAAAAAAACATTCGACACCTGGTTAGGTGGGCCATAATTAAAGGGCAACCATAGCGGCCATTGGATGTTATTAAAAAAAGGATAAATCTGCTAAAAAATATTAAAAAATATCTTACCCTTAATTTAGCAGAGCTTAACTTTGAACCATATTTATGCCAATTACTTTAATATTTAAACAATACTTTTGAATGACATGATGACTAGATATATTCTATCACCCTACATACAAGCCTAGCTGTTCATTTGTAGGCCATGTTCATCTTGACAAGTTTATTATACATAAAATATTAATAAATATTCGACATTGTCACACAATGTATTTATAAATTATGTAAAAAAGTATTTGGCTAATCGCCAATAGTTTTGGCGGAGAGTTGAGAGTTGAGACCAAAAGGATGGACAACTCAAGATACTTGACAAAAGTGAGGGCAAGAAGGTGGACAACCACGAGTTGGTTGTGGTCCATCTCCTCACTAGAGACAAGTAAAGATTAGACCCTTGTGCCAAGTAACGGACACAGAACTCGCTCAATCACGGGTTTGGTATATCTAACATGTCATAGTACACTGCTATTCCGATTGAGTATCTACAAGATGAATAGAGCAGCCGCAGTTTTGGGGTGGGACAGGAGTAGGCCTGGAGGAACACTCACTGGTCTACACAATGATAGGTACCGTCAGCATCGGACCGCACATTCCACTATTAGCCAATAGTCTCCTGATTGTTGTATGGTCCAAGAACCTGCTGGGTAGAGGCTAGAAAGGTTGAGTAGTGAAAATACCTTACTATCTCAACTCAGTGACACACTATCGTGTTGCATGTTTATGGCTACAATACGAGTTTGAGGTATCTTGTTGGTAAAGTTGGGCAACTCTGCAGAGTATAATTAATCAATGGTATTTAGATACGTCGTGCTTCTGGTTAATGAAGTTGTGTTTATGGGTGATTCCAATATATGAGGTATAAGCAGAGATTCTAAGATGTTAAGATGGTAATTGCAATTGTTGAGTAAACCCTTGATGTTGTATTAGTATGATTTTACTGTTTTAATGATAAATTGCTTTAAACTCAAAATACATCCACAGATGCCTGATAAGGTAAACCATGTGTTCATGGGTGATTCCAATATATGAGGTATAAGTATAGATTTTGAGATGTTAAGATGGCAATTGCAATTGTTGAGTAAACCCTTGATGTTATATTAGTATGATTTTATTGTTTTAATGATAAATTGCTTTAAACTCAAAATGCATCCACAGATGCCTGATAAGGTAAACCCTCAACAATCAATTGAATTTTTGGCATGTAGTTAAATGTCTTTTCCATATGACTTGATGAGTATGTCGTGTACTCAATCTTGCTAAGTTTTCACTAGGAGGTATATCAGAAAATTGAAGGACACCTTGGAGAACATGTTAGGGTTGCGACTGTATTCAAGCTTTCCTGTGGAAGCCTTTGGTTCTTATGAATGTAAGTCAAAGCGTTGGGCTTAAGATGCCCATTTTGTTCTTGCAAAATAGTTGTTATACCGTAATTTAATCAAATTAATGCTTTTCAACTGTTCGTAAGCATGTTTGATTCCATTTCAATTCGCACCCGAAATCCAGAGCGGTTGCGTAAACCGGCACTACTACAAAATAGGCTATACTGGACGCCTCATCACAGGTGGTTTCTGAAAACTATCAGTATTGTAATTATCATAGACAGTTTTACAAGCGCGACCGTTTTTATTACTAGCGATGGCTAGAACCATCTGTGATACATCATTATGATAGACAAATTTTAATAAGGATCGTCTGTGAAACTTCACAGACGGTTCTTAACAAGAAACGTATGTGATAATTGTAATAATCATAGACGGTTTTTAACAAGAACCGTCTGTGATAATTACAATAATCATAGACAATTTTTAACAAGAACCGTCTGTGATAATTACAATAATCACAGATGATTCTTAACAAGAACCGTCTGTGATAATTTTGTATCACTGGGCGGGAAATATTTTATGTCCCCAAATGCTTCCCTATTAATCTCCCCTTCCCCTCCCTACTCGACCACTCTCCACTCCCAAACCACAAATCATAGGGGACTCCTCAAGAAGGTCATGGAGGCGATCCGCGAGCTGGTGACCGATGCCAACTTCGACTGCTCCGTCACCTTCATGTTCGAGTCCCCCAGTAAGTGATAATCGCTTGTCGTCTCCCCCTGCCTTGTTGCTTTTGGTGGCTCTCAGTGCTGATCGTGGTTTTCTTGTGAATGAATAGATCAAGGTAAGATTGCGGATTTTGAGATGAAGCTCATGGACATCGACAACGAGCACCTCGGCATCCCTAAGTCCAAGTCCACCTCTTCGCCACGGACTCATTTTCCTCCCCGGCCACAAATCCGAACCCGAACAGATTTTTGTTTCGCGCATTGTCCGGTAAAACATCCATAACTTTTGCATACGAACTTGGATTGTGACATTCTTTGGCTTGTTGGAAAGCTAATGAAAATTTCAATCCGATAATCCATTAGATAAAATGGACTCTCTTTGTAAGGCCCCCAAAAAATAAAAGCCCCAAAAAAAGATCGTTTAGGGCCTCAAAATAGCCTCCGAAGTTTTAGTACATGTTTTCGTCGTTCTCAGTTTGAGTTTTCTTTCATTCCAGATTGTGTAATCAACTATTTTCAAAGGACATGGCTAGTATTTCCTGATGCTAGCCAAAAAATCGAAAAATATCTATCACAGACGGTTCGTATAAATAACCGTCTGTGAAAGTCAACTATGACATGGTTATTGTTAAGAATCATCAGTGTTGTAACTTATCACAGACGGTTATTTATACAAATGATGAGGATATCCCTTCCACTGATACAACCATCCCTACTGCTTCTGATGTGCAAGGACCAATTACTAGAGCATGTGCTCGCCAACTAAATTATCAGGGAACTTCGTTTCTCAGAGTGCATCCATATTCTATGAACTCTATGATGCTGCCTAAAGCATGTGATATTATTTTACTTAGGAATCAAGGATCGGAAGGCAAGCTAAATGGAGATGATGACAGCACCAAGTATGGAGATGATCATATGAGGAATGGATATTTCTATACTGAAGCTTAGCAGAATCTAGCATGACGACTATATATCAAGTTATTTAGGCCAACACTTAGTAATATTTGAGTAAAGGAACTTTGCGTTGCGCCACATATGCTAATGGTCCATGGGCCTTGTAATTCGGACTGGACACCTAGGGTTTGGCACTGTTCACGTAGTACTGTTCACACGTGAACAGTACCCGCGAATGCCGCCCCTCTCTTCCTCCTTTACATAGTGGCTGCCACCCTTAGGGTTTGGTGGGTTTTGTTGATTGAAGTTTAGCTTTGCTACTTTATACTTTGTCCTCTTATTTGGCGAGATCAACAGCGATATTGTTCTTCGAAACCCCACTTATCAGTACAATTTCAATTCCTATTCACAATTTTAGATTACTTATTTATCTTGTTTTTGTGTGCTTCTTCGGTGTATGTCGGAATTGATCTTCGTGATAAGGTTATCCGGGTATTCGTGCACGGTTGATAACGACTTGTCAAGGATTTCAGCGATTGCGTAGTTTCGAGCCCTGCGAGTTTGTTGTCAGGATCGTGAGGGTTGAACAACTACTACTGAACCTACCTTCTCATCGAAAGATCGGGCCAGAACAGGACCTTCGTGGTTCATCAACAAACCGTCTGTGTTGTGACTTATCACAGATGGCTCAAAAACCGTCTAAAATAATCGCATGTTACGACAGACACATGAATTCAGACAAGTCAGAAACCGTCTGTGATGACTATTTATGTAGTAGTACGGGTACACCCTGTTTGAAAAATAGAATCGTTGCACGCATCTCCGACAACTGAGTTAGGTGCAAACCCTCGTTGCTAGAACAATCAATCTACCATTTCGTTAATTGTGGTTGTTTCATAAATCAGAGCAAATATTCGAATCGATTGATTACGTTTTATTCTGCTGGATTAGTTATTTCCCAGATTTATTCGGTACATCGATCATGTGTATGCATTAGTGCATATATGCATGATATAATATTAAGGCCGGTGTAATTGATTTGAGCCTTAATTAGTCTCGGCAGTCGACGAACTGGTAGTCGACGACGAGGTGGCCGCTGGCCATGCCGCCGCCGTCGGTGTCGATCTGCTGGAACACAGCGACGTCGAGGTCGAGCCCGCCATTGTCGCACTGGTCCACCACCCTCGCCACCGTCCGCGCCCCCGTCGCCCTGTTCGTCACCTGATCGATGGCCCATCAAGCAAACAGCACTCAAAACATCATTCCTTGCATGCATGCATGCATGCATGATGCACGCACGCTCGCGTGTATGAACGTACCAGGAGGCAGCGGCCGCAGGAGGGCTCGCCGTGGGCGCCGGCGGGGCCGCAGAACGCCGTCCAGCCGTACCGCCGCCGCCACTCCAGCGGCATGTCGCCGTCCCACGTCGCGCAGAAAGTGCTCGCGGCGCGCAGGTCCCAGTTGATCTGCGCTGGGTTGTACAGGTTGTATGTCGCAACCACGCCGCTCGCCTGCTGCGCCGCCGTACCGCCGCAGACTGACAACCACACGGCCAACGCCACAACAACCACTAGTGACACTGATATCCCCTTGCCGGCGACGACGGCCTCCATTGCCATGATCTCTTCTCTATCTATTAATTAATTGCTATCTACTACGTACTACTGCAACTACTTAAATGCCAAATTAGCTGCAGCTAATTTAGTACTTAAGTAGTATTTTGCTCAGTGAGTGAAAGGATGCATATATACATGAGTAACTGGCCATATTTATAGATGCTGATGTTGAGACTAGCTATCTAAATAATCATCGTCTTGAGAAACAATGTGGTGCAAATTCGGCTTGTAATCATCGTCTTGACTCGATCAGATTAATCTAAATAAGCAACCACTAGCAAGCTAGTAGGATGTGGATTAATCAGAAGCTTGATCAGACATGTAATTTATTCGATGAGACCTATAAGGTTACACAAAGTATGCCTAGGTTGCCCTCCCAAATTACCATTTTGAGCTTGTTGTTTAGCTTCCAAATCAACCAGTAGCTTTTAGCCTATTTGCATGGATATATAGGCAGAAAATGAAAGCTGCATCTGTATTTTTCTTCGTTCATCTTGTTAATATCGGTTCAATCTATCAAATGTTTTTACCACGACCAAGAAGACCAAATTAGCTATCAAATATTCAAATGCTATCTTATAATGCTGAGATTGTAATTTTGTTGTGTAATGTGTGAAATCTCCAATCATGGCCTCGTGATGTTACGGCATCTATCTAGCTAAGAGTTGAGCTATCAGGCTGTGTCAGCTATGTAGTACACGTTGGCCGTTTCGATCATATGTGAGCCACCTGTGGAAGTAAATTAAGCATTACAAAGTGATTCCATGCAAATGGATGGCAATCACTGGCCGGCGTCTGATCAAGACAGGGTACAACTACACCATCAAGTTAAAAGAACACAGAAGTGCATCATCGATTGTAGTGATGAAGGATTTCATAATTGTGTCGTTAAGAGAGATGAGACGAAAGAAGAAACATACATGAAAAATGGACCTGTTGAAAGTTTACCTCGTCTAATTTACCACTACATGTTTTAGTTTTTTTTTTACCTATCTAGTCTAAGTGCCAACAAAAATAAACTATAGTTACAATTTAAGCCCACTCACTACCGGAAACAGTTAATTTCCCGAGTGCTCAAAACACTCAGGAAAATACAAAAAACACCCGGGATACTAATTCCTGAAGCTCGTCCGTCGGGAAAAAACACTCGGGATAGTTTAGTCGGGTAAAAACTGTTTTCCTGAGAGTTACACTCGGGAGAAATAACTTCACCGTGTGTTCGGATTTACACTCGGAAAATATCCAACACTCGGGAGAATAGTTGGCACAACGGGTTCAACCACCGTAATGGAATATTTTCCCGAGTGTATGTCAACCAAAGACACTCGGGAATAGTTGGTTGTTCCCGAGTGTATGTCAGCCAAGGATACTCGGAAAAATAACAGAATACTTCCCCGAGTGTATGTCAACCAAAGATACTCAGGAATAGTTGGTTGTTCCCGAGTGTATATCAATCAAGAACACTCGGGAAATACCCACAATACAACATTCCCATATATACACCCAAAAGACATATTATTTCAATCTTTGAAGCCGACAACTCGCTGGCTGTCACAATACAACATTCACATATATACACCCAAAAGATATTTTATTTCACATATATACACTGGAAAGACATTTTAAGAATAGAGCAAGAGAGACTAAAAAAATTAGTAGTTATTTACAAAACAAAGGATATTGAACTGTTTGAGTCAAGTGAGCAATACTTCCAAAGGGAAAAGCTTGAAATCACCAAACTTGATTGTCCAGTCAATCTGTTTGAAAAATACTCTGGAAAGAAATACCCATTTTACAAGTGTCCAGTTAAACAGAGTTAATTACTTTTTAGTGGAAACATCTTCTAGCCTCGTGGCACAGGAGTGGTGGCGGCAAGTCATCAACCTCGTCATTGTGAGACTCCATTTAAGAGAACCTCTCCGCAAGAGCGCATACAAACCAATTCAATCAGCCTTCAATTCATACATAAACCTTGAGGTTCAACACACCACAACTATCTAAACCCATTTGAAAAGACTCTGATGAAATAAAACATTAGAACCAAAACTTATGGAAAGGTATATTTGATGAAATTATAACCAAAACATTAGACTCTGATGAAATTTGAATGCAATGCAAAGGTATATTTGAAATAGGCATGTGAACAAAATTACAAAATCCAAAGTTCAACCATGTTCTTCAATTATTGCTGGATATTATACTACCTAGGCAGCAAGTAGCCAAGTATAATATAGTCAATATGTACAATCTGTAACACAATTTTGAGAAGTGAATACACATTTCATGTCAATTACTCACATTCCACAGATGATTTACATTTCAGTCAACTGTAGTAGTTATACCCAAGCCTCATCTACAACAAATAAAAATCATAAATTGTACTTCAAATTGCTTTAAAACTTTGTACCTATACTTCATAACTTTGAGACATGGTATTTCAGAAGTCAGCTATAAATAGAAATTTTAATTTCATGCTATGAAGTTTTTTAAAAAACTTTTTGGAAAACACATTTAAGATGTTGTGTTTAAGAACTCTTTTCCGAAAGCACATTTTAGTTTAAGTAATCAAAATAATTAAAGGAGAACCATCATAGCCATAAACCATAGATATGAAATGTACACATTGTTAACAAACTACAAGAAAATGTTCCAGTCAACCAAACTATAGCACCTATAAATTGTTAAGAAAATTGCATGTCAGGAGTCAATAGTAGTTTATCAAACGATCAAGATTTTCTATCATGTGATCGAATCATCCCAAAGTACAAGCAGGGAGCCCACAAAACCAAATTAGCAACTTGTGAATGATAACACATGGGGTGTCATTGAGAAAATGACAAGACATGAGAACCACAGATCTATACAGTAACATAAGTATAGCTTAGTATCTTACAATAAAGCGAAGCGGCTGGAACATGGAGAAAAATGGTTGGTGCTGCTCACTTTTCTCATTCCCATTTTCGGCACGACATCCCCCTAGCAAGTAGCAACACAGTCCTCACAATAAGACCTACGTGCAACAAGTAACCATGATTTAATACATGCAACAACAACTCGAAGGACATTGTTACTACTACTTGTTGATGGGGTCAAAGCCTCAAAAAAGAGAGCATACAGAATGAGCATATATCCAACTAGTTTCCATTCAGATGTTATTACTTATTTGTACTATGACATTTACATTAGAACTTCTAAACAAATTAGTCAACTACAAAGGGGAAAGAAATGTTGTACAAAGCTAATTCTTCAGATAAATAATAGAGATGTGAAAATTCAACTATAGGTCAACATGCCACATGACCAAGTTAGCAATCTAGTCTAAGTGTCAACAAAAATAAACTGTAGTTACAGTTTAAGCCCACTATAATAAACTTTTAGGTTCAGTCTAAATCTACTTATTGTATAAACAAAATCCACACAAACTTTGCAGAATAGAAAGCCAGGAAAAGAAACATAGACAAAATTAAGTCATGGCAAGAACATGACTAAACATATGATAGCCTACAGAACACACAACTTAGATACTTCTCACATGCATGGTAAATTTGACTATCATCTTTCAGATGATAGCAAGCTAGCAATTCGCAAAAGAAGCTACAAGTAAAGAGTAGTAGCAACAGATTCAACATTTCACTGTAATTTGCATAGCTTCACTGCAGCAACATTGATGCAAAAAAATGCTGAGTAGTACTAGTAGCAAGCTCAAATTCATATTCTACTGGCAAGGAGCAAGCGCCAGGCACAAGCAAGCAGGCCATGGCTGAGGAGCTCACATCGACCACAAAAGCAGTAGCTTCAGAAAGACAGCATCAACAACACTGAAGTACCAAGAACATGCTGCAATTATGATCATTGAAGAATTTCTGAATTATGTCTTTTTTAACACAGCTAAACCCAGCTTTTATAGAAAGCTAATAATGGGAATTACAGAAGTCTGATACAAGGAATAGGTTGGGTATACCAACCTAACATGATTGCACAAAAGGACTAGATGGTCATCTCTACCAGAACCCAAAGACACAAACTAACATAGCAAAACCCAAGTTCTTGACCTTACAACAGTCAAAGGACTCCAAAAAAGACACTTAGACAAAGACTAGAAGATGGAAGCATCAAAACCCAAACAACATTCTATCCAAAGCCCTGAACTTCCTCAACCAGTCTTCTGCCGAAGCCAACATCCCTTCTAACTTCATTTGATCATCTTTTCTGGTTCGAATGCGCCAGCACTGCAAACACGACACAAATTTGAATACAACTATTGTTGGTTGCTTAGGGAATGTCTTCTCAATCACTCCATTGTTCCTGGTTTTCCAAAGTGTCCAAGCAAAAGCTGCAAAGCTGAGTAAGCCAACATGATAATCATTAGCACCCCTGTTATCTAGCCAACCAAGATGCAGATCATCGAGAGACTCCGGGTTTCTCTCCCACTTGAAAATGTTGTCTCTGATGCAAGACCAAGCGAAACTTCCCATGAGACATTGAAATAAAACATGGTTTGCATCTTCTTTCATTCCACACAACCAACACTTATTATCCCCTCTCCACTTCGTAATCACAAGCTGGTCGGTAGTTTGAATTCTATTCATATAAGCCTGCCAAAGGAAAATCGTTACTTTCAAAGGAACTCTACTGGGCCAAAGATCCTGCAATCTTTTACTGTTGACCCCCCCAAAAGCCAAATTTCTATATAAAGATTTAACAATGAACTGCCCAAATTTTTCTAAACACCAAACAACCCTATCCTACTCATCTGTAAACTCCACCTCTTGTAAATCCTCTTTCAACTCTCTCCACATCACCTCTTCTCTCCCAAAGTTTCTCAAAAACTTGATATGCCACACCCCTTCCACAAAACATTCTAACAGCTTCATATCAGGGTTAAGACAATTGTTATACAATCTAGCAAACTTAATGAAAAGAGGACAGTTGCCAAGCTAAACATCCTACCAAAAGTAAATAGATTCCCCATTGCCAACCTGATAAGAAATACCCCACTTGAATAGGTTATTTACCTTACAGATGTTTTTCCAAAACTGGGATCCCCCAAAGTCAGAGAGTCTCTAAAATGCCCATCAGGGAACTATTTAGCTTTCAACAGCCTAAACCAAAGTTCATCTTTAGCTCTACTTAACCTCCATATCCATTTACACAAAAGGCAATCATTCATAAGTTTTGTGTTTAGCACCCCTAACCCACCATAATCCTTAGGCCTACACACAGCAGTCCACTTCACCATATGATACTTGAAATTATCATTTGCTCCCCTCCAAAAGAATCTGGCTCTGATTGAATCCATTTTTCTATGAATTTCTTCCTTCCGTCTATAGAAACTCATTGTGTAAATGAGTTGATTACTAAGACAACTATTAACCAGAATCGGCCTCCCACCTCAGGAAAGGAAATTGTGTTTCCAATTATCTAGCCTACTTCCCAGTTTGTTAACAATCTTCTCTCGAGCACCTCTACTCAACTGTTTGTCTCCAATTTCAATCCCCAAGTAAGTGAGTAGGAGAACCCCGAGCTTACAACTAAACATATTAGCAATTCTCACAACTTCCTCTCTCTTCACCCCAACAACAAACCTCACTTGTATAATAATTCACCTTCAGCCCACACATCCATTGTCATCACACTCTATCATCAGCATTGTGTCATCAGTGTATTGCAGAATAGGCGCTCCACCTGGAACTAAATGAGAAGCTACCCCTTTAATCGGACCTTTCTTTTGTGTTTTCTCAATAATTGTTGACATAGCATTAGCTACCAAGTTAAACAGCAGGGGAGATAATGGATCTCCTTATCTTAGACCTCTGTGAGTAGTGAAATAAGGGTCCACTGTATCATTTATGTTAATACTCACTTTACCTCCCTGTACAGAACTCATAACCTATTCAATCCATTGTTGAGAAAAGCCTTTACCAATTATTATATTCTCCATAAAACTCCATTGGACTTTATCATAAGCTTTCTCAAAGTCCAATTTGAGTACAATTCTTGATTTCTTGGTCACTCTCAAATCATGAAGGATCTCATGTAAAGATAACACCCCATCTAAAATATTCCCCCCTTTAATAAACGCAGTCTGACAATCCTTAATAATACTATTTGCAATCTTTCCCTAACGAACAGCCAACAACTTAGTCATTACTTTGAAACTAACAATGATCAAACAAATTGGTATGTACTGCTTAGTGTTATTAGCATCTTTGATCTTAGGAGTCAAAGTAACAACCCTATAATTCAGTCTCTTTAAATCTAGTTTCCCCTCAAAAAAATCTTTAACCATCTTCATGAAATTGTGTTTTAGAATCCCCCAAAAGGTTTTGTAAAAAAACATAAGGAAAACATCTGGACTATGTGCAGAATCACTAGGCAGATCCTTAATAATGCCCCAAACTTTCTCTCCAGAAAAAACTTGAGTTAGGCTGTTATTATCTGCAACAGAAACTCTGATTTCTGAATCCCAGTAGTTTCTGGCCAGGCTAACATTCTTATTTGCTTCATAGCCGAAAAGATTTTTATAAAACTTGTACATATGATCTTTAATTTCACCTTCTTGAGACAAGACCACCCCTTCAGCCTCCAGGTTGAAAATAAAGTTCTTCCTTCCTCTACCATTCCCACATCAGTGAAAAAAATTGGTATTAGCATCTCCTTGCTTAATCCACTTCACCTGTCCTTTCTGCTGTCAATACCTTTTCTCGTAATCTTTCTGAATTTTGTCTTGTGATCAAGCATTCAAGCACCCACACTTGTTTCTTCCAAAAACCCTAGGTAGCCTGTATCTTTCACATCTCTGCGTGCCTGTGCTCTCATTTGGTCACTTTGCTTTCATCACACTGACACATTCCTTGTCTTATATATAGTTGCGGCAGAGAGATTCAGACTTTCAGTGCTTGGCAGGTACGGACGGGAGGAAAATCGGAAGATGAAGGCATGGTACCACGTGGTCCGGAGCAGTGGCCCTAGCTAGCTTGGCCTAACTGAAGTGAGAACAATTCAGGAATCATCAGTAGGGAACAAAGGAAAGATATGAGCAGGGAGTCTCTTAGCTGTGTGCTCTAGTCTTGCAGTAGCACGAGTTATGGTTGCAAAAGCAAGCTAGACTGTATGACAGGAAGAGAGGATAGAACATGCCAACACCTTGGCAAGTGTAGATAGAGAGTAAGGCCATCACCAGAGACGAAGCATAACCAGAAAGAAAATTGAGAGAGGAAGTGAAAGAAGAAACGAGCATGACCCAGAAGGCCAGAACTGAACAAGGCAAAAGATTTGGACAAGAAAGTGCAGAGCTTTAGGACTAAAATGTGAACCATATGCAAGATTCTGATATCTGTAAACAGTAATAAATCTCATGGAGGAGTAATGATAGCTAACTTTGTGCAAAAGCATCACGCTTACACTCCGTGTATGTATATATATTTTTTTCACAGTTTTCCACCTTCTGCAGTACACGATTTTGCTATTTTGGAGATACTGATGCAAAATCAGATAATTTATTGTTACATTACAAAGATGAAATGTGTCATATACACTTTATTACTGTACATAGCTGCATTTTTGCATATTTTGCAAAAAAAAGTCTCAGATTACCTGCTCAAAACATAATGCAAAAGGCACCTGCTTAACTACAATCAGCATTCAGCAAGATGGAATTTATCGTCTCGATCGAAATGTGTTTACGCCGTGCTGCTGCGGTCTAGTTATTGGCGGGATATGGTTACTGTAGTACATCTTGATCAGCGTTGGAATTTGTTGAGAAAATCAAAATAGACAAGGTGCGCCAAGGTGCTGAACAAGCTCACTAGTGGAGATTTACAGAGAAGAAAAAAAGGCGACTGAACAAAGGTGCTAGAGGACTATACTAAGGCAGGATGGCCTCTAATCCCTTTGCGCCCGCCATTATCCACGAGAGAGCCTCCTCCTTCAGCAATTCTAACACCCTTGGACTTGGCATGGATTCGTTTCTGAAGATGCGACGATTTCGCCCAAGCCATATTTGCCAGCAAATACGGATCATCATGGCATCATGGATTTTGATCCCTTTGTCTTGTTTGACGGCGAGGAGCGGATCAGGGAGTTTATTGGCTTGAGGTGTTCACATCTTGCCCAGTCGGCTGTTCCTTTCCCAGGTGCATTCAACATTTCAACTCTTTGGCATGTCCATGGTGATAGGTCTGAATTTATAAATTCATGATGCAGCAATGTGTTGGTAATGGTGTGATTGTTGTATGGTTCATGTCGAACTTAGCAATTACTGAATTAGGTCCAGATTTGTTTGTTGGTTTTTTCCATTTATTACTGTGCATAATTGATGTAAGTAGTTTCTAGCTAGTGGTTCCGTAGCTTTGATGTTTTACATCTGTCCCCAATGTGCAGACTGAGAAGGCTTTCCTCAAGCAGCCAAAGGTTTTCCTCAGCCAACTGTGTCGTTACCGATAGAATTGTAGTGTGTTTAAGACTATACTGTTGTTATCGAAATAATTGGCGTGTCAATTTTAAAATTGGCAACCAACAGCCACATTTCTTTTGGTAATTTGGAGATTATTGGGCCATGAAGGTGACTTGTAGGTGTTTTTGATATGCTGTTGCCAATATATTGAATCATCGTTCACAAGTAATGTGATGTGCCTGAATGACGGATAAATGAGATGTTCACTGTCTCTTGTATGTTTTGGGGCACATCGGAAGTCTTGCGTTGAACCGTATCAAAACCCCGAGACACAACGATTAAAAACACCAAAAACTCAGAGAGATCGCACGGGCGGTCAGACCTCTTGAGATGGGCAGTCTTACCTCTCACATGAATGAACAGTGAAATCAACGTAAGTTTAAAATCGCAAATCAACTAACTTTTGATCTGATGATCCAAATCTTCTCAAATTTCAGTCATAGCTCATCAAGGAGGTCATGAACCTATTCCAATCGATGATCAGGAAGATCAAAGCCAATGTTTCACCAATCTCATATATGAGCGCAAATGGGTACAAGAATCGAGGAGATTCAAATTTTGATCCAAAAATTTGCTCGTAGGTACATAAAGATCAAGATGATCAAAGATGTATTTCCACATGTTACAGCAAGCAAGATCATAGTAAGAAACCAAAGGAACACCAAAATCCCAAAAGTAATCAAAGAGAGAGTAAGAACAAGAAGAGACTCATCTTGAAGAAATCTTATTTGGATTGATTGAAGATAGATGTTGGTTTACAGCTACTCCACCATATAGGACAAAAGTTCAACACTTGAACACACAATCAATCCATCTCTCACAAACCTTAGCCTCATCTACTCCAATATCGGACCCAACCTGTTTTCTGAGTAGCCTGAATCTAGGGGTCGAGATTCCGTTTAAGGAGGGTAGGTTTGTAACATTCTCTTTTTCTTTAAATATTTGGATTTTGGTTTTCAAAATTTGCAAATCAAAAATTTCTTGAATTTCATCCATACCTTGTTTTTTGGCCCCAAATCGGCCCAGTTCTTCCCCTTGGCCCGGCCAGCCCCGCCCCAGCCTAGCCGGCCTGCCTCCCCCTCCCAGCCCAGCCTGCCTCCCCAGCCTGCACCCGGCCTCTCCCCTCCCTTCTCTCCCCATTCCTCCTCGGTAGCCTGCCGTCACTCGGGACGTCCGTCGCCGCGTCGCCGGTTCCGCTTCTTGGCGCGCTGCCGTCATTGCAACACCCCTCGTTTCGGCTCCTCTGCACCTGCCGCTACCGGCGTCCCCTTCCCCCGCATTCGCAGCTCCGCAACGTCCGTGTCAGCGCCGCCCCGCTGTCCCATCTCAACTTTTTTCGATTGCCAGCGCCGCCCGCGCCGCTTCGTCGCGCCCTCTCTACCGCCTTCTCTTTCCCCCTCCCTCGGCTATTTAAGCGGCGCCCCCTCCTCTTTTCTCCCTCCCCATCTCGCCCTCCTCCTCTTCTCAAAGCCGAGTCGTCGTCGCCTCCGCCTCCGGTCGCCGCCCGCCCGCCGGATCCACCGCTCTCGAGCGCCCTCGCCTCCACCTCCTTCCTCGAAGCCGAGCCCCACCCCCTTCTTCTCCACCACTGGCCACCGCCGTCGTCACTTCCGGAACATCGTCGCCTCCGCCATCGGCTCTCCCCCCACCTCACTCCAGGTGCCACCCGAGCCCTCCCTCCTTCCCACGCCACCGCCTCGTCGCCACCGCCTGCGCGCCCCCTCCTCTCCCTCCCCCTCCCCCTCTCTTTCTGTTGGACCGAAAAGGCGATTAGAGGGGGGTGAATAGGAGCGCGCTCACTTTTTCATAAATAATTGATTCAATAAGATTTTACTCCAATAGTTATGGAAGCTATGAAGATCAATATACCAGTACAGCGGAAGACTAGTATTGAATCCAATTTAACCCCCTAAGCAAAACAACTAAAAATCAACACAAGCTAAAGAAACTTAGTGTTGGGTGGTCTGACCGCTGGGTCAATGGCGGTCTGACCGGTGACCCCTGGCAGTTGGAACGGTGACCTTTGGCGGTCTGACCGCCGGCCTGAAGAACAGATCAAACAGCCCGAAGAGCGAAGTTGCAAATAGATGTAACTTTTGATCTACAATTCCAAACTCGATGAAACATGGAACACACCTTCTCTATGATGCCAGGAACCTATTCCAATTGAAGATTATGAAAATTCTTGGAAGAATTACGATCCTTTTCCGTTTGAGAGGAGGAAGGTTCAAAATCGAGTCAAAACGAAAACTAGATCCAAAATCTTGCTTGTCTGTGATTGATGATCAAGATGATCCTAGATATGTTCTCATATGTCACAGCAAGCTAGATCACGTGAAGAATTCAAGCAAAAATTCACGAATCAAAGAAAGACTCAAAATCATCAAATAGAGATAAAGAAAGCAAAAAGATAAAACTTTGATCAAACTTTCCTTGGATTGATTTGAGTTTACAGCCACTCCATCAATAGAGGACAAATCTCAATCTATGAGCACGAAATCAAATCAAAACTCTCTAGAACCCTAACCTCCACATCTCCTCTGATACGGGGTCGCCCGATCTTCTCGACGTAGGATCAAGATACTCACGTGTAGCCTCTCGAATCGTAGTGATCCTCCGTTGCCAATGCAAGAACGAACACTCTTTAATTCGCAAGAACACACGCGCCAGACTTCACGACCACCAAGCGAAGCCTTATCGCGCTCCCAATTCCCAGCGGAAAGGTTGAACGATCTCAATTAACAAGAACTCTCAATTTCCCCTATTGATGCATGAGCCATCAAGAAGAAGAAAGCAATCTGCTATTTTGTGTTTATTCATAAAAATCTCGTTCCCCTTTTACAATCGTGAACACCCGAGTATTTATGGTTGTCTCCACCAGCCACGCACGACTAGGGCCGGCTGGGTTCATGTCAGCCAAACCAACCGACTCATTATTTTCATGCCTGCCTTGGACTTTCTTTGCATGCACATGGGCTTTAGACTTGGGCCATATACATCATACGGACTCATCTAAAATGAGTGCACACTTCTAACTAATACATGGCCACATGAATGCATATGATGGAGTTGGCCGTGACAAGTATCACGTAGGCTACTAATCTGTGACTTTATCCTTGGACTAAACAGCATGCAAACATCCACTCCACATCCTATCAGCAATGTGTAGTAGCACGGCTTGCTCCAGTTGACTTCCGTTCATGGCAAACGTCACGCATACGGCCGTCCTTTTCCTCACGTATAAACCTGAGAATACACAAAGTATTTGTATGAGGTAGTAACCAAGTCTCATTAATAGAAGGTAGGGTATTAAGGAACAAATTCACCTGTTGATTTATTAGTTTAGCTTTTGCTCTAGTCATTGGACCTGTTGGTGCTTCATGAGCATCCTCATGCATACTTGGAGCGGAAGATGTAGTAGTAGTAGAGATGCCCTCATCATCCTCCCCCTCTTGAAAATGAGTCGTCCTCGACTCTGTATCGTCTTGTCCAAAAAATGGTGATAAATCAGCAACATTGAAAGTGGTACTTACTGCATAGTCGTCTCCCGGAAGCTCGATCTTGTAAGCATTATCGTTAATCTTGGCAAGCACTTTAAAAGGACCATCACCACGGGGCATCAATTTTGATTTACGTCTCTCTGGAAAGCGTTCTTTGCGAAGATGAACCCAGACTAAATCACCTGGTGCAAATATCATTTTCTTTCTAGTTTTGTTAGCTTTAGAAGCATATGAACGTACCTTCGCCTCAATTACCTCTTTCGTCTTTTCATGAAGTTTCTTTACAAAATCAGCACGCGTCGAAGCCTCCATATTAGCACGTTCTTGTAATGGAAGTGGCATCAAATCAAGAGGTGTGATCGGTTTAAAGCCATACACCACCTCAAATGGACACAATTGTGTAGTAGAATGCACCGCCCTATTATATGCGAATTCAACATGCGGTAGACAGTCCTCCCACTCTTTTAGGTTCTTTTTAATCATTGCCCGCAATAACATGGAGAGTGTACGGTTCACCACCTCCGTTTGCCCGTCGGTTTGTGGGTGACAAGTTGTCGAAAAGAGCAACTTTGTCCCAAGCTTGGCCCACAAAGTTTTCCAGAAATAGCTCATAAACTTCACATCACGATCTGAAACAATGGTGCGAGGCACGCCATGCAATCTCACAATTTCCCTGAAAAATAAGTCAGCTACATGCGACGCGTCGTCGCTCTTATGACAAGGAATAAAGTGTGCCATCTTAGAAAACCTATCCACCACGACAAAAACAGAATCCCTCCCCCTCTTAGTCCTAGGCAATCCTAACACAAAATCCATGCTAATATCTTCCCAAGGTGCACTAGGAACTGGAAGTGGAGTATACAAACCATGTGGATTAAGTTTCGATTTAGCTCTATGGCATGTGATACATCGTTGGACAAACCTCTCGACATCACGTCGCATCCTGGGCCAATAGAAGTGATCAGCCAGCATCATGTATGTTTTCTCTCTCCCAAAATGTCCCATCAATCCGCCTGCATGAGATTCCTGCAACAATAACAAACGCACAGACGAACCTGGAACGCATAGTTTGTTAGCACGAAAGAGAAACCCATCATGAATATGGTATTTATCCCATCCTTTTCCATCTTTGCATTTAGAATATGGTACGAAAAATTCTTGGTCGGAAGCATATAAATCTTTCAAACTTTCTAATCCAGGTACCTTTACTTCCAACTGAGTTAAAAGCACATTCTTTCTAGACAAAGCATCAGCTACCACATTCTCTTTACCTTTCTTGTATTTAATAATGTATGGAAAAGTCTCAATGAATTCAACCCACTTAGCATGTCTACGATTCAGTTTAGCTTGACCTTTCAAGTATTTCAAAGCTTCATGATCAGAATGAATAATGAATTCTTTAGGCCAAAGATAATGTTGCCAAGTCTCTAAAGCACGCACAAGAGCATATAATTCTTTGTCATAAACAGGATAATTCAATTGTGCTCCGCTAAGTTTCTCACTAAAGTATGCAACAGGTTTTCTCTCTTGCATCAAAACACCACCAATTCCTATTCCACTAGCATCACATTCAATCTCAAAAGTTTTAGTGAAATCAGGTAAAACAAGCAGTGGTGCTTCAGTCAAACAACGCTTCAATTCAGCAAAGGCTTTATCTTGTGATTCTCTCCATTCAAAAGCAACGCCCTTTTTAGTTAATTCATTTAATGGGGCAGCAATGGTGCTAAAATCTTTCACAAAACGTCGATAAAAACCAGCAAGCCCATGAAAGCTACGAATTTGACTAACATTGACAGGAGTAGGCCAATTTCGAATAGCTTCAACTTTAGAGTCATCTACTTCAATTCCATGAGCTGAAACAACATAGCCTAAGAACACCACTTTGTTTGTGCAAAAAGTACACTTCTCAAGATTAGCATACAATTGTTCAGTTCTTAGTACTTCTAGCACTTTTTTAACATGTTCAACATGTTCTTCCAACGAGCGGCTATATATCAAGATGTCATCAAATTAGACTACTACAAATTTTCCAATGAAGTGTCTCAAAACATGGTTCATTAAGCGCATGAATGTACTAGGAGCATTAGATAAACCAAAAGGCATCACTAACCATTCATACAAGCCAAATTTCGTTTTAAAAGCAGTTTTCCATTCATCACCATGTTTCATTCGTATTTGATGATATCCACTACGCAAATCAATCTTAGAAAAGATAGTAGAACCACTCAATTCATCTAACATATCATCTAACCTAGGAATAGGATGACGATAACGAATGGTAATATTGTTGATAGCTCTACAGTCTACACACATTCTCCATGTACCATCTTTCTTTGGAACAAGAATGACAGGAACGGCACAAGGACTAAGACTTTCGCGTACATACCCTTTTTCCATGAGCGCTTGCACTTGCCGCTGAATTTCTTTTGTCTCCTCCGGGTTTGTGCGGTACGGCGGCCGGTTGGGAAGTGGCGCTCCTGGTACCAAGTCAATTTGATGTTCAATGCCTCGAATGGGTGGTAGACCAGCGGGTACGTCCTCCGGAAAGACATCCTCATAAGCCTGCAAAACTTGAGAAACCACACTAGGAAGGGAGGTTAAGTCATTAGTAGAAAGCAAAATATCTTTGTACAGCAATACAAAGTGCATCAAAGTGGGATTATCTTGTAGCTCTCTCAAATCAGATTTAGTGGCTACCATGACTAACTTTTTCTCTCCCTCATCCTTTCTTTTTCCACTCAGTTTTAACTTGTGGCTCTCATTTGCCTTTTGTGGAATCGCACTCTTTTGCTCCTTCCCTCTCTCATTCTCTACGTTCACCTCAATCTTTTGCATGTTATCATTCACAATTTGAGAAGGAGTCAAAGGTCGTAATGTTATTTCTTTGTTATTCCACATGAACTTATAATGATTTGTTCTACCATCATGAATTACAGATCGATCATATTGCCATGGTCTTCCTAAAAGTAAATGACAAACATCCATGGAAACAACATCACACTCTGATGTCGCGGTAATTCCCAATCTGAAAACTAACATCAACAGTGTATCCAACATTCATAGAACCATCATTATTCAACCATTGAATTTGATATGGATGAGGATGTTTTTTGTATTTCAACCCAAGTTTAGTGCAAAGTTCTTTACTAGCTAAGTTGTGGCAACTACCACCATCAATAATAACTTTGCAACACTTACCATCCTTACTCACCTGAGCCCGTGTTTGGAAAAGATTACAGTATTTGCACATGAGTGGGTTTTGCTTGCACACTCAACACCGTCGGTGCACACACAAGGCTAGGACCAGCCTCGGGGTCACAATAATCATCTTCATGTGCCTCCTCCCCTTGTCTTGTCTTATGTACATCTCCAAAGCTTCTAAAATCAGCAAGGGCCTCACCTTCCCCTTCGCTAGTAGAGTCATACTCTCCATTCTCCATTAACAACATAACCTTGTTATTTGGACAATCCCTTTGTATGTGACCTCGTCCAAGGCATTTGAAGCATTGGATGGCACTACTTCTTGCTGTAGAACCCACTGAAGGCGAGGTAGAAGGTGCTGGATTTTTCTTGGCAATGGGTGTTGTTGCATTTTTCCCGCCTGGTGCAGCACTGGTACTAGGAGCAAAGCTTCCACTAGATTGATTAGTTTTAAAAGAATTGAAACGGGGTGTAGGTTTACCTCCTGTAGGTGCTGAACGGGGTGTATATGATGATGATCTTGTTGCTCTCATATCTTGTTGCACTTGCCTTTCAGCCTTGGTTGCTTGATGCACCAACTCCACCATGTTGTTGTATGGCTGAAATTCGGTGATGCGCTTGATGGGAGGGTGCAAACCAGCAAGGAAGCGAGCCATTGTTTGTTCTTCTTGCTCAAATATATTAGCTCGAATCATGGCCATCTCCATCTCTTTATAATAGTCCTCCACCGTGAGAGTTCCTTGCTTCATTTGCTGCAATTTATCAAATAAATCACGTTTGTAATGTTTAGGAACAAACCTCGCTCTCATGTGATACTTCATCTCGTCCCACGTAGTGATGGGAGGTTCGTTGTACTCTCTCCTTTGATTTTGAACTTGTTCCCACCATATGAGCGCATATTTGTCAAATTCAAGTGCAGCCATGTGTATTTTCTTTTCTTCAGAATAATTGTGCACACGGAACACCTTGTCCACCTTGAGCTCCCAAGTGAGGTAATCTTCGGGATCATGTGTACCTGAAAATGTTGGCATAGTAAATTTAAGCTTACCAAATTTCTCTTCATTAGGTCGTTCATTGCCGTAGCGGTGTCGGCGGTAGTGTCCATCATCGTAGTGGTACAAGTCGTCGTCGTCGAAGTGAGGCGGTTCCCCTCCTCGGCCACCATGTCCACGGCCCCTCCCGGGTCCTTGGGCGCCTCCCCCACCTCCTCTCCCAGGTGGAGGTGGCCGTATGGCTTGTGCCACCACACGGTCTCGCCGTTGTCGAGCATCCTGGGCGACTCGTGCAGCGACCTCCTCATCTCGTGGAGGTGGTAGATGCACACCATCTTCTTCTTGCTGCTGACGAAGTGCCCGCACAACATCAGTCACGATGCCCGTACGCAATACATTCATTTGTTGGTTGAGCTCAATGCGGAGATCCTGCATGTCCGCCTTGAGTTGGTCCCCCATTGCAGTAGTGCCAGCTACAAATTCTTGTTGTAATGTACTTCTCAATGCCTGATGTTGGAAACGAGTCACCGGGGCATTAAGATCAACAACATGCTCCTCACCATAGTTATCTTCTTCACCTGACATGGTTAGGTTGTGCAAAAGAAAACACAAACAGCAAGAATGTATATGGATTAGTAAAATTCACTCAATCTCTCTTTTCTCTCCCAAGTAAGGTTCTTACCTTTCCGAAGTGAATTAAGGCCAAAAGAAACTTACACTTGGTAGAAGCTACAATAGCAAAGTGATGATCAAGCGAATATAAGAGTGTTCACAGTTGCACAACAACGGTTATTTGGTGGAGCTTGGTATGGATGTGTATATCCTAGCAATCTGAAATTCTTGATGTTGTAAAGCTAAGTAACAATCCAAGCTAGAATATTTTGCCTAAGTGCTGATCCAAAGGATTTAAGTGAAGTATTTGAACGCACACGCAAAGATTAATGTGACTCAATGCAAACAAAGGAATGAGCTAGTGAGATACAATCTGGAATTAAGATGAAAACTAGCTCGTTTTGCACCAAGTACTAGAAGAGACGCTAGCCAATTGCAATAATATGAAATGTGAGGGCACAAGATTGCTCAAAGAAAATAAATACACAATCTGAAATTTATGAACTAAGGTTATCCTTTTCCCAAAGTTCGGCCAATATCTTCTTTTCTTTCTCTTTTTTTTTTTTTTTACTTCACAGCCACAATATTTTCTTTTTCTTTCTTTTTTTTTTTTTTTTTTTGCCGAAACTAGGGTTTAAGGTTCCCTCACGCGTGTTCTAATTTTTCAGCGAGTGCAAATAATCCAATGAACAGCCCTAAGCAATTATCAAAGACTAGTCTCAAAGACGAAAAGAAAAATCAGCAAACTTTTTTAAATCATCATTCACAACTCGCGATCTTTATGTGACGAGAACTACGGATCCGTTCGATGCTGCGGCCAAACCTTTAGCAACCGCGGTAACAGATCGGATCGAAGTACGGTTTGGGTATGCGTAGCTAATCGCGATTGTAGGCTGCGCGACATCTTGTAGCAAGCGTATTTGTAGCATCGCGAGTGCATCAGCGTTCGCGCCTTTGTAGCAGATCGGTTGCAAAGACGCTCTGGCGTTCGCGCCTCCGGGAAAAAAACAAAACAACATAGCGATCTTGATCCGGATCGCTAATGTAGCGTAGGGAATTTTGACGCGGTTGAGGACCAACAAAAATTTTATTTATTTATTTTTAGTTTTGATTGGACACGCAGATTAAGCAACGCGAAAGAGCACTACGATCAGCACTAAACAAAAATTCTAATGGATTAAAACCTAACTAAACTCACAGGAAATAACAGATGCAAAAACTAGGGTTTGGAATTTTTTGTGTAGCAATTTTCGGTTATGGACTCTAGGTATTAAGAACAGCAAAATAAAAACAATCTACTCTAGGGATAAGCAATCCTACCGAGTCAACGGAGCTCTGATACCAGATGATACGGGGTCGCCCGATCTTCTCGACGTAGGATCAAGATACTCACGTGTAGCCTCTCGAATCGTAGTGATCCTCCGTTGCCAATGCAAGAACGAACACTCTTTAATTCGCAAGAACACACGCGCCAGACTTCACGACCACCAAGCGAAGCCTTATCGCGCTCCCAATTCCCAGCGGAAAGGTTGAACGATCTCAATTAACAAGAACTCTCAATTTCCCCTATTGATGCATGAGCCATCAAGAAGAAGAAAGCAATCTGCTATTTTGTGTTTATTCATAAAAATCTCGTTCCCCTTTTACAATCGTGAACACCCGAGTATTTATGGCTGTCTCCACCAGCCACGCACGACTAGGGCCGGCTGGGTTCATGTCAGCCAAACCAACCGACTCATTATTTTCATGCCTGCCTTGGACTTTCTTTGCATGCACATGGGCTTTAGACTTGGGCCATATACATCATACGGACTCATCTAAAATGAGTGCACACTTCTAACTAATACATGGCCACATGAATGCATATGATGGAGTTGGCCGTGACAAGTATCACGTAGGCTACTAATCTGTGACTTTATCCTTGGACTAAACAGCATGCAAACATCCACTCCACATCCTATCAGCAATGTGTAGTAGCACGGCTTGCTCTAGTTGACTTCCGTTCATGGCAAACGTCACGCATACGGCCGTCCTTTTCCTCACGTATAAACCTGAGAATACACAAAGTATTTGTATGAGGTAGTAACCAAGTCTCATTAATAGAAGGTAGGGTATTAAGGAACAAATTCACCTGTTGATTTATTAGTTTAGCTTTTGCTCTAGTCATTGGACCTGTTGGTGCTTCATGAGCATCCTCATGCATACTTGGAGCGGAAGATGTAGTAGTAGTAGAGATGCCCTCATCATCCTCTCCCTAAGCAAATTAGGGTTTCAAAATAATAAAATAGTTGAAAAGGGGGTGCAGCCACCTCTCTCCTCTATTTATAGTGGAGGCTTATACTTTCTAGAAGTTTGACTCAATTGGGCTCCCGTTAATGCCCAAAACAAAAGGGACATACACGCAAGCCCTTTAAAGCGTCGTCTTTATCGCCTCTTGACCTAATCAGCTTTACCTTGCGCCATCTTGCGCCGCGGTTTGGCCAATAGGTCACCCTTGTCCATTCTGCACCACGCTTGAGTTCATTGACCTCACCCGGCATCGTCGATCGTTCTGGACCTCAGCTCTCCAAGCCTAGTCTCGATCATCCTCGCCGTTGATCACCAAGCAACCTGCACAACAATAGACAAGCAAATCGAATCTGGGAATAAATTCTTCACAACTTGACCCATGTTAGTCAAAACATGCATCATGCAACACATATGCACTGAAACTCAGACTTTGACCTAATAACCAAACATCGCCGCCTTGAAGAACGACGATTTTAGTGAAAATTGGTCAGACCGCCACCATGGCCGATCTAACCGCCCACCCTGGTCGGTCTGACCACCACCTATTGGCCGGTCAGACGGCCAGTTGGGACTTAGCCAAATTTAGCCCCTGGAAATCCGAAACCTACTGGAATTTTCAAACGAATAGAACTTTTGACTGGAGACTCCAAAAATTATGAGACCAAGTGCAATAGAATCCTCTCTCTTGTCTACAACCTTTATTTTTGGCCCAGCTCAAAACACACCTTTTTAGATTTGGTTGGTCCGGCCGCCGCTATGGCCGGTCGGACTACCACTGGCCGGTCCGACTGCCAGGGGTGGCCAGTCGGACCGCCCTATGGCCGGTGTTACCGCCGCTTCGGCCGGTCAGACCGCCTGAGACTTAACAGCATGCCAACATTGCTGAAAACATGTGAAACGACAAACCTTTAACGACATTGCCAATTGTCACATCATCCTAAGATCAGGAGCATATCACAATGATATCCACACTTTCTCCGTGCGACGGAGAAGACGAGGCGATGCGCTCAGCGTTGGTCATCACCCTTTTAACCCCCGCGCGCGACTGATAGGTGGGCCCCATCTACCGTGCCTCCCGTGCGGCTAACAAGTGGGCCCCACCGGGCACTGTTCCGTAGACCCGTGCGTCGGTGCGCATGGACTCGGTCCATGCAGTGTGCTGTGGACCGAGCACTGTGCACGTGCCACGTGTCAGCACGAGATTTTTCCAATTTTCTTATTTTTCTTTTCAATTAAAAATTCATTTAAAAAGCTTCAAAAATTCATATCTCCTTCGTTATAACTCCAAAAATTTTGAAACTTATTCCTAAAATTTTATAAATTCAAGATCTTGCTAATGGCACTGGTCTTCTTTAATTTGGAGTTCATTTGTTATGAGTTCTGTATTTTTTTGCTCTTTTGCAGTTATGCCTTTTTTCCGGTACTCTCATCCGATTAGGGTTCGAAGATGCGGGAGAGCTCCACTTTGACCAAGCTCAAGAATACCATGATTTTCTAGCCCTTGACCCAGGCGAGTCAATACTTTGATCATGTTGAAACTACATTTTATGCAAAGTATATTCTTTTAAAATATGAAATTGCATGCTTTATTTTCGTATGCAAATGTATGTCAAATGGTCCTAAGGTAGTTAAATACCAACTTGACTATTAAATAATTATTATACATTGTCCTTGATAATTGAATTCCCTACTCCTTGTCACCCTAGTAAATATTTGGTAACCTACTAGTTATAGTTGTATTTAAGCGTCATGCTAGTCTTGCTTAAGTAACGGGACATTCAATGTCCTAATCATTGTCTTTTAAACATGAAAGTGGTTTTGGGCAGTCATTGTGGGTAAATGACTGAAATGATTTAGATAATTTGTTTTACACTTCTCAAAATCCTAAAACTTGCTAATACCATATTTGGGCGGATGGAAAGTGTGGTGGGTGCGGTCGTGCACGAGAATGGTTGGTATGTGGTATGAACCGTCTGGATGAATTAAGGACTTAATCTTGTCATGACCTCCAGTGTAAAATAACTACAACCACAAGTTTGCAAAGTGCAACTTGGCTTAGTAAATTTATTAAACCCTGGAAATCATTTCATCGGTGCTTGAGCAAGGTGGTGCAAGTAGTGGATGCGATCCAGCTTGAATGGGACACCAAAGGGAGGGTGAAGTTGCCAGCTACGCAAGTCGTAGTGGTAGATGATGTTCGGCCCTTATTGTAAAACTTGGCTCGATGCAGTCTATGTAAACTCTGAAGTGTTAAATTAATGAATGGTATAGTTTTACGCCACGTGAGAAATGATTCAATGATGTATCTGTGAGTGCTAACTACTGATCTAAAGAATAACACAGTATTTTCACAGAGGATTCGGGATTCAAAAATTCGAGTCCGACATCCAAAATTCTCAAATAATAAATTATGATTTTTCTTTTGGAAGAACTTAAAACTCCACATCTAGAGATTCTTCTTTCATAGTGGAGGCTAGGTTGAGAGAAGAGACCCTAACGGATACTCGTTAAGCCCACACAAACAGGTCTACACTCACGCATGCTTCTCAAAGCGGATGACGAACCGGGCTCCCCAAATCCATTTCTTCATGATCTTTATCTTCACTTGACCTAAACTGCCTCTCCTTGCACCGTCTTACGTCGCGGTTTAGCTAAAAGTCACAAAGGCGGTATTTTGGTGAAGTTACAAAAATACCCCTTCTCGATCCTTCGCCAAAGACTAAGTTCAATCTTCATGAAGCAATCCTATGCTTTGCCACGTGTAGGTTGATCAACGGCTATCTTCATGTCAGCAAGTCTCTCACATCTGGTTCCCACTGAAATCATTATGACACTTGCACCGACCCCCACGCCACTTGATGTGACCCATCATACTGAATTTTCTGTTCGGTCATCCTTGTCCATTTTGTGTCATGCTTGAGTCCAATGACTTCAGTCAGCATCCTCGATCATTCTGGACCCTAGCTTTCTAAGCCTAGTCTCGATTATCCTCGCCGTTGATCATCGTTGGATTGCAAGCCTCCTGCATAACAATAGACCAAGAAATCGATTATGAGCACAGGTTCTTCGCAACTTGACTCATGTTAGTCAAAACATGTATCATGCAACACATATGCACTAAAAACCATGAATTTTACCTAACCCACGAACATCGTCGCCTTGTTGGCCAGCGAATAGAGGTTGTAGGCAAGAGAGAGTATTCTTCTGCACTTGGTGTCAAAAAAATTTGAGCTTCGAGCCAAAAGCTCTATTCATTTTGAATTCCCAGAGATGATTCAGATTATCAGAGAGAAAATATGTCTAAGTCAGTGTGCTGGCGGTCAGACCAGCCAAGCTAGTGCATAAGAATCCTTTCTCTTGCCTACACCCTCTATTTTTTGCTCGGCCCAAAACTCAACCGGTAATTTTAGCTGGTGAGACCGCCGTTAATGGTTGATCTGACTGCTAGCTCGGCCAGTCAGATAGCCGCCCACAGCCGGTCAGAGCACCAGCCTTTGGCCTGCCAATGGCCGGTCTAACCACCAGGGATGGCCAGTTAGACAACCTACTAAGGCTGGTCAGGCCGCTTGAAGTATGAAAGTTTCTAAAATTTACCGAAAATGAGTGTTTTGGCAAACCCTTACCATCAGTGCTAATTGTATCATCATCCTAATATCCTAAGCATATCCCATGATATCACCACAATTAATTTCTATTCCCTTCCAAGGACCTATATTGACAAGAAGTGTCCATTCACTGGAACGGTTTCTATCAGAGGAGGAACTATTGCTGGAGCATGCCACACTGCCTAGACGAACAGGGCCATCATTGTTCGCAGGAACTGCCCTCCACTTTGTCAAGAAATATCAGAGGCAAGTAAACTATTGGGGCATTCTAATTAAACTCATGTTTTGTTTTCTTCTTTCTAGTGGCATCTCTAACTACAAAACGATACATGAACAATAGAACATATATCAACTACAAAACGAATATGAACATCAATTAGAAGTAAGTGCGGAGTACTAGATGTTACCGATGCGAAGCAAAGAGTGTCGTAGAGACGAAGGAGAGAACTTCGCCGATGAAGAAGTTGCCGATGTAGAGAACGGCGAGTAGTCGCGGAGTGGCTTCCCAAAAACCTGATTCGCCCTCTCCCGTACAGGATCGCAAGGATGATGGTTCCGGAGACCTGCTCTCCCCACCACCGGTGCACGCCGGGCATAGGGACGGAGTAGCACTCAGCAGCATAGCGCTCTCAAGAACAGTTTTCTCGCACAGATGTGTTTCGAAAATCGGAGAGAGGAGTCAGGCAGAGATCCTCGGTTAAAAGGACTGCAAAAGGAAAACACCCGCGGATTATGAAATAACAATCAAAAACCGCGCTCATTAATCGCAATTAATTTGCCCGTAGATTAGGAAACGGCAATAAAAAACGGCGCTCATTAATCGCAATTAAAGCCGCATAATCAGCACGTTTCTTTCCATCATGACCATATTGCATAGCAAAACAAAATTACAAAAGAAAGTTGTGTCTGAACCCACGGTCGAACCCAGAATGGCTGCACCATTCACGCGCACGTCGCATGCCCCGGCGAGGCGTGGCGAGGCAAGGTGAGCGAGCATGTGCGTGTAGTCCTCATTTCTCCTCTTTTCTCTTGCTTTACCAAGGCTAGACATGCTCTACCTTATAAGGTGGTGTCTCTCCACCTTAGCTAGCAATATAGGACTAAAGTATCTCATATCACCATACATGAGTGAGTTTTTGAGAATTTTCTAGGAATTATTGATTAATGAATGGACCAGAGCCCAATTAAACCCAACACATCTGCCCGGGAGTCGACATAAATGTTTGGCATTCTAAGGATTTGTTGTTTGACATGGACTAGCTGAAGAAAATCTGTAATGGTCTACATGGAAGCAGAGCAACAACACGAGAGAGAAAAAAATGCCATTGCCAAACAAATGGGAGAAAAGGAAGATGCCTTTATAATTTAATTTAATCTGCATCACAATACTCAGAGAGCAAACAACATCGATCCTTATCTGCGTATGAATTTCTGATGCAATAGCTGAAGAACTGCATCCATCCATGCCATGCCCATAGTGAACTCGCAGGAAGTTCCTCCAACCCTTATGTGCCACTGTTAATTTCATCCTTTTTCAGTCTACCATGAACACTTGCCTTCAGACATGGAACTTGGCAATTGTCAGATAAGATTATTTGCCATGAATGACATGTCCAACTGATCATCATCACATCACAAAGTGGAACTACAGAATGTAGCTTGTGCTTGCAGTTTTTTTACTAGGCTCTCTGAAGACTGATGAACAAAGCAGGGTGACATCTACTAATTGACAGTTTTTTTTTATTGATTTGTCACCCACTCCAGCACTTGGTCCTACATCGACTGATAAAAGAGCTATTCGTTCATCTCCATCTACGTCACATTCCCTTGCCGGAGCAGCTCGAGCAAGGTGACCCCGACGCCGGCCACACATGTCGGTCGGCGGCGGAAGGCGCCGCTCTACCCCGTGCGAACGATGGGACAGGATCTTGCTTGATCCCTGGAGACGCCGACCTGATGTCGAGTCGATCGAGGTGGGCGCTGCCGGCCGCCGGCAAGGCACTGCGCAGCTGTCCCCTTCGTGAGCGCACGCTCAGCGGATCATGGCGGTGGCGGCAAATGAGGGCGCGCGCGGCACCCACGGGCTCGAGGAAGAGGAGAGAGGGGCCGCCGTCGACTGTGCCCTACATGTCAGTGAGAAGGCCTGACTCTACCCTTCGTGAACCGTCCGATCAAGTTGTGTGGCCCGGATTGACCGGAGTGAAGTCGTGGATGGACGTTTTACAGCCAAACCCTCCATTATATCCGAAATCCGTTACACCCCGGGAGATTGATTCTCACCGCCCGATCCAATCAAAACGGCCAGATTGATCCTAATAGAGTGGTGGAGCCACGTTTTACAGAAGAAACAATATCTTGTGTCGAATTATCCATTAAACGCCCCCATGAATCGGATCGCAATGGATATCTGTGATCCATCTGGGGTAACCAACCACCCTTAGATCACATTTAAGCGGCCAAGATTGATCCTACTAGAGTAGCGGAGGGACGCTTTTCATAAGAGATCTTGACTTTATAGGTATTATGTGCTATATGTAACATCCTAATTTTCTAAGATCCTTTTAAATAGTTAGTACTTAGAAAATTCACCCTTAAGGTTTTATTTGAATTTTAATAAAATTTAACATGAACTTTCAGTATCAAAATAATTTAATATGATTAATGCCAACATCAACAATTGTCAAAACTATTTTATTTGTGTATTATGTGCTTTGATATATTTTCAAGAATTTTTTCAAGTTTATTTGCTATTTTATAATTGACATTTGCATTTTCTGTATTTTTTAAAATAGAAAGTGTATTAAAATCTCAAAAACAATGCTCGGGCCGAATTTTCCTCCGCCCAGCCCATTTCCTATTCCTTCCCAGCCCATCTTCCGCGCTAGCCTGTTCGCCGCGCCCACGCCTTCGCCCCTCACCAGGTGGGCCCCGCCCATCAAGTGGTCGTCATCTTCTCCGCGCTGCATCTCGCCCGCGTCCGCCATGGCTGTACTTTGGAGCTCCGTCAGACAAAATCAAATCTCCAACTAAAAGATCTTGGGTTAGCGTGTCAAATCTTATCTTGTATCCTCCCGCATCTGAATCTAACCGAATCTTACCCCGTATCCCCTTCAAACTTGGGATTTGACTCGTGTTCGTCTCGGACTCGATTTAGGGTTTTCCAAATTCGGTACGCCCGATGCCTATAAATATGACCCCTATGATCGCATCTATGCTCTCTTCCCGAAACCCTAAGCCGCTGCACCCCTTAAGATCTAACGCCGCTGCATTGGAAGTTTTAGGTTCCGCCGCCGCCGCTTATTTTCTTCAAATTGCGCCATTGCCTTTGCCGCCTCGTCGTCGTCGACCACGCTGTCATCTTCGCCGTCACCAGAGCCACCTCCAGCACCCTTCCCCGTCGCCAGTACATCGCCGAAGCTAAAGTCCCACAATACCCGATCTTGCTTTACCGCTTGAACCTCGTCGCCGACCACCACCGTCATCCTCTTCCACCCGTGAGTGCACCAGCGAAAACGCAATAGCCTCCTCTACCCGTTGGTACCACTCACCGCCTGCGAAGCGCCGCCGTTTGCCAGAAGCCATCGGGACCCGAGCGCCGCCTGCCTCGCCGTCATCCATGTCAGCCGCCGCCTCATCCCCATGTGTGCATGTCACCTACGTAGCGCACACGTGTCAGCTGCGTTAGTGCTTGCGTGTGCACCTGCGTGCCACCTCAGCCTAAACCCTAGATCCAATCCCATGTGGATCTGTTCCACCATACACCATGTCTATGCCATGTGGGGTCCACCAGCCATATCACTATTCCATGAACCCGTGAACCCGTAGACCCCTTGCGTGGACCCGGTCCATGGACCGTGGGTCCCACTATCAGCCTCTCAGTCTTTTCTTTGGATTTAATTTAATTTAGAAATTCTCAGAGCTGATGTCAGCTGTTGTCATATCCGGATTTTTCAATAGAAAAATAAATCGGATAATTCCAGAAATTCTAATTTAGGTTTTTCTTTAGATTTAGAGCTTCCAGAAGCCATATCTTTTTCATCCGAACTCCGATTGAGCCCATTCAAATTTCTAAATTCGAGATCTATTTTTTTGAGATTTTTATTTAATTTTTGGAGTTTGTTTTCCTCTATATTTGTATTTTTTTATTTTATTTGCTAGTAGACGTTGATACTTAGGGAAATTTCGAGGAAGAATGAGTTCACCAAGACCAAGACCAGTACCAGGATCTATTTCAAGGCAAGTTATACCTTTGACCATGTTGAACCCAGTTGTCAAAACTACTTTGATTCAAAATACTGCATTCTACTTTAAGTATTTATTTAAATGCTTTTGGGTGTAGTTATTAATCCTAATTGTTTATATCCACTTTGCTTATTGTAATGCCATGATCTTTTGTCACCCTAGATTGGTTCATTATTTAGTTGGTATTATCATAGCACCAACGTGGGTTGGTTAGATACGAGTAGCTTGCTTAGCCATGCAACGAGTTATCATTTTATGTGAGTTCCAAATATAAACTTGACTAAGTGAATATGAAACTTTGTATAAAACTACGTGTTATTACTTTGTGATAGCATGTGTTGCACTTAACCAACAGGGTGGGAAAGGGTTTAGACAGAGGCAAGTAGTGGAAACTAAGTGATATGGTGGAGCTTTGTGAATATGAATGATAATCTTTGTGGCATAGTTAGAAATTGGAAGTCTTGCCTTGGTCAATTAAGGATTTAACTTTGTGCATCATTCAACTGGTCCTTCCGTACAACCACATGCCTGATGGGATGTGCATAACTTAGTAAGTTATGGAGTCTTGACATTGACTACTCAGGCAGTAGGTTAGGCTTTGTTCTAGGGTGGATGTGTATTTCAATCTCAGTGGCGACTCACATCGCGGGACGGTTCGCCACTTCCCTGTCCAACAGTGTGTGACGGGCTAATTTTCTCAGTGGGCGTTAGTACTATCAGTAAAACACATCGGGAGTGTCAATGCTTGAGATAAAGTTTCTGAAAGATTTTGTTATGATTAGTGCTAGTTACACTGATTGTATCGTGTGGGTAAAGTGTACAACCTCTGCAGAGTGTTAAACAATCTATTCGAATAGCCGTGTCTGCGGTTATGGACATGCTCGGGGATTTCACACGAGGGTTAGATTTTCATAAAACAAATGGGATGAGAGCTATGTGATCTAAGTCATATGGCTATGTGAAATAATTTGATTAGGCTTTGTGTCTTTGTGAAAATAACTGTTAAATTATTATTGTTTATTTGTTTTAAATACGTTTTTAATCTATTATTTGTATTCAATTATAAATGTTGCTTTATGCAAAATAACCACATAAGTCATTCCTTTAGAATAAGCCATCATCTATAAATTGTATTATGTGGTATGACTTACGAATACGGTTGTGCTCATGCTTGCTCTAATCAATCAACAGAAGTAGAGGAGTCTTCTTTGCCTTGAGGAGGAGTTCTACGAAGGTCGATCGTTAGGTCTTGATCGGTTTGTTATGTGTGGTGAATCGATGGGTTGCCACTGATGTTTATTGTGTTCTGCTGCTTATTTCATTTTTGCCAGGCTTGTGGGGCTTAATAAATGTAAACTCGTCCATAAGGTCAAAATCCTTATTTGTTATTCAAATTAATCGTTTACGCTACTATTCGTCTTGTGTGGATTGATATTCATTTATGTTGATACTGTGTGCACTAGTGTAATCCTAGACTAGTGCAGAATGCATAGATGGTCTAGAATTGTATTTTTGGGTCCCAACATTACACCCTTGAAAAGCAGATCTGTTGTCACCCATGCCGTCGTCTCCTCCTACTTCCGCTACCTCCATGGTCCGCACTTGCTGTCTCCCTCTTCGACCTCTTCTTCTACCGACCCAACATCGTCCCCTACCTATCTACCAAGAGATCCTACCCTCCGGCTTAGCACCCAGTGCCAGTGGGCGTAGAGTGCGTGCCATGTGGTGTGCTTTGATCTTCTTGTTTTGATCAACATGCTTTTTTGTCCTTGCTTTGACATCATTTGTTCTAATGGTTGCATGGTGGACGACAACGGCAATGGGGAATAAGTCGGCGGACCGCGGATCTACCAACAATGTATTCATTCATTCCCTTGTATTTCTGCAAGAGTTGTGTCTGTTGCCTCCACTTCTGCAGTTGTCCTCCTTTGCAATGTTGAAGTGGAATGCCATCATCGTGCTCGGCTCAATCTTCACACCTCACCGTGCTAAAGATTACAATCTAGGATGCTTCTTCGATCACTGGTTGTGTGCAAGAACTGCACAATGTGTATGTTGGTGATATGCCCTAGAGACAATCATAGAGATGATTGTATTATGTCTATGTTTATGAGTTATAGAATAAATATTATTATATTCCTTGGATAAATTATCATTCATAAATATTAACAAGCATGTGACTTGTTGGTGAAGCTCTTTAATTTATATGATATCATTCTAAATTTATCCTTGGTCGGATGTCACTGGTTAGAACACTAGTGACCTATCGACCAGCACGCACATTGATTGATAACCATGTTTCACCAATCATGGATAACGGGATAACGAATCAATAAAGTTAACAAATGTTAGAGAACATGGTGTTGGATTGACGCACCTTGAGACACTATTGAGATTGTTATGATTTTATGTGTCACCAGTTGGTCTCAAGCAATGAGGATGTATAATCCTTAGACCCGAGATCATCATTGTTTCCTATATGTGTAATAGTACACTTAGGGGTTGCCAAACGCTACTCCGTAACTAGGTAGTTATAAAGGTAGATTTTGGGTATACTATGAAACACGCAGAGGGATGTGACTAGTCGGATATGAGATTTGCCCCCTCTTAACATAACAGGAGAGATATCTCTAAGTCCCTCGATGTGGTCGGATAAATAAAGTGCATGACCGTGCCACTTGTGGTCGAAGTGTCAACCATATGAAGTTATCGGTCACTTGATCGGGAAAGTATTGAATAGTCCATAGGTGACAAATTATTTCACCTGGAGTTCAGGCAGATATCGTGAGACAAGGGGGGAATAGGCAAGCAAGTCGTTCAGTCTGACCAGATATGAAATGGTCGTATAGCGATACAAATTGGTCGTATAATGGTCGAACATGATCGCTAAGTAGTTTTAAGGAGTTACAAACTAGTCGTGACTAAATGTGAACTGGTCGTATATAGAAACGAGCTACTCTTAAGTGATAAGGACCTAGTCGCGGATCATATTGCATAAGGTTAGTCTGGTATAATATTTGTGTGTTCGGGAATTGTTATGTTCTGTTAGGAACAACTAATGACTTGTGGTCGAAAAGGAGTTTACGAATCACAACTGATTACGAGTTCGGATATGATCCGTTATGGGCTCTTTATAAGGAGTTGCATGGGGTTGTTGGTAAGTAACAGTTTCTCCACCGAAGCCCCAGCCGCAATCTTCCCGTAGTCCTTACCGTGCGTAGTGGTGCTAGCACACCGGCGTATGACGTTCCACCCCTAAACGTGTGGATACTGTAGAGGCGCTGCCACACACAGCGGCCTCTTACATGACTTATCACGACATTGACGGTCTTCAACACTTATCTCCAATAAGTTACTCCTCCCCACTCAGCATGGGTTAGCAAAACAAACTCCATTTATGTGTCACTGAACTCACGTGACCGCTTCTCTACCACGTGGTGTACTCCTTGAGGGACAGTACAGTCACCCTCACCACGCGATCACTCTTGAGGGACAATACATTCATCCTCACCATCAGCAACCATGAACATAGGTGCCACAGCAGCCCATGCACCTGGCAGTTCTTCTCCCGAAGACACAAAAATAGCCAGCAATACCATCTTGCCTTGCCGGTTGTCAACGGCGCTCCTTGGTAGCAAGTATTTGGGGACATGCCGCCTCCACTCTTCACCGCTACCTCTTATTCGCCACAATTTCGTCACCGGTGGCATGACTCACCGGGTGACTCCGACCTCCGATTCTTCTTGCGACGACGGCCTCTATGGCATCGCCATTTGTCAGCCTCATGCCAACTCATTTCCTAATGGCTTCGCACTGCCACACCTTGCCGCCGCCGGCCTCCACCTCTGGTAGAGACTATCGTCGTCGGCCTACTCCGCGACGATCACGTCGCCGCTTCCGGTACGCACGATTCTGGCACACCGCACTGGCCTCACCGTGGCCTCACAGACCTCCACCATCACGTTCCTGGTGCACGGTGCTGCAGCCGGCCTCATCCCTGGTACCCCGTACACTTCCGCCCAACGCATCGGCTCTTCTCATCGCGGAGCCACATGCTCCACCGGTCACCAGCGTCGCAGCGCCGATCGGCGAGTCATTGTCAGATAGCTTCTCCTCGTACCTCGCTCTGATACTAAGGCCCTGTTTGGTACAGCTTCCACTCCCAGCTTCTCAATCGATTCTCGTGGAGTCGTACCAAATACCTTGATTCTCAAAACCACTAGATTCTGCTTCTCGCGATGAGCTATCTCGAAAATGAACTAGCAACGAGAAGCAGCCTCCCAGGAGATTCTCGTGAGTATCCAACCTTCATAAACGAAAATACCCTTTGAAGTTGAAGGTTTTTACCCGCAAATGCCACTGAGTTACACAAATACAATTAAAGTATTACACCCAGGGGTGACATGATCTATTTGGCTCTAATCCTCCCTCATATGGTTTTTGGAGCAAACCTACCAGCCAAACGGTTTCAACAGACTGACTCAGTTCTCGAGAATCGGGAGCGTAATCTGAAAATAAGAATCTGGAGCTGTACCAAACAGGGCCTAATTGTTGGCCTAACTCCTGGAGAGAACTCACTCATGGCTTGCTTCTTCTCTTGTATTCCTTACACACACACTCACAGTGAAGACGATGAACTCGCACGGATTTTCGGCGTCATAATAGCGTGGCACCATTCTGTTTTTTCTGAGTTATGTTATCACGAGCTCAACTCCCTGCTAATTACATGACTCAATGCATGACTAGAAACCAACCTGAACACTCCGTCCACTACTCGCGTTCAACTAGTATGCATGCATGCACTTTATCAGCTAACATTATATGCCATACACACGTGCAAGACTAGTTCTTTGACGCATACAACACCTCTACTGCATCTAGAACACACAACTAAACAACTCTAACGTAATAAAAAACTAACATGTCAAGATTATTCGAACAGGCGGGCCGCATGCTGAAGAATGCCGTGCACCGGACACCGCGCATGGCTCCCGCGGCGGCCAGCAGGAGCTGGCTATGGCAGGTCAGCACGACCGCCCAGCGCAGCTCGACCGCGAACACCGTGACAAGAGACACCACGTCGGCGTCCGTGCTAAGCTGCTCAACAAACCGGCCGCCCGGGACGCCGGGTCCTCCGCCGCCGCCGTGAAGTCGGCGGTGACGGCGAAACGGTGTTCATCAGTAATCCTGCGCGCCGAAGTCGGATTTATGTTAGTCTGTTCTTCGTCAGTTTTTAGCGTCATTTTCAGCTTTATCTCGTTCTGTTTTTAGCTCCCGGCTGGACCGTTCTTTCTTGAGCAAGTAAGCAGGATTTGCTTCAGTTTGTTAGCGTCAAGTCAGCAGGATTTGTTTCAGTTTGTTAGTGTCTTCCGTGGCTTTCACAGCTCTATAAAAGGAGTAGCCGCCCGTGTAATCTTTTCATCAAGCGAGAAATAAAAACAATCGCCTCCTGTGCTTAAGTGCATTCCCAGTTGCGTGTGTTTGTGATTGGGTTGTCGCCAGGCACAGCTAACATTTGGTATCAGAGTCGTGTGCTCGAGTGCCTTTGATGTCGCGCTCTGGCCATCCTCCGTCACGACGCTCCAACTCAACGCCGCCTATCGCCGGCGCCACGAAGCAAGTGGCGCGAGTCGACCATAGCAAGAGCAGGGCTGCCCGTGCAGTGCTTGGCGCCGACGATAGTCAGGGACGGGACATCGCCGTCCAGCGGGTTGTGAAGGAGGTCGGAGTGGGGCAGTGTACCCGACCATGACGCGCATGAACTATGCCGACTGGTGCCTGATGATGAAGGTCATACTGAAGGCGCGTGGCTTTTGGGACTTGATCGCCTCGGCGGTGTTCCGGCACAGGAGGACATGATGGCCATAGAGGCGATCCTTCGAGCTGTGTCAACGGAGCAGTAGTCGATGTTGGCAAACAAGAACAGTGCGGAGGAAGCCTGGGACGCGCTGAAAGCCATGAAGGTTGGAAATCAGCGCGCGCACAAGGCGAAGCTGCAGAACCTGCGTCGCGAGTTTGAAGATCTCACCTTCCGAGAAGACGAGACTGTCGATGATTTCTCGGTGAGACTCACTGCTCTAGTTAGCAATTTGAGCCTTCTCGGTGATCAGCGTAGGGAGGAGATGGTGGAAAAGTACTTGCGCGTCGTTCCAGATCGGTTCTCCCAGATCGCGCTCTCAATTGAGACGCTCCTTGACCTCGAGGAGCTCATGGTTGAGGACGTGACTGGACGGCTCAAGGCGGTGGAGGAACGACTTGATAAGCGGTGCGGCAAGGGCTCAAGCACCGGCGGAGACAAGCTCTATATCTCGGAGGAGAGCTTCAGTGCCTCCAGTGCGCGTAACCCAAGAAATGGCGCACGCGGGTGTGGCAAGCCTTTCCATGGCAGGAAAAGCGATGCCAGTGGCCACGACTCGATGGCGCCACAGAGGGACAAGTCGCAAGATAAGTGCCGAAACTGCGGCAAAGTCGGGCACTAGGCACGTGAGTGCCGGCAACCCAGGCGGCGTGACGAGGCGCACCTCACGAAGGCCAACGACGACGAGCCTACTCTGCTGCTGGCGCACGCGATCGCGGTGGCCAAGTCTGCTCCAGTGGACATGAACCGCGTCTTCCTCGACGAGCCAAAGCTGCTGGGTCTACTCGGGAACGATAGCAACCGTCATGATGAAGCTTGGTACCTTGACATAGGTGCTAGCAACCATATGACGGGGCGTCGTGACATCTTTGCCGAGCTGGATACCGACGTCACAGGGAACGTGAGATTCGGAGATGGCTCCATCGTCACGGTGCAAGGGTGCGGCACAGTGTTGTTCACATGCAAGAATGGACAACACCGCGCACTCACTGGTGTCTACATCATCCCTCAACTTCGCTCCGACATCATTAGCCTCGGCCAGCTAGATGAAAACGGGTGCAAAGTACTGATCGAGGACGGAGTACTGCAGATCCATGATCGAGACCGGAAGCTGCTCGCAAAGGTAAATCGAGGGCCTAATCGTTTGTTTATATTGAAGCTAGAGCTGGCTCGGCTGATCTGCCTGGCCGCGCACCAAGACGACGAGATGTGGCGCTGGCATGTCCGGTTCGGGCACCTCAGCTTCGACGGGCTCCGTAAGTTGGCACAAGGAGGCATGGTACTCGGGTTGCCATCGATCGACCACCCAAAGCAAGTCTGCGATGCGTGTCTCGCCAGCAAGCAGCGACGCAGACCGTTCCCCGGGGAGGCGAGGTTCTGTACACGGATCGACCTTGCTCACGGCGACTTGTGCGGCCGAATCTCCCCAGCGACCCACGGCGGCAAGAAGTACTTTCTTCTCTTGGTCGATGACATGAGCAGGTACATGTGGCTGACCCTGCTAGCCTCGAAGAGCAATGCACCAGCGGCAATCAAGCAATTCAAGGCGAACGTCGAGGTGGAAACCAGGCGAAAACTCAGTGTGCTATGGACTGACCGCGGTGGCGAGTTCAACTCCATCGAGTTCGGCCAGTACTGCGCAGACGAGGGTGTAACGCGACATCTCATAGCGCCGTATTCACCACAGCAGAATGGTGTCGTCGAGAGGCAGAACCAAATTGTGGTGGCAATGGCGCGGTGCATGCTCAAGGCGAAGGAGATGCCCGACGAGTTCTGGGGGGAGGCGGTGGACACTGCGGTGTTCATCTTGAACCGCTCTCTGACGCGTAATCTCGCGGGCAAAACACCAGTCGAGGTATGGCATGGAAGAACGCCGGCGGTTCACTTCATGCGCACGTTCGGCAGCGTGGCGCACATGAAGCTCCTCAAGCCACACCTGCAGAAACTTGAGGACAGGAGCAGGAAGACGGTGTTCATTGGCTATGAGGCTGGATCGAAAGCATATCGTGTCTACGATCCAGTTGCCAACTGTGTTTACATCACACGTGACATGGTGTTCGACGAAGCGGCCAAGTGGGACTGGGATCGTGACGAAGGCGCAGCGCAGACACTCATCGGCGGGGCCATATTCACGGTGGAGTACGAGATGCAGCGAGGACCGCCACGGTCGTGGAACTGTGACTCCATCGCCTCATGACGAGGAACCGCGAACTCCATCGCCCACACATGACGTCGCACCGCAGTCGTCTGATAGGGGAGTCGAGTTCGTCTCCCCGCCTTCCGATGCCTCTGCGACATTCGACGATCACAACGGCGCGCCGCGTCGGTTCCGGACCGTGGAAAATGTGTTGGCCACGGTCCGATCGAGCTTCGACAGGGACCTCCACCGCCGTGGCCGAGGAGCCGAGCACCTTCGCCGAGGCAGAGCGCGAGGACTGCTGGCGCGTGGTGATGATCGAGGAGTTGTGGTGCATCGAAGAGAACGAGACATGGGAGCTCGCGGATCTCCCGACCGGCCATCGTCCGATCGGCGTCAAGTGGGTGTTCAAGGTGAAAAAGGATGAGAAGGGGTACATCGTCAAGCACAAAGCCCAGCTGGTCGCAAATGGATATGTACAGCGCCAGGGGATCGACTTCGATGAAGTCTTCACTCCAGTGGCGCGGATGGCATTAGTGCGCCTGCTTCTAGCCATGGCTGCACACAAAGGCTGTACTGTGCATCACATGGATGTAAAGTCCGCTTTCCTCAATGGAGAGCTGTCCGAGGAGGTCTATGTCGTGCAGCCGCCCGGCTTTGTCGACGATAACCACCCCGACAAGGTGCTCAAGTTGAAGAAGGCACTGTACGGCCTGAGAGAGGTGCCACGGTCCTGGAACATCAAGCTGGACAGCTGCTTGATTCAGCTCGGGTTCAAGCGAAGCACATCAGAACACGCGGTGTATACTTGCGGTGAAGGAGCTCCACGGCTCATCGTCGGTGTCTTCGTGGATGACCTGATCATCATTGGCCCCAACAAGGACGACATCGGCAAGTTCAAAGTTGAGATGTGCAAGATGACTGACCTTGGGTTTCTTTCTTACTACCTCGGCACCGATGTACATCAGCTCAAGACCGGGATCACCATCTGCCAGGCTGCGTACGCACAAAAGCTTTTGGAGAGCAACGGCATGGATAGGTGCAATCCGTGCCAAGTCTCCATGGAGGCCAGACTGAAGCTCAGCAAGGAGGGAGTGGGGAAGCCGGTGGATGCCACTCAATACAGGAGCCTCGTGGGAGCGCTGCGCTATCTGGCTCACACTCGCCCAGACATCACTTATGTTGTGGGCTATGTGAGCCGGTTCATGGCAGCGCCCAAGGAAGACCACCTCGCTGCGGTAAAACACATTTTGCGCTATGTTGTAGGGACGATAGATTTTGGGTGTCTGTACCCAAGGAAGAAGGAGGAGCGGTCTGTACTGATGGGGTTCAGTGACAGTGATATGGCCGGCGACATTGATGATCGCAAAAGCACTTCAGACGTCCTCTTCTTCCTCTGCCAAAGCCCAATTAGCTGGCAAACTCAGAAGCAAAAGGTTGTGGCGTTGTCTTCGTGCGAGGCAGAATACATCGCGGCAACCTCAGCTGCTTGCCAGGGCGTATGGTTAGCGAGGCTGCTGAGTGATCTCACTGGTGAAGCGGCTAAGACAGTTGAACTCAAGATAGACAACATGTCAGCGATCTCACTCCGCGGCAACCCGATATTCCACGACAGGAGCAAACACATAGATAGCTGGTATCACTTCATTCAGGATAGCATCAATGCAGGGAAGATCAAGGTGAGACACACTAGGACAGAAGAACAGCTCGCGGATATACTGACGAAGTCCCTCGATCGAGTCAGGTTCCATGACCTCCGAGTACGAATTGGAGTTTCTGAAGTTGGTAGAGTGCGTCAGGATTAGGGGGAGAAGTGTTGATCAGTAATCCTGCGCGCCGAAGTCGGATTTCCGTTAGTCTGTTCTTCGTCAGTTTTCTGCGTCATTTTCAGCTTTGTCTCGTTCTGTTTTTAGCTCCCGGCTGGACCGTTCTTTCTTGAGCAAGTCAGCAGGATTTGCTTCAGTTTGTTAGCGTCAAGTCAGCAGGATTTGTTTCAGTTTGTTAGTGTCTTCTGTGGCTTTCACAGCTCTATAAAAGAAGCAGCCGCCCGTGTAATCTTTTCATCAAGCGAGAAAAAAAAAACAATTGCCTCCTGTGCTCAAGTGCATTCCCAGTTGCGTGTGTGTGTGATTTGGCTGTCGCCAGGCGCAGCTAACAAGCGGTGGCCCGCGATCTCGTTGTAGACGTCGAAGTCGAGGAAGTTGTGGACGGCGGTGAGGCCGGCGTCGCCGCGGGACTTGCCCGGCGCGGCGCAGTCGACGGCGACGCCGAGGGCGGCGTAGAAAGGCATACAGCCGCCTCGTAGTCCTCCATGTAGTCGCTGCACAGCATCAGGACCTTCTTGGACGGCGCCATTACTAGTGCAGGATCCGTCAACTCAGGAGAAGCAAAAAACACTCAGCTTCTGATTAAGCAGCAGCTTGACTTGCTGTGTGAGATACTATTAGTGCATGAACTTATCACATTATTAAGTAGCAGGAGTCCAATCTCTCTCATGAAAACAATGACCTAATCCTAATTGTCAGATTTTCTAAGCCTCCTAAGCTTCGTCGTTTCGGAGTAAGATTGGGGTCGTAGTGATCTTGCAACCAGCTGGGGTACTGTTGGTGCATGATCAGAATATCACATCACACGCTTCATGCACCATCTCTACCAACCAAAAAATGAGATTATCTGCATGATCCGAGTTCATTGTTCATGGTCAGATGTCCGCAAATCACATATGCGCACTGCACTGATCTACTCTGCACTTGGCACAAGTAGTACCAGTTTACCACACATTGAAAGAATCACCACATGGACTGCGTGCTTGCGAATTTGCAGCAACACGATCCCCCCTACCACCGAGTCTCTGTGCCGCGCCACGAATTTGCGCCCGCGCCTTGTATCCATGCCCCTGACAAACGTTTGGGCCGGGCTGAGCCTGGTGAATCTAAAAGGCCCGGTGGCTTACGACGGCCTGAGCCTGGATTAATCAGGGCCTGATGTGTGGATTTTATAAGTAGCCCGCCCGACGATCACCTTAGGCCCGCCCGGCTGGAGCCGTCGGACTGACCGGGCCAGCCCGCGGGCTACGGGCCAACGTTTCGGGCGTCATACGAGTGTTCCACCGTACGTGTGTCACCACCCGGTCGCCCAATGCTGCAGCCTGCCATGTGTTTCACGAGTTCCCACGAGGCATGGCGACGCGCCATGGATCTATCTCCAGATACTTGCTAAGTAATTGCAAGTAGTCAGCACAATTTATTGTACCAGCGCTGCTACACACACACACGACCGTCGTACGCGCATACAATGTATCGAGAGGCGCGGGAACTCTCTCTCCGTCCGGTTGTTTCGACCGCCGTCGCCGGATCCATCGTCGTAACGTCGTACGCGGAGCATATCTCTTATTGTAGAATCCAAATCCAACTAATGTTTGATGGTCCCTTGAAATGGCACGAAATTCAACCAATGACAGCAACATTGTTGCTGAGTTGAAGGTTTCATGGTACAAATCAACAAGACCAGCAGCTGTTTAGCCCGGATTAACGAATGTCTGGAGAAAATTTTGGTACCCAACCAACCAGTTCATCGCACCAAAATTTCCACGGACAGTACGTCGGCCTTTAACCCCCCAGCGTGATGCGCTTCAACCGTTCAAATTTATTTGGGCGCCGTACGCTGCTGCTGTATGCAATATCTTAATTATGACATCGGTTGTAATATCTTGATAAATCGCACAACCAAAAGGTAAAAAAAATATATTACCATAACAACAAAAACTACGATTCGAGCGCTAGATGAAAACACATTCACCCCTAAAGGTCCCTAACATCTCAAATCATCTGATACAACAAAAATAATTCTATAACTGCAACATGCAACAATTTTTAGGGCACATGCAAAATACCTGCAATGTTTTTTTTCAACGGGTTGCAACATCACTGTGAACAGTATGCAATATTTTTTTTAACGGGCCGAAACATTTTTTTTCAACGGATCGCAACATCTCAAAGAACAGTATGCAATATATTTTTTTCAACGGACCGCAACATCGGAACAATTGATTAGTTTGCAACGGCAGGGAGCTCACTTATTAATCTGGGCGATGGGGGCATCCAAGAAGATGACCGGTGGAGGATGTCTCACACCATGCTTCATCACCCCATCTCCTTGGCACCCTTGGATGTCCCGCACGTCGCAGAGCCGAGGTTGCAGGCAACGGCCCGCACGGCAACGTAGGCGCAGGCGGTGTGGTGTGCGGCAAGCGCCACCGGCGGCGGCGGCATCCGCGCCGCTGCCGGCTCCAGCGGCCTGATGAGAACAAATCCTTGGCAAAGTCTCGAGGCGCGAGCATGGCGTCCGGCTCGGTGGCGAGCGAGGCGAGTGCGGGAAGTTGGCGGCAAGGCGGCGCACCAGAGCGGTGGCCGGGGAGGCTATCGGCGGTGGTGGTCGGATTCGGCTTGACTTGAAGTAGAAGAGGGGAGCCGGAGAGGAGCTCTGGTGGAGGAAGATGAAAAGGGAGTTGGGATCTAAAGAAAGGAAGAAAGAGAGAAGAAGAAAGTGAAATGAGGCAGAGAGAGATAGCAAGTGGGAAAATAAAAGGAAACGATTGAGAAAAGAGAGTAGAGTGGGTGTCCGTTCCACCGGACGTTTAACACGTAGTACTACCCAATTTATTTCTGCATTAGATTGAGGCATTTCAATTTTTTTTGTTCTCTATCCCACAAAGGCCGTCCAGTTAACGGTCCATCTAAATTTTACCCTAGACAATGTTTGCATGATATGAAAAGGTGTAGTAAACTCTCCTTGTTATGTTTCCTTGAACAGAAGGTGTTTGTGAAAATAAAGTAAAGTGAAGCCACACTTGTCTAAACTTAGTTACGATAAAGTTAGTCATAAACACCAGAAATACTACCGAAGAATCAAAATAAAGTAACCCAGCGCGTACGTACTTCGGAGTCACATGGTTCAGTTGATCATAAGAACTTGGTACAAATATCAAATACTATTTTTTTTAAAAAAACAAGGAAATACCAATTCAATACTATCGTGTGCATATATACTGCATAGTGCCGCTCCTAGCTAATACCCTAAGTAATAATCCAACCCAATATATTGTATAATCCAATCAAGTAAAACTAGCTTGCTGCTGTTTCCTTATTACCGATTTGATCACATCAGATGAGTCAAGAATTCAATTGATGACAACTAATTCATGTTGTCAAGCCGAAGTACATCCTGATATAAATTAGTCAACTAGACTAGCAATTTGTCCCTCCGAATTACTCTAAAGATTTAGAGAAAATTCCCTCCGTTCAAAAAATATATGATCATCTCGATGAAACACGGTCTTCAATAAGTAATTTGAGCATCAATTATACCCGGGCCGGTTGAACGATTCACATCTAGAGTTTCGATATTGCGTGAGCAGGAAAGAGGAGGTTTACAATCATATATCCCCATCGTGGAGTATAAATGCGGTAACATGGACGGATACTACTACCAGTACTACGTATGATTTGGACCGGTATTTTGAGTTGACAGGTATGGCACAGCGGGTAACTTAAATGGATGGTTGGAACAGCAGCTGTGAGGAGGAGGGGAGTAAATTGTTAAAAACTGGTCTAGGTCAGGAGTCCTTGTTTAAGGTGGGTTCTTCATCTATCAGTGATCTATATAAAAGAGGGGAATCCTAACCATTGTACTACAGTTTTGAGAAGAGCAATAAAGAGAAATCTGAAGTCCCCTCGTATCTCTGTGTTCAATCTATTATTCTGTTCGTGTGTTCTTGCAATGTTCTTACGATTCTGAGTTTGTCACGAGGTAATCGCTCGATTTCGACTCGCCAATGACGGTTTCTCAACACGTTATCGGACGATTGACTCTCCTCGGATCGAAAGGTATCCGTCGAAGAACGACACTCGTAGATTGAATCGTATTTTCTAGATCGCTTTCAATTATGCAAATTTTCTTTCTAGATTGGTTTTCTACGGTGCAAATCTGCTCTAATATACCGTGAGCCGACTTGAAGTCACCGACCCAATGTCGATCATGAAAAAGTGCATGTCAATTGTACCGTAGATTGAAAATTACAAATTCATTCTAAACTACCGCGAGCCAACTTGAAGTCACCGGCCAAGCCGATCGGTAATTGCATTATCAGTACGGATGAACAATACACAGATAATTGCATGATCAGTATGAGTGAGCGATTACTGCGCATATCGCATGAACAATAAACACAAAAATAATTTTTCCGACGGCCTGGAGCCTCCACAGCTGCATGGGCGCACCCTCCTTCGACCGGCTTGAAGTCGCCGCCGCATGTTGCACGGCGCCATCTCTGGCCACCTTGAGGCATCACCTTGAAGCGCCCCGCCGCTCCTTGCAGCCCCAGCACGGCCCCGCGTGCGCCGCCTCCCCGTCCACGGTCGGCCACACACGGCTCTCCGTCCATGACTGCCTCTCTGCCCCGCGTGCGCTTGCAATGCCACCAACGGAGCCCCACATGGTCGACTTGAGGCCTCCATGGCAACCCGAAGCACCGCCTACCCGCCACCATGGCCGGCTAGAAGCCTCTGGCCGCTCGAAGCGCCGCCTTCCTTGTCGGCTTGAAGCCACCGACCGCTCGCGCCACCATGGCCCCCACGCGCCCTACTCCGCCGCAGGCGGCGCTCTGCCGCTCGGCCCCACACTCCCGCCTCGAGCCATGTGCCACGCCCACCGTCGCTAAGCGAAGCGCCGCCGCCGCCCACACCATGAGCCGCCGCCGGTTGCCCGCCCGCCCCTCGGCCAACGCGCCTCCGCACGAGCATTGACTGACACCACCACTAGGTACCAGGGTAGGGGAAACCCTACCCTGTGCACATCTTTTGAGCCAGCCGAACGTGGGTCGGCCCAACATGGGCCTTCTTTTCGGCCCGACTGGAAAAGAAAATCCAAAAAAATGAGAAAAGAAAAGAAATCCTGAAATTCGAGGAAAAACCTTCCAAAAAATTACGAGGATAATTACGCGGGTAAGGAAATTTTGAAAAAAACACCCTCGAAATTGCTAAAAAATGCGCGATTTTTTTTTCTCAGAACTGAAATTTTGCGACTTAACCCCTGAAAATTACATAATTCACCAAAAATTCATTTTCCAGAAGAAAAGGGCCTAGGGAATTCAATTTTTGAATTAAATATTGTATTTGAAGCATGTTTAACTTTGTTATTATTATTTCTATGTAATTTATGTACTTTATTTACCGTTTTGATTATTTGTGATTGTTTATATTGCTTTTAATCTCTGAAAATAGAGTAAATCATGAAAAATACATAGAAAAATATAGGAACATTATGAGAATTTTTGCAACTATTTTTTTTGCAAATTATCAGCAGTAATCTTTTGGAATCTTTGCATGAATATGCAAATAATTGGCATTACGAACCGAGAGTTCGAATAGCTAGCCCAGCATGGCCACAATTACCTGACTTGAGCATCAGATGTCGAAATCGAACTTGGAGCCAAGAAGCTCCGTGCTGCTATTGGACTTGGCATCTTGAAGGACGCCACTCCAACTGCTGAAGAGAATGATCAAGCACTTTATTTCCTTACATATCACCTCTACCTAACGCTCAAGAATGAGTATATGGCAGAAAAAAAACGCACTAGCTTTATGGATCGCACTGAAGAAGCGGTTCGAGAAGCTGAAGTACATCATTCTTCCTCGGGCAGAGCAAGAATGGAACCGGCAATATTTTGCTGACTACAAGACCGTGGTGTAGTACAATTATGCATTGCATAGAATTTGTATAAGTCTTCAACTCTGTGGTAAGGTAACAACAGATGAGCAGAAGATCGAGAAAACTGTCTCTACCTTTCACCCAAACGCGGTGCAATCCGCACGCAACTATCGTTAGGACGGCTACAAGGAGTATGTCGAATTGATTGACATCATACAAGTTCCGGAAACTTAAGATGACGTTCTCATAAAGAACTACATCTCACAGCCGCCTAGTAGCAAAGTTAGCCATGAATTAATGCAAGTAGCTACAAGGTGAGGAAGTCTCACTCAAAAGAAAGAGGCAAGAAGGGTAAGGTCATGGGTCACAAAACCAAGCAGAATACTCAAGCCAAGAAGGACGAACAAAAAAAGCACGATGAGAACCCCTATGGTCAGCAGGACCAAAGTTGCTACAAATTTGGCACTTGGGGGACATTGGTCACGTGTTCGCCGTGAGCCGCAACACGTGATTGATGCTTTCAAGTCTAAGAAGAAGGGCAAATGACAGTATGAGGCACGCCTCACCACTGCAGGCACAGAGGATCTACAATCAGGGGTTGCACCTATGGATGTGGACAGCTTAGTAGCAGCCCCCATCACACCTTCTTTGGACATCACAGCGGCAGCAGTTGTTGCCAAAGAAGAGAAGTTGGACATGGAGCAGATTCAGACAGAAGTTTCTTCATACTTCGCTGATTCAATCTAGTGCACGCATTGCACTTAGATTTTGTAGTCATTTGCAGTTCATGGTTGTGATAGAACATATAATTTTGAATAATGGTTATAAGCTCTAGGAGAGCAAAGCAATAAATTCTTATAATGAGCCCTGCAAGATTTTTTTCCCGTATTAATAATAGCAAGTTGTGTTCTATTTTGAAGTATTTTACTTATGTGTGTGTATTACTTCCTACCACATATTAATAAATACTTTATATATTAGAACACGTGTGACGCCCTATGGAGGAAGTGTGCTTAGCAGATAGCGGCATAACAAATATCATATTAAGAGAGACAAAAATTTTCAGTCGATCAGCAAGAATGCTGGTAGTCTTACAATAATCGCAAACAATGATACTTGTATAATAGGCTCAGAAAGAGCCACAATTATACTCCCGATGGGCACAACATTAGCCATTGAAGAAGCCTTGTTGTACCCAGAATCGACTAGGACTCTCTTAAGCTTTAAAGATATTCACGCTAACGGTCTCCACGTAGAGACTGAAGAAGAGTATGGTAAGGAATACCTGCTCATTACAAAACGCGGAGAAAATAAGAAAAGGGTATTAGAATAACTTTCTTCATATGAATATGGGCTATAGTACACTCACATTAAGGCATCTGAGGCCTATACTGTCCTGAAAACCAATTTTAGAAGTTCTAAACTTTTCTATCTCTAACATGATAGATTAGGTCACCCTGGTCTTAGAATGATGAGAAATATAATTACTAATTTTCAGGGACACAATGTCAATGAAAAAAAAATTTCGAATCAGGAAAATTTGTGTCCTGCATGTGCCACCGGGAAACTGATTACTAGACCCTCTACTCTGAAAGTAAATGATGAAATTACTGCATTCCCGGACCACATCTAGGGAGACATTTGCGGTCCTATACAGGCCCTTTCAGGGTCATTTAGGTACATTATGGTGCTCATCGATGCTTCCTCGAAATGGTCGCATGTATGCTTATTATTTATGAGAAACCATGCTTTTGCAAAGCTCATCTCGCATATAATTAAAATTAAGAATAATTTCCCTGATCATCGTGTGAAGTCCATCCGAATGGACAACGCTGGAGAATTTACTTCAAAGGCATTTGATGATTATTGTATGGCAGTGAGAATTACCGTTAAGCATTCCGTAACACATGTCCACACCCAGAATGGACTAGTAGAGACATTAATTAAAAAAAATTAAATTTATTACTCGACCGCTCTTGCAGAATTGTAATTTACCAACTGCATGTTGGGGACACGCGGTCCTACACGCAGTAACTCTCATCAATTTTTAACCATCAACATATAATATCCATTCACCTATGCAACTAGTGCAAGGGTCAGCATCGAAAAGCTCTCATCCACGAAGGTTTGGTTGCAAGGTTTATGTACCTATACCACTACCGCAGCGAATTGCAATGGACCCTCTCAGAAAGTATGGGATATACATTGGTTATGAGACAACATCCATAATCAGGTATCTGGACCCCATGACTGAAGATTTGCATACAGCCCGCTTCGCTGACAGCATATTTGATGATGATAATTTCCCATCATTAGGGGGAAAATCAACCCCTTGATGAAACATGTCAGGAAGTGATGTGGTAAGCCACGGGAATCCATGCACATGACCCGCGCACTAGTGAAGCAAATAGAGAAGTCAAGATGATAATTGATTTGCAAGTATTAGCAAATCAACTGCCTGACCACTTTAGTGATTTGAAGAGCATGACCAAGTCGAATGTGCTTACACGCAACGCGCCGGAGAGGGTTAAAATACCAAAGAAAATTAAAGGTATCCCTAATCCCATACAGAGGCCTCAGAATAAAAGGACGAGAACTCTAGCCTCTCAAATCCCAAGTAACCGGAGACGCCTAGCGAAAAAGGATAAGAAGGACTTGACACAGCCGATCACTGAAGTTCCCCGTAATCAAAAGGGGAGCCTGTTGAGACCTGACACTAGTATGGAACATTCAGTAAAAGGCATACTGGATTTGAATATTCCCATGAAGGGAGACATCAGCATGGATGTGTGCGCACACATCGGAGCTGAAAAACTAAAGGGACTTACCCTCGCAATTGAAAGCAGCGGTAATCAAGTAGAAGCATTAGAAGTATCGTCCCATGAAGAAATATCCATAAATTATGTGACCACGAGATAATCTATGAATAGAACAACAGTTAATGTCGATATTTATTTTGCGAAGAAAATTGCTACAATCAACGATCTTGATCGAGAGCCTACATCGCCCGCTGAATGTAAGAAAAGATCAGATTGGAAGAAGGCAATAGAAGCAGAATTATTATCTACGAATAAAATAGTGGTGTTTGGGCTTATAAGCCGCACGCCTCCCCATGTGCATCCCGTAGGGTATAAATGGGTATTTGTTTGAAAGAGAAATGAAAACAATAAAGTTGTAAGACATAAAGCAAGGCTTGTTGCGCAAGGTTACACTCAACGACCAGGAGTCAATTGTGAAGAAACTTATTCCCTGGTCATGGGCGAAACTACCTTTAGATATTTAATCTCAATGGCTGTAAACTTGAATTTAGAATTGAAATTGATGGATGTGGTAACTACATACTTTTAAGGGAACTTGGATTCGGATATTTATATGAAGGTACCTGAAGGTATACTTGTTCTGAACCAAGACAGAGCAAATAGAAATCTGTACAGTGTGCAACTCAGAAAGTCATTGTATTGACTTAAGCAATAAGACAGAATGTGGTATAATCGCTTGAGCGACTTTCTCTGCAAGAAAGGTTACACGAACAATGACGATTGTCTCTTTGTTTTTATACGACGATCCCAGGATGTATTCTGCATAATCTCAGTATATGTAGATGTTCTGAATATCATCGGGACCCTCGAAGATTTTAGGAAAGCAAGCTTTTACCATGAGTCAGAGTTCGAAATGAAAGACTTGGGTAAAACTAAATATTGCCTAGGCTTCCAGAATGAGCATACCTTTGAAGGAATTTTAGTGCATCAGTCAACCTACACTCAGAAAGTGTTAGAACAGTTCGGCTTTGAAAAGACATATCCTTCGAAAGTGTCGATAGTCGGGAGATCCTTGCAGCAAGACAAGGACCCGTGCAGACCTAAAAAAAGAGGGGGAATGAAGTCCTGGGACCAGAATTCCCGTACTTGAGTGCAATAGGCGCACTCATATATTTAGCAAACTATCCTAAATGAGGCATTGCATTGTCGTGAACCTACTAGCAAGGTATAGTGTAGAACCTACCAAAACGCATTGGTAGGTATTAAAGGATATCTTTCGATATCTCCAAGGAAGTAAAGATCTTGGACTGTTCTACAGACAGAACCAAAACTTAATTATGACTGGCTATGCAGATGCTGGGTACCTATCAGACCCGCATACAGCTAAGTCGCAAACAAACCATGTATTCCTCTGTGGTGGAACTGCAATTTCATACAAATCGTCTAAGCAAAGTCTTGTATCTACTTCGACGAACAACTCAGAAATCATAGCACTGTACGAGGCCTCACGGGAATGTTCTTGGCTTCGACGGATGATTCACCACATTCAACAGTCATGTGGATTGAATACTGCACAAACTCCCACTATTATCTATGAAGATAATGCAGCTTATGTTGCACAAGTCCAGATGGGTTATATGAAGAGTCCTCTCACTAAGCGTATCAACCCCAAATTCTTTTATGCTCATGAATTGTAAAAGTTGGACGAAATTAATGTACTACATACTAAGTTATGTGAAAATCTTGCAGATTTATTCACTAAGTCACTTCCAGCGTCTAGCTTTGAAAGATACATAGTGGAATTGGAATGATGAGACTTAGAGAAGTGCAGAATTCAGGGGGAGAATCTTCACGAACTCTTTATTAAAGTTTGATCATGAAGATCAAGTACCCAAAGAATAAATCTTGGAGATTAAATAAAATTGGGTGGATTGTACTCTTTTTCACTTGACAAGTTTTCCTGAAGTTTCTTGGCTAAGGTTTTTAATGAGGAAATTCGTGCAGCACAGCAGAATGTGTATCATGTACTCTTTCTTCAATTTTTTTCCGCTGGGTTTTTATGGAGTTTTGATGAGACGTGAACATGACGGATGAGTGCCCAAGGGGGTGTTAAGAAACCGGGCCCAGGCCGGGAGTCCTGGCCCAAGGTGGGCTCCTCATCTATCAATAGCCTATATAAAGGAGGGGAGACCCCAACTATTGTACTACAGTTTTGAGAAGAGCAATAAAGAGAAACCTGAAGTCCCCTTATATATTTGTGTTCAATCTATTATTATGTTCTTGTGTTCTTACATTGTTATTAGGATTCTGAGTTTGTCTACGAGATAATCAATCAGGCTGAACTCGCTAGCGATGGTTCCTCAACATAAATGACTGGGACTTGGTTGAGCAATCGTGGGTTACGAAGGAGAGAGAGACAAGGGGGGAGAGAGAGAGGCCAAAATGGGTTTGTTTAGTTTCCTCGGCGGTGGGTTCAGGGTAAAAAAAATGATCCAAAAGCTTTGGGTTGGAGCAAACATGCATACATGGGCGAGATGCTCCCGCTGGTTCGGAAATGGAAATACGAATTCGAATCGAATGTTCTCGAATACGAATACTAATTTGAATCGAATATGTACTCAATTCGGTCAAATGTGAATATCCTACAACTTTTACGATAAATCTCGGTAGAACAAATTTAGGTCCATCAGCAATTCAGCATACATCATCAAACATAACTACCTAGTAGCGAACTAGCAACAGGTCAACAGCTAATGCCCAACAGTGAACAGTCACAAACTGGCAGACAGGAGTCACAGTCTCACACACTCACAGGAGACATGAAGACATCATCACAAATTCACAATTCAAATCACTACAGGCTTCAGCCGAAAGGAATGGCATGGGCCAATGGCCATGGGCCCACGGGGACTTATTCAGTTAGTTGAGTTGGCCGCTTCCGCTTAGGAGCTCCTGTACTGAGTGCTGACTGGGCAACTGGCCTGCCAACACCAACACCCAACAGTGGATAGCCACAAACCGGCAGACAGGAGTAATACAAGCTACATCCTGGAGGAATGGCATGGGCCAATGGCCACGGGCCCACAGGGAGTTATTCAATAAGTTGGGCTAGCCGCTCCCGCTTGGGAGCTCCCGTGCTGAGTGCTGACTAGGCTGCTGGCCTGCTACTAACTTGGGCCAACACTATTGCGAATATGGATACTATCCATATTCGTATTCGGTGTCATTTTGCATACCACATCTGGATTCGTATCTGAAAAAAAAACGTATCATATTCGTATTCATTTTTCATTTTAATGTGTATTTTGCTTACCACATTTGAGTTTCCTCGGACACGAACATCGGATAAAACAGATTATCCTTTACTATTTCCCATCCCTACCACTAGTGAAGTCTATCTTTGGTTGGAATTGGGATCCTTTGCGGTGAAGTATTCAATGCAGATGATCCACAGTGGCATGCCATTAGGAGCGAACGCCACTGATCGAAAAGTGGAAGTCCACAGCAATTGTTACAATATTCTGCTGCAGTAATTTCTATCTTTGGTTGTAATTGGGATCCTCTGTGGTGAAGTATTCAATGCAGATGATTTACTGTGCATGTCATTAGGAGCGAACTCTACTGACTGATCGAAAAGCGGAAGTCCACAGCAATTGCTGCAGGTTATGCTACAGTGATTTTCGACACATTAGACTTGCGGTGGTACGTTTCGCTGGTGATACTATGCTTTGCTCTGTGTTCACTGTACAATACTGTTCACATAATCCGGATCCGGTCGACTCCACCTGCAGATACATTCTAAAGAACAGTATGGAACAAGCTGTAAAAACACATTTGCACAAAGATCGTCCCACTACAAATTAGCCGCATTAAATTGCGCTCACTTAGCTCCGGTTCTATATCTGCCCCAGGTTGACTCTTATTGGCACGCATTTCCTCTCCGTGCCCGCACGCAGCAGCCCCTCTCGAAACAGGGCTCCATCCAGCTCCAGCTGTTGCTGCACGATTAATCGGTTCCTTTCTCCGGACGTTAACGTACACCGGCCTGGCCCAGCCTGGCTGCACGATCGGTCGATCAGTAATTCGGTACGCGCCGGTTTCGTCATCAGTGCTGCAATTTGCAGCGGGACATCAAAAAATGTCCCATGTGTCGGTGTCTCCCCCCTCTGCTGGATCCGCGGCCGGCCCAGAATATCCCATGTGTTGGTGTCTCCTCCCTCCCTCCCTCCCTCTGCTGGATCCGCCGCCGGCTGCGCGCGTTGACGCTGGGAAAGGGCTCCTCGGATCGACTTCAATTCGCGCGGTTGGTTGGAAATGTTGCGGTTACACTAGGACTAGGAGTGTATCTCGCATCGCTCCACAGCAGGCTGGATCGACCGGGCGTGTGCACTGTGCGTTGATGTACTTGGTGGAAGCGTACTCCGCTGGCTAGCCAGTGCTGAGATGATGGAATTAATGGCACCGGCTGCTTAGTTCTTGCTTGCTAACTATACAATACCATCGATCCTGTTCCAAACAAATGTCCGAAGAGTCACTAGTAAATGGATTAGCAAGTGATTTCGAGCCAGTGCTGGCTTTTAACCTCTGTCGATCGAGGAAACTCTGGCACGCTAGATCCGGCCATCCTTGGTGCCATCTTTGTCCCCAGCACCGCCGCCACGCATCCAGTCGTCCTCCACCCAGCGGGTCACTGGATCCATTCGTCCTCCACCCTGCGGCCACCGGATCTGGCCGCCCTCGACCCAACCCGAGCCAGGAGGGAAGGATGAGGGGAAGGATGAGGGGAAGGGAGAGAGATGGGTGAGGAGAGGGGAAGGAAGAGAAATGAGAGGTTTTTTTTTTGTAAAATGAACAAGGTGAGAGGGATGCCAATCTTGATGCATTTTGAGTGGCGTAGATAGTGCATGTGTGTTTCACGTATATGAGGTTTTGATTTTTCCCAGGATTGAACCGTCTTCTGTAAAATTTTAGCAAAAAATAGAGTGAAAACATTGTGTTCCAAACAGGGCGGGATTGGTAAAAAATTAACGTTGTGATTGAAACTAGCTATTGTATAAGTTTCATAAACCCCATATCATATATATATATATAGGAAGCCTTTTTCCTACTCCAGGAGTAGTTACTCCTATTAAGTATCTCTAGCGTAGAGAGTATCTTATGCAACCGGAGTATGTATGTGTAGTATACGAGTATATAAGACCACCTAGGTGGTATTCACACATTTTCAGGGGTGGTATGTACAAATTTTTAGACATACTCCTTTTTAGTGCAAATATGAAGGTATTTACAAAATATGCTAAAAACTAAGGACTTTCTTACAAATTTTTCATGTGGTTCGCATTGGAATATCTTATAATTAGTATATGAGTATACCCAAAGTGATAAAGGAGTATGTCAAGTTCTTTTAAGTGGTATATCGAGTGGGAGTAACTACACAGGAGTAGAAAGTATTTATCCTATATATATATATATATATATATATATATATATATATATATATATATATATATATATATATATATATATATATATATATATATATAACAACCCCCTAACGAGCGGTGCATAGCATATTTCTGATTGTAGGCTCTCTTGGAATAGATATTGAAATGTGGAGAGACCTAAAAGATGGCGGTGCATGTTGGATGGAGCAAACATAGACAAGGGAAATCGATATAGCGGTCGAGTGACGGTTACAATCACGCAATTCTTGTATTTCAACTCTCTCTCTCTCTCAAAAGAAGGGTACTCAATGTTTTACGGTCATTTCTGGGCCGCCCATATATATACCATCGTGGCAAACCTATTATCTTATTAAAGCATAGTCACATTAATCGAAAGAAAAAGAGAAAAATATACATCGTTGATCGTGGTGGGTTCAGATTATAATAGTCTTGATTAAAAGAAAAAGTTTGTATCAAGTGTAATCTATAAATAACATAAATTCGGAATAAAAAATAAAATTAGGAATAAAAATAAAATACAATAAACAATTTGATTTTGATATGAATTTCAAAGTAAAGTCACTGTAATTCGGAATAAAAATTAAATATAAATTAGCAATTGGATTTGATACGAATTAAAAAACAATAATTGAAATTTGGAATTAAAATAAAAAAAAATTTGTAATTTTATTTTTCATACAAATTCCTAAGTAAAATCCCTAAATAAATATAATTAGGAATAAAATTAAATAAAATTTAGCAATTAACATAGAAATTTGATTTCGATACGAATTCCAATGTAAAGTCCCTAAATAACACTAATTCGGAATAAAAATTAAAGAAAAAGTAACAATTCAATTTGTATACAAATTCCAACAAACAATAATTGAAATCTGGATTTTTTTTAAATAACAATTTGATTTCCATATGAATTCCTAAGTAAAATCACTAAATAAATATAATTCATAATAAAAATTAAATAAAAATTACCAATTGGATTTGTATACGGATTCTAACAAACAATAATTGAAATTTGGTATGAAAATAAAAGAAAATTCATAATTTGATTTCTATATGAATTCCAAAGTAAAATACCTAAATAACGCAAATGATTTGCATACAAAATACAATATAAAATTTTTGAATAAAAATAAAAATAAAATTTATAATGAGGATAGCTCGAATGGCATCGGAGAAGACCACGAAAGAGTGTAATGGCATAAACCTATCTTGCACAGCTGCAAGAAGACACTGATCCACGAGGAAGTGAAGAGCCTAGGTGGCGACGATAGAGATGAGGACAATATCGTGTTGCTGCTCACCTTCGATGTGGACAATGTTGTGCTGCTCGCCGGAGTCGTTGAAGAGAAAGTCCAGAGTTGAAGGAACCAAGGACCGCGACGACGAGTTGTGAGCGTCGGCATTGTTGAAGAAATCAGTGACCAAACAAGCTCGATGATGGGAAAGCCCTAACAGAGAGGAGATGAAGCTTTGTATTGAAGACGAGCAATGGACGATATGGGACCATTGGGTAGGTAGGAGTGTACCATCGCAGGTGAGGGGCACAATATCACCGGCGATAGTGAGAAGATTCTCTGTATTGTTAGACAGCGGCTAAAGCAGACATGCTGACATCAATGAAGATGGGAGGTCACCACTGTTAGTGGGGAATCCACAACATTTAGTTGGCCAATGTCGAAGAAGAGGAGCGATTGATGTGTGAGAAGAGGACATCGAGCACATATAACACCATGCATGTGTATATACATGCATGCATCCATACAAATAGAAGCATGTGCGATACAAGCAGAGGAGCAAAGAGCTCGGAATAGAGATGACGTTGTAGTAGGGAATAGGCTCATGGCTACCAGAGAGGGCATAGCGGGTATCCTCGGTAGGGATCAGTTATGGTTGCACGTGTGTGTTGTTGATGTTGCAACGATCAGCAGTAAGCAATAATTGGAGAGAAGTAGAAGATAACTATGTGATAGAGTATTGTGTTGGAAGGGGTATCAGTTGAGAAGGATCGATCAATAATTGAGCTTGCTAGGAGGTTGAAGCAGAAAAGTTACGGTGACGAGACGAGATAGAAGACACACAGTTTGGTGACAGGGGCAGATCTAGTATGGGGCATGGGTGTACAGATGTACACCCAAATTTTTTTGGGGAAAAACCCAGTATTTAGTAGATATATTAGGTATATATACTAGTAAGCACACTTAAAATATGTATTTGAACTATGTGGCAGCACAGCAGCACTGCGACTCCATCCTGAATTCTTGATCAGCGCAGCCCACTCGGACACTAGTCTAGGCGTCTAGCCGCCCACAGCCACGCCACCAGCCCACCACGCCAGATGCCACCATGACCCAACTCCAACTTTCTCCATTCTCCAAGCGTCGCAGCCTGGGTGATCCTACTTGATCTTGCTAGCGATTGTGAGGTAGTTTTAGTAGATTCGAGGGGGAGATGCATTGAAAGCTGTGGGATTTTAGTGAGATGGTGCGGTCGTCTTAGCTGATTGGAGCATAGAATGTCGTGAAGTGAAAATGTGGCTATGATATGGATTTCATGAGTTTTTTAAGATCTATTGTGGTTTTGGCAGTGTACTGAAGGTCAAAACTAATGAAATGTGTTGACGTTTTTTTTAAGATTTGTGGTCGTTTCAGTAGATTTCATTTCATTATAGAATGCCATGAAAATGTGGCGTTGTCTGGCATTTTGCGGTGGTTTAGAATTTAGTAGGTTTGGCACATTTCGTGTAGTTAAAGAAAAACTATGGCACATTATCGATTAGTTTCAAGTTGTTCCGATCACACGGTATGATGTCAATGAACAAGATGCAGACAGAATGGGATACATTGTATTGGGGCCATGTAAACCACGAGAACATGATTTTCCAAGAAGAAATGTTGGAGGTATGCGTCGATTCGTAGCTAGTTGGTATGATGCTTATAATTGGCTTGAGTATAGTGTGGAATGAGATGCTGCTTTCTAATTTGTTTATTATTTGTTCAATGACAAAACTAATTATGCTAGTGGAGATAGTTTTGTGAATGGAGGATTTAGAAATTGGAACCATAAAAATAGGTTTGAGAAACATGTTGGTGATATTAATAGTGCCCACAATGAAGCTCAAGAGAAATATGATTTCTTTATTACACCTAGAGCATCAATTCAAGAGTCTTTTGCTTCCAATACACAAGAGAAGGTTCTGTATAAAACCTGATTGAACTATTCACTTAAGTGCTTGAGGTTTCTTTTGCGTTAAGGGTTGGCTTGTCATGGACATGATGAAAATGAATAATCACATAATAAAGGAAATTTCCTTGAACTTTAAAATTGGCTAGCAGAAAATTTTGAATAAGTTAGCAAGGTAGCTCTACATCATTTGAGTTTGTTATTATGGCCCACTTGTTTCTAACCATATTTAGGTACACAGATGACTTAAGCAATGCTTTGCAAAAGAGAGATCAAGATATTGTTAATACTATTGATCTTATTTATTTGACAAAGACTCAATTGCAGTTATTGCAGGAGGATGATGGATGATAAACTTTTCTTAAAGATGTCACTTTCTTTTGTGTGAAGTATGGCATTAAAGTTGCTAAAATGGATGATTTCTATATGCCAGTTGCAAGATATAAAAGGTTCTTAAAAAAGTCATGAATCTCTATCGCTTCTATGTTGACATATTTTTAAGTGTCATTGCAGACAACTTCAAGAGCTTAATGATAGGTTTGATGAGGTAAACACGGATTTGCTTCTTTGAATGTCTTCATTCAATCCGGTTGATTCATTTGCTGCTTATGACAAGGACAACTTGGTTAGGCTTGCTCAGTTTTATCTTAAGGATTTCTTAATCACAAAATTGATGCATCTTCTATTTCAATGTACACACTTCATTGATGATATGCGAAGAGATGAAAGGTTTAGAGAAGTAAGAAGTCTTACCTAGCTTTCCATTTTGCTTATTCAAACAAAGAAGAACCTTCATTATAAAATTGTTTACAAGCTTCTCAAATAGGTGTTGCTTCTTCTGGTAGCAACTGCTAGTGTTGAGAGGGTATTCTCTTAGTTACATTTCTTGAGCGAGATTTTTTGTGCAAGTTAAGGATGATGGCATTATATCACGCTTCCAAGCTATGCAGAAACATCGCGTTAGATTGTAATTTTATTAATTATTTTGTAATTTCTCTAAACTATTCGACATGTTGTCTCTAGTAAGAACAATATATAATTTATTTTTTTATATATTATGAACCTTTATGTTTTACATTATACAACATGTTTGTAACTCCAAGCACCCATCTTGAAAATCCTGGATCCACCACTGTTTGGTGAAGCAACTGACGTGTGAGGGAAAGTGGGTCGCCCATGGTGCATTGGTGTATGCATGAGTAAGGTACTTGACGAGGATCTAATAATCCTCATTTTTATCTTTTATCTATAATTCTTATTATGGGTAAATATGATGTCACATAGTCCCTAGAAGTACCCTTTATATTTATAAGGGGGAGGCCTACCAAGTGATTGTAAGATCTTCTACAATCACCCCTATAGTCGTAAGTCTTACTACGACTATGTCATGGTCGTAAGTCCTTCTACGATCACTACCTGGTCGTAAGTCCTTCTACGACCATTACCCGATCGTAAGTCCTTCTCGACTATTGCGATCGTAAGCTCTACTCGACTTATACCCAGTCGTAAGTCCTACTACGACCAAGTGAACCACGACCACCTTATAATCAAACCTACATGCGAGTGGGTCCAATTGATTAAGGAATCCGAACGGTCCATACGCACTATTATTCCGCGTAATAATAGTGCTTAAATACCATTACCTCGAAGATAAGCGCGACGGCGTGAAGAAGCCAATGCGCGGTAATTATTGCCATCATCGCCCATTCGCTTAATTAGGCGACTCTTCGCGGAGACAAAGCGGCTACTTCTTCACGACTATATAAAGATATCAATCGAGAGGTGAAAGGAGGGCAAGGCAGGCGAGTGAAGGAGAAACACAAATGCTTGTTCTCTGTAATAGTCTTAGTTTCTCGCTTGATCATCGAGAATCTGATCAATACCATACACACGGGAGTAGGGTTGTTATTCTCCCGGAGAAGGCTCGAACTGTCTAAACATCCGTGTCAACCACTCTGCGTGATTTCATCTTTAGGAGACCCCTGAATCAAATAATCTTTACGTAAGATCGGTTCTAATACACCAAGCGGTTGGCGCGAGTGGGGATCTTAGGTAATCTCTTGTCAACATACTCTCTTTTTCCAATCTCATGCAATCATGGCGGGAGAATGGAGCGAGGAGAAGCTGGTTTGACTTGCAGATTCTGTGACGTCGACATGGATGCGGTTTCGACTACGAGCCGAGTGATGCATCCGCGATGGTGATGTTGCCTCAGAGATCATTCTCCGAAACCATCCCATCAATGGAGTTGAGGAGGATCCTTATCCCCACAACAATACGTCCAACGAGAGGGCCAATTCCCTCAAAGGACAAGGGTCAATCGACGAACCGCACCTGATGGGACTCACGACACGACGAGTTTTCCTCCAAGTGTCCAAGTCCCCTAAGGCGGTCCGGCACAGTGAGACAAGTTCGAGAGCCACCATTCCGAGGACTCCACCAACATCGGTGATCCTCTCTCTCGGGATAAATCCGAGAGGGTGGGATCAAGCATGCTTTCCTACAAATTCGACCAGTCTCTCCGAGATCTCATTTGCGGACGGAGCGATTATAACCAGTTCCCCTACGGAGGATTGCTCCAAGTCGCGGATGGTGTCTCTCGAGTACTCCTCAGCGGGAGGCCTCGAGCGCAAGTGAGAATCATCAGCGGGAGGTTTCGTCCTTCCCTCAAATCGAGTCGACCTCATGGGGCCGAGATAAGAACACTCCCGAATATCACACTGCTACGCCCCTCGTGGTAATGGCAAAGGCACCACCGGTGTGAGACGAGAACCAACACTACGATGAGCGAGGAAGCCCTCGACATTCTCGCACTCCGAGAAGGCCTCAAAGATCGATGAAGAGGATTTTGAGGCCATCCGTGAAGAAAATTGCAGCCGGAAGGATCTGTAGGGCGCATTCAACATCGGTCGAAGGAGGTACAAGAACTCCGAGGACATCAGCGACTTGCTCGAAAATCCTAATCAAGAGCTTGCTCGAGCGCCGATGCGATCTCTTTCTTTGAAGAGATTGCGCAAAGGCTTGAACCGTGATGACAAGATGGAAGTACCTCGTCGACATCATTCGGTAGTCGTAGCAATCGACTTCCTCATTCTGATCATTCAAATATTTCACCACGTAGAAATCGACACGGCCATAAGTCGCATCGATCCCCTACTCAGAAATACATTTCGGTTGGTGATGATCAAGAAGCCCCTCGGAGAAGTGATCATTCACCGCCGACAAAGAAATCATAGCGGATGGAATACGAGTATTCCCTCGTAAGTGAGACCTACTACGAGACGAAGTCGACTGTTCTTTGGGTATCGTCGTATCACGATCACTGGTGACATTAACCCTTCTTTCTTTCAAAGAAGGCGTCAAGAAATAATTACGGATCGGGCATTTCGCGACCTTGAGCGATTATTGGCCACCTCATTTCGACCGGTGAACATGGAGAAATTTGATGGATCTCAAAATCCCATCAATTTCTTGAGATCTATCTAGCATTTGTCCGGCGGCGGGAGGAGAGAGCATGTAATGGTAAATTACCTTCATTGTGCTTGAAGGATCCGCTCGATCGTGGTTATTAAACCAACCACTCGAGTCGATCTACTCTTAGCAACACCTCTGCGATCTTCTAGGCGAATTTCCAAGGCACATACAACCATACGAAAAGGAAGGCGACTTGCCGGATAAAGCGGAACAACAACGAGACTTTGCGTCAATTCATCAAGCGCTTTAGTCGGGTTAAGTAACTCAATTCGGAAATTTCGACTCATCTGTGATCGGGGCTTTTAAGCAAGGAGTCGTAGTAGAAGGATAACGAGAGGATATTGCTTTAAATCCTCCCAACAACATTCTTGAGAGCTCTTGAGATGGCGATCGATATCTGGCTTACGAGGCGGTCGAGTGGAACAACACTATTGATCGGAAGCGTACACTCCTCGGGGCAGGTGAAGTTGGTAAGGACAAGAAAGCAAAGAAGTCCAAGAAGAAAATAAAGAGTCAAAACCACAAACGGTGGTTTCATGGAGTCTTTTTAGTGAAAGATAAAGAGCCCGAACCACCAAGTCGTACCTGATCAAGGCAAAGGTAAGCATACGATCGTAGGAGCGATAAACCAAGGTGGTGTCCTTTTCATAAAAGGAAGGACATGACCTCATGGCTAGGAGTTTTCCAAAGAAAGCTCGGGACTACTACAACGCGACAGAGCCACTCCCACTCTCGAGCAAGTAGGGAATCGGTGGCCAAAGTCATCGGATGATGAAGAGATGCCGTTCAAGATCCATAACATCAGTAAAGCACATCTACGGAGGATCATCGACATCACGAGTCGAAAGCGACAACTCAAAGCTGCCGGACGAGAGGTAAACTCTATAAATGCTCCTCTTGTCAATAACCTACGAAGTGGTCGGAAGTTACCATTTCTTTCGAGAAGGGTGATTGCACGATCACTTGAATCGATCAGTCGATATCCGATTGTGGTCGAACCACTATCAACAAGCTGTCGGGTCAATCAGTGTTGGTTGATGGTGGCGATTCCTTGACCATACTATTTACTAATGCCACGGGCGAGATGCAAGTACCGGGACAAAGGTAAGGCCGGTACGATACTCTTTTCATGGAATCGTACCGGGGTCTTCGGCCAAACCCATTGGTCAAGTTTCTCTTCCTTTAACATTTGGCTCACCAAGTAATTTCAGGACAGAGAAAGTCTCCTTTGATGTGGTCGATTTCGATACGGCATATAACGCCATACTCGGACGACCAACTTTGGCAAAATTCTTAATGGCTACTCATTATGGGTATCAATGTCTTAAGATGCGAGTCCCAAAGGTGATCACAATTCATTGTGACAAGAAGATGGCGTATAACTGCGACCGTCGATCCCTTGAGATGGTTGGTCAAATACCAACTCGAGACGAAAGTCAGCATTCGACTAGCAAGTCGAAGCCTAAAGCTGCACCAAAGCCGAACGACCAAGTCAAAGAGGTTCCTGCGGGCCGGAGAAACCCTCGAAGGCTGTTCGCATTGGGAGACTTAGACCCCAAATAGGAAGCGCCCTCATCGCCTTCCTCAGAGCTACGAGATGTCTTGGTGGCAAGCATCAGACATGCCGAGTCCCTAGGGAGGTGATCGAGCGCGAGGCTAGCTTTACGGCGACAAAGTACCGTAAAACAAAAATTACGGAGATTTGCCTGATCGGCGAGGCGCTATTAAATCGAATTGGATAAGCTACTTAAGCGGGCTTTATAAGAGAAGTCAACCACCCAGTGGTTGGCTAACCTGTAATGGTCAAAAAGTCAAGCGGCAAATGGCTTGTAATGCGTAGACTTTCGATCTTAATAAAGCTTGTCAAAAGATGATTTTCCTTTACCTCGTGTCGATCGGTTGGTTGATTCTCTGCGAGGTTGTGAAATATTAAGTTTTTAGATGCATATTACGGATATCACGGATCAATATGTGCGAGCGATGAAGAAAAGACGCATTCATTACACCATTTGCTACCTTTTGCTATGTCAAAATGCCATTTGGTCTAAAGAATGCGGTGCTTCTTTTCAGCAGCAATGCAATCGACTTTTCATCTCAATTAGGTAGGAATCGGAAGCCTATGTTGATGATCTAGTCGTAAAAAGCGTTAAGAAATTTAATCATATCACCGACCTACAAGAAACATTCGACAACCTCGAAAGCACCGCTTAAAACTTAATCCAGAAGTGTGTGTTTGGAATTTCTTGGAAAATTGCTTGGATTCCTAGTATCGAGCGAGGAATCGAAGCAAATCTGAAAATAAAAGCCATCCTCGGATCGCCCTCAGGCCACAAAAAGAAGTCGAGAAACTCACTTTGGGTGCATGGCGGCTTTAAGTCGTTTCATCGCGCGACTAGGAGAAAAGGACTACCTTTCTTTAAACTTCTCGGAGACATGAAGGTTTTGAGTGGTCGAGCAGGAAAATGCGCCTTCGAGGATGTCAAGAGGTACCTTCGAGTGCTCTGTTACGGTTTCTCCAAAGCGGAAGAGACACTCTTAATTTACCTATTTGTCACACCACGAGGCAACAAGCGCGATCTTGGTGGTAGAGCGTGGCATACAACGACCGGTTTACTCGTCGTGAAGTTTTACAGGGCCTAAGGAGCGTTACCCTCAGTCAAAACTTCTATATGCCCTCCTCATGTCTTGAGAAGCTGCGGCATTATTTTGAGTGCACAAAATAGTTGTGCGTCGAGTTTCCTTTAGGAGCAATCCTCCATAATAAGGAAGCGGCGGGGCGCATGGCAAAATGGTCGGTCGAACTTGGGAGTTCGACCTCCATTCGTGTCGACGGCCATAAAATCGAGATCTTGGCGGACTTTGTCGCCGAATGGACAAATCTGAACTGTTCGGGATCCCGATCTGATTCCCACGACCGGTGGATGATGTACTGACGGGTCACTTACTTTAAGTGGCTCGAAATTTGAGGTAGTCTGGTATCTCCTAGGAGAAACCTTAAAGTATGCCATACAATTAAACTTTCGGGCCACTAACAATGTGGCGATCACGAAGGTTTGCTAGGCGGCATACAGCTGCGAAAGCACTCTCGATTCGTCGACTACTCGTGAGAGAGACTCTCAACTAGTCGTGAATCAAGTCGGAAAGAGTACCGGTGCTCTAGCTCGACAATGTCTCGATACTTATCAGATGCGTAAGCTAGAAAAGCATTTTTAGGTTTGAGGTACAATTCATCCCTCGAAAGGATAATTTCCTCGCGAGACCAACTTGCTCGGATGGTTTCTTCCGATCTACGGTACCAAAAGGAGTTTTCTTGGAGCAACTCCAAAGCCGTCTCTAGTCGAAGAACGGAGACACCTCCTATTGAGATGGCCTCGCTAGACTACGAGGATACGGATGACTCCCATCTACGAGTATCTTCACAAGGGTTCCGTGCGAAGATGATCTTGAGGCGGTCGTCTATCGAAAAGCCAAAATGTATACTTTGGTGAAGGAGTCCTCTACAAGCGAGGAACCCAAGGGATACTCATGCGATGCATTCGCAAAGCGAAGGAATAACACTCCTTCATGATATACGATGGCATCTGTGGGCGCGTATACGTGGATATCGTGAGGATATGCTGCGATCTCGGGATGATGAGTCAATTGGCAATGGCGTTGTTGGTTTGCAAAATCTCACGTTTTGGGTTTGCTCCAAGGCTATCGGGCCCGAGGTGTCGACCGGTTGTGCAGGCGGTCGAACCGCCCGTGGAAGCGATCCAAGCCGGCCATGTTGGCGGTCAGGCCATAAAACAAATTTGGGTTTTGGAGTGGGCCAAAAATAGGTTGTGTAGGCAAGTGAAGTCTCTGGATGTGGTCCCATCATTTTGGAGCTCCAGTCAAAAGTTCTATTCGTTTGAAATTTCGAAGGTTTGAATTTCTCGCTTGAATTTAGCTAAGTCCTTTGGACGGTCCGACCGCCGTTGTGGGGCGGTCCGGCCACATGAAATCGGTCGGGCCAGGCCCTATAAAGCGATCGGCCCGCGATCACTGGAGTGAGCCAAGTGTTGCATTGAGTTTGTTACGAGTGTGTTATTCTATGAACTTCAATGCTTTATTGATGTATATTGCATTGCGGGCGGCGTGGGTCAAGTTGTGAAGAACTTGTTCGGAAGCGATTTGTTTGTCTATTCTTTGTGCGGTGTCTTGCGAGTCAGCAGCGTCAGCGGTGAGTGGATCGGGACTACGGCTTGGAGGCGAGGTCGAGCGATCGGGGATCTGGGTGGTCGTGTGACTCAAGCATGGTGCGAGAATGGACAAGATGGATCGAGCAGGTGGTTCGAGCAATTTGGTTGGATCGGTAGGCGCAGATATCGGTGCGAGTCTGCAGGAGTTTCCGATGGGTTTGGACAAGAGAGACTTGGCGTCGATGAGCCCGTGATCAACCTACGTGGTGAAGCGGCGATTGCTTCAGAGTTATTTGTGTGTGGGTCCCATGTGTAAGAGACCCAAAGGGAAACCCTAGCTCTCTAGTATAAATAGGAAGGGGAGGTGGAAAACAAAAGGCCAAGCATTCATTTAGCCCCTTCTTCCTTTTCTAGGGTTTGGAGGAGAGGAGAGGAGAACTAGGGTTTGGAGTGTGCTCCTTGTTGAGCTCTTGCCCTCCTTGGTGGAGAGGCTTTGTAAGCATCTATTGTGAATGAACAATCTTGTGATGCTTAATTGAAAGATCATTTGCTCCCTTTGTGTTCTTCTCTCTTTTGGATGTTTTGGTGCTTCCTTGATTCAAAGGTTCATGCTTGGTCTCTCGGCCTACTTTATCTTGCTCGATGTGTGGGATAACTCCTAGAGTCATCTAGATCATCAAACCACCACAAGCAAGTCTTGAATCAAGTTTTCTCATTTCTAGGGTTTGAGCACTTCTTTGTTAAAATCTCGAGAGATCGATTCTGAAGTGGATCGGCGGATCGTCGTTAGAAATAGGTCTCTAATATCATTAGGGAGGTGTGCTAGAAATTTGGTCAAGTTCTATTGGTTGAATCAAAAGTTGGATCAAATTTCGTTTTGGATTTAGGTGGAGTTTGTCGATCTTGGACTCTCCGGTCAGCCGACCTTTCAACGGCGGTTCGACCGCGTGTATTCAGACATTGGTTTCTTGGGTCGAACAGCGTCCGCCGGTCCGACCATTGGTTAGTTCTGCGGTCGGACATTTGGTTGACCGTCGGTCAAACCGCCCGTGTTAGCCGATCGGACCGCGCGTGCTGATGAAGAACATTGAGTTCTTTTCTCCTTTTTGTATCGTGTGCTTTGGGGTTTATCAAATCAACACAAGGCTTAGTTGTGTGCTCTTTGAACTTCTTAGCTTTCATAGCTAAAGGAGTAAAGTTCGTATTGGTTTTGATTTAGGCGAGAAAGTTTTGAAAGCGCCTATTCACCTCCCCCTAGTCGCCTTTCGGTCCTCTGACTTCCTCTGAACATTGGTGGTAAAGCCTTTGACAAGGTTTCTCAGGCCTCTGACTCTGCATGCGATGCTAAAGAGGTGGTTAAAAGTGTGTCCAATGCGGTTTCATGGTAGACAAATACACCAACCAGCTCAAGCATTACAGACAATACCTCTTTCTTAGCCTTTTGCGACACAGGGTCTCGATATCCTAGGATCGTTTCCCAAAGCTCGGGAGGTTTGAATTCCTTTGTGGCCATTGACACGTTCACAAAATGGATCGAGCCGAACACATGCTGAGGATAACAGCAGGCGACAAAGGTTCATGATGAGATGCGTAATTAGCGATTTGGAGTTAAGTGGATAATTACGAACAATGGTAAACAATTCGCAAGTGCAAAATTTGAGGAATTTTGCGGCGAGTTCAGGTACCAAGTTATGTTATGTACATTGCACATCCCCAAAGCAGCGGGCGGTCGAGCGTGCAAGCGGCCAAATAATGCGAGAATTAAAACCGAGTCTTGACCCGACTTGTTAGCGCTCGGGGCTTGGGTACAAGAGTTACCTTCCAGTATTATGGGCGGTTAAATGCGACCACTAGTCGGCGGCGAAACACCATTCTTTCTAGTGTTGGGCCGAAGCCATGCTTCACCGGAGCTAAAATTGCGGTCGACACGGGTTGAAACCTTCAACAACTCCGACCGGGAACAACGGCGGATGACATTAACCTACTCGAAGAAAGGAGAAACATGGCCTAATCCGTTCTGCGGTCTACCAACAAGCCTGTGAATACTACAATCGTAAGGTCGACCTCGCGACCTTCTTAGGTGACTTAGTATTGAGGCTCTGTCAATCCAACTCTAATCGGAATAAACTCTCTCCCAAGTGGGAAGGTCCTTACCGCGATGGTCGAAGTAACTTTCGGCGGAGTCAGTCTGACTAACAATGGAAGATGGGCGAGTTCTCTCAAATTCTTGGAACATCGACCGATTCACATAAATTCTATGTGTGACCAACCTCTCGGGCAATAAAGGTCGAGTTCCTTCTACTTCTTTTGTCTTATTTTGAGTAGTACTTTTATAATCTTTCGACTTTGATCCAAAAACACCGTTTTCTCTACACAGTCGAAAGGCAAGTAACATCATCTAGTCGAAGTCTATCCTCTCTGCATGTGGTCCGTCCACTAGAAGGAACTTCTAGCATCGACTCGTTACTCACTTTTGTTGCCAATCTGAGGAGCTCGGGTTCTATCTAGTGAAATGTTCTCAAAGCCAACTCTTTTAACCTTAGTTTATTTTTGATAATTTGAAAAATATTCTAAGTAGAGTGCACTTTCTTATGTTTATTCGACTACCTTTGGTGTACTCGATTCGTTTTAAGCTGGTCGAAGGAAGAGACACACCTAGTCGAAGTCTTTCCTCTCTGCGTGGTCTGTCCACTAGAAGGAACTTTCTAGCGTCGCTCGAGTCTCCCACTTTTGCTCTTGGAAAAGACTTATCAAGTCCACCAAAAAGAGGCGTCTGAATTATCAAAGTCCTCTAAGGCGTTTGCTTAACTCAAGTTCTTGTTTTTGGTTCGATTAAACCGTCGGAGATGGTAACATCACCTAGTCGAAGCCTTTCCTCTCTGCACGTGGTCACGCCCACTAGAAGGAACTTCCTAGTGTCAGTCGTTTCTACTCTTTCGACCGATGCTTGACAACCATAACAAAACTATAAGTTAAATAAACCTCTCTTTGTTTTGAAACCCCATTTCACACTATTTACTTAGATTGTCCAAACAAACTAAGCAAATAGTCGAGAGTTAGGATAAAGTTATTAACTTGACTTCAATTCTTAGTCTTTCATTCGTTTATTATCTTTTGAGTTACTAATTACTCGACAAGATGATTTTGCGAGAAACAAGATGGCCTAGGATAAAGTTATTAATTTAACTTGGTCTTTTGGTTTTTCATTCGTTAGTTATCTTTGGGTTGCTAACCACTCGACAAGATGATTTGCGAGAAACAAGATGGATCATATATTACTCGTCATGAAATTATGCATCTTACAAAGTAGTTACAAGATTACTCACGAAGGGAGTGCCTAGTGCATTTCCTCCGCTACCTTTTGCCAACCAGATTGCATTTCCTCAATCAATCGACTTGCCTCTGATTGAGGCGGTCGAAGTCGGCTTCAATTGGTTGCACATTAAAGCGGGGTTCTTGAGCTTTAAGTTTCGCGGGCGGAACTTCTGCGACTTCATTGCCTCCCTTATTAATTGGCAGATTAGCCTTGAGTGGTCACCATTTCTTGCAAGTTTCCGACTTGTTCCCCAATGGTACTTATGTGGCGACTCGATATCTTCTCGAGAGTTTTCCTCGAATGTAGCTCACTTAAGTACATTGTTCGAGAGTGTGATGTTGCCTTGAAGACTAGTCTTCATCGACTCCATCTCTGTTGGAGTGCAGTCGAAGCCTCGCGAAGTTTCTTATTTTCGACCACTTGTTACGAAAGAATAAAACCGGTCAAACAAAATAAACTTCTAGAGGAAGATAACACAAAGATAATTGTAGGTAAAGGCATTTCCTACCTACTAGTTGAGAATCAATTTCTTGACCTCTTCTTCATAGGAAGCAATGGTTTGTGTGCTTTTCTCCCATGATCGATGTCCTCTGCATTCATCTTAGCAATGCGGACGGACTCATTGTAGATCGAGTCTTCTCTTGGATTTCAGCCTCGAGGCTTCTCAACTCGGCAGCAATTCCTGAACAAGAAATTAGCATTAGAAAAGGAAAAACACTCGAAAAAGACAACAGGTAAAAATTGCTTACACATTACTTGAGCTCTCGGACCCTCGAGTTCTTGATCCTTGTTCTTGGTAATGCGAGAAAACTCTGAATAACCAAAGTTTTTCTTCAACCCGATCAGAGACTTCGCATCTCATCTTCTTTTTGGAAAAGAAATGAGAGTTGGGTAAAGGTTAAAGATAAGCGGTCTTAAGTTCGGCACTACTTGTTTATTTTTTCTGCAATTTTCTAGATCGAGATGGCTTCTCGGAGTCTATCAGGAGGACTAATACTTAGTCCCTTAGCTTTCTCGACTCCTCTTTTTCATAATCAGGTGAGTCAGCTAAGGTCTTCGTGTCGCTTTTAGCCTATAGAGGACAAAAATGAAGATAAACATCGTAGATTGGTTGCAAGTCCTTCTCGACCACCGACCTAGTCGTAAGTTTTCTATGACTATGTCATGGGCGTAAGTCTTTCTCGACCACTTCTTGGTCGTAAGTAGCCAAATAAGCTCTTTGCGACCAATACTTTGTCATGAGTTTTTCCATGACAACTCTCGTAAACACTATCACGAGTAGTCAAGTCGAAAACAACTATGAGCAACGGTGACTTACCATCTCTCTGCTGTGTCACGAGTTCTTCCTTCTCTTGTCGTAGCTCTAAAAGTTGTCGATGATACTCACAGAGCAAGCGGCAATTTGCTCGAGCTTTACTGCAAGAAGAAGGCAGTGAGAAGAAAGGAAAGCCACTTATATAAGTATTACGCAAAAATACTCACATTCATGGTCGACCTAGCGAAGTAAGTACACCGACTCGGGTTACTGCGACTTGTCTATCCTCGCGACTTTATCCCACCACCTCCTCAAGGCGCTCATTATCGAAGGTATCTCCTCTATTGGGAATATCCTTGGGATGGGGACTCGATCGCGAGATCGGTGGCAGCAGACCCTATAACGAGCGAGTCCAAAGAAATCGACCGAAGTTAAAATATTCTTCATCCTCAGTTACAGTGGTGTACTTGCTCTTTGGACAGGAAGGAATGTCTACCACGACCTCCTTTAGGCACGGTGTCTGAGTCATCCTCACCTTGACCGAGGCTTTGCGGTGCCTCTGTGGTCTCTACAACTATTTGAGAGGTCATAGCTACGACCTCGTGATCGTAGCTACAACCTCGGCATTGAAGAAACCGCTTGGGAGCCCACAGGTCAAGGAGATCCTTCAACCACTTCCATTATTACCTCTCCGACTCTTGAAGAGGTGACAATGGGCTTCTCAGCGGAAGCATTCACGGGTGAAGGAGTTGGGTGAAATAAAGAAAAGCAAATCGGGTTGTGAAAAGGAAAAGGTAAATGTTATTCTTACACTTTAGTACATTTCACATACCTCTGCCCACTGGTCTTAACCGGGGAATTTAGAACAATACTCCCAGCGGAGGATTTCTTCTTCTCCACGACCACGTCTGGTCGAGGTTCAACAATTGGCCCGGCTACGACCACGTGCAGTCGTAGAGTTTGAAACGAGAACCGGGGCTCTGGTCTCTGGTTCTCTGGATGGCGAGATCGGTCGACCATTCCAGAGCGACACTACCCTCATTGCGAGTTGTCTTTGGGCGACATCGTCCTTCATAAAAGACATAAAATCTTTCGGATCTCATTTTCGGTTGCTTAACAAAACTAGGAGTGGCGGCAAGCTGCGAAGATTCCTTGTCATAATAGAAGGGTACCTTAGCCTGCGAGGTTTTGCGCTTAAGAGATTGGTTGCTTCAACCTCCTCGGCCGATAGGCTGCGACCTCGGCTTGATTATAGCTAAGTGCGCTTGCTTTTGTGAAAGTGCAGTGAAGATCGGAGCTCGAGCTTACTCCTCCCTTGTTGGCGATTTTACAAGTCGGCGTCTCTTAGAGGGAGGGCGAGCCTTTGTCTTCGACAACCAGCGCCAATAGTCATCGATCGACTTCTTCGTCATCTGGCGATTTTCCATACCTACTTTACGTAAAGCAAAGCAGAAAAGAAGAATCACTAATCGATCGTAAGTTTTCTCGACCGGTGCCAAGTCGTAAGTTTTCTCGACACTTTCTTGATCGTAAGATATTCTCGATCACCATTAGTCGTAAGTATCTTCTCGACTATAAAGTCCTAAAGAAAGAATCAACTTTTTGATTACCTTTAGGCGCTCTATCTTTTCATCTGCGGACAAAGCCGTAATGATTTGAGGAACCGCCACTCGGAGTGGCGGAGACTTCTCATAGATGAGTTTGACCTAGAGTCAATCTCTCCTGTGAAAGATGCATGTAAGCAGATAGAAATATTGAACAATGTTGAGAAAGACCAAACCAAAAGCTAAGTCGGAGGTTCACTTACCTCGTCGTAGTCACAGGTGGTCTCCTCTCCCGAGTATCTCCACATAGGAGATGCTCGTTTCTTGAAGGACTAATTGGCGTGTGATGAAATCTTTCACCACATGCCATCCGGTTAACCCTTCTTCTTTCAAGTCTTTGATGGCTTGAATATAAGAACAATCCGGTGATATCTTCGAGTTGAATCCCATGAAGATTTTTGCGAAAAAGAAATTTGTCTTACGAGGTGACTTTCGGTAAAACCACCTCTTTCTCTATCCGACCATGAAGGCGGGTAAAGCTCTGAATATACTCCTTGACCTTAAGTCATGGAGCTTGGACCACGACTTAGCGATTCGGCCGGTCGAGCCATTCCATAATAATATTAGAAAAGCTCGAGTCGTGGGAATCGCCAAGTAAGCCTCGCCTGAGATACGAAGACACTCGGCATGGTAATGGAATTAGGACCTAGGTTTACTAATTCCACTCCAAAATCTTTCAGTACCATCGTAGAAAGGGTGGCGACGATCGGAGCGCACTCACAATACGCTTGGAAGGCGGGATTTGCCCATTTTCCCAAACGGCGGTGTTGCCCAATAGCGGAATCCACTTCACGAGCCTTCTGGAATCTTCGGCGTCGACTAAGATTTTGATCTTAAGCGCATCCATCTCCGATTCTTCCCATTCGAAACTCTCTTGGCCATTTAAACCGAAACAAGTTTTTGATTGGGATAAGCGTGAGAAGATGAAACCTAGTCGAGGCGGAGAAAGCAAGAGCTCGAAGAGCAGCGGGCGATTTGAGAAAAGGTAAATATCCAAGTCTAACTCACGGTGAGTTTTATAACCGCATACGATTGCCACGCCGGGAACCGCCTCATCGGACAGTGCAGCGAGTCGGTTGCAATTCCCAGATAATTAGTTCGAGAAAATTAGGTGCGTATTGTCACCCCAGCGAAAGTACTTTCTTGACCAAGTCTTTACGGTGAAGGAAGTATCAATCGGAAGGGTTTTTCTCCGATCTTCCCTCTGCGACCACTTCACGGTCGTAGGGGTTTCACGACTTTTTGATGATCGTAAGCAATCTTCACGATTGCAACCGCTTGAACAGTCTCATCAACAAATCTCAGAGAGTCGTTTGCAATTCCCAGACAGTGCATTGGGAAAATTAGGTTCGTTTTGTCACCTCCAAGCGAAATTACTTTCTTGACCAAGTCTTTACGGTGAAGGAAGTATCAATCGGAAGGTTTTTCTCCGATCACCTACTCGACTACTTCACGATCGTAGGGGTTTTTATGACTTTTGATAGTCGTAAGCAACCTTCACGATCAAGCAAATTCTGATCAAAGTAGCACTCAAATATCGAAGAGTTTTCCTTGACCATTATTCTCGACATTATCATAGTCGTAAGTCCATTTGCAAATCCTTCACCAAGTAAGTTACTTTCACTTGAAGTGGGGGCTAGATGGCGAGGATCTAATAATCCTTATTTTATCTTTTATCTATAATTCTTATTATGGGTAAATATGATGTCACATAGTCCTAGAAGTACCCTTATATTTATAAGAGGAGGCCTACCAAGTGATTGTAAGATCTTCTACAATCACCCTATAGTAAGTAAGTCTTACTCGACTATATCATGAGTAAATAAGTCCTTCTCGACTATTGCGATCGTAAGCTCTACTCGACTTATACCCGGTCGTAAGTCCTACTACGACCAAGTGAACCACGACCACCTTATAATCAAACCTACATGTGAGTGGGTCCAATTGATTAAGAAATCGAGCGGTCCACACGCACTATTATTCAGCGTAATAATAGTGCTTAAATACCATTACCTCACGAAGATAAGCGCGACGGCGTGAAGAAGCCAATGCGCGGTAATTCTGCCATCATGCGCCCATTCGGCAATTAGGCGACTCTTAGCGAGACAAAGCGGCTACTTCTTCACGACTATATAAAGATATCAATCGAGAGGTGAAAGGGAGGGCAAGGCAGGCGAGTGAAGGAGAAACACAAGTCTTGTTCTCTGTAATAGTCTTAGTTTCTTGCTTGATCATCGAGAATCTGATCAATACCATACACACACGGGAGTAGGGTTGTTATTCTCCCGGAGAAGGCCTGAACCTGTCTAAACATCCCGTGTCAACCACTCTGCGTGATTTCATCTTTAGGAGACCCCCCGAATCAAATAATCTTTACGTAAGATCGGTTCTAATACACCGACAGTACTTTAATACCATGTACACTAATAAGATAATTCTCCGCACACATAATTAACATATTTATTGAGATTAAATAGAGGGAGATGTGCATGCATACATTTTGGAAAAGAGTAACTAATGGAGGAAGAATAGTGGCATGTAGCTACATAATCCATGCATGACGAAGAGTGGTTATGTTTCTAAGAACCCCCGACAACTCATTATGCTTAATGATCTTCTTCCATCAAAGCTTATCCTTCAATTACATTCCTCAAGTTGTATTTTCTCTTCAAACTTCTATTGTCATTTTCAATGTTTACGTTGTCTTAAAAAACTAAATAGCCTACAAGAGTAATACATAAATATATCCTCAAACATTTAAGTTGTATCATTTTGGCGGACATGGATTTGCTAATCCTGAATCCTCTGTGAAAATACTGTGATATTCCCTAGATCAGTACATAACACTCACAGGCACATTGCTGAATCATTTCATACATGACGTGAACTAAATCATTCACTAATTTAACACATCAGAGTTTACATAAACCGCCTCGGGTCAGGTTTTACAATAAGGGCTGAACAGGCTAAATTGATTACATTAGAAAAGTAGCGGAATCAACAACAGAAGCAAAAGGGTGAGAGCACATCTCTCCACGAACAGCGGTGGGGAAACCGTGTCGTCCGATATTACGAAAACTTCGGATAATATAGGATGCATAAGCCTTAGATGGAGTCGGTGGGTGGCGAGACCTTGACTAAAAGAACTAAACTACTCTTCATCATCTCCTGGGCCTCCAACTTTTGGATCATCGTAGTAGTCGTAATCTTCGGGATTTCCTGATTCTGAGGGTTTTGGGGGGAGAGAGCGAGAATGAGCACAGCTTCCGTGCTCGTGAGTCAACACACAAGATGCAATAATTATACATGTAAGGCTGAACAAGGATGGCTCGGGTTCTTTTATTTGCTAAAGCAATGTTTTCAATTATCATAATTACAAATTCCTATTACTTAGCATTTTAACTAAATTACATTTTATTAAAGAGAGTAATTGTGCAATGTTTATATCAGCAGAGGCTACCTCCACCTTTATGCTCATTTGATTGGGGCTATCCCCATTTATTACCACCACTGAGTTCGAAAACCCAGGAAAAATCCAATCTCAGGGCTAGGTGAGCCCACCATATTTTTCATCCCACCACAACGGTTTTTTAAATAGAACTAACTCAAATTAAGTTCTCATGTCCGCCTTTTGACCGTAGGCATGGCTGTTTAAACAGTTTAGACTCTGTAGAGGTTATACACTGTACCTACAAGAGATAATCATACTCGTTACTCCACATGATTCCGTAGTTATGTAGTTGAGCGATCGTCACTATAACTTTTCAAAGTATCCCGCCTCTTCCGTCATCTCACCCATATAGGCTGCCCCTATTTGCGGCTGGTCCCATACGTTGTGCGAGATGTTTACCAGTACGACTTACGTAGGTGGCAATTTCACCCTTTCTTGGTGTCCCATTCAAACTGGATCGTATCCACTGCTTGCACCACCATACTCGACCACCGATAAGATGATTTTCAGGGTCCAATAAATTTACTAAGCCAAGTTGCACTTTACAGACTTGTGGTTGTACTTATTTTATATGGGAGGTCATAACAAGATTAGGTTCTTAGGGGTTACCTAGGCTGTTCATTCCATACCATCCACAACCAACATTCCTTGGGTTACATTAGCACCCACCATCATACCTCCGCCCAGATAGTAACAGCAAGTTATTAGGGTTTTTGAGGAGCAAAATACATTAACTCAATCATCTCTGTCATTTACCTACAATGACTGCCCAAAACCACTTCATGTTTAAAGGATGATGATTAGGACATTTAATGTCCTAGTACTTAAGCAAGACTAGCATGTCGCTTAAGTACAACCTATCACTAGTATTTACCACATAGATACTAGGGTGACATGGAATAATATATTCAAATATCAATGGATGGCATAATAATTAATTAATCATCAAATGGGTATTTAACTACCTTAAGCTTAAACATATATTTGATTAAAGAATTAAAACTTGCAATTTTGGTCATTTCAATGAATATAATTTACATAAAATGTAGGCTCAAAATGATCAAAGTGTCGACTCGCCTGGATTATAGGTAAGAGCGTCTTGACAATCTTGTGCTTGATCGAAATGGAGATTTCCCGCTTCTTCGATCACTATTAGGACGAACGTACTGGAAAAAGGAACAAATAAGCAAAGAGTGCAAATAAATACTAAAGAAATAATAAATTAACTCCAAATAAAACAAGACCAGTGCCATTAGCAAGATCACGAGTTAACAAAATTTTAGAAATAAATTTTATAATTTTTGGAGCTACGACGAGGGAGAACGAGATTTTCAAAGTTGAGCTTTTGAATTAATCAATAAAATTGAAGGGGGAGAGAGAATTGGTGCACCACACAGTACATGGACCGAGTCCATTTGCACAGTGCTCTCACATGGGCTTTGGCTACCACTAGGAAGGGCTCGGGCCCACTTGTCAAAGAGAGAGAGAGGGACAAGAGTCAATAACATGAGGGGCCACATGGCCATAGACCTAAAGCAAACTCAATCCATTCCCCAATTGATTTCATTCTGTCACAGGGAGAGGGGGAGCAGAGGGAGGTGCGGCGGCTTGGGAGTGGAGACGGCGCTGGCGGGTGGAGGCGTGGGGCGACGGGCACACCGGCGAAATGGGTTCCCCTGAGGACGGGGACCCCTCTGGAGGCGGCGACTGCGTAGGTGGAGGCCAAGAGGTGCACAGGCGTGTGCTTGAAGGCTGCGGCGACGCACTGGCTTAGATGCGCGAAGTGGTTCTGGTGGTGCCGTGGTGCAGAGGTAAAGGGGGCGTGCGCATGGGAGGCACCTGGAGGTGGGGAAGCCGGTGGTAGAGTCGGGGAAGCTCGGGGGTGACCATGGTGGCGGGGCAGCGGCAACTGGCGGTGGAGAAAGGAAGGCCATGGTGGCGGGGCTCCTCGACGGCGGTGAAGAAGAAGGAAGGTGGGGGAGAGTTCCTCGGGCGTTGGGGCACCTCGTGACTGGGTCGTCGGGGTGGTGGCGGGGCTGGAGTGGCCAGGCGACGGTGAGGCGGCGCGGCCAAAACAAAACGGGAGCGGCGGCACGTTCTTTTGGGAGAACTCGCCGGAGAAGAGGGGAATGAAAGGAGGGGTCAAGAGGGGATGCCTCGGCTAGAGGATGGGGGAGTAACCGTTGAGGAGGCGGGCGCATGGTCGAGGCGGCGAGCGCGAGGCGGCGAGCGCGGCATGGCGCCAGCGGTGTGGGACAAAGCGTGCGACTGCTTGCAGCGCACAAGCGGGTGACGCGGCCGACACATGCACTAACGCCAAGGTGAACACCGGGAGGGCTAGAGAAGGTGGGAGCTTGACGGGGGTAGGTGCGCCGGCGACTTTGGTGACCAAAGCAGGTGAGGCTGCGACATGCGTTCGGCGCGGGTGACGCGGCACGGGCATGGGCGATCTGACGCGCGGGAGGCGAGATCAAGCGGCGTGGCGCTCGTGGGCCTGACAATGTGGCAGCGGTGTGGGCATAGGTGCTCGGGAATGGGAGGGAGCGGTGTGGGCGTGACCCAGTCGGGAGGAAGAAAGGGAAGGGGGAAGGGAGTTGGGCCAAGGAGGCCGAATGGAGGAGGTGGGTCGGAGAAGGCCAATTGGGTCGTCCCAGGGAGTATGGGGGTCGGGCCCAAGCAAAAAGGGAAGGCCAAATTTGAGGAATGGCTCAAATTTGAAAAGACAAATTCAAATTGAATTTTGAATTCAGGAATTTGAGAAGAGGTTTGAAACACAAACCCGAGCTTAGATAGAAGCTAGAAGATTTGAGAAAATATGCTAATTTGAATTAAGGTTTGAAAACCAAAAATCAAATGGTAATTACTATTCACCATTTTCAAAAATGAGATGTTACACATTTGATACTATAAATTTTGAAACAAATATAGCCGTGGGTATCTTGATAGGTATACAATATAACAACATGTACATTCTGAACCTGTGAGCAATGAATTAAACTTCATTTCATCAGCAAAACAAACAGAGAAAACGAAAAGGACAAGACACACACTGCACGTCATAAAGAAGAAAATAACATGTGTGCCCACCTATTAAACCCAGCAAACCGAATTAATTCACACACGTAGCCTCTCTCCCAAAGAGCGGCAATAGTGCAACACACAGGTATTGTACTTGTTGAGGAATCGTCTCCGGCGAGTCCAGTCTGAACGATCACCTCACAGACAAACATAGAATCACATCAAACAATGTAAGAACACAAGAACAGAATAGTAGATTCAACACAAAGATGTAGGGGACTTTTTGCTTCTCTTTATTGCTCTTCAAGTGATCAGCCTTTTATAATGACTAGTACCCCCTATTTATAGGCTAGAGGCCTTGCTATGGTTTTGGATAGGGCGCTCATACATGAGCCGACTGCTGGGCCAAGCCCATGGTTTCACAACACTCCCCGTTGGGCACCCATCCTCACATGTTCATGCCTCGTCAAAACTCTATAAAAACCAATGGAAAAAATTTGGAGAAAGAGTACATCACACACGTTCTGCTGTGTTGCACGAATTGCCTCGTCAAAAACCTTAGCCGAGAAACTTCAGAAAAACTTCTCAAGGGAAAAAGAGTACAATCCATTCATTTTCATTTAATCTCTAGGATTTATTCTTTGGGTACTCGATCTTCATGATCAAGTTTCAATAATGAGTTCGTGAAGACCCCCCCTGAATTCTGCACTTCTGTAAGTCTCATCATTCCAATTCCATACATGCACTTTTCAAAGCTAGATGCTGGAAGTGACTTAGTGAATAAATCTACAAGATTTTCACATGATTTAGTATGCACTACTTTAATTTCATCCCTCTTTTGCAATTGATGAGCATAGAAGAACTTGGTGTTTATATGCTTTGTGATAGGATAGGACTCCTCACATAACCCATATGCACTTGTGCAACACAAGCCGCATTATCTTCATAGATAATAGTAGGAGTTTGTACGGTATTCTATCCACATGACTGCTGGATATGGTAAATCATCCGCCGAAGCCAAGAACATTCTCGTGAGTCCTCGTACAGTGCTATGATTTTTTGAGTGGTTCGTTAAAGTCGATACAAGATTTTGCTTAGCCGATTTCCATGAAATTACAGTTCCACAACATAGGAATACATAGCCTGTTTGCGACTTGGCTGTATGCGGGTCCAACATGTACCTGGCATTTGCATAGCCATTCATAGACATGTCTTGGTTTTTTCTGTAGAACAGACCATGATCTTTGCTTCCTTGGAGGTCTCGGAAGATGTCCTTCATTCCCTGTCAATTCCTTTGGTAGGTTCTGCACTATACTTTACTAATAGGTTCACAGCAAATGTAATGTCTGATCTAGTACAGTTTGCTAAGTACATACATGCTTCTATTGCAGTTAAGTATGGCAATTCCGGTCCTAGGACTTCCTCCCCCTCTTCTCTAGGCCTGTATGGGTCCTTGTTTTGCTGCAAAGATCTCCCAGCCATTGACACTTTCTAAGGGTATGACTTTTCCAAGCCAAGCCTTTCTAACACCTTCTGAGCATAGGTTGACTGATGCACTAAAATCCCTTCAGGGGCATGCTCAAGCTACAAGCCTGGGCAATATTTGGTTTTACCCAAATCTTTTATTTTGAACTCCGGCTCCATGTAAAAGCTTGCTTTCTTAATAACTTCCAGGGTTCCGATGATATTCAGATCACCTACATACACTGAGATTATACAAAATCAATCATGGGATTGTCGTATAAATACACAGGAACAATTCTCATTGTTCATGTAGCATTTCTTGCATAGAAAGTTGCTTCAAGCGATTGTACTACATCCAGCCTCATTACTTAAGTCTGTATAGTGACTTTCTGAGTTTCACACTGTACATATTCTTATTTGCTTTGTTTTGGTTCGGGATAGGGATACATTTAGGTATCTTCATATAAATATCCGAATCCAAATTTTTATAAAGGTATGTAGTTACCACATCCATCAATTTCATTTCTAAATTAAAGTTAGCTGCCATTGAGATTAAATATCTAAAAGGTGGTTCCACCGATGACCGGGGAATAGGTTTATTCATAATCATCCCCTGGACGTTGAGTGAAACATTGTGCAACGAGTCTTGCTTAATTTTATTTCTCTTTCGAACAAATAGCCACTTATGCCCTACGGGGTGCACATGGGGAGGCGTGCGACTTACAGGCCCAAACATCTTTTCTTTATTAAGAGATAATAATTTTGTTCCTATTGCCTTCTTCGAATCTTCCCAATATGATCTTTTCTTACATTCAGCAAGCGATGCAGGCTCTGGATCAAGATCGATGATTGTGGCAATTTTCTTTGTAAAATAACTATCGACATTGGTTGTTGTCCTATTCAGAGATTCTCCCGTGGTCACATAATTTATAGTTATTTCTTCATAGGACGATACTTCTAATGCTTCTACTTGCTCACCGCTACTTTCAATTGCGGGGGCAAGTCCCTTTAGTTTTTCAGCTCTGATGTGTGCTCACACATCCCTGCTGATGTGTCCCTTCATGGGGATGTTGAAATTCGGTATGCCTTTTCTGAAGGTTCCATACTAGTGGAAGGTCTTAACTGGCTCCCTTTCTGGTTCTGGAGAATTTCGGTGATCGACTGTGTTAAGTTCTTCTTATTCTTTTTCACCAGGCGTCCCCGGTTACTTCGAATTCGAGGGGCCAGAGTTCTCGTCCTTTCTGAGGCCTCAGGACGAGATTAGGGATACCTTTTTCTTTCTTGGGTATTTCAAACCTCTCTGGTGTATTGCGTGTAGGCACATGCAACTTGGTCACGCTCTTCAAATCACTAAAGTGGTCAGGCAGTTGATTCGCTAATGCTTGCAAATTAATAATCTTCTGGACTTCAATTATCTTCTGTACTTCTCTATTTACTTCACTAGTGTGCGGGTCATGTGCATGGATTTCAATTATCTTCTGGACTTCAATTATCTTCTGTACTTCTCTATGTCCCGATATTTTTCATCAAGGGGTTGATTTCCCCGCTAATGATGGGAAAAAATACTCATCAACTATGCTATCAGCGAAGCGGATTGTATGCAAATATCTAGTCATGGAGTTCAAATACATGATTATGGATGTTATCTTATAACCAACGTATATACAGGCTTTCGGAGAGGGTCCATTGCAGTTCGCTGTGGTGGTGGTATAGGTACATAAACCTTACAACCAAATCTATAAAGATGAGAAATTTTTCGGTGCTGACCCTTGCGCTAGTTTCATTGGTGAATGGATGTTATATGCTGACGGTCTAAAATTGATGAGAGTTATTGCGAGCAGGACTGCATGTCCCCAACATGTAGTTGGTAAATTACAATTCTTCAAAGTCTGCTAGTCTATTCTGGGTATGGACGTGCGGTATGGAATGCTCAACGTTAATTCCCATTTCCTTGCAATAATCATCAAATGCCTCCAAAGTAAATTCTCCGGCATTGTCCATTCTGGTGGACTTCACATAATGACCAAGAAAATTATTCTTAATGTTAATTATCTGTGAGATTAGCTTTGCAGGAGCGTGATTTCTCGTAGACAATAAACATATGTGCGACCATTTCAAGGAAGCATCGATGAGCACCATAAAATACCAAAATAGCCTTGGCAGGGTCTATATAGGACCGCAAATATCTCCCTGGATACGGTTCAGGAATGCAGTGACTTCATTAGGTCTAGTAATTAATTTCCCAATGACACATGCGTGGCACACAAAATCTTCCTGATTCGGGAAATTCTTTACATTGATATTATGTCTCTGTGAATTCTTAATTATATTTCTCATCATTCTAAGACCTAGGTGGCATAATCTATTATACCAGAGACAGAAAAGTTCAGAGCTTCTAAATACGGTTTTTAGGGCAGTATAGGCTGCAGATGCTTTAATATTAGTGTAGTATAGCCCAGTTATATATGAAGGAAGTCGTTCTAATACCTTTTTCCACTTTCTTCGTGCTTTGTAATGAGTAGGTATTCCCTACCATACTCTTTTTCCAGTCTCTACGTGGAAACCGTTAAAGCGAATATCTTTGAGATTTCTAGTCGATTCTGGGTACAAAAAGGCTTCTTTAATGACCAAAGTTGTGCCCATCGGGAGTATAATTCTGGCCCTTCCTGAGCCTATTATACAAGTATCACTGCCCGCAATTGTCGTATGACTACTAGCATTCTTACCGATCGTCTGAAAAAAATTCATCTCTCTCAAGGTGGTATTCAATGTGCCGCTATTCACTAAGCACACTTCCTCCAAAAGGAGTCACACGCGTTCTAATACTTCAAATATCAGAACATAACTTGCTATTATAAATATGGGAAAAATAACCCTTGCAGGACTCATCATGAGAATTTAATGCTTTGCTCTCCTAAAGCTTGCAAATATTATTCAAAGTTCCATCACAATCAGAAACTGCAAGTGACTGTAAAAAGATCTAAGTGCAATACGTGCACTAGATCGAATCAGTGAAGTATGTAGAAACTTATATCTGAATCTGCTCCATGGCTATCTTCTCGTCTTGGGCAACTACGGTTGCGGTCACTGCGGTATTCAAAGGAGGGGTGATGGGGGCTGCTACTGGGTTGTCCACATCCATGAGTGCAACTAATGGTTGTGGATCCTTTGTGCCTGCAATGGCGAGGTTTGCCTCATACTGTCGTTTGCCCTTCTTTTTAGACTGGAAAGCATCAATAACGTACGACCCACGACCTTACCCTTCTTGCCTCTCTCCTTCGTGAGAGGTTTTCTCACCTTGTAGCTACTAGCATTGGCTCCATGGCCAACATTGCTACTAGGCAGCTGTGAGATGTAGTTCGTCCTTAGAATATCATCTTGAGCTTCCGTAATTTGCATTATGTAAATCAATTCGGCATACTCATTGTAGCCATCTTGACGATAGTTGCGTGCAGATTGCACTGCATTCGGGTGAAAGGTAGAGAGAGTCTTCTCAATCTTCTGCTCATTCGTGATTGCATTACCACAGAGTTGAAGGCGGTACAAATTAAATGCAATTACGGCCATCTTTGGGCCATCTTTTTGAACTCCTGGTTCGTGATGCCAATCATCTCCATATTCGAGCAAAGAGTTCAGAAGATCACTACCGTAATTTGCATAAAATAGTTGTAAAATTCTTATAATATTTTTTGAACTCCCGGTTCGTGATCCCGTATTTTTCTACATATTTTTCATAATTTACTGCTATTTTCAGTGATTAAGAGTAATATAAACAATCACAGATAATCAAAACAGTAAATATAATATATAAATTTCATAGAAATAATAATAACAAAGTTAAACATGCTTCAAATGCTAAAACTGATTCAAAATTTGGATTTCCGATGCCCTTTTCTGCTGGAATATGAATTTTTGGAGAATTATGCTATTTCCAGGGCCTAAACCGCGAATTTTCAATTTTGAGAAAACTTCTCGCGTAATTTCAGAAAACATGAGGGCTTATTTGCAAGATTTGGGATTTTTCCTTATCGTTTTTTTTTTCTTTCCCCGGGATTCCCCCTCCTTTTTTATGGCCATTGGCCGGTCGCCTGGCCCATTTGGCCCAATCGACCGAGGCAAAAGGCAGTGGAGGGGTAGGGTTTCCCTACCCCTGTTCCCACGCGGTGGCGGCGTGCTACAAGTGTCTCGGGTGTACGAGGCCTGTGATGGCGGCCGAGAATCGGCGTGTCGCGAACTCGGCGTTGGCGCATGCTGGGTGTGTGAGTAGCGGGGTTGTGGCGGCGGTCGGTGCCAGGCGAGCGGCGTGCGGGCAGTGGCGCCAGCGCAAGCCGGTGGTGAAGCGCGGCAACAAATGTCGGGTAGGTGGCCTTTGGTGAGTGGCTTTGCTTCAAGTCGCGGCGGCGGAGGGCATAGAGGCGAACACGCACGCAGGCGGCGGCTTCAAGCCTTGGTCGATGCTGCGAGCGGCCGGCGGGTCGGTCTTGAGGCGTGAGGGCGAGAGGTGCGGCCGTCGCGGGGCCGAGGAGTAACCATGCGAGTCTGGCGGCGCCGCGGCGGTTAGCGCGACCTTGCGGGGCCCGGCAGCGCAAGTCTTGGTAGCGATGGCGCGTGGCAGCCATTGGCTAGGTGGCCGTGGGGGCGATGGCGTGGCGCGATGGAGGTGGCGTGCGGTGCCGTCGGCCTAGGGTTCTTGCGGCGCGGCTACGACGCGCGTGCGCAGGCAGCGCGTTCGTTGATGGTGCTGCGCGCAGGCGGCGCGAGTCGGCGTCTCTGAGCACAGCGGCTTCAAGCCCGGCGTCGGAGAAGCGACACGAGCGGCGCGCGCGAGACGACCATGGCGAACGGCGGCATGGCGTCTTTGGCGGCGGCGGCTCGGTGTGACTCGAGCCGTCGGCCGTTTTTGTTTAGTGTTCATCCGATGTATAATTTATCATGCAATCATCATCTGTTGTTTCGTGCAACTCATCGATTAGCTTGGCCGGCGATTTCAAGTCGGCTCGCGGTAGATTAGAGCGGATTTGTACCATAGAAAAAATTAATCTAGAAGCCAAATTTACTGAATTGAAAGCGATTTAGAAAATACGATTCGATCTACGAGCGTCATGCTTATTTATTACCTTTCGATCCGAGTAAAATGCGCTAGAAGTAAATTTGAGTCGATCGTACTGATAACGTGTTGAGGAAACGTCGCTGGCAAGTCCAGTCCGAACGATCACCTCGTGGACAAACATAGAATCACATCAAACAATGTAAGAACATAATAATAGATTGAACACAGAGATGTAAAGGACTCTTTGCTTTACTTTATTGATATTCAAGCAATCACCCTTTTATAATAACTAATAGTACTATTTATAGACTAAAGACCCTGCTAAAATTTTGAATGAAACACCTGTACATATACCGGTTGCTAGATCAAGTTCATGATTTTTCAACAATACTCACCCCTGTCGATCCCAATCCCAACCCAGCTCAACCGCAACCGAGACCCACAACCGCGCCAGTGCGCCACGACACCACCGGCCCAAACCCAGCCGCGCGCACGAACGCACGCCGTGCGGGTGCGGCGCGTCCGCCCGAGTCCCAACTCCCAACCAACCGTGCCGCGGGCGCGCGCCTCACATGAACTCGAGCCGAACCCTTCGTCCCCTCCCAACCCACTCCTAGTCCTCTCGCCTCCGTTTTTATGGTCGATCGGTGGTGGAACACTTGCACCCACACCTCCCTCCTCGCCTCCCCACCGCCCCGGCCCTATATATCACTTCCCCTTCCCCCTCCCCTCCCCGGCACAAGCACTCTCACCAGTCCAGCCGGCCGCTGCACGCAGTCCATCGTCGATCTCCTCGCGTTAGTACTATACGCTACCATGAGCTGCGGCCAAGAAACCACCAGCACCGGCGCCGGCGGAGGTGGAGGGAGGAACGGTCGCCACCACCCCGGGTACCTCAAGCTGGGGTACCACCTGGCCATGTCCAACGCGCTGTACATCCTGCTGGCCCCGTTCGCCGCGGCGGTGGCAGTGCGCCTGCCCCGGGTCACCTCCGCCGAACTCGCCGGCGGCTACAACTACCTCCTCGCCAACCTCCCGCTCGCCGTCTCCCTCCTGGCCGTGGCCGCGGTGCTCGCGACCGTCTACCTCATGCGGCGGCCGCAGGCCGTCTACCTGCTCGACTTCGCCTGCAACAGGCCGCCGCCCGAACACGTGGTCACCCGGGAGACTTTCATGCGGCACTCGGCGAAGGCGGGGGTGTTCACCGACGACAACCTCGCCTTCCAGCGGAAGATCCTCGAGCGGTCGGGGTTGGGCCAGGGGACTTACTTCCCGGCCGCCGTGCTCAACTCTCCCCCGAACCCGTGCATGGCGGAGGCGAGGAGGGAGGCGGAGGCGGTCATGTTCGGCGCCATCGACAGCCTGCTCGCCAAGACGGGCGTCCGCGCCAGGGACATCGGCGTCGTCGTCGTCAACTGCAGCCTCTTCAACCCGACGCCGTCGCTCTCTATTAGAGTTAATCTCGTTTCTTAATGTTTTATTAGTTTTTCGTTTTGGTCTCTATATCGTATCCTAGTCTGGTTCGGAAGTGAAGCCGAGTAGGAATCCATACGTACGTGAGTCAGGCTATATAATGTAGTCTATTCGGTGAGTTGTGGGGGAGAGTTGAGATGTAATAAGAAAGAGCGCTACTTTTCAAGGCATGAATAAAAGAGGCAGAGAGAGCTACTTTCTGTGTGCAAGTTGTCTTGAAGCGCGAGTGTAGGAAGGAAGCGGTCGTCCAAGCGGAGACAAAGTTGGGCTGTTTTTAGGTGATGTCTTGTATCACGTGAAGGCGTTTCCATGTTGCTTGAGGATAGCGGCGTGGGAGGTCCAAGCGAACCAGGAGGCACGTTAAGCAAAGCCAACAAGCTAATCAAGAAAAATTCCAACAATTGGTATCGAGCCAATGTCGATCGTTCCTCGGGCGGCGGCGGGAGAAGCGGCGGTGGAACATTCGATACCGCATGGTGGTGGCGACAAACTACATGTCTTTGGGTGATTCGGGTGCTGGCGATGATGGAGGATCAAGCGTCTGAAGCAATCGAGCGTGATCGGAGCGGTGTCGGCGAAAAGGACAAGCGCAGGTCGCATCTTTTCAAGCGCTCCGGAGGACCTCGATCACGGTAGCAAGGAAGAAAGCGGCGAAGGAGGTTTGGGGTGTCTCAAGACAAGGTTCATTGGCGCGGATCGCGTCAAGAATCTTGTGATTGCAAGCGTTGAAGAATGACCGACATCATGCGCATGAAGGAGGAGAAACCCTGGACGATCTGGCGGAAGACTCAATGGCATGTCCGTCGTCACGCCAACCTAGAAGCGGCGCTTCGGCGATGCGCATTGGTGAAAAGTTATTCGACACCGTGCGGATCGATTTACGAGTGTGATCGCGGGATCGGCGTTCTACGATTTCGACAAAATGCCATTCGAGGAAGCCGGTGGGGGCGAAGACTTATGAAGAGCGTACGCGCCCGCGCGCGTCTGGCGGCAACAACAACAACAATGGCGGCGGCCAACTCCGCTTACTCGGGCGAGTGGCGGTAGCGAGAAGAAGGATGATGGCGATTCCTCGTCAAGCAACAAGGAAAATCACGCTCTTGAAGATAGCGACAGCCGCGGTCGGGGTGGGCGTGGGCGCGGTATGAGCAAGGCGGCGAGAGGAGCGTGAAGATTGGGCTAGGCAAGGCGATGGTGGCGAGATCCGTGACAAATCACATATCAAGTGTTTTAAATGTGATAAATACGGTCACTCTGGCGTCGGAATGCGCGGCCACATAAAGTGCTTCAAGCTGCGACAAATATGGGCACTATGCTTGGATTGCCAAAACAAGAAGAAGAGCGAGGAGACAAACCTCACTCGAGCTATTGAAGACTACGAGCGGCCTGCTTCTCTCCTTATGTGTCAACCAGCGCGATCATGGTGATGTTGAGCGAGGAGAGCGTAGTTCTGAACTACGCCTGGCGAGGAGAAATCATGATCATCTTGATGAGTGGTACTTAGACAATGGAGCAAGTAATCACATGACGGGAGATCGCTCCATGTTCCATGAGCTTGATGAGAAGATTTGGGCAAAGTCAAATTTGGCGGGCTCCACGGTGCAAATAAGAGGCAAAGGATCAATGCTATTGCAATGCAAAACGGTGATCGAGAGGATCTTGTGAAATCTATTATATACCAAGTCGTGTAATAACATACTCGATCTCGGGCAATTGGCGGAGCAGGGGAGTGCGGGGTGGTCTTTGCGGGATGAGTTCTTGCGTGTCTATAACAAGAACAAAGATCTGTTGATGAAGGTGAAGAGATCCCGAACCGGTTATATAAAATTTCACTGAAAGCTTGTAAGCCGGTTTGCGAAGAGACGACTGAAGGAGCAGTGGGCCGGGAGTAGAGCCAAGGCAGGAGGTCTCGGGCATTGTTGATCTCACGGCCAAGGACATGGCGGAACCCGGGGCGACCTGCGATTGGCGCGAGGAGGCGCGACAAGCGGAGCCTCGGGAGTGCGAGGCGGCGCAGCGAGGAAGCGTCACGGGGCACTCAAGAAGGGCGACAAGTCCCACGCGCATGCGATTGCTCTTTGGAGAACGGCGGCTCGGGTCAAGCCCATAGACCCCATCGGCATGCGAGCCTGGCGGGAGGGAGAGCGGTGTAGCCCGGTGAGATGTGCTGGAAGCGGGCGAGGTTTGGTCAAGAGAGAGGCGGCTCGAGTAATGGCGAAGCCACAGTGGCCGTGGGAGGCGGTGCTCTGGCAGAAGCGTCGTGGGAAGCGAGTGCTCTAGCCCGAGGCGATCGTGGGAAGCAGTGCTCCGGCCAGACAGTGTGCAAAGAAGGGCGAGTTGATCCAGTGCGGCAGCGACAAGCGTTGGTTTGTGCGGCTCGGGATGAAGCAAATCACGAGAGCGGTTGGCGGTATCAACCCGAGAAAGGAGGCGGGGCGCGGGAGTGCGGGTAAAAAGGAAGATTTGAAAGTTTATATAAGAGAAGATCGGCATGATCAAGGTGAAGAAACAAGATTAAGGGGTGATTATTAGAGTTAATCTCGTTTCTTAATGTTTATTAGTTTTTCGTTTTGGTCTCTATATCGTATCCTAGTCAGGTTGGAAGTGAAGCGAGTAGGAATCCATCGTCGTGAGTCGGGCTATATAATGTAGTCTATTCGGTGAGTTGTGGGGAGAGTTGAGATGTAATAAGAAAGAGCGCTACTTTTCAAGGCATGAATAAAAAGAGGGCAGAGGAGCTACTTTGCTGTGTGCAAGTTGTCTTGAAGCACAGAGTGTAGGAAGGAGCAGTGCGTCCAACGGAGACAAAGTTGGGCTGTTTTTAGGTGATGTGCTGTATCACGTGAAGACGTTTCACGCTGCTTGAGGATAGCGACGTGGGAGGTCCAAGCAGAACCAGGAGGCACGTTAAGCAAAGCCAACAAGCTAATCAAGAAAAAATTCCAACACTCTCCTCCATGATCGTCAACCACTACAAGCTCCGCGGCAACGTCACCAGCTACAACCTCGGCGGCATGGGCTGCAGCGCCGGCCTCATCTCCATCGACCTCGCCAAGCAGCTGCTCCAGGTAATTAATTTATCGATTACCATTAATCAGCATCGGTGATTAATAGATAGTAATTAAGCGCGATAAGTGCAATGATTAACTCTGCAAGTATTAATTTTACGTGAAGTTTTTAGCAAATCGCTGTCGATTTGAGTGGGTTAGGGTGGTTCAGCAATCGCGGCTTGGTGGCTGCGTGCTCCGAGGGCAACCGACGATTCGGAAATGGACGGTCTAGATCGATTGCAGTGACATCTTGGAAAGTAGAGGAGGCTTTGACTTGGTTTGACTTTGCATGCCTAGCATCACTTGGTAAGTGGTAACTTAATTCCAATGGTGATCATCAATTAGGAGCTCGTGATGATAAAGGCGAGAGGAGCAATTAACATAGTTAGGACATGGTTAAATTAAGGTTAAAAAAATCCTCATTTAGCCTCTTTTCGAAATAAAATAGCAATACTAGCATTCTATACGATCGAAATGATAAAAATGACACCTCTACTATCGCAAACTGGGACCGTAACAGTCGACCTGCCGTGAACGTCGTCTTGTCTCAGTGGGACCTAGAGCACTTCTCCGCGAGAACTGCGGGCCACACATATCGTCTGCATATTTATCTGCAGTGTTATTTTTACCATTTCATCGGGAAAGAAATTAAATTTGCTATTTCATCACCAAAACATGTCAAAAGAGCAAAAACTCAAGAACTCTTAATTAAGGAAGAAGCATATCCAGACTCGGACATAAACTACGCATGTCTAGCTTTGTCATTGTCGTCATTTACTGCTGATATATGTGCTGGATTACTACAAGTCCACGTAGGGTATATATATGACCAACGATACCCTGGCTTATATTAGGGTTAGCTAGCTGTTTGGTACATGCAACTTTTATTGTAGTAATTCACAGGAGATTATCACAGAAATGGGCATCTACTCACGTTGGTCCCCAGAAAAGAAAGTGGGGGTCTTGGGCATCTACTCACGTTGGCTTCTACACCTTGTCTTTTGCCTGCGTTAGATTTTGACATATGTTTCTTCTATTATCCATCCATCTTTCTAACCTAGTTTCGCTAAACAATTAGTAAGGATATTTGGAGGGAAAGATTGCCCATAATTAAAACTGAAATGGCTAGTATATATCCACAAAAATCGTACTAACTACTTTGTTAAAGCATCATCTAAACTAGACTGCTATAAAAAATTTCCAAGTTCCAAACAGTGTCAGAGCTAGTATTAACTGTGCCTGCACATTTATGTACTTAATTTCGGCCATGTTGTTAAGCCTGCTACATCCCATTAACACCCAATATCAGCACTACTCGTACTCCACTGATCATCATCTCTCCGGCTTGCATGCCTTGTTAGTAGTTGTATATACTAGATATATAGAAGTACGTTGACGTGTTGTTCAACACTTCTTCTTCCTCCTCTTGCATCCGTCCCTTTCTCCCTATCCTTAATGGCGACCAGTCGCTTGCCCCAATCAATGCAGATAAAATCACCTGCAAGCTAGCACAGGGTGGTCTGCTGTGGCCTACATGTACAAGTGGTGCCCTAACTAGCCATTGATGAGGACAGCTAGCTGACTGAAAGCTCACCTTATAAATAGGGCATTAAAGTTTATGATGTTACGAGGGGGCAATATAACTTAGGGCAAATTGGCACCGAAAGTTTACCTCATTTCTTATATGTTACTCTTGTTCCGCTGATATATATTTAGATCCTGATCCCATATGTTAGTGATTTCGTAAAATTCTAGTAGCATATAAGAAATTAATCCTATAATTTAGGAGTAGTTGAAGATGACTGTCATGCGTGTGGGAATGCACGGGTTGAGGACTAGCCGTACGTGGGCCGTGGCTGGTTTCTGATGGCTGATTTACCATGCATGCAGGTGCACCGGAACTCGTACGCGCTGGTGGTGAGCATGGAGAACATCACGCTCAACTGGTACTGGGGCAACAACCGCTCCATGCTCATGTCCAACTGCCTCTTCCGCATGGGCGGCGCCGCAATCCTCCTCACCAACCGCCGCGCCGACCGCCGGCGCGCAAAGTACCAGCTCGTGCACACCATCCGCACCCACCACGGCGCCGACGACCGCGCCTACCGCTGCGTGTTCCAGGAGGAGGACGAGACCGGCCGCGTCGGCGTCGCGCTCTCCAAGGACCTCATGGCCGTCGCCGGCGAGGCCCTCAAGACCAACATCACCACCCTCGGCCCCATCGTCCTCCCCATGTCCGAGCAGATCCTCTTCCTTATGTCCCTCATCGGCAAGAAGATCTTCGGCCTCAAGGTACACACATATACATTAATTACTATCTCCCATCACAATCGGCAAGAAGATCTTCGTTTCCTCAACACAAAAGGGTAAAATTTCGTGTGTTTCTTGCAGATAAAACCCTACATCCCGGACTTCAAGATGGCGTTCGAGCACTTCTGCATCCACGCGGGGGGCAGGGCGGTGCTGGACACGATCGAGAAGAACCTGGAGCTGAGCACCTGGCACATGGAGCCGTCGAGGATGACGCTGTACCGGTGGGGGAACACGTCGAGCAGCTCGCTGTGGTACGAGCTGGCGTACACGGAGGCCAAGGGCCGCGTCCGGCGCGGTCACCGCGCGTGGCAGATCGCGTTCGGGTCCGGGTTCAAGTGCAACAGCGCGGTGTGGCGCGCGCTGCGGAGCATCGACCCGGCCAAGGAGAAGGCCGGCAACCCGTGGGTGGAGGAGATCCACCGCTTCCCCGTCGACGTGCCCAAGGTGGAGGCCGTCGCGGCGGCGTCGTGAGAGAGCGAGACTCGTGGTCGAGCACAAGGTTGTTTAATTTGGTTTTATTTTTCTTTCGAAAGTCGAAATTAAAGATATATCAAATTAATGCATGTGAAGTTATTGTGATGTAACTGTAGGGAGAAGTTGTAAACATTCGTCAGGTTAATTTGATGGTTTGAGCTAGCTGACTTGATTTGGAGCTTCAATTGGGGTGGGGCAAACCTGATGTAGATTGGTTTGGGTTAATTTGGGCTTGGAGTTAATGAGCATTTCAAAATTGTTCAAACTAGTAGGGTGCCCGTGCGTTACAACGAAACTTGAATAAATAATACCATAAATGCTAAATTGTATCAATGTTTAACCCAGTTATGTTATAACCGAATAATATACTATTAGAATTTGAAAACATGCCAGACTGCTCCCAATCTTTGGTTCTCAACCTACATTTACCTTTTACCGCTCTAGCCCTATCAAAAGGAGAAAAAATATCCCCACTTTTACTACCCAATCTCTTTTCATTACATGTACCATAAATAGTTAACATTCAGAAATTTATCAGTTTACATAAAAAGATATTTGATGATAATTTTGCTCAAATCTATGCAAAAGATCACTTTATGAAATCAAAGACTAATACCACAGTGATACAAGCTATTTCTTTGATAAAATGCAGTACTGGATTTCATTGATAGAAGAGAGAATTCACAAGGTTTCAACCGTCTAGAGTTGAACAAAGCGAAAATTAATGAAATTGTCTATCCCGCACCACCTATAAAGAAATATTATCTATAAAACCATAGAAATTCGTGATACCTGAAATTGAGCGAAGGCCCTAAACAAACTTTTTCATCATGAGAACATTCTCGAGACATCTTATTGAATTCTCTTGTCCTCTGAAGTACTTCATCTTCCATTGATTCATCAAGCTCCTGTTGCACAGTTGTGCTTTTCGCAGAAAGGGATGGTGTCTTTAAGAGGATAAAACCTTCAGGGGGCATTGCATTGCATACATGTCTCTCTTCAATACTTTCAGGTGTTTGAAACCCTTATTTCTTTCTAAAATTGCGTGTTTTGCTGAGTAGTAGCGGCCTCTAGCTCTTACTTTGCTATCCAGTCCATCTAAATATGAATCCAGATCCATATGTGACGAAGCAAGTCCCCAATTATTAAAAAAAAAAACACAAACCGATTTAGACTGCGTGCCTCCAGCATGCTTTGAGGCTTGTAGCGTGCGATATCCATTCTGCATATTTCCTTGTGTTAAACTTAAGAAAACAGAACAAAATCTGATATCTGAACAAGTTCAACTAAAAAAAATAAAGTCTATGCACTGGGCAAAAAAGGAAAATTGCATCAACATATTAAGCATTGACATTCTGACCAAAGCATGACTGCACAAAACTTTTCCAGCTTGATGATATTCTAATTTCAGAATCGTTGTTGTAACGAAAACAATCGTTGTTGTAACGAAAACACAAGCCAGATCATAACGAAAATATGCTGAACTTTCTGTTTATGTCAGAATCTTCTTCGATTTACAACCGATGTCTGTCGTTTCACATTTGTCAGGAAAATGTAACGGGTCGTCGATTACAACATCTCAAATGCCATCTTTGGAATCTCAGAAAGCAGAAACTGAACAAGGGTGTCTCACCTGGTCCTAATAGCAAAACATTGTCGTCTTCTTTTTCTGCAGTAGGAGGGTAGACATTAGACATTAGAAACTGATAGAGAAATGAGAAAAGTAACCAAACGATCACAAATGTGCAGTTTCTAATCGACAAACGAGAAAAGTAGCCAAGCGATCACAAGTGTGTTGAGGTCGCCTTCCATGGCGGATGGGGCAGCCCCAGAGCACGCGCACATCCGTGGGGGAGGCGAGGCGTGTGTGGAAGCGAGCAGGCGGCGTGTGGGGTTGAGAGCGGACGAGAGGTGGAGCGTGAGACGCGGCCTGGGAGGCTGGGGTCGTGAGAGAGGAAAGGAGGCGAGAGGCGGCGGTTGTGGGGAGAGGCGGTGAGGGACGGGGAGGCGATGTGCGTGAGTGGATGGGGAGGTGGACGAACGGGGTAAACTCCAAATTATAGTAGTTAAGAAAGTGACACCAATTGACCAAAATAAACCCAGAAAAAACACAAAACCCTTAGAATCCCCCCAGAAAACAAGCCTTCCTTATCGCCGCCGATCCGAGGAGAGACTTGTGGGAGGCGGCGGCCTTGGTCTCGAACTGCGGGAGTGTGTAGCGGTGGGAGGATATCCCGACGGACTTGAGGGCGGGGCGCGGGCGGATCCAGCTCTACGACGCCCCTCGCTTCTTCCCCGCCACCACGGCATCCCCGCGTAGCCGCCATCTCCTCCACGCCCGTGAATCCACCAGCAGCTCTCACATCTCCGGCGCCCCCCGCCTCCACCACAGCCACCACAAGCGTGGACGACAGATGGTTTCTTCCTCCTTTCCCTTTCGATTATGGTCGTGAGGAGAGGAAAAGAAAAGTTTGTGTGGTAAAGGAGGAGTAATAAATGGCGACAGCGACAGCGACGACCTCCTCGTCCCAGCCTTGTCCCCCCTCGCGAATGGCAACTAAACCTACCTATCACGCCAATACAATGTGAACGAAGAAAACGACACTACCATACCTTAATTGCAGCACGATTGCAATTGGTCGTAGCTGCTGGTGAGGATGGCAACATATGCCCAAATAGAAATATGTATTAAAAGTAATGCAAGAGATACGAAATTGCTATTGTGAACAAATCTAGTACAACACGCATGCTTGCACGTAAGCTCTTCCAATCAATTGCACACAGAAAACAACATATTTTTTAACTATCATAGTTTAGGTTTATGAGAACATAGAAGGTCACAGGAAGTTATCATAACACACTATGACTCGCATGACAATAGTAAAGCAAGCGGACAAAAAAACACATTTTAGAAGAGTTTGTCACCATTGAGTTGTGGGGCGAGTTGGATCGACTCACGTGAAACTCTAATAGAGATGAATCTTCCTTGGGTCCAAATGGTCATGCAGAGAATCTGTGACCTCTCGGAATTTCTGTTTGAGGAAAAAGATATAAATTAGGATCCTAGTAGAATCGGTCATTTAGTATACAACTCCAAATTTGTAAGAAATTGTAAGCATTAGAACCCCCAATAGCGAGCATGTTACGATATGTGACTATTATTTGTGAAACCTAACATGCTACAGGTGGCTTACTGTCGATAAAAATAATATGTCATAATTGTACAAATATCGTTGTAATAACATTTTAAAGTACAACAAACTATGTACCAGGATAGTCATTTCCTGGCATCTTTCGGGTTTTGAAGTAGTTCTCAAAGCTCCCAGCACATGCGTAACTCTTTGTCAGGAAGTTAGAATGTAAGCTAAATAACTTCTTCACTGTTGCAGGAATAGATGAATGGTCATATTGCGAGGTTTCGTGTGGGCCATTTGTTTCATTGATAACTGCATAAATGGAAAGCAAGATAGTTAATGCTAAGTGATATATGGAGCATAACACAAGAGTAAACTCTAAACATTTAATTTCTTTGGTTGCAAATGTACAGTTGATATTCCCTTCCATTTTATTGTACCATAATTTGTAGGTGAAGAGGCCAGGTAAATGGTTCTAGTTGCAAGTTTTGTCCCACTTTAATCAAATGGCAAACCGAAGACAAAGATGGCATTGAACTAAAACACCAAGAAATTCCACCTCTTGATGACAAAGGCTGACAAAACATGCTACCTATCCTGGCTATATGTTCATATGGATTGCTATTAGCTAAGCATGTGGGACATTTGCACCATGTCACAAGATGAGTGGTAGAAAATTATAAATCCTGAACTTAGTCACTCACATGCAATTTTTTGATAAGTTACTTCTCATACATTATTTTTGGGCCAGAAAGAGAGCCCATTTGATCATCAATAGGTAATATTAGCAATGAAACTAAAGACAAAGATGGCATCGAACTAAAACAACAAGAAATTCCACCTCTTGATGAGAAAGGTTGACAAAACATGCTGCCTACCTTGACTATATGTTCACATGGATTGCTATTAGCTAAGCATGTGGGACATTTGCACTATGTCACAAGATGAGTATTAGAAAATTAGAAATCCTGAACATAGTAACTCACATGCAATTTTTTAAAATGCTACTTATCAGACATATATTATTTTTTTGGAAGCTGAAAGAGACAGCCAATTTGATCATCTATGGGTAATATTAGCAATGAGTGTATTGCATGTACATACTAAATGAATGTTTATGTGCTAATTGAATGATAAAATCTCGGTAGAGCTGTGAAATGAGAATCCAATTCATACTACTAAATCAATGAATCATTCTTCCTATCATAATAAAACACAAACTAATATTAGCAAATCAGTTCCTTCCTAAAGCTAATGGTAACACAAACAGTACATACTTACAAATCAAGGTTCCCGAACGCGGGAGGAGGAAGGCTGTGGTTCCTCATATCGAGGGTTTGCCTTTGCATGAAACGCCGTCATGGATTTGGTCTGCGCCATCTGCTGGCGTCGCCGCGCCCGTTACCACCAGGCGCCGCCCTTCTCCCAGGCGTTGCGCCGCCGCCGCCCGAGGCGACTACCTCGCCGGGTACCTTGTCGTGAAGCACTCGTGGCGGGGAGGTAGGCGTATCCTCTGCATCGCTCGTCGGGGCAGGCAGCGTAGGGAGAAGCGGGCGGCGCATTCGAGGAGAGACGAGGTGGTGGCGCGGCGTAGGAAGGAACAGGCGGCGTACATCGGTGGGGAGGAAGGAGGCCTCGGCGGTGAGGCCGGGACTAAAAGTCGCGAACAAAGCGGAGCAGGCGATGGCGAAGCGACATGGTAAGGGGCGGCGAGGCGAGGACCGAGAGAGATGGTAAGGAGGAGGCGACTACGGGCGAGGCGGCGGCGGGGCGGGGCGGCGGGGATGGCTAGAGAAATGGGGCCCGGAGGCGGCCGGTGGGAGGGGAGGCGGCGGCGGGAGGCAGGCGGCGAGTGGGCACGGGAGGCGAGATAATTTTCGGAGAGAGGCGCGACGGCGTGGGCGGCGGTTGGGACCGAGGGGCCTTGTGTGAGGGGCCAACAGGTAAATTGAGAATTGTAGTAGTTAAGATATAGATTAACCACATGGCTGGACCTACTGGGCCATATTGAATACTCCTACTTTACATGGACTCTAAATTTGTGGCTTATAAGAAATTAAGCCCGACCCAATGTGTCGATTTTCTTCTCTTCTCCCATGTCTCTTTGTTCCTTAATCCGGTGTAGAGGTGGTCAAATGGGTTGTGTCGATCGGATGGACCCTAGGCAGTACTACATCATGGCATGATGTCTAGATGGGTCGGCTCACTCGACACAAAGGGTCATCACAGAGCGATTCTAAACCATCATCACGGATGGTTTACGAACCGTTGGAATTATGTGTCTGTGATGACGCCTATCATCACAGACGGTTTTCAAACCGTATGTGAAAAAAGCTATCACAGACGGTGCTGAACAAGAACCGTATGTGATTGTTTTCTTTGCAAAAACATTCATGTTCGCGGTAGAACTATGAGGCGAGGTGCTATGGTAGGAGGCGTTGGGAGCTTCTTGTCAGAATCATCCGCGCTATCACCCAGATCTGCAAGCCAAATGCCACATAATCGTGATGGCAAGAGAAAAGAAGTGGGAAATCGCACGATGTCTGCAACCATGATGAGAAATCAAGACACATGCCTAGAGCTAAACCCGTGACTTCAAAAACCAAGAAAAATTGAGGAAATGGAGTGCCAAATTGAGAGCCTGACAATGCAAGAGACCAGAAAGGTCTCGGTTGGGTCTATGAGGAGGAAGCGAGAGAGAGAGAGAAAGGAGGGGATGGTTTGGCGAGTAGGTGACGAACCTTGATGTCGTGGTCTCTGTCGCCGGTGGCGAGGAGACAGGGAGGTGGGGTGGAAGTCGAGGTGAGCAGGCGTAGGTCGTGCGGTTGATGCTGCCGTCGGCCCCACATGTCTATTCTTCTTCTTCTTCCCGCTCGATCCTCATGACAAGCTCCACCTCTGTAGAAATTTGAGTAGCCGCCCGCGTGCAGCGGAGCCTTGCCCGGACATGTTCGGCCTCGACTCGGCTATAATATATAGGGACAGCGTAAAAACATTTTGCCGGCTGTGCACGCGTTCAAAATTTTTTGAACTCCGTGCTGCGAATCACGAGCGGTTCTTATCTGAAGCTATGCGTGATGAGATACTTATCACGATTATTCATATTAATAACCATCTGTGAAATATCACAAACGATTCGTGATACGAACCGTCTATGATATGACGACATATCACAGACAGTTATTCTTAAGAACCGTCTGTGAATTATCACAGATGGTTCTATTCTGAGCCGTGCGTGATAAAGCGTCTAGTATGATACATTTTGTGGTAGTGGGTCGTCATGGCCCGATGAGTAAATATCGTGCTTGGGTCGTAACCGCTGCCCATCGGCTCAACCTGTTCATTTTTAATATATATATGTTTTTTAATTTGTAATATGCATATGATTTTATTTTGTAGTTTTTAAATTTTATATAGTTTATTTTATAAGTATATATAAATTTATTTTGAATTTTTAAATAAATATATATATGTGTGTGTATATATATTATAGGAATTTTTGTATTTTTTTCAAATTTTCATGTCATATGGGCTAAATGGGTCAACACCCATTTCGGCGGGCTAACCTTGCAGTGGCAGAGGTAGCTTGTCGTGCTTTCAGGCGTCTGAGTGCCTAGGCCAGAGTGTGTCGCCCATTTGGACAGCTCTAATCTGGTCACAAAAGAATGCCGTCATAGGGTATATGCATTCAAACTTTATAAACTTTGTACATCAATACATTTTTTCATATTTGGATTGAACATATGAAAATGATATGTATAGAGTTGTCTCAAAAAGAACTTTTATAAAAGTATAATTTTATTATGGTTTGGTTTTCCATTCTCTCCTCTATCTTTAATTAAAGAGTTATTCCATCCATTGTTCTTATAGGGTGTATATTCTGAATGAGATTAAAGACTATAGACTAGAATAACACACATCATCCAAGAGCAATAACGACACTCCCAATGCAGACATTTTAAAGCTATATCTAACACTCTCCACATCATCTAGACACATCCTTATACACAACCTCTCGAATGCATCAGGTCTAATAGTTGGCCCACTCAATTAATATCAGCTAGCCATTTTCTCTCCCCTCTCTCCTCCCTCTTCTCCTCACCTCTCCTCCCATGTTTTCTATCTCCCTCACACCACCGAGCCCAGACATGGCCTCCAACGGCCGCCTCTCTCTCCCCCTCTCCCTCGACAGTGGCCTCCTGAAGAATCTCGTCGATGATCTAGTATCGATCTTACGAATGAATGTTTGGGCCTTCCCTTGAATGTTCTCGACACATGACCGGAGATTCTAGATGGTTCTCCTCCCTCACACGTGCATCTGGCAACGAATTGATTACATTTGGGGATGCTTCTCAGGAATGTAGTGATTGCAAAGGGCAGCTTGCGGCGTCAACAACAAGTTCATACTTAAAGACGTCGCTTTGGTAAGTAAGCTGAGGTATAATCTTCTATCTGTTTCTCAGCTGCTTGATGAGGGTCTAGAAGTGAGGTTTAAAAGTGGTGAGTGTAGAGTTCTAGATTCCTCGGGTGAGCTTGTTTTTGAGATCTCCAGTTTGAGAAGATCTTTTGTGCGATTTGATATTTCTTGACTTCGGTTCTAGATGTCTTGTAGCCTCTGATTCTCATGATCTTGTTTTGTGGCATCATAGACTTGGGTATATAGGCTTTAATCATTTGTCTAGAGTCGGTTGCAAGGACTTGATTAGAGGTTTGCCTAAATTTGAAGGTACATTAGAAATCTTGTGTGCTCGCCCTATAGACATGGTAAGATGGTGTTGCTTCCCACGACTCTTACCTTGGTGGTGGTGATGGACCGGGACGGCTTACGCTTAGACAACTGTTGGTCCTTCTAGAGTTCGATCGGTGGTGGGAAATGGTATGTCTTTGGTGGTGGTGGATGATTTCTCCGGTATTCTTGGGTTTATTTTCGCTTCTAAGGCCGAGGCATTTGGCTTCTTTAGAAATTGGTCCTTAGACTTTGTTGATATTCTGGAGCTTTGAGAGCCATTAGGAGTGACAATGGGACGAATTCAAGAATTCTTCTTTTTCTACCTTACTGCGATAGGGAATTGAGCATGAGTTTTCTTCTCCTAGAGTTCCCAATGAGAATGGTGTTGTAGAGAGGAAGAACAGAACCCTTGTAGAGATGGCTCGGACCATGCTAGATGAGCATTCTACTCCTAGGAGATTTTGAGTGTGGGCGATCTCTCCGCTTGTTATATCTCAATAGGGTTTTCTTGAGATCTGTGATTGGGAAGACCTCTTATGAGCTTAGATTTGGTCATTCGCCCAAAGTCTCTCATTTCAAGATTTTTGGTTGCAAGTGCTTCATTCTTAAACATGGCAACCTTGATAAATTTGAATCTAGATGTTACGATGGCATGTTTCTTAGATATCTGCTCATTCTCGTGGCTATCGCGTGTTTAATTTTGACACTAACAAAATTGTTGAGACTTGCAAAGTCATTTTTGATGAGGCTAGTCACAGTACTAGACCAGATGCTCTGAGTTCACAAGTTCTTGACATTCGTGGAAGCATCTTCGTCGACGATGACTCACGAGGATGAGGACCGATCCATCCTCCAGTCACCTCTGAGATGGTTGGAGGCACTGCTTCTACTACTCTAGTTTGGTGGCGACCTCCTCCTATCTTCACCAGACGCGACTGAGTGGCTCTGTTCCTACCTCCACAACTCATGGGGTAGAGGTCACTTCTACACGGGAGCACCTCTTCACATTCGGTGACAACATCCACCCTGAGCGGATGATTGGGGATCTTCAAGCGAGTCACTCGCTCGGGTTTATTCTCTGATTCTCATGCACATTACTGCTTTTGTCGCTTCTTTTGAACCCGAGATATCACCCATGCCTTATCGATGCCTCTTGGGTTAATGCCATGCATGAAGAGCTTGAAAATTTTGAAAGAAACAAAGTCGGACCTTAGTTGGCGTCCTTACGATTCTCATGTTATTGGAACAAAGCGGATTTTTAAAAATAAGCAAAGTGAGGATGGGTTGGTTGTTACAATAAGGCTAGACTCGTAGCTCAAGGTTATTCCGGTAGAAGGTTTAGACTTTGAAGAGACCTTTGCTCTGTAGCTAGATTGGAAGTCATTCGCATTTTATTAGCATTTGCAACATCCAAGGGTTTCAATCTTTTTCAAATGGATGTTAAAATTGCTTTCTTGAATGGTTTCATAGAAGAAGATGTCTTTGTCAAGCAACCACAGTTTTGAAAATCATAAATTCCCAAACCATATTTTTAAACTCTCTAAAGCCTTGTATGGATTGAAGCAAGCTCCTAGAGCTTAGTATGTGACTTAAGAGTTTCTTGCTTGAAAATGATTTCAAAATGGGAATAGTTGATAAAACCTTGTTCACTCTCAAGCATGGCAGTGATTTTTTGTTGGTTGATTTATGTGGATGATATTATATTCGGTGGTTCTTCTCATGCTTTGGTGTCAGTTTTGATTCTATGAGCGGTGAGTTCGAGATGAGCATGATGGGAGAGTTGACATTCTTCCTTGGCCTTCAAGTCAAGCGGTGAAAGAAGGCACCTTCGTTCACGAGTAAGTATACAAAGGACCTTCTTGGCGCTTCAATATGGGAAGCGATAGGCCAATGTCTACCCAGTTGCTACAACCACCATCTTTGGACCACGATGAAGATGGAGCCGTGGACCCAAAGTGGCCACTCTCACTTCCTTGGCTCCGATTCGAACTTTTGGGATTCAAGCTCGAACTCCATGTTTTGTACCCACTCAAGATACTCCTCGGATCATTACTACCATAGAATGGAAGATATGTATACTCGCGATCCGCCATTGTTAGCGACAAAGCAAAGAATATGTATGTAGGTGTATGTGTATATGTAGAGGTCACACAACTCACAATCCTAACAAGGTGAAGTTTCTTTACCGTTGATAGGAATTAAGATCAACAATACTTACACTTAGTGGCGGGAACCACAAGGTGATATGTGGCGAATTTCAAGAGCAAGTCAAAGCACGACAACGGGTGTTTTGTGGAGTTTGGTATGGATACCTACTTAATTTGAAAATTCTAGGTATTGTAAGGCTAAGTAAATATCAAACTAGAATTCAATGCCTAGTTGCCGATCACAAAGATATAAGTGAAAATCAAAACAACTCACACGCAAAGATATTGGAACTTTAGTGCAATCAAGGAATGAGCTATGTAAGATATAAGTGAAGAACAAAATAGCTCGTATTGCACAAGTTATAGAAAGCGCTAGCTAGTTGCGAATAATGAAACTAGGGCACAAGATTGCACAAAATATTAATATTCTGACAATTGAATCAAGAATGAGTGGGGATATTCGCTCAAGTTTATGGTTCGGCTATGCGCTTTCTTTTTCCTTTTCTCTTTTCTCTTTTCTTTTTTTCTTCTCTTCTTTCTTTTTTCTTTTTTTTTGAACTATTGCCAAAATTCTTGTTCTACCAAAATGAGCAAAAATCTTTCCCACCTTTTGATCTTTGAACAATTGCAAGAACACAAATATTAATATGCCATAAGCAACGATTTAGCTAGTCTTCAATAGGTTCAAAGTATTGCAAAGGATTGAAAGGTTCACAAAGGATAAATTGGTTACTCACTTTTTTTGGTGTTTTTTTATAAACACGACAAAAAAATCAAAATAAACTCAAATAAAAGCAAGCAAAAAGACTTGGGTATATAGGCTTTAATCATTTGTCTAGAGTCAGTTGCAAGGACTTGATTAGAGGTTTGCCTAGGCTGAAGGCTGTTAGAAATCTTGTGTGCTCGCCCTATAGACATGGTAAGATGGTGTCTGCTTCCCACCCAGCTCTTACCTTGGTGGTGGTGATGGACGGGGCGACTTACGCACTTAGACTTTATTGGTCCTTCTAGAGTTCGATCGGTGGTGGGAAATGGTATGTCTTTGGTGGTGGTGGATGATTTCTCCAGTATTCTTGGGTTTATTTTCTCGCTTCTAAGGACGAGGCATTTGGCTTCTTTAGAGAATTGGTCCTTAGACTTGCTGTTGATATTCCTGGAGCTTTGAGAGCCATTAGGAGTGACAATGGGACAGAATTCAAGAATTCTTCTTTTTCTACCTTACTGCGATAGGGAATTGAGCATGATTTTCTTCTCCTAGAGTTCCCAGTGAGAATGGTGTTGTAGAGAGGAAGAACAGAACCCTTGTAGAGATGGCTCGGACCATGCTAGATGAGCATTCTACTCCTAGGAGATTTTGGGCTGGAGCGATCTCTACTGCTTGTTATATCTCCAATAGGGTTTTCTTGAGATCTGTGATTGGGAAGACCTCTTATGAGCTTAGATTTGGTCATTCGCCCAAAGTCTCTCATTTCAAGATTTTTGGTTGCAAGTGCTTCATTCTTAAACATGGCAACCTTGATAAATTTGAATCTAGATGTTCTGATGGCATGTTTCTTAGATATCCTGCTCATTCTCGTGGCTATCGCGTGTTTAATTTTGACACTAACAAAATTGTTGAGACTTGCAAAGTCATTTTTGATGAGGCTAGTCCTGGTACTAGACCCGATGCTACAGGTTCACAAGTTCTTGACATTCGTGGAAGCATCTTCGTCGACGATGACTCTGAGGATGAGGACCCGATCCATCCTCCAGTCACCTCTGAGATGGTTGGAGAGCCTGCTTCTACTACTCTAGTTTCAGCTGAGCAGCCTCCTCCTATCTTCACCGACGACCTGAGTGGCTCTGTTCCTACCTCCACAACTCATGGGGTAGAGGTCACTTCTACACCAGGAGCACCTCTTCACATTCAGTGACAACATCCACCCTGAGCAGATGATTGGGGATCTTCAAGAGCGAGTCACTCGCTCCAGGTTTATTTCTCCTGATTCTCATGCACATTCTGCTTTTGTCGCTTCTTTTGAACCCCGAGATATCACCCATGCCTTATCTGATGCCTCTTGGGTTAATGCCATGCATGAAGAGCTTGAAAATTTTGAAAGAAACAAAGTCTGGACCTTAGTTGAGCGTCCTTCTGATTCTCATGTTATTGGAACAAAACGGATTTTTAAAAATAAGCAAAGTGAGGATGGGTTGGTTGTTCGCAATAAGGCTAGACTCGTAGCTCAAGGTTATTCCCAGGTAGAAGGTTTAGACTTTGAAGAGACCTTTGCTCCTGTAGCTAGATTGGAAGTCATTCGCATTTTATTAGCATTTGCAACATCCAAGGGTTTCAATCTTTTTCAAATGGATGTTAAAATTGCTTTCTTGAATGGTTTCATAGAAGAAGATGTCTTTGTCAAGCAACCACCTGGTTTTGAAAATCATAAATTCCCAAACCATATTTTTAAACTCTCTAAAGCCTTGTATGGATTGAAGCAAGCTCCTAGAGCTTAGTATGACAGGCTTAAGAGTTTCTTGCTTGAAAATGATTTCAAAATGGGAATAGTTGATAAAACCTTGTTCACTCTCAAGCATGGCAGTGATTTTTTGTTGGTTCAGATTTATGTGGATGATATTATATTCGGTGGTTCTTCTCATGCTTTGGTGTCCAGATTTTCAGATTCTATGAGCAGTGAGTTCGAGATGAGCATGACGGGAGAGTTGACATTCTTCCTTGGCCTTCAAGTCAAGCAGCTGAAAGAAGGCACCTTCGTTCACCAGAGTAAGTATACAAAGGACCTTCTTCGGCGCTTCAATATGGGAAGCAGTAGGCCAATGTCTACCCCCGTTGCTACAACCACCATGCTGGACCCTGATGAAGATGGAGAGCCCGTGGACCAGAAGGAGTACCGCAGCATGATTGGCTCCCTTCTCTATCTCACAGCGTCGAGGCCGGACATACAATTTGCCGTATGTCTGTGCGCTCGCTTTCAGGCTTCCCCTCGTGCTTCTCATCGTCAAGTAGTACGTCGCATCTTCAGGTACCTTCAAGATACTCTTGACTTTGGACTCTGGTATTCTTCTTCTTCTGCTCTTTCAATTCGAGCTTTTTCTGATGCTGATTTTGCGGGGTATAGAATGGATAGGAAGAGTACTTCTGGCACTTATCATTTCTTGGGCACATCCCTTGTTTATTGGTCTTCTAGAAAACAGTCTTCTGTTGCACAGTCCATAGCCGAGGCCGAGTATGTAGCTGCAGCCAGTGGTTGCTCTCAGGTCCTCTGGATTTTATCCACGCTGCGGGACTATGGGTTATCCTTGAGAAGTGTTCCTCTTTTCTGTGACAACACTTCTGCCATAAATATTGCCAAAAACCCAGTGCAACATTCTAGGACTAAACACATTGATATTCGATATCATTTTCTTAGAGACCATGTTGAGAAGGGTGATGTTGTGCTTCACTTTGTAGAGTCAGAGCAACAGCTTGCAGATATTTTCACTAAAGCGCTTGATTCTTCTCGTTTTGCTGCTTTGCGGGGAGAGTTAGGGGTTATTAGTCCTATTGGGCTGTTTTGAGGGGGAATTTGCTCTTTTTTCATTCATTGTATTATAATGCATTTTTCAATTCAAATATCTTGCATTGTATAATAAAACTTGTGGAGCTTTGATTATTATCCTTGTATGGCTCGATTTCATACTCTATACCTTATCATGTCAAGTGATAGTCTGCTAGACTTCTTTTATGGCTCTTCGTGTTTTAGCTTTGCTTTTGCCTTGCTAGCTTTATATCTGTGAGCAAATTGAATCAAATCATGTCTTGTTGGATCTTGTGACTAGTTTTGCACTAGTGATCCTCTTATGTTTCATGCCATGTCATATAGTTTAAATTGATTCTTGAACTTATTTTGAGATGTAAACTGAGATTTGTTATTTCTTCAGTCAAGCAAATGAAGAATGAGGTTTTCTGTGCGAAAAAACTGATCTCACCAATTCTTTTTCATGAGACTGCTTGCCATTGCACTAGGCATGAACTCAGGGGGAGTTTTGGATGACCTAGACCACTCTTTTAAGCTTCATGCTTGAGATGGTCGTGGTAAGGCTTGAGATCTAGCACAATAAAAAAATCTTTTTTAGGAAAACGCTCAAAATGCTAAGTGCTTGATTAAATTGCTTCATATTTGAACTCCTAATGCTCAAAATGCCTCAGTTCCAGTTTTGGGTCTCCTTTTACTTATAGACATGGCTTGACTCATTTTTGGATGCTTTTAGTGAAACTATAATATTGAGCAACTTTTCATGGTATTAATTCTTTTAATCTCTGATTACTGCTATTTTGGTCTTAGCTTTGCTGTACATGTTTTGCCATGATTGAACATAGCTTCTTCACTTAATATGGCTTGGTATAATACTTGTATTGTCTACATGGATAATGGTCATGGCTCCTTTTTGCTAAAGTTCAAAAATAAAGTCATTCCTTCATACTCTATCTTTTCCCATGCATCTTGATGAATTCATTGCCAAAGGGGGAAAAAGATTGAGAAAAATGTTGTTTTGGAGTTTTTTAATCTTGTGGAAATTTGTGATCATAGTGAGTTGAGTCTCTTGGTTTTATTGCATTTTCTGATTTTATTTGCAATTCTAGAAGACTCACAATGATCAAAGGTCAAATATAACATTTGATTTTCATTTGGACCTAAGTGAGATTTTTGGCTACTTTCTAGAAATTAAAATTTTTTGTGCTCTCATTGCCTTATCTCACTTGCTTATGCTATTCTGAAGCCAGCTTGGTCGTTTCCTAGGCTTTTTCTTGCTTATGGATCAAGTTGTGTCTTTGTGCGAAAACTGTGAATTTTTTACTTTTTAAACCGTAAAACTACATTTTCTGGGAAATTGCCAATGTGTTCATCAAGGGGGAGATTGTGGATATCGTGGGGATATGTGCATGATATTAGGATGATATGTCAATTGGCAATGGCATTGTTGGTTTGCAAAATCTCGCGTTTTCGGGTTTGCTTCAGTTCTGTCAGACCACAGGCGGTCTGACCGGTGACATTGGCGGTCAGACCGCCCGTGGAGCGGTCCGACTGGCAGTGCTTGCCGGTCCTACCGGCTATGGTTCAAATTGGATTTTGAAGCTGAGCCAAAAATAGGTTGTGTAGGCAAGTGAGGGGAGTCTCCTGGCTGTGGTCACATAATTTTTGGATCTCCCAATCAAAAGTTCTATTCATTTAAAAATTCCAGAAGGTTTCGGATTTTCGAGATGAAAAATTGGCTAAGTCCTTTCGAGCGGTCCGACCGCCGTTATGGAATCGGTCGGACCGGCCGTATGGGGCGGTCAGACCGCCAATCACTTTGAGTGTAGCCTTTTTGGCATTGTTGTGTCTGGAATGTGTTTAATGTATGAATTTCAATGCTTTATTGTTGCATATTGCATTGTTGAACTAACGTGTGTCAAGTTGTGAAGAACTTGTTCCCAGAGACGATTTCTTTGTCTATTGCTGTGCAGGTGGCTTGCAGGTCAACGACATCAACGGTGAGGTGGATCGGGACTACGCTTGGAGAGCTGAGCTCCATAACGATCATGGATGCCGGGTGAGGTCGTGTGACTCAAGCATGGTGCAGAATGGGCAAGATGGATCGAACGGGTAGTTCGTTGCAGCTGGTTGGATCAGGCGGTGCGGAAGTCGGTGCAAGTCCCTTGGAGGTTTCGATGGGATTCGGACAGGAGAGACTTGCCGACATGATGAGAGCCGTTGATCAACCTACACGTGGTGAAGCAGACGATTGCTTCAACAGATGTGTGTGTGTGTGTGTGTGTGTGTGTGTGTGTATCCCATGTGTGTGTGGGCCTTAATGGGAGCCCATGAGTGAAACCCTAGGCCTCTCCTATAAATAGAAAGGGGGGAGATGGAAAAACCCCTTAAGCACTTTAGCTCTTATTTGCAAAAACCTTTTCTAGGGCTAGGGTTTGGAGAGATTTGTTTGTGTGCTCTTTGATTGAGCTCTTGTCCTCCTTGAGGGAGTGGCTTTGACAAGCATCACAGTGAATCAATCAATTCATGAATGCTTGTTCATTGATGAAGTCTCATTTGCTTTCTTCTCTCTTTTGATGATTGTGGTGCTTCCTTGATCCGGTTGATTTTGGTTGGTCTCTTGACCTCTTTTACCTTGCTTTGATGTGTGGGAACACTCCTAGAACCCTCTAGATCTTCAATCCCCCACAAGCAAGTTTTGGATCAAGTTTTTCATATTTCTAGGGTTTGAGCACTTCTTTGGTAAAACCTAAAGAGATAGATTAATTGAAGTGGATCTGAACGATCGTCGCTAGAAATAGGTCTCAGATATCCTCAGGGAGGTGTGCTCCAAGTTTGGTCAAGTTTCATTGGTTGAATCAAAAGTTGGACCAATTTTCGTGTTGGATTTGGGCTTTGTGTTTTGGTACTGGACTAAATCGGTCCGACCGATTTAGCGGCGGTCCGACCGACTTTTGACCGCCCGGTAGCTGCCGGTCGAACCGATTCCCAAGGGTTCGACTGCCAGTCAACCGTCGGTCTGACCGCCAGTACTCAGACCGATCTCATGTGATCATTTCTCCCTTTTGGATCTTGTGGTTAAGGGGGTAATCGGATTCAGCACAAGGCTTCCTCTGTGCATTCACTGATCTTTTTAGCTTTCGTAGCTAAAGGAGATAAGTGTGTGTTGAATTTGATTAAGGCGAAAAATTTGAGAAAGCGCCTATTCACCCCCCTCTAGTTGCCTTTACGGTCCTACACCAACACATGGTGGTCAGACCGATATCCCACCGGTCAGAACGATTAACATCGGTGATAAGACCGCCCACTGTCATCAAGGCTGAAAACATATTGTGCACCTTGTTTTAACTCAATTTGCAAAATATATTTGCCAATTGACACAAGATGCACACAAGGGATAAAGGTAAGATTCTCAACATGTTACAAAACACATTTGTTAACTTTTAGAATCAACACCACAGGGAATAAGGCACATGTATTTAAACCATTTGCAAACTAAAGTCTCATACTACAAGGATTATTCATGAGCCGTGACAATTTGCAAAACACGTTCGCAAATATCGGCAACATGCTAACGAGAGCTAGAGCAAGCATTAATATCTATCAATACATGACTAACACAAGACACTAGTCAAGATCCCTCTTAATAGAGGCAACCTATACTAGCAATCCGGTCTCCAACCAAACACCAAGACCGGTAAAAGACTAGGAACACATCCTTAGCCCTAGCTAGTCATACCTTTGCCTTGAGCATCCTCTTGAATCTTGATGACACACATCTTCACTTCAAGTCCGGGTTCTTGACTTGAATATCATCAACACATGATGATCTTCTTCACTTCAGGATCTTATCTTCATGCTCATCAACACATGATGACATCCTTTATCCCGAATCTTGACTTGTATATCATCAACTTATGATGATCTTCCTCACGTACCCTCCATCAACACATGATGGGTCTTCTCTTGACTTGATGATCAACTCATGACTATCTTCTCTTCGGGATCTTGATGTGCATCAACACATGATATATCCTCTTCTTGAACTTTGACTTAATGTCAATCAACTCATGATGTCATCCCAAGTCATCATCATCACGAAACTCAACCTATTTCACCAACTTATGAAAAATGTTAGTCACATAACATGATTATCATTAATTACCACAACATACCATTAACTCACAATGGTGGGTCAAGATACTCTAATATTTTCCTCTTTCGCAATTGGTGACAACCATCATAATTGCAAATAATTGAACTACACAAGTTTTATATACTAATTTGATATGTTTCAAAGTAAAGATCGTTAATATATGTGGATAAAAGAATATGCATCAATACTAATGAAACCACAAAACATGGAGTGAACTCCCCCTCAATGTGTGCATACACGAATGTGTAATAAAAACATATGCACATATTCAAGTTAGACTTTTAGTAGAGTTCAACTCGTATTTTGGATTCGATGAATGGAACAAGATATAGACTAAACAATAGTATAACAATCAAGGTATTAGTCTCACAAATAGATTTATCATTAATCACCAAATTACTCCATTAACTCACAATGGTGACTCTAGATTCTTCACTGTTCATCCTTTGGGCGTCCTCGCCATCACCACAAGAACACAAGTGAATGTGCCATGGGAAGCATCCCGAGCCCTACCTCTTAGAGAGATTAGGATCTGAGGGGACGACAAAGACCTCCTGGATGCTATTATCTCTACTTGCGCCTGAATCCTCCTGACTCAAGGAGTAGTCGAAAGACAATGCCTCGTGACTTGGAGCAATCCACTTCAAGAAGGAGAATTCTGGGTTATAACTGTTTCCAATCGAAGGTGAACCCTACAAGGGTGTGGTCGAATCTGTAGGAGAAGCGGGCTCGACTTCGCACCTTGTGGGGGTAACCAAAGGGTGGCAGTTATCTGGTATTGGTTAAGTCCTGGAATGATAGATTCCAAGACTTGTTGTGCTAGATCGGACGACCTCAGGCGGGGTTGAACATTTGGTGGGGAACCCTTACCATGCTCTATAATCGTCATGGCACAGCCCTAACCCTGGTCAGATGGACTATTGCCCTTTGAGGAATCTGGTTCCTAATCTGGGCATAATGTTGTTGGGGGAAAGATCCCTCATCAACCTTGTTTGAGGCATGCATGATCTCCTAGGTTTGGTGAAGGATCCCTAGAAACAGCATTGTCATCGGACGAAATGATGCTCTGCTCGTAATCGTAGCAGGCATTCATGTCAAGTTTTGTGTAGTCTAACAAATCGAATCAGTTCTCCTCATTCCACTCTCCTACCATGAGAGTAGAAAAAATAAAGAAAACTTATCGAAAAGGAAGAACTGGAAGTCCCCACGGACGGCGCCAACTGTCGATGATCTAGTATCGATCTTACGAATAAATGTTTGGGGCATCCCTTGGATTAGATCCACGCAGAAAGAGACATAGAGATTTAGAAAGGTTAGGGCTTTCTCCTGAGAGAATAATAACCATACTCCTATATTGTTGTATTGACTATACTTTTACAACCGGAAAGAAATCACTGGAACTAAGACTTAATGACTTCTGTGTATTGTCCCCGATTGTCTTCTCATTGATCTACCCCGTTGTCCACTGACTTTAGTATTTATATAGAGCATGAAGGGGTGACAGTTATTCCATGCCAAGAGGCTCCTCAATACTTGATGAAATGCACACGTTGATGGTAGTTATTGTTAGATAGACTACACCACATGTTGCCTTGAATTTACATCAAGGACACAAGCTTAATACGTACAGTTATCCTAGATAATAACAGTGTATATTAACTACTATGTGTATTAAACACAACGCATAAGAGACCCTAGTCAATTGGGCCCACATGTATGCTGGTTTTATCGAATATAGGGTGGTTGTAGTTGACCTGATCATAGTAAGGCTTATGACCATGAGGTGGTCGTAGAAGATCTTACGACCATATAGGGTGGTAGTAGAGTGGTTTACGACCACTCAGTTAAGCTTTTTCCCTTATGAATAATATGGGGTATACTTATGAGCGATATGCAGGCATTGCTATCTATAATAACAATTACAGATAAACAAATTAATTAATTGAGGATTATTTGATCCTCGTCAAATCTAGACCTGTCATTATATGTTAATGGAGTATTTTGGTAATTAATGGCAATCGTCATGTGGACTAATATTTCCACGAGTTAGTGAAATCGGTTAAGTCACATAATGATGAAGACAATTGATGGCTCAATGTGTTAAAGGTCATCAAATCAAGTGTGTGGCATCATATGTTGACATTAAAGTCAAGAACCCAGTCTTAGAGGAAAGATGTGTATCATTATCCTAAAGCTCCAATAGAATGAACAAGGCAAATGTATATCTAGTATAGGTTAAGGATTTGTTTGTTAGTCATTTTACCGTTCTCGCTATTTGGTGCGCGGACCAAATTGTAGTGTAGGTTGTCGTACTATTACGAGGAGTCTTGACTAGTAGCATGAGTGTGTCATATGTTGATAGCTCTTTGTGCTTTCTCTAGCTCTCTGTTGCATGTTGTCGTTATTTACGAGTGTGTTTTGCAAATAGTTGAGGCTTATGCATAATCCTTGTAGCATGTGACTTTAGTTTGTGAATGTGTTTTGAAAATAGTTTAAGTTTGACGAGGATCTAATAATCCTCAATTAATTAAATTATTTATCTGTAATATTTATTATAGATGATAATGTCTTTTATACAACCTTCAAGATACCCCTCAATATCAACAATGAGAGATATTATAAACACCTAGTGGTCGTAAGCTATTCTATGACGACCTTATATGGTCATAAGTCATCCTACTACCACTTCCTATTCGTAAGTTCTTCTATGACCACCTATTGATCGTAAGTCCTACTATGACCACCTCATAGTTGTAAGTTTTACTATGACCAAGTCATTTACGACCACACTATAGTCGATAAGAACCATAGACATGTGGGCCCAATAGAGTAGGGACATTTGTATGTTGTGTTTAATACACATAGTAATTAACCTGTACCATTATTCTATGAGATAAATGAACGTATTAAACATATGTCTCTAATATAACTGCAAGGCGGCGTGGGGGATATATCTCTGATAATAACCACCATTGAACGTCTGCATTTCATCAAACATTAAGGCGTCTCTTGATATGGACAACTGTCACCCCTTCATACGCTATATAAGGAGTAAAGTCAGCGGACAAAGGATGGTCAGATTCAGAAAAGACAATGAGAGACAAAAGTCATCAAGCCCTTGTTTAGTGACTTCTTTCCTATTGTAAACACAACTAATATAGCAACACAGGAGTAGGGTTATTATTTTCTCAAGAGAATGCCTGAATCTGTATAAAATTCTTGTATCCTTTTCTGTGTGGTTTCGCTCTAGGAGAGCCCCAACATTCATTCATAAGATTGAAACTAAACCAACGACAAAGTTCATATACATTATCCTTTTTGTCATGATTTTAAAAGTCGGCAAATGTGTTTAACAACTTATTGAGAATATTGCTTTCATTTCTTGTTTGCATCACAAATCAATTGACAAATGTGTTTTACAAATTGAGTTGAAGTGAAATACAAAGTACGTTTTTCTAAGTCTCTGGTGGTTTGACCGCCCATGTTGACCGGTCTAACTGGTGGGCAACCGTCCGACCGCACCCCAGTCGATCTCCGGTTAGCTTTTTCCAAAGGGGTGATTCTCTGGTTGCCTTGGTTCCTCTATGGAGCGATCGACCACCCACGGCGGTTTGACCGATTTGGTCCGTCGACCGCCCTTGTGAGGGAGGTTAGTCCAATTGAGTGTCCAACGACTAGTTTTTAGAATCGATGAAGCTAAGGCGGTCTAACCAGCCATTGGTTGCCGGTCAGACCGGGTTTCCCTGTTTTCAGCAGATTCTCCCCCAACGGTTATTCTTCTTGTGTAGGTGTATAAATACCCCTTATGGCTGGTTGTAGGAGAGTGTTGGTGCTATTTTCATCCCCCTTGAGATAAGAGCAAGTCTTCTCTTCCCTCTTTGTGTATGTGTTGCACTTAGAGAGCTTAGATAGCAAAATCCTAGTGCATGTGTTGCATTAGGTGTTGAATTGAGTATTCATTGAGCTTAGACACTTGATTTGTTTAAGTGAGCGTATCCGACTTGTTTCTCTTGGTGTTTGTCGACACCTAGACGGCTTGGAGGACTTGCTGGTAATCTTCTCAAAGAAGGTTGTGAGAAGACCAGCGGTTATAAGTGGCTTGGTGCTCGCCATCTTCAGAGTGGAGGAAGAGCAACCCCAAGTGGATTTGAGGTGTAAGCTTAATTTTTGGAGCCGGTCTAATTCATTTGGACTTACCTCAATGTGGACTAGGGGAAACCGGCAAATTTTCGATCACCACAGGAAAAAGATTAAGTGTTCTTGTGGTTTGCTTTCTTGAGCTTTACATTCTTGTAATTTACATTTGTAGAATTAAATTACTTACTTGTCTCTTTAGGATTGCTTTTCTTATCTTAGACTTAGGTTGTTGGTACACATAGTGAGGCTAGTTGATTTAGGTTTTAAATTGTGTAAAGCTGAATTGATTTACAATTCCGCATAAAACTCTGTGTTTGCTAAAAAAAATTTAAAACCAGCTATTCACCCCCCTCTAGTTGGCCTCCTCGACCTTCCACCTCTGACCGCTCGCTGGATCTACCTCCCTCTCCACTCACCGCGGCCCTCCTGCCATCACTCACTCTCTCTCTCTCTCTCTCTCTCTCTCTCTCTCTCTCTCTTCGCATCTCCCTCACCACCCACCCCTCTCCTCTCGTGTTTTTGCTATCATTGGATCTAGCTAGTGTCGAGCCACGGCCACCGATCCGATCGATCTGGCCGGTGGCCCCGAACCTCTGTCGGGCGTGTCGCATGACGCGAGACAACGGACGTGAGACAATGGCGGCTAGGGCTCCGATGATGTGATGCCTAGTGTGACGGCCACCTTCTTCCCATGCGAGCTCAGCAGCGGAAAGCCTTGGCGAGCTCACCTTGTCAAAGGCGACGACTGGGTGGCAGGGCCCCGAGGGGCATCAGCGCGAGGAAGGAGGCAAGCTCATCGAACTTGATGATGTTGTTGCCGTCGACGTCCATGGAGACAATGATCATGGAGACAACGAGGGCATGGATCCGTGCGGCGCAGCGAGGGGACCACAAGAACACGCCGTATCGACACCGCATCGTCCCAGCGCGGTTTCAAGCGGTGTCTGTGCCTTGGTCCTCTCAAACAGACTATGTTTTGAATGAGACATTGCTCTCATCTCTCTCTCTTCCTTAGTTGCCCTTCTACAGCAGATTTTTGCTTACTTGACATGCTATGGACATTGTTTACATGACCGCATCGGGAGTGCCCTAAGTGAGCTAATAAAGAAGGATAGTGTGATCTTTTGTATACATGTTTTGGTTGTAGTATATAATTCTGGAATGACATGCATCGAGGAATCAAGTTTTTAGATTGCGAATTACATCAAATAGAACAACTGCAGTAGACAACCCTTCTATTAAGTGCTTTGGAACTATAAAATGAAAACGTACGATGGTTAGATGCTTCGAAAAAGAATGAAATAAATAAGGGCAGAAGAGAATCATCGTGTTTGAATATATATATAACACAATTAAGCTTGCAATTTGTAACGCGACTGCAAAACAAATAGGGCCTGTAAAACGAAACGTACGTGACCGAGCCAAGTCAAAAGTCAAAGTACTGCATCATCAAGTCCAGATCGCTTTGCTTACTGCGAAGAGAAGTCAGAACTCAGAAACTACAGTAAAAATTCTCAATTAATTAACTTGTGCCAGTGCAGCACAACCACTAGCACTACTCCATAAACTGCAAACCCAATGCATCTGCCGTTGATTAATTAATTAATTGGTCAACGTGTGGATGTAAGCTATTGCTAATTATAAAAGTATGCAGAGTAATAGCAATATATATCGATCGATTCAACAGATGTACGATGCACATGGAGCATTGATGCAAGGTTTTGACTTGAGCATGCAGCACATGTCGTATAAATGAAAAATGGGCTGCTCCCTTGCGTGCACTTCGGTTTGAGTAAATTTTGCTCAAAGGATTAGGCATTGACAGTGATGGTCAGATGGGCGCCCGGCCCGGCCTGGGCACTAATCGGGTTGTACCGTTCTAGTATGTGGGCCGAAGTGCAACCTAGGCATGGTATGCATAACCCAACGGGCTAAGGCTGGCCCGTTTATCAATATGAAAATTTAAATATGTATATATATAACCCTATATATATTATTTAAAAAAACTAAAATAAAATTATATATACTTATAAAATAAACTACATAAAATTAAGAAAACTATAAAATAAATCCATATAAATATTATATATATATATATATATATAGGAAAATGGTTTGGTACTCCTGGGAGTATGTACTCCCGCCTCTCATATACCACTTAAATCGTATGATAATACCTCTTTATCTATTTGAGTATACTCCAATGATGATTATAAGATACTCCAAAGTGAGTTCTATGAAAAAATTCATGAAAGTCCACTTTTTATAGAAAATTTGTGTGTATACTTTTGTTTATATATGAAAAAGGTATATGACAAAATAAAAGACCCCAATGAAAATTTTTCAATCAAATTGGCACTGGAGTATCTTATAATTGGTATTTAAGTATACTAAAAATGATAAAGAAGTATAATATATTTATTTAAGTGGTATATCAAGCGGGAGTATGTACTTCTGTGAGTATCTGAAACAGCGCCCTATATATATATATATATATATATATATATATATATATATATATATATATATATATTAAAATTTGACATGTCTAATCGGTTATGCCGTGTTCGGTTCAACACTATTCGTATTGGGTCAGAGTGATGATTTAAGCACAACACGACTCGTCAGGCTATATCGATCTAACCCTAACCCATCTATAGTGTGAACTATACCGGGCCAACAATCCCTTGCTTTGGGGAGCATGGCCATCTCTAGGCATCGATCTTTTCCTAGGATTCTTCTTTCTTCCTAGGATTCTTCTAATCCTTTTTTTGTTTTGTTTTTTACTCCGAGTAGACTAATGATGCGTATATAAATTACACTCTACTGGAGTGGCTTGTACTACAGTGTCATTAGCCATTACAAACATCAGCTAGTAGTACGAACTACCACCATCTTAGCTAGCCATACGGTTAACTAGTAAACCCTTGGTTATCCTTCGTTTTTTCCATAGGTCCATTTCCATGCAAGGTCAAAGTTAGTTCCTGATTGCCGAAATCTACGGCGCATTGCACGCATCAATTGTGAGGTGTATAACCTTAATTAATTATCGGACACTTACATGACTTTGATCAGTTAGTACATGTTGCGATGCATTTGGGAATATATATGAGCAATCTACTGCAATATTTAGTTGTGTAGTGCTTGTGTTTAAATCATGAGTTGTACTGGTAGACTAAAACGTTTTTGCGCGCTACGCCGCGCTGCGGTTGCCAACGGGATAGTAGGGGGAAATCCTGTTTTTTTTTTTTTTTTGCATGGTAGCTATATGTATGTGTTAAGGACTGTCAGGGTCAGGTCGATTTACAACGCAATGTAGTTAGATCTTCACAGCAAACAGTGGCACGTAATGGTGTGTACGGACAGGCAATGCAGTGTTTGTAGCGAAATGGTATCCTAAAGGGTAAAGGGAGGGAGTTTTGAGGCGAGGGCATGGTGGCCACGTCGCCCGGTTTTGCCTTTGCCATCCGATTTCCACGCCGCTGTGTTTTTTCGTTCGTCTGATTTTATTTTGGTTTTGCGTGCCTACACTTCGTTCTGCTTCTCCTGGTACGTCTGCCAGCTGCTCCTCTTTGGTTTCTTTGGTGGCCTGGTTTTTCGCGTGTCGTCGCGCGCCCTTCGTTCCCTCCGCTGCTTCCTCCTCGCCTCCCTCTCCAGGCCATTCCTCCGCCACTAGGCCCCCCTCCCGCTCCTCCACCCGCCGCCTCCCTGTTCACGCCTCTTCACCTTCTCCACCCCGAACCCTAAGCACGCTCCCTCCTCCGAATGCGGCGTCGACCACCAAACCTGGTGGGTTCGCCTTCCTGGAGGCCGACGAGCTCCAGGAGTCCGCAAGCTAACACCAGAAGGCCTTCGACCTCGCCCTCAAGGCGCTCGGCCCCTACAAGAGTGCCACAGCGGCTAGTCGCTCCCCGTCGCGCGCTCCTTCTGCCTTGCTCACACCTGTAGTCGAACCTCCTTCGATCAGGTAGTCAAAACCTTTCGACCAGGTAGTCGGGTAGTCAAAACCTTTCGACCAAGTAGTCGGGTAGTCAAAACATTCTGACTAGATAGTCGTATAGTCGAACCTCCTCGGACCAGGTAATCGTGTAGCCGAACCTCCTCCGACCAGTTAGTCGAAACCTTCCGATAGTCGTGTAGTCGAACCTCCTCCGGCCAGGTAGTCGAAACCTTCCGATAGTCGTGTAGTCGAACCTCCTCCAACCAGGTAGTCATGTAGTCGAACCTCCTCAGGCCAGGTAGTTGAAACAATGAATAGTACTCAATGAACCAAAGCCAGCCCGGCCATCCTCTGTTTTTACTGCAACTCTCCCCTGTCTGGCTTTCTCATTGATTTCTCTTAGTGGTTTTTTTGTTCATGTGTATGACAATTGGGCCCACCTAAATAGATGTTCAGCAACATATATAGTCGTAGGTGCTATAGTGAGCTGGGAGTAATGTTTCCTATTCTTAACATAGCGGTTTCAAGCGAATAACTAATGAAGTGTACTGTAGAACTGGATGTCGTAGATGTATGTTAGTAAAAGAATAGGTCATCGGCAAGAAACAGATGAAGTGTGTAATCTCGTAGAACAGTAAATAAAACGATGACACAGCAAGCTGATAAATACAAAATAGAATTATGAAGCATAGGTTTACAGACAGGGACAACAACAGCAGCGGTAAACAAAGAAAGGACTAAATGCTGCCAGCAGCAAAACAGGGCACCTACACCTGCATAGTGATTAACAGGCGAAACCTAATTGAAAAAAACCAAGAGTTAACATAAAACTTCATTCGCAAGAACAGAGAGTAACAGAAAACAAGAAAGGAGAGAAATGGAGCTGATCCTGGGAGGCAAACTTGACTGATGGAATGTTGCGTAGACTGTAATGGGACGGCCAAAGCATAGATTGGGTAGCAAATGCGACTAAATCAGCCACCTACCAAGACTCCGTGCTCCTTGTGCGGATCTGGATTTTCTGCTGCACTGTAGTATCACTGTTTGAAAAATAGTTTTTAAGTCTATGTAAACGGTGCTTGACAGCAGTACTGTACTTCTCTGCATTAGCTTGTGCTAATACAGTAGATTCACGTCGGATTTGACTCACCTGCATTGAAGCTATTAACGCAGAAGAGCTACAATACCTCGTATTAACGGTCTGCACCATTTATGCATAGCAAGGTTGCTAGAGGCACAACAACGTGCGTAACAGTGCCATTGCCTCGTGCGGGGGTCATTACGCAAAACCTTCTCAGTCACCTGTAAAGAAATTTCAAATCCTACAGGGGTCATTACAAAAATGAGATGAACTCCCCAAACTCTCTATATAAGGAAGGAGGAGACGAGATCCGGTGGGCTGCCTAAGGAATCTTCCTCCACTCCCAAATCTCGCTCCGACGCCTCCTCCTCTCCGCAATTTGATAGGTAATGGTCCGGTTGCTGCAGTAAGAAATTGTTCTTTGCTAGTCTCTTGTTGTTGTTCCTGGTCCAAGAAGTATGGCGGACTGGTTGCAGTTTCTTGATTCTTTGTCTATTTCTGTTGGATCTCTAGTGTATTGGTTCCTGGACTCTTACAAGTGCTGTAAGATCAGAAGATTTAGTTTTGGTGATAGACTAAACAAAACTGACTATTGGAAACTGGAACACCCCCTCCGCCATGGCCTAGGCACCGGAGCTCCTCCGCTGTCTCGAGGAAGAAGACAGCGCGAGATGGCGTGGCGAATTCTTGGGCCGTTGTCCGCATGAGGAGGCCCATAGCCCACCACACCACAAAGGCATCAAGCTCCCCCCACTGTTTTCTTGTGTAACCCTAGCTCGTGGTGGCGTGATGGCGTCTGGAGGTGGGGCTGAGGTGGCGCACGCGGCGGTGGCGAGACGACAGAGAGGAGCGTCGCGTGCGGCCGCGGTGTCGTCGTGCGGCCGCGGTGGCGAGACGACAGAGAGGAGCGTCGCGGGCGGCAGCACCACGTCAGCGAGCCGGGGAGAGGAGCGTCGTGGAATGTGGATGGAGCAAGAGCCGAAGCGGCGAGGCGTAGTGGTGGTGGTGGCATAGAGCAGCGACATCACGGGGCTGGCGAATCGCGATTGTGTTCTGCGGCGGTGGTCTGTGCCGGCTGATTTGATTGGGCATCGGCCGTTCTGGTGCCTGGTGCATCTATCTCTTTGGCCTTCCCCTATTTAAGTCTAATAATCTCTAATGTTCGTTCACAGTAGGTCAATTTGACTTTGTAGTTTGAATATTTAAAAATGGACAAGTATTATAACATTGATTGATCCAGATGGCATAGTTCCCGGGACCCCACTTTAGAAACAATAGATGACATTAGAGATAGTATTTGTTAATGAAACGGACTCAACAAATTGGTTATAATCATCTTCACAAACAACATGGAAATGATGTAAGGAGCTTTCATGATGCGTTGTTTAAGAAGTATGGTTGGAAACAATTTGGCTTATTGCATTTTAATTTAGTGTACTACAAGCATGTTGTCATCATGCGTAAATCTTCACCATTGCATTTTAGTTATTGTTCACTCCGCCCTAGCTTAGATTTAATCCCGGGTCCGCCACTTGTCAAAATATATTCTTGTTTGTGGTTATGTATCAAGTTCATGATTGCAATAGTTGCATTATTTACCATGGCTAGATCATTTGGTTATCATAGTCAATTGGTTGTTGCCACAACAGGTTATAATCATCACTAGTTGTCGTCTTAAAGCTTGAACTTGTGTTAGTACAGAATGGCACTCAACAAGGAGTACACGTCTGTGAGCTGGAGAAGGAGCCGTACTGGCCATTTGAGAAGCTGCGGATCTCGATTACGGGAGCTGGTGGGTTCATCGCCTCCCACATTGCAAGGCGCCTGAAGAGCGAGGGGCACTACATTATCGCCTCTGACTGGAAGAAGAACGAGCACATGACTGAGGATATGTTCTGCCATGAGTTTCACCTCGCTGATCTGAGGGTGATGGACAACTGCCTCAAGGTGACAACCGGGGTTGACCATGTTTTCAACCTTGCAGCTGATATGGGAGGGATGGGCTTCATACAGTCCAATCACTCTGTGATCATGTACAACAACACTATGATCAGCTTTAACATGCTTGAAGCTGCTAGAATCAACAGCGTTAAAAGGTAATTTTCCACCTGGTGGTGGCTCTGTGTATCTCGAGTTTTTTCACCTAGGGAAGCTATAAGATGCTAAGGTCTGTTTAGGTCTGCAATGATAAATCTGTCCAATTGAAAACCTTGAAATGCAAACGAACCACCACATATAGTAAGTATTGGGCAGCAGTACGTCTACTTATTTGCTTTGATCTATGAAGAGGATACATTGACAAGCGTGTTGTTGAATTTGTAACTTTGGAGTAGTTAATGTTCCGCATTAATTATCATTATGAAAGAGTATTGCAATTGCTGACATGAAGACATGAAGAACTTGGGCTTGGATTGGCCTGTATAGGGAAAAGTCTTTATTGGGGCTTTCTGCTAGGCGATGAATTGATGACGCTAGAGAGAGTGCGGGAATGTATTTTTTCGTTATGCAGTGTGTGACCTACGTAGTAAATTTATGTGCATTGACATAAAGGGCTTGGATTGTCTTGAATAAGGGAAGCGTAAATTGGCCAGGCTTTTCCGCTGGGTGATGAATTGATGACGCTAGGGAGTGTGCCTGCATATATGTGTGCGTGTTTGCCGTTTGGGGGATAGTGGGTTGCAAATTTTTTTGTAACCCATCTAGATGTCATGTTCTTTCGTATGGTAAGTAACATATTAAAATATTTCCAATGTCATCTCAAATCTGCGCCCCTTTTTATCTTTCAGGGTTCGTTTACAAAATTATGTATTTTTTTTTTTGGAATTCTGCAATATGTCCACTGGTTAGAATCCCCAAAACAACTGCTCTTGCGGAGCATTGTGTTCAACTCCTCCTAAAAAAAGAGGTCACTGTGTTCAACTGTAATGTTTTCATTCTAAGACATAATTACAGTTTAGTGTTGTTATGTCGTAAGTGGTTCCAGGCTTTGGTAGATTGGCATGGATTGGGCAGCAGAGTAAAGAAGGAAACTACATTAAAAAACAAAGCAATAATCTTAAAAACCTTACCAAATTACTACTCCAAGAAGAATTATGTTATCATTTTGGTCAATTTTTCCTTGCAGGTTCTTTTATGCCTCAAGTGCTTGTATCTACCCTGAATTTAAGCAGTTGGACACTGTAGTTAGCTTGAAGGAGTCAGATGCTTGGCCTGCAGAGGTTTCTAAACTTTCACACTGATATATGTTTCTGTGTGAATTGACAGATTAGTTATTATGATAAAATAACACTAATTTGAGTGATGTCTGATCTTTAGCCTCAAGATGCCTATGGCTTGGAAAAACTTGCTACTGAGGAACTATGCAAGCACTACACAAAGGACTTTGGCATTGAGTGCAGGGTTGGTCGCTTTCACAATATCTATGGTCCCTTTGGAACATGGAAAGGTAAGTTAAATATCTGGCAACTAGTAATATTTTGGTGGTGTTCTTAGTGTGTTGCTAACTATTGATGTTTTACAATTAATTGACTATATAGGTGGAAGGGAGAAAGCTCCTGCCGCTTTCTGCAGAAAGACTCTAACCTCCACTGACCGCTTTGAGATGTGGGGAGATGGTCTGCAGACTAGATCCTTCACATTTATTGATGAATGTGTTGAGGGTGTCCTCAGGTAATTTTTTTTGTCATCTTAATTCTGCCATGTACAATTCAATACTGTAATTCTGTATCTTAGATCAAATAAATTTTGCATCAATCTGATCTTGCTAGTGTCGGACAGTTTGTGCTGAAATGATATTTGAAGCTTACAGCTTTTGTTCCAAGGGAAGCATTTCTTGTCTTAATGCCGAGCTTTCCAGAGACTTCTAAAGTTCACAAAATATTGGTTCAGTGAACCGGATTTTACAGTTTGAAAACATCTTTTTTTGCCGAAATTTGTTAATTGATTTCGATGGCCCAACAGCAATTTTTCTTGGATGACAAACTGACTGTACCCCTCTACATAGGAACAACAGGCAACAGACAGATAGTGCAGTGATTCGATTTGCTTTTTAGAAAACAACATAGTATTGCAAATTCTGTGTAGATGCATAGACTAACTCACAACATAGTATTGCAAATTCTGTGCAGATGCATAGACTAGTGCTATCAAAAGCTATAGTTGTTTTGCTTATGAGTTGTGTCACTGTAGGGCCCTGGATGTTTTGTCACACCTGTACTACCTCAAATCCTCAACTACTACCTAACAGCGCAATCTGCCGAAATATTGTGTTGCCAAGTGTTTGTCCATGAATATACTTAATTACAAATAATTATAATAAAAGCCGATGATGCATGGTTAAAAGCTTCGAGAAAAAGAGAAATATGCTAGAAATTCTCACCCAAAAAATAACACCTGACCCTTAGTTTGGCAGACCCTAAATATTATAACTAATCAACAACAACCATTAGATGTTCTCTCAAAACAGATAAATGTGCTAGAAATATGATTTTTGACTCATTTGTACTTCTTGGTGTAATTAAACTATAGTTACCTGAAATGCGGTTCATCTGATTCGCGGTATGAGATTCGGGTTCGTAATTCGCTACTTTTTTTTTTCCAATTTCCACTACGAACACGAACCCCGTACTCTAAACCGGTTCGGGTTCAACGAATCCGGTTCGCGATTCGCGGGGTTTTATAATGAATCCAGTAACTATGAATTAAACTATAATCTAGCCGCCCAATTGTCCGGGAACTAGCTAGTTGAGGGGGAAAAAAGGCAAGGTAAATCTAGCCTTTTGTTCTTGAGCTTTGCATAATTATCCTTGGTGCTATCATCCCTGTCTCTGCTTGAACATCAGAGATTGGAGTTGAATAGCAGCACAACATATCATAAAATCTAAAAAGGGGGATTTGAGGATTTACTATTATGAGATAGATGCATTTGAGGATTTACTCCTCGATATCTCACTGACATGTGGGTATCTGATCATCATAGTAAGCTAATAGATCATGTTCTCTTCATGGCATTTTTTGCACTAGTTAGCATACATTATCTATAAAAGCTTTCATAAGTTCTGACGGATTCTCTTTTGCTCAGATGTAAGTGCAAGTTGTTCTTTCATGGGGAAAAAGAAATAAATTGTACTGATGTGAAATGGCTTTTGTTCTTGAGTGGAACAATTTGTCTAAAGTTATTTTTATAGTCAACTAAAAATATTACTTTGTCAAATGCCTTCAGGTTAACGAAGTCTGATTTCCGTGAGCCCGTAAACATTGGAAGTGACGAAATGGTGAGCATGAATGAGATGGCGGGGATAGTCCTTAGCTTTGACAACAAGCAGCTGCCCATCCACCACATCCCCGGCCCGGAGGGTGTCCGTGGGCGTAACTCTGACAACACGCTCATCAAGGAGAAGCTTGGCTGGGCTCCGACCATGAAGCTGAAGGTACTCTCCCAAATTTCAGGCAGCTATATGTTCAGCCCCGAAATTCACACATGCTGAATTATTCATCAAGCTGAATTCTGACTGCAGGATGGGCTGAGGATAACATACTTCTGGATCAAGGAGCAGCTCGAGAAGGAAAAGGCCGAAGGCATCGACTTGTCGGTCTACGGATCATCCAAAGTCGTGCAGACGCAAGCGCCGGTTCAGCTTGGCTCCCTCCGCGCCGCAGATGGCAAGGAGTGAACTCACCGTTGCGTCATCACCAGCGCAAGAGCACGATATGCTAGTGTTTTCAGATGCCACGATTTGTAGTCACCATCTATACCATTTCTTGATTCAGTTTGGACATCACCTACCTGAGATCTCTCTCTGGCTTTGGTAGTCTGCATTTTCACTGCTTTGTGTTGTAAACGAGAATAGCTGCTTGATACAGGAGGGTGTTAATGTTATACGGAACAATATAATATGTAGACTGCTGTCAGTTCATTTTCATGACAACAATGAAATAATGCAAGGTAGGTTACTTTGGTTGAACTATTATGTTAAGCATTTTTTTCCTCCTTTGGTCAAAGTTTGCAAGATATTTAGTCGCGATGGCAATTGGCAAGTCATGGGTAAACCATGTGATAGACATGTAATAGCCCAGCGGTTTATATCGTTCTGTATATGTTAGTTGGGCCAAATTGAGCCCCTGCTTGGGCCTGATGGAAGCCCACTAGCCCATGCGCAAACCCCCATATTATCTCCCGTTCTCTAAACCCTCGAGATAAAAAGGAGGAAGGGAAAAAAAAAGAACTCCTCCTCACTTGTGCTCCCTTTCTTCCATCCCGTCGCTAAAATCCACTGCCGCCGCCGCTCCCGAATCGTAAGCCCCAAATCAAATCAATCTCCCACCCCCGAATCCCCGGTTCCTGCGATTCATCGTGAATTTTTCCGCTATTTTTTTCGTGGTTATTTTCGGTGGTTTCTTGAAATCTTTTAGACTTTGCTAGGTGCATTTCAGGAACGAGGAGGATGTCCGGGAAGGGAGGGAAGGGGCTGGTCGCTGCTAAGACGACGGCAGCCGGCAAGGACAAGGACAAGAAGCTGCCCGTCTCCCGCTCCTCGCGCGCTGGCCTCCAGGTCGCCCCCCATTCCCGCCTGCTTATTTCAGCTCGTCTCTCGTGTGATAAGGGCTCGTTCTTGGAGTTGGGAATCGACGCAGCGCACGCGGTTTATGTGCTCTTGTGCTGCGCTTGCGTGTGGTGCTTTGTACTATCTGCTTAGAGACTAGAGTAGATGAGGGCAAATGCTTTGCTTGGAATGGTTCGTTGTTGCCGGCACAGGTACAAGCTCATTGGAAAGATTAAACATGCCGCTGGACTCCTTGTGTCAGTATGTAATCTTGGTAGTGGCATGGCGTTATATTTCGGGGTAGGCATATTGAAGAATGTTCAATGTAGAAGAATGTTTTGTTTGCCATCCTGGATATGGGAAAGCTCTGGCAAATGGTAGGAGCACTTTTTTTTCCCAATGTATTCGAATTGGAGTTGGGACTTGGGACCATCTGGACTTGAAGAAACGTGCCTTGCCTGTTGCTCGTAGGTGGCCACATTTGGTTTGAGTCAAAAAGTTAAACTTAGACATCATTTTCATGTTTGGGTGGCCTTAGATGAATTGAAAAGCTAAATATGACCAGTAGCTTTTATGTTGTTTGGCATCAGCTCTGGACTAGCCTGGACAGGTTGCCAATGTGTTGCCGTGGTAAGCTGTCCGTAAGCACTAACCCTGGGGCATTTGAGTTGGAGATGTATTCACTTGTTAATTGTTATGAGTGTGTCTTCCTTTTCCAAAGAATATATGTATATGTAAGAATAATCTAAAAATTGCAATTATCGTAAGTTGGAATAATATTGTCCAAATCATTCAAACTTGCTTTTGGTCATTTACGTATTGGCCTAAAAACTCGCTCACTCGAATTGTATTAGATTAACCTGTTTTCTGGGTTTTTCATTAACTTAGCCATTTGCTGGTGATTTCTTAAAACCTGTTTTGGACACGCAACATATAAGCCAATTGCGGGAAATCATGACGGTGCTAACTCATATGTTCCAACACCACTAGAGGTGCGCCAAAGCCTCTTAAAAGTGTTTGCTCCTCTTAGGCTTCTATGGCACCTAGGACCTTGGCCCCGTGGGGCACATGTATCATCAATGGCCTTTTGGAGGCACAGTGGTTTGTAGTTGAGAGAAACTAAGTGATTTTGCTATTAGGAGGGCCCAGCACGTGAGAGACCACAACATTGAAAGGACACACTAGTTTTGCTAGAGTGTGCCCTTATGTAGTGTGGACTGAACTTTGTTGTTGTCCTTGATTTGTTGTTGTGTGCCTCATAAGATACTTGACTGTTGCTGATATTTATCTTTTAGATGTTGCTTGCTTGTATCAAAATTTTCTATAAATGCTTGCATTTGACATATTTGGGTTGTCAAATTAAGTCATGCAGGGTTGTTGGACTTTATGCAGTTTGCTTGCTTGTATAGAGTATAGGCCTGGTCGAGCATATTGTTTGCAAGCCTATGCTGTAGTTTACATGGCTTGGTCAAGTGTCTTGCTTCGGAAGAATGTTGAATACCAGATGAAAAGAACTCATGGGCTATCTTATGTGAAATTCCTAATCTGATTCCTTACGCGAAATTTGCAGTTTCCCGTTGGCCGTATCCATCGCCAATTGAAAGAGAGGGCCCAAGCAAGTGGTCGGGTGGGAGCAACTGCAGCTGTGTACTCAGCAGCAATTCTTGAGTACCTGACGGCAGAGGTTCTTGAGCTGGCAGGAAATGCAAGCAAAGATCTCAAGGTGAAGCGCATTACGCCCCGCCACCTTCAGCTGGCGATCCGTGGAGACGAGGAGCTGGACACCCTCATCAAGGGCACCATCGCAGGCGGTGGCGTCATCCCCCATATCCACAAGTCACTCATCAACAAGTCTTCCAAGGAATGAGCGCATTCAGCTGCGGCTCTCATTAACTGTACTTGCGCTATCAGTTCAGGGTCCTGACCCTTCTGTCTGCTGACTGAAACAAACATGGTAACCTGAAAGTGCCTTCCAGACTGGTGCCTGCTAAGAACTTCTTAGGCTTCTCCATGTATTGCTGTCTTATCTACTTTTTCATCTGTTTTGCTGCACATGTTTAGCATTTGTCCGTGTTTATATTTAGTAGTAGAATTCATATCAGTATGTAGGCAAGCCCAAGACCCATGCTTGTTCTACATGGGCCTTCTCAAAGTTGCCTGGAGAAACGAATCTTTCCTAGTGAATTTCAGTAAGTTCCACACATAGTATAGTAGGCGCACACATGGTAAATTCTCAGGCACATAGATGTTCTTGGTGTTAGAGATATATATGTGTTAGAGTATGACTCTAGATATTATTTGGTTTCCTTATCTGTAACATGTACTTGTGTATATATACTGACTCATTAGCCCCCTGATAATACAAGTTGCTATTCCTAACATGGTATCAGAGCCTTAGGGTTACCTCGCTCCCGGACGTGCAACTCGTCCTCTCCTCATCTGACCTAGCCGCCGCCGTCGCTGGCTTGCCGCTTCAGTCGGCCTCCCTCCGAGTCTAGTCGCCCGCCGGCTTCCTCCTCCGCGTGGGCCGCCGCCGTCGCCTCGGACGAGCTGCAGAGCTATCGCCGGCTTCCTTCTCTGTCGCTTCACGGCCTCCGAATCACGGTTCTTGTCATCATCTCTGCGTGAGCCGCCGTCATCTTCTCCCGACGCCGCCGCCGAGATCTGAAGTCTTCTCCGCGCGAGCCGCCGCGTCGCCTCCGGACGCCGGACGCTCTTCGTAAGCCACCGCCTCCAAGGCCATTGCGTCGCTCTCGGCCGCCGCCTCAAAGGCCGACGTCGAAGGTCGTTGTGCTCGACCTCGTCCTCCGCGACGGCGTCGCCGTTCTTGTCGCCATACGACGCCGCCGTAAGCCGCCTCAAGCCATTCTTGCCGCTCTCGGCCGCCGCCTCAAAGGCCGACAGAAGGCGTTCGCTCGGCCTCGTCCTCACGACGTCGTCGCCGTTGCCTCCACAGCTCCGCCGCCGCGCCTCCGGCACCCGCCGCCGCTTCAATGAAGAAACGTCTGGAGAACTAGGGTTCCCCAGCGGTTTCTTTATAAACAGGCCGGGTCGGGCGTGGCGTTTTGAGTCGGGCCGAAAAGGCAAAACAGGCCCGAGCAGAAACAAAAACGTCAGTCTGATCGCCGCGCCGTCCAGCGCCGCCTATTAGACTACGTTATCTTGGTCGCCGCGCCGTCCAGCGCCGCCTACCAATGGACACCGTTTCCCTCCCTCGCTACCTGGTAATCTTCGATGGTGTTAATTACACCGATTCGTGTCTCACATGCGCATCCACATGCGTGGTCTTCGTCTCTGGGGCGTCCTCTCTGGCGATGTCACCTGCCCGCCTTGCCCTACTCCTCCAACGGAGCCTACGTCTGTTGCGCTGCCTCCGACAGCTGACAATGCTACTGTAGAGGTTGCTGGTCTTGCTGATGAGAAGATTGCCTCTGCCTACCAAGAGGCTCTGGATTCCTACATGGATCGATTAACTACCTACACTCAGTGGTGTGACGACGACGCTCGAGCTGCTGCTGTCCTCATCGCCAGTGTTCAGCCTCAGTTTTCTTCTGAGGTTGTGGGACTCCCTTCGGCTGTCCAGATGTGGACTCATCTCCGTCAGCGCTACGAACCCTCTGGAGATACTCTCTACCTGTCAGTGGTTCGCCGGGAGCACTCTCTTCAGCAGGGTGATGCTACTGTTGACGACTTCTACGCTCAAAACTCTGCTGTCTGGCGTCAGCCGGACTCTCTTCGTACTGCTGGTTGTCGCTCCTGTTCGTGCTGCCTAGATGTACGTGCTGACTTGGAGTTTCAGCGTATCTATGAGTTCCTTACACGTCTTCGTCCTGAGTTCGAGCAGAGGCGTGCCCAGCTTCTTGCACGCCACCCTCGTGTTACTCTCTTGGAGGCTCTTAACGAGATACGCGCAGAGGAGACTCGTCTGAGTGGTGCTGGTCTGATGCCACTCCCCTCCGTGCTCGCTGCTCGTCCACTTGCTACACCGACTGCTCCACGTTTCAGTATACTGCCTCCTCCAGCGGCTGCCACAGGTGGTGGTGGTCGTCGTCGTCATCCATCTGGAGGTGGACGTCCTCGCTGCTCCTACTGCGACAAGGTCGGCCACATTGAGTCCCAGTGCTATAAGAAGCAGCGGCATCTTTCACGTCGTTCTTCTCCTAGCACTAGCACCGGTGCTTCTACATCGACGATCGCGATCGACTCTTTGTGATTTCTCTCGACCGGTGAGATAGCCGACTTCGACGATCGCTTGCCGCCTGTGTTCTCCTCGGCAGATTCTCTGAGTTACGCATCGACTTACGGGCCATGAGAAACCACCTTCTACACAGTCAGGTACCTCCCCATGGATTCTTGATTCAGGAGCATCTTTTCACATGACTTCTGATTCTTCCACTCTGTCTTTAATTACGCCTCTTGATTCCCCTGTCAGTGTTCTTGCTGCTGATGGTACCTCTCTTTCTGTCTCTGGTCGAGGACCTCTTAGCAACTCATCCTTTCATGTTCCTTCTGTTGCTTATGTTCCTCGCCTAACCATGCAGCTTCTTTCTCACTTGGATGACATCGACCTTGGTTGTCGGGTCATTCTTGACTCTGACTCTTGTTGTGTTCAGGACCGCCACACGGGGGCTCTGGTTGGTTCTGGCCCTCGGCGCCTTGACTCTCAGCGTCTCTGGGAGTTTGACTGGCTTCACCTTCCTTCCGCTGCCACCGTCACCACCAGTCTCTTCGCTTCTGCCACTCCGTCTACCAGCTCTTTCCAGTAGTGGCACCACCGTCTTGGTCATCTGTGTGGATCTCGTCTGTCATCCTTAGTTCGTCGTGGTCTTCTGGGGTCTATCTCAGGAGACGTATCTTTAGATTGTCGAGTGTAAGTTAGAAAATAGATTGACTTCCCTATTCTCATAGTGAGTCAAGATCTCGGCGTCCTTTTGATTTTGTTCATTCGGATGTTTGGGGTCGGCTCTCTTCCTTTCGAAAGGGGCCATCGATATTATATCATTTTATAGATGACTTCTCTCGTCACACTTGGATATGCTTTATGTCTTCCCGTAGTGAGGCTTTGTCTATCTATAAACAATTTGCCACTATGGTTCGCACACAGTTCTCCACTCCTATTCGAGTTTTTCGTGCTGACTCTGCTGGCGAGTACCTCTCTCATTACCTGCGCAACTTCCTTCCGGCGGTGGCACTCGCTTCGGTTCTCTTGTCCTGGTGCTCATGCTCAGAATGGTGTCGCTGAGCGCAAGCATCGTCACCTCCTTGAGACGGCTCGTGCACTGATGATTGCCGCCTCTATTCCACCTCACTTTTGGGCTAAGGCTGTTTCCACTGCCACCTATCTCGTCAACATCCAGCCCTCTTCTGCTCTTCAGAGTGAGATCCCGGTTAAGCGTCTCTGTGATCTTTCTCCAGACTACTCTGCCCTTCGTCTGTTTGGATGCGTTTGCTACGTTCTCCTTGCACCTCGAGAACGCACCAAACTGACCGCTCAATCTGTTCAGTGTGTTTTTATGGGATACAGTGCCGAGTTCCTGTTGGTCGACGGATGCGGATTTCTCGGGATGTGATTTTTGACGAGTCTCGTCCCTTCTACCCACGTCCTGCCTCTCCTTCGGTTTTCTATGTGGAGTCCCTGTCTTTTTTGACCTTTCCAGATACACCCATCTCTGTCTTGCCCTCGTCCATCCGTCCCACTGAGTCTCCACATATATCTCCCGAGGCCTCTCCATGGTTGTCGCCTCGCTCGTCGCCTGTGGCTCCTCGTGCTCCTCTCACTCTCTTTTACACTCGTCGACCTCGATTGAGGCTCTTCCGGATGAACCATCTTCCCTCATGTTTCATCTTCATCGATGCTCCATCTTCCTCTAATGGGCCATCATCTCCTCGCTACTGACCTCCGCGATCGTTTGGCCGATTCGGCCTCCGCCTGCTTTGGTCTTCTTTGGTGCACTACCCATGAGCCCGTCTCCTCACGGATGCTGTTACTCATATTGAGTGGCAGCATGCTATGGCCGAGGAGATTGCTGCTCTCGAGCGTACTGGTACTTGGGATCTTATTCCTTTTCCATCTCACTCTTGTCCCATCACGTGTAAGTGGGTCTATAAGATTAAGACTCGATCTGATGGCTCTCTTGAGCGCTATAAGGCGCGTCTTGTTGCTCGTGGCTTTCAGCAGGAGCATGGTCGTGACTACGACGAGACTTTTGCTCCTGTGGCCCACATGACCACTGTCTGCACTCTTCTTTCGGTGGCGTCTGTTCGCCATTGGTCCGTTTCTCAGCTTGATGTAAAGAATGCCTTTCTTAATGGCGAGTTGCGTGAGGAGGTCTACATGCATCCACCACCTGGGTATTATGTTCCTGAGGGTATGGTCTGTCGTCTTCGTCGCTCTCTCTATGGCCTTAAACAAGCTCCTCGTGCTTGGTTTGAGCATTTCTCCTCTGTGGTCACTGCTGCTAGCTTCTCAGCTAGTGATCATGATCCTGCTCTTTTTGTCCACACTTCGTCTCGTAGTCGGACTCTTCTTCTTCTATATGTTGATGATATGATCATCACCGAAGATTATTCTGAGTATATTGCCTTTGTCAAGGCTCGTCTGAGTGAGCAGTTCCTTATGTCGGATCTTGGTCCTCTTCGTTACTTCCTTGGGATTGAGGTTACTTCCACTCCAGATGGTTTCTTTATGTCCCAAGAGAAGTATATTCAGGATCTTCTTGATCGCGTTTCTCTCACTGATCAGCGTACTGTTGAGACTCCCATGGAGCTCAACGTTCATCTCCGGCCCTCTGATGGCGAGCCTCTTTCTGATCCGACTCGCTATCGTCATCTTGTTGGGAGTCTTGTCTACCTTGCTGTTACTCGTCCGGATATCACTTATCCAGTTCATGTTCTGAGTCGGTTCGTTTTTGCTCCCACTCAGGTCCATTACAACCACCTTCTTCGAGTTCTGCGATACCTTCGTGGGACTTTCTCTCGTCGTCTCTTCTTTCCACGCCCACTCGTTCTGATTTCAGCTTATTCGAATGCTACTTGGGCGTGATCCTCCGATCGCGGTCTATCTCTGCCATCGTGTTTTTCTTGGTGGTTCTCTCATTACCTGGAAGATGAAGAAACAGACTGCAGTGCCCCGTTCGAGTGCAGAGGCTGAGTTGCGAGCTATTGCTCTCTTGACAGCATAGATTTCTTGGCTACGGTGGTTACTTGAGGATTTTGGTGTTTCTGTCACTACACCGACTCCTCTCTTGTCGACAAGATCACAGTGCTATCAAGATTGCCGTGATCCTATGAAACATGAGCTCACCAAGCATATTGGTGTTGATGCTTCCTTCATGAGGTCTTGTGTGCATGATCAGGTGATTGCTCTTCAGTATGTGCCTTCAGAACTTCAAATAGCGGATTTCTTCACGAAGGCCCAGACTCCAGCACAGCACGGCTTCTACCTTTTCAAACTCAGTGTTGTTGATCCACCATGAGTTTGAGGAGGGGTGTTAGAGATATATATGTGTTAGAGTAGGACTCTAGATATTATTTGGTTTCCTTATCTGTAACATGTATTGTGTATATATACTGGCCCACTGACCCCCTGATAATACAAGTTGCCAATCCTAACACTCGGATGTTATGGTATTTTACAGTGAGGTACACCACATCAAATCAAATGATCACAAATGGAAAATTCAGGGAAGAGGTAGCAAAGAGAAGGGCTTTATGATGCTATTACAAAACTTTTGCTGTTTACTGTTCTAGGGCATGAATTCTTTAGTGAGTTTTGCACGCTCCTAAATTGGATCGCCTGGGTGGACAGGTTAGATTGATCCTGTCGTATGGCTCGAACGGACGGCTCAGATCAACTTGGATCTGTTTTTGTGCAAATCAGCGTGTGACATCCGACCCGTCCATCCATCGACCTCTATGTAACAGTTCTGAAGAAGCATAGAAAGCTTCCTATTGATTTTTGTATCGCATTTTGGTCCATTGCAACGGTTCCTGCCACGAATACCCTTAACACCTGTTAGAGAAGGCATGTTACCATACTTTTGGAGCCACCATCGGCGGATTCGATCCTAACATGACAAGGAACCTCCAAGCATTGGGATGGTGCCTCCAAACTTTTCTGGCTCATCCTGTGAGAGATGAAGCCACTTGCACTCTCATGTGAGCCACCATCGGCGGATTCAATCCTAACATGCCATGCCATGCCATCATCAAGCCACATTGGCACATCTGAAAAGCCTTTTCTCCCTGCACTTGAAGCTCTCACAGTCACATCTACGAGAGAGAGCCTCACCAAGGCTTGAGAGGAAAACAGAGTGAAAAGCATAGGAAGACAGGAGCATAAATGAGAGATGAAACCACTCTGATCTTATGGTTTCAGCCTCATAACTGAATGAATACCTTGCCCTTCTCTCAAATCATTGCCATGTTGGTATCTACAGTCAAGACACCAACACAGTGAGGTGACTTGGGAAGATTGCCGACAGATAGTCCACTGACAGCTGAGGTGTGATTACTCCAATGTACGTACATGCACTGCAGTATGCAGTATGCAGTATGCCCCCACAGTATTAATCTAGGAGTAGCTATACTAGCTATTCTCTATGATGACCTCACTCTCACACAACCCCAGAACTGTACACACGTCAGTACTAGTGTAATAGTACTACTCCACCATTGGGCCTCCAATCCAAGATAACAACATCAGATTTTCTGCAGGTGAATTCTGAGGTCACATACGAATCTGCAATTCTGCATTCCTCGGTATTTTTCAGTTGTGAGTTCTGAATAATATCAGGTGCAAGAAAGTAGAAGCTCTGTACTATTTCGAATTTTACTGAATATTGGTAAATATGTACACGGCCTCACGGAATTGACCATAATTATTTATTCCGATTCACTGCTGCAATTGGACGAAATGTACCGAAATGTTGATCAACAAATCACAGTTCTTGCAAACAAAATTTCTGAAACAAACCACATACATCTCTGCTCTTACAGGATGGTTAACCAACATGCACAGTTACTGTACATACGAAAATAGTGGCAGAGTAGAAGATAATACAATCCTCAAATTTGTTGCCTGTCACAGACTAGAGACTTTTCACAATCTAGGTTGATGAATCAGACCAACATTGCAGCGTGCCCACCTCGCATGCATTAGGATTTCAAGGTTGCTGCAGTGCCCATTTGTCTGTGTCCTCTTATGGCTGTCCCTAGGACTTGGAGATAGAAGGCCCACATGTAACTCACAAGATTTACATTGGTTACTTATCTCGACTAAACTTCTACCCTTCAAGGGCTATCTAGTTTGAGTGTTGCATTTCTGAACTTTCTCACATGATACCTTTTTTTCATACTTATAATTCGTAGTCTGGACTCTGGAGTCTGGAGTGAGGAAATGAGAGAAATTGTATTTTTTTAATCTCCCCTTGTTTTCCCCACTTCAAACAATAGACATAATTGTAATATAAAACAATTACAAACATACACACACCCTTGCTATGTTGTGGCAATTAAACTAACATTTTTTTCTTCCCCGTTCATTTGTTCCTTTCAATGATACGCCGAACAAGAAAGAGAAACGGATAAACTGCTTCACTTGACTCCATAAGTTATTTGATAGGTCATGCCATGCATGCTTCGAGAGCATATTATAATATTGTAGAGAAAATGGCAGGATTAAACATGCATTAGCCTCGTCGATTTAGGGAATCCATCCTCGATTACCCAATACCCATATCTATTTGCAGATTTCAACAGTAATATACTACTCGGTTACTTATTCACTTTTAGTTAAATCCCAGCATTAGGTAAGATTACATCACATTCACATTGGTTCCAATTACCAAGGTACTACTATCAATCACTCAAATATTGAAATGCATCACCCTTTCCCTCCACTAAACCAATCACTGGTTGCTGCTTCCTATGAGGAAGAATCCATGTGTAGACCAATCCTGTCATGGACCACCAACACCTGCAGTACTGCGTCTGATCTAATGTGAGGCCAAATGCACATTTCTTGCTGTAGGGAAGAAATTATTGCATACTTATCATCATGGGCAGTGAACATTGTCTCAAGAGCAAGCATGCATGCAGATGCAGCCCCATGTAATGTGGGAGCTCCCTCCATTGTTAACATTTGCATGTAGTGTAAGGACCATGAATATCTGGCTGCATGGCTCTGACATGTAAACAGCTAATCCACAACCCAATCCACCTAAAGATTGGGTTTCCCCTCACCAAGACAGACAGACAAACTAGGCATGTAGATGAACATTGGAGGAAATTTTGCTCACTACATCTATCTCCAATGTCCAAATAAGATGGTCATATGTAACATGCATGAGATGATAAATACTAGAGAATATCCTGTGTCATGGTTGCATATATGCATGCACTGGTTGAGGGAATTATCCAACGAAATCATGTAGCCTCAACAAGATTAACCAAAGGATGCAACAGTGAGGTACTACTACTGTTGCATCAACATTGGCAGGAAAACAGTGCAACTATGAGCCTTAACATCAGTGAAGACACATGTACTACATATCATCAGATGCCATGTCTCCTCTCCTCCTATGCTGGTCAATGCCAAGGGAGAACTGAATGGGCTCAATCAGGAGCAGAGCTCTTGCAGGGTGGTGTCACTTGTTGTGTCCTGTGTGGATCTCAACAAGTGTCCATGGCTGCCTGCTCCAATGACAATAGAGTCCTTGTGTGTTTGCAAGGACCATGGATTTCATTCATCCTTAGGCTCGCTCTGGTTGTTCTACTACAAGACTACAGCAGCAACAGATGCCACTGTACAAAAAGATTCTCCCTTTTATTAACTAACTATTGCTGCTCTGATGCAACCACATGCTCTTAATGGATTCCTTTGTTGTTGCAGGAATTCCAAGAAAAGATACCAATCACTTGTGCTGAGCCAAGCTGCCATGGCATGACCATGGCATATATATAAATAAGTAATGGAAAAGTGGGGCCCTGAAGATAAATGTGTGATGTCATGAGCCTGAGAGCCTCTGAATGATACTAGAAGTGTGTAGCTTATGGCTGCCTCCCATTGGACATCACAGGGACAAGCAGAGCTGCTGAGGTGGTCCTATCTGGCTTTTGGTGAATATATGTATTGAGGGGCAAATTAACTTTGCAGCCAACACAATTAATTGTGGTTCTTGTACATGTCATCAATGTTTTTACTAGGATATTTTAGGTACTTTATTACTTGACAATTGAGAGGGCTAATTACTCTCATACAAATGTAAGAACATTCATAATATGATGAATAATATAAGTACATGATAGTTATAGTGACGTGCCAATGAACTGTTGCAGTAGTGTTTACATTCTATTGTCCTATGATGTAGCTCATGACTCCATACCAAAAAGCTCAAGAAACTTGTGAATAGTCAAAAAGTTGTAACTATGCACTACCTTTTAGTGCTAGTGCTTCTGCCTACAGAAGAAACTTTTATGGAATAAGTTTTTATAACCTTGAATTGTCACGTTTGTCTAATTTTCAACATTCAACTACGAAACTAGGTAACTATCAACCTGGAAGTGTCAAATCTAGTTAAATGAGCGCGCACCCATTCCACCCCGGTTTTGTGCCACGCTGGATGCCACATCGACGCGAACTAATTTGACTGCTTCGTCAGCAAACAAAATAAAATGACCGGTGTACTCCATTCTCTCTCTTCCTCTATCAATCTCCTCCCCCAAATCCCCCAACCTCCCCTCTCGCACAAACTAGTGGCGGCGCTCAAGGCCAAAGGCGGCGACTGAGGGCTCGCGGAGCAGTGAGATTCACTGAGCATGCGAGTTTGAGGAAGGAGGTGGATTTAGGTTAGTGCTTGTTGTGTTATTAGGGTTAGGTGGATTAAGGTTAGTGCTTGTTGTGTTTTGGGTAAGGATGAGATTATTTATATGAATTTGTATTGGATCCAGTGGTAAAATATGTTTTTTTACGAATGATGTGTTTCGATTGCATTTCTTTAAGACTGGTGGATTTCATTAAGGGTTCTTGACTGGTGTGTTTTGGATGCATGTATGGTAGATCTGGTGTACTCAATGGATGTACTCGATAAGCTCGTTGTTCGATTTCATTTCGATGGGGAGTTTTTTTACGATGGGAATATACAACATTATTGTGGTGGCTCTGAAGGAACGTCATACATAGGACGTTACAGGGTGTCTCACCCTGATGTTGTTGGACACCTGAAGGACCACTGTGAAGTAGAGGAAGGGACACTGCTTTAGTGGCTTGAGGCAATTAGGTGTAAGGTCATGGTTAGGATTCAAGAGAATAGGTCTAAGTTAGTAAGGTGGCAAGGCACAATATGTTCTAACATATTTAAGAAACTCAAGGCATACATCACTGAGTCAAGTTTCTACCATGCCATATCCAATGGCAAAGATTTATATGAGGTAAAACATCATGAACATAGATGGACAGTAAACCTAGATTACAAAATATGCTCATGTAGATTTTGGAAATTATTTGGACTTCCATGCCCTCATGCAATATGATGCATATACTTTAGAACAAACAAATTAGATGGTTACATTACTCAATAGATGAGTTCAAAAAAACCTATGAGCATTGCCTTGAGCCTATGGAGGGCATGCAAAATTGACTCATTTCTAAGAATCCAACACCACTACCACTAAAATATGTTAAGATGCCTGGTAGACCTAAGAAATAAAGGAGAAGAGACCCACATGAGAAGCCCAAAAGCAATAGAGTTTCAAAGGTTAGCACTATCATAAGGTGCAGGCTATGCAAAGCAAACTGGTCACAACAAGTCTACATGTGAAAGGAGAAATGGTGGGCCTTCTTCAGCACCTTCAGTACAACCTGAAACTCCCGCTGCACGAAATGTCATGGTAATTTCTACCTACAACTTATGCTCCTAAGACATGTTCATCGCAAGTAATTAAAGTTTGTTCTTGTTGCCAGATGGTTCACCCTGCCTCACAACAAAGCTCAACATCTTTGGGGAAAAGGAAGCAAATAGCATAATGTAGTGTAACTTAGTTTAAGGGGGAAAAAAAGTGCATTGGAGCATTCTATTCAGATAAAACTGGGACTACAATTCAAACTATAAGTAAATGGTTACCATCATTGTTCATGCTAACTCCATTTGGCTGCAGCCTGGGAAGCCAAGTGAAAGGATCTTCAAGACATCTGCAACTGCCAGGGTTGCAACCATTCATGGTGGATCAGCAACCCTAAACCTAGAATGTCAAGCGCCTTATTCTCAAGCTAGTTCAAATGTTACCATCAATGTCACCTCTAGGACTGCAAGTGCACATGTCAAGGTCCAAGAACCTGTCAGAAAGAAAGCTCCACCAAAGAAATCTCCACCAAGTGCAAAGAACTATCCAAAGCTCCTGATGTAATGTGTGATTGACCTGGGTGTACCACCTTATATGTAATGTGTTGTTATGAGCCAAACTGATGGTCCTTATGTCTATTGAATTGCCAACCAGATGTTTTTATCAATCTTGTTGAACTACTTATGCTTTATTCATTTGTCTACGCTCATCTTTCGGTCACTCTATTGAAATAACGCATACATCTTTCACACATCATACATGCATGCAGTATATGAAATCCATTTGGCCACATTTCAAAAAAGAACCATAACATTTCATTGAAAATATAAGAGCAATTCAAAGATACATTTATACATCCAAACACCTACGAAATCACTAGTTAAACATAACACCAACTACAACTACAACTACAACAAGGGTTGCCACACTAATTCCAGCAATTGTCATCAACAACATTCCATCATGTTCTAACTTCATGACCTTGACAATAGTTCTAGCAAGTCGAGCATCTTTTTCTGACATGGTTCTTCTCAACTCTTCCAAATGTGCCCTAACATTACAAACAAAAGCCCTCAAATCCTTGTTCTCCTTCCTCAAATCCCTAACCGTGTCACGCAAGTAGATCAACACTTGCTTCCCAAAAAAAAAAGGGATCGTCTCCTCGTCATGCCACTGCCAAAAATTGCATCCCGCATGCTACAGGACCAAAATTCAACAAACAAATCAAAGCCCGAAATTGCAAAGAAAATAAGAAATCAAATCCAACCAAACACGAATCTACTCACCCAAGCTCTCATGCATGTCAAGTACCTTCTCACAGGGTTCAATTTGCTCCAAAAACCCAACTCGTCGCCTTTTGCTAACACTTGCACAGAATGGCCGGCAAATACTCCAGTGGACGCTCCCTGTATGGTATGGGTGAGGAGGAGAAACCATTCTGGCCCCGGGGAGATGATGACGCTGCAGTCCACCGGGAACTGCTTCCACTCCGTGAGCTCGGCATGCTCTTTGCCCATGCAACCCCAATTTAGGGTTTAAGAGGAAATCTCCTTTCCCTTTGCCGCCCTCTCATCAACCCTATCCTGCCCTGGTCGTTTTATTTTGGTTGCCGACGAGACGGTCAAAGTCAGCTCACATCGACGTGGCATCTAGCATGGCGCAAACTGGGGTGGAATGGGCACGGGGAGCGGTGTTATTTTATAGTAATTCTTGCATCCGTGATTGATCCTATAGAACCTAATGAAGAATGTATAGGCTTTAGCCACTGATTGGGCATTTGATGATGTTCACATATTATTGTATTAGGTATGAGCATACATTTTACATTCACATTCACATGTAGCTATTGCAATTTTATCCACAGCTATACAATTACCCTACACTTCTAATGCATTTGTTTAAGATGTCATTTTGTCTCCTTGCATAAAAGGTAGGTGGCCTATTGTTTCCTGTAAAAAAACAAATCAAGACCCTAGAGTTAGCATTGAAGTATTGGGATGTAATGCAAGGAATGTTAATGTCAAATCTAGTAGTTGTTAGTTAGACATGGGGTAATTGAGTTGATATTCTATTACTGCTAACTTCATCTCTAGCTAGATCACTAGGCTAGGGCAAGTTATTAGATCTCCCTTAGCATGAGTTGGCATTGCATGGCTAGCTTGAGCAATTATGCTCCTCTCAGCACCTCACCACAAGAACATGGCACATGCTCATCGCACTGGTGCCAAAGAGAAATGGTAGAGGAAAAAACAACAAGCTAGCTTAGCTGGCTTTGGAAGCTGTGTTACTGTTCACATAGGTGTGAGTAACCTCCCTTCCCACCCGCTGACTGCTACTAATCACAATCCATGTTCACCATGATTGAAGCACACCTCCCAATTACAGATACCTCCTACAGGCCAAACTATCAGACAAAGAATATTACCAAGGTCTCTTGGGCTGGTGGTTAGTCTATTTGGCGAGTGGTAACTTTTATCGTAAACTATTTTTTGGATTTTTGGTTGAAAGACAGATGTATCTGATGGTTGTAGTTTTTTTAAGAGACCATTTGGCAGTCTAATTTTTTTTGTTAGACTGGTTGACAGTTCTGAGTTGTGAATTATCTGAAATGCCCATTGGGGCAATGTCATGTTTGTTTGCTGATTTAGCACTGAAATATCATCCATTGATTATCAGCAAGCACCTCATCACATATGCATATAGCTAATTCGTTGATTGTCACTCACAACCAAAATGCAGGTTTCAGAAGGGATCAATAACGAAGGATGAATCAAAATTTTCATGCTCCTAGATTGCTTTTTCTTATTGCTGTAAATAAAACCATGAAAACACAACTTACGTAGTTCGACAAATCCCTCAAGGCCACACACATGTATCATTTCAATGTGTCATATACAATTCACTATGAAGTTTTACAATGTTTCTCTCATTACAATGTTTCCTAATACAAGATTCAAGAGACACTCTCCATTAATTCTAAAGAATATTCAACTAACAGTTTGAAAATCAGGAAAGCAACCCCCCCCCTCTCCAAGGAATGAGTGATCTAAATCATGAAATATAGAAAAAGTAAAGGAAAATGAAGAAAAAAACCTAGATCTACCAGGCGCCGACCTTCCCTGGCCGACCGCCGTCGTTGGGCTGCCTCCTCCTCTTGGCCAGTGAAGAGGCCGATGGGGGCAGCATATCTGGGAAGGCGGCGATGTCCTTCAAGGTGGTGGCGGTGTGCGTCTGGATCTGGAAGGGTGGTAGCGTCGGCAGTCGAGACGCAACGGGATAGGGAGACCAAAGAAGAGGAGTGGTGGGGAGAGGAGAGGAGAGACTAGAACCGGGATGTAGCCGGCGGAACCCCGGAGTGAGGTGGCGGCGCTAGGGGCGGAGGGCTTCGGTGGCACGAGCGAGGGATGATCGGGGGGAGGAAGTGGTGCCGCGATGGAGGGCTCCAGTGGCGGGGGTGAGGGACGACAACGATGAACCCTAGCGCCAGGCTTAGGAGAGGAGAGGAGAGTGAGGGGAGGAGAGAAATGAGGGTGGACCGGTGGAGAGATTATAAATTGGGGATTTTATACGGTGGCAAGGGCGGGTAATTTCTTTCAACTTTGATGGCATTCTCTCATTTTCGTTCTTCAAAAGCCACGAAAAGCACATTTGACTGGTTTTGGCTTTTAGTTATATGATAGCTTCGGCTTTGTCGATAAGCTGCTTTGAAGCTAACCCCTTTGGGGGAGCTTTTGATTTTTTGAAAGCCGAAACCGGCTTTAAGCTCCCCAAACAAGCCCATAATTTGATCCTTTTTTTTTGTTGTGGATTGTGGCATTGAAAGGAGTAAAACCATTCACTACTATAAAAGAGGCTATAGCAGACGGCCCATCACAGACGGTTCCTTTGGAACCGTCTGTGTTGGGTCTGTCTGGTTATCTTTGGCGCTACGGGCCTATCATGCAGACGGTTCGAAATAGAACCGTGCGTGATGAACATTATCACTGAGCGGTCTCAAATAGAACCGTCAGGATGTTACATGACGGTTCTATTTGAGAACTGCTCAGTGATATCGCTGACGGTTCTCAAATATAACCGTCAGAACATCACTGACGGTTATATTTCGTAACCGCTCGTGATATTGCCCATCACGCACGGTTCGAAATAGAACCGTCTGTGATTTCTGTGCTTCATATAAATTGAGCCGAGACATCCTCCGCTGCGATCGCTATTTGTGTCTACCACTTCCTTCCTCGCCCTAGCTCCTCATCTGCGCTGTATACCGCTCCAGCGCCACTTCCTCGCCCTAGCTCCTCCAACTCGCGCCACTTCTCGCCCTAGCTCCTCAGCTGCACTTGTCTCACCGCTCCAGCGCCACTTCCTCGCCCTAGCTCCTCCAACTCGCGCCACTTCCTCGCCCTAGCTCCTCATGCTTGGTTCACCGCTCCAGCGCCACTTCGCCCTAGCTCCTCCACCTGCGGCTCCTCCACCTGCGGCTCCTCCTCTAATCTGGTATGAGCACATGATCTTGCACCGTCAATGTTGGAATAAATAATATTAGCCCTGCAAATCTTAGTTTTGAAACCTTATAACTAATGAACTAAAATTTGACTTAGGAGTGGTAACTTTATAAAATTGAATTAGGTCTAATAATCACTAAAATTTGAGTTAGGATAATTAATTGGCTTAAAAATAAAATTTACACACCGGTTCACGATGCGGTGGGGTTTGGGTCAAGCAATATTGCATTTACGGTGCCGGTATTTAAGGTTAATAAGTGTTGTATGAGGTGATGCCTATATTTGGGTTGCATGATTGTTCAATTGAGATAGATATCGGTGTTTAGAGGTAGGGATCATGGTTGTGGTCGTAGGCATGGCTACGCTATGCCACCGCGTGTGGTACATAACTAGTGAAGAGTTTTCTTTCAATAACCTTAGATACAAATGTTGGAGAATGAGTTTATATTGCACATTTTCGCTTGCTATAAATTAATCGCTAATCAATTTGACACTAATTTGTTACATGCGTATTGTAGATGGATCGAATCGGATGTACGGTGTGAACCGTGTGAGTCAAGATTACATTAATGGCGTGGTTGCTTTTAGAAGAGCCACGAGCGGTGATATGTTGAAGAAGGGGATAAATTTTATGTCTTGTCCGTGCATTGATTGCGTAATCAAGATGTTTAACAACGCGCGCAGATCGAGCGCACTTGATTGAAGGGGTTTCAAAAAGGGTATACATGTTGGACCACCACGGTGAAGAGCAGATTATACGAAGTTAATAATGACGACATCGCCGAGGAAGTCAACGATTTGCGGATGTGGATGTGCTTTTGATGAGGATAGGGGCACGATGACAACTGGATCGGATGCTACGCGATGCGTAAGAGAACTACAGTGAGAGAGAGTTTTGTAAATTCGAGGGCTTAAGGGAGGACTCGGTGAGACCTTTGTTCCCCGGCGCAAGCCGGAATACACAAGGTTGTCAACCGTGCTTGAACTGCTGAAATTGAAGGCAAGCAATAGTTGGTCCGATAAGAGTTTCACGGCGTTGTTAGGTCTCCTAGCGGACATCCTTCCGAGGGAAACGTGTTGCCCAAAGACCACCTATCAAGCAAAGAAGGTTATTTGCCCATTGGGAATGGAAGTAGAAAGAATACATGCATGTCCGAACGATTGTATCCTCTACAGTAAAGAGTATGCGGACATGCATTATTGTCCGTGTGCAAAGCATCCCGATACAAGCGCCAAAATATCGCTAAGGTGAAGCAAGGACCTCTGCTAAGATGTTGTGGTATCTACCTATAATCCCACGCTTGAAGCGCTTATTTGCGAACCCAAAGGAGGCAAGATTGCTGCGTTGGCACTCGTGAGGAGCGTAAGAGAGATGGAAAGCTAAGACACCTGCCGATTACGCGAAGGAGAAACTTCGATCGGAGCTTCAAGAGTTCGGTGGAACCGAGGAACATAAGGTTAGGGTTGAGTACGGATGGAATGAATCCTTTCGGTAACATGAGCACCGACATAGCACTGCCCGTGAATCTATGTATGTACAACCTTCCTCCTTGGCTCTGTATGAAGCTAAGTACATTTTGATGTCACTACTTATCCAAGGGCCGAAGCAACCTGGGAATGATATTGATGTGTACCTAGCACCATTCTTTGGAAGATCTTGTGACTTTGTGGAACGAAGGTGCAGTGTATGGGATGCGTATAAACGAGAGAACTTCACTTTACGCCATGTTGTTCTCGCACCATCAATGATTTTCCGCCCTTGGTAACTGTCAAGCTTGGTACAAAAGGAGCCAAAGCCTGTCCGCACTGCTTAGATGCTACGGAGAGTGTATGGCTGAACAACTCGCGCAAAACTGTGTATATGCGTCACCGTAGGTTCCTTCCGAGGAGTCACCCATACCGCAAGATGAAGAAACAATTCGACGGAAATAAGGAAGACGGTTCAGCTTCAAGGGCTTTTAGTGGGAAAGAGGTCTATGATATGGTTAAGGATATCGATGTTGTGCTTGGGAAGGGACGTAAATTAAGAACCCGTGAGAAGAACATCTGGAAGAAGCGGTCAATTTTTTGGGACTTGCCTTATTGGGAGTACTTAGAAGTTCGCCACTGCATCGACGTTATGCACGTAGAGAAGAATGTATGTGATAGCTTGATTGGTCTCTTGCTGAACATTAGTGGCAAAACAAAGGATGGTGTTAACGCGTGACTTGGTCGATATGAACATAAGGACCGAGTTAGCACCGAAAGAGACCGATACAGGACGAACGTACCTTCCCCCAGCTTGCTACACTCTGTCCAAGGCCGAGAGAAATGAATCATGCGAGCTTGCACGGTGTGAAAGTCCGTCTCGTTACTCCGCTAACATTAAGAAACTTGTTTCTATGCAAGATTTGAAATTAATTGGTATGAAGTCGCATGATTGTCGTGTGCTGATGACACAAATGTTTCCTATTGCAATTAGGAGTATCTTGCCGAACAAGGTCCGAGTGGCAATCTTGAGACTGTGTTATTTCTTCAACTCAATTGCTCAGAAGGTCATCGATCCCCAAGGACTAGATGCTCTGCAGGCCGAGGTAGTGACGACTCTGTGTCATCTTGAGATGTATTTCCCTCCGTCATTTTTCGATATCATGGTCCATCTCATTGTTCACCTTGTGAAAGAGATAAAGATATGCGGCCCTGTGTTTCTACGTCATATGTACCCGCTCGAGAGGTACATGGGAATTCTCAAGTCCTACGCACAAGCGAGGGCAAAGTCTCGTCGATGGGCGTCACTTTCCCAAACCCGCGGACTGTGAAGTGTCCCAACGTGTGGTAAATATGTCGAACTACCTACTTGTTTATAAGTCCATAACTTCATAGTGACTATAATAACATGATGACCTCTTGCGGCGTGAATTGATTGCCCAAACTTCCAAGGCTCCTTCCAAGAACACAGGAGAAGGATATACTATCTACGGCCCTAGGAAACAAGGAGCACCGGGTCGCACGCGAGGCAAGGGGTTAACGCACCTTGGGTACATGGATTCGCAGACGACTACTTCATGTATAGAAGTAGGAAGAGATCCAAGGCCGAGTACGACAATCGCTTGAACCGCTAAGCGCGAATTTCAAGGACAGATAGCAAGTTTGCAGGATCAATTGAATCAAGTACTCCGCAACCAGTCGCAAGTCGCCCCTGTTATTGCGGGAACAAGTCCTCGACATCGGAGTAGTGTCGCGTCCACGCATAATTTTGAACATGACGACGACCAATTACCGATAGACCGCATCAAGGTAATGTACATCTATGGAATGCACCAAAGATAGACCTATAGGACGCCTTAGCTAATTGCGTATCGTTTTGTAGGAGCCGACGGCCTGCAAGCTCCAACTGAGGTTAGTTGGGTCCATTCCTATTGAGGCTGCGCGGGGGATGGTGCATCCATACCAGGAAGGAGCAGTGCAGCACGGTGTCCAGGTGGCGCATGGTTACGCAAGGGTGGAGGTGGACATGGTACATCAACATTTCATGGCCGCCCCGCCGACATTCGCCCGAACGAAGAGATCACAACACTAGGGGATGCCGTGTACAGTTTTATCCAGTGGCCCAAGACGGACATCGCCCTGGACCCAAAGAAGGCCGCAATCTCGACAGACCATTCCTCTCCAACGGAACCCTCCATGACTCCACCTCATATTTCGCCTCGTAAGGCCACCTCATCGGTTCCGTGGAGAAGACGCGAAGGAACAACAAAAGCGTGCTACCGATCGGTTCCCGAGTCGTCTCGCAGAAGATCTTGCCAATCGTTAAGGCCAAATCGAAATCGACGAACATTAAGCCGCCTCCCAAGTCCCAGAAGCACGGGAAGTACTCCATCGGAAAACCGTTGTGCTCTAACGCACAATTAGCCCACGCTGGATTTGCTTGTCAGGCTTTGCATGCCTGGTACTTGCGGAATACCGCAAAGAAGGGGTGCGATACTGGAATCACCGTCGCATACAAGGATGAGCATTTCTTCAACGGGTCGGGCAACTTCGTGGTGGGGTTCAACGACTTATTCAACCTATTCAATCTCGAAGCCCTCGACGCCTCGCTTCTACGATGTTGGACACTGTAAGTGTGTACAATCAAGTTCTACATTCATGTAATACCGATAAATATCGCAACTCATTGCTTATGTATAGATACATGATGAAAAATGCCCGGGAAGGGCGAGAACCGGTGGGTTTCCTCGACCCACACGTGGTATCTATGCAAACCATCCAAGCAGACGCGACCTTCGTCGAGAACTATATAACGACGGCATTGCTTCTTCAGAATCGCAAGGACTACATACTGGTGCCCTACAACCAGGGGTAAGTGCTTCACTATTTGCTATTCAAATTTCATTTGTACTTAGGTTTAATAGTTATAGCGACATACATGAGTAGGTACCACTGGATCCTTTTAGTCATTATACCCAAGAGGAACAACGTGATATATCTTGATTCCTAGTCGAAACGATCACGACTTCAAAGATTCTCGCAAGGAATACTCGACAAGTATGATCATTTCCTCCATACATAACTCTATTGTAGTCTTCCTTCGCTTGAAATGCCCGAGGATAACTTTTTCAATTATGTAGTTCGCTCATCTCCTATGTTAGCCAACAAGGAAGATACTGATGGATCGGCGCCAACTAACACATGTGACTAAATTTCGATGACGCGCTACAACACAATAATCCTATATATATCATACTTCATAAAAATTTGTCTTCAATCGACTATACGTACATATGTAATTCTATTTTTGCAAAGGTTGCTTGACAAAAAAATGATGAGCTATGTGCATTCTACGCTTGCCATCATATGCAAAGAAATCATTAGTGCTAAGATGAAGAATCCGGAGGTTCGTCAATCTCAAATAATTTTTTGTAATTGTAAATTCAAATATATATCCTTACCATTTTTTCTTGACCTAGCGGCGGGGTTTGATAATAGATTTATATGGACTCGTTGCGCAAGAGCTCGTGGAAGTTCGAGGCGGCTATGCACCTTTATCATGATGTAAATAGTTAACAAAGGAGAGTTTCACTCCATCGCCACCCGAGATTCACGCAAACAATTGATTTAATTGTAATCCAATTGTACAACTATAGCAAAAATACTTCAACAAATTCGATCTTTATTAATTTATTTTGAGTAATGGTAAATTTGAGTTGTCAACAATTGATTCTCCGCGATGTATACATTTTTGTACATGCTTGTTTTCGTGAGGGCATGGCTAGCAATTCCGAGGTGGCCAAAAACAAGAAACAATGTAGTTAGGTCGCCAAGACCACAGACGGTTTTCTTTAAAACCGTGCATGAAGGCTATTACCACGACGGTTTCAACATAAAACCGCTCGTGGTAATAGCCTTCACAGACGGTTTTAAAGAAAACCGCTCGTGATACTAGACATATCACAGACGGTTTTCTTTAAAACCGTCTGTGATAACCACTTATCACAGACGGTTTTTTAAAGTAAACCGTCTGTGATAAGTGTTATCACAGACGGTTTTGAACCGTCTGTGGTAACTGCTTGTTATCACAGACGTATAAATATAGACGGTTCGGAAACCGTCTGTGATGACGGTTTCGAACCGTCTGTGATGACGTGTTCTGTAGTAGTGATTACCGGCAATAACGTTCGGGAAAGACTTAGTCCACATTTGAAACACAATAGTTGTGTAGAGCTGTCGTAGGAAACGGTTCTGAAAAAGTTTCCGTGTTTTGAACATGCCCTTACGGATGTACATAGAGAATTATAGTTATTTTTTAAAATATCATTAATAGTCGTTCATCTGCACTGACATACTTCTTTTTTTTTTTTTTGCCAAAAGGATACATTGATTCAGTACACCATGAGCAGCCCATTCATGAGATGAGAGTCCAAGTCCACCTCGTTGCACTCGGTGCATTACCGGTGAATGCATGCATCTGTGGTGAATGCTTTCTGTATTTCATTTGATGCCCTAGAAGCCATAAAGCAGGGCAAATGCAGTGAACTGTGGCAGTAGTTAATTAACAACAGCCATGGCCATGCCACTAAACTAATGAACCCTCCTAAGTAGAGAAAGGATGGAAAGCCTAAGAGATCCACTGTTTTGTTGATGGCTAAAACGAATCAAATTAAAATTTTAGCATGGTAAAAACATAGCTAAAGCTAAATATTAGCAAAAATAATGCTATTTGGGTATAGAATTATCAAAATTTTGATAAATGATTTTTTTTTTGGGTGTGATATTGAATTTTATCGTTGGATTTTCATAGATGTTACGCTGACTGTACCGATACGAGTGACACTTAGATGAGAGAGAAAGGTAGGGAGAGGAGAAGAGAACGTGAGAGGTTGGGAAATGTGCCAGTGACTGTCACTCACATTCACGTCACTGAGGCGCCTAGGAAACAGTGTGTGACACAAGTGCTACAGTTGTAGGACACGCCATTCTACTTTGTCGACAACCTCTACACCCTTGATGTGTCATCGGACGGTCCTGATCACCAAAGGCCAATGATGCCGTTGCTGCTTTTGGGTCTGCATGCATGTGAGCGGTGAGACGAGATCTGTGGTGAAGGACATGGTGGTTATACAAGTGACCTGGATGTGAGTGCTGTGAACAGTACTCAACTCAACGTGGTGCAGCAGCGTCTTTGCTTTTGGCATCTATTCATACTTTTGTTTTTTTATCGGACGGTGAATGAAGATTAGTTTCTAATGTACTCACCGTAGACCTTTTGATCCGGAGAATCCATTTCACTTTACAAAAGCTAGCTAGGGCATTTACCATGAGTGCAATCAGGGACGGATACAGCTCATCATGTATCCTATTTCGTACCAGAGTTGGAATCGGGTATCCATTCATCCATCTCATATTCACTTCACGAGCCTTCGTTCGATCGATCAGACGAAAATTATATATTTTCTTTTGCACCCCTACATGATATTAGACAGTAGGGGGCAATCAGAGCGAACAATAAGAGACTAATCACTGAGATCTCGAAGAAAAAAAAACTCAGTATCCCCTATCTACTCAGATGCAGCCAACCCACCTATCTATTATCATGTTTCTAAGTGAAGTTAAAACAGAATTTCCTCATACCACCTGACAAAACAGATACAAACGGACGGATATCGCTTATCCCGTATCCTATCCCTTCCGTATTCGCTTAGCAAACCTCCGGTCGGTCGATCGGACGGATATTATATCCTCTCCGTTTGTACCCCTAGCTAGTATTTGCTTTGGTCTGGCTCATGCACACAGCATCCGCATTGGCTTTTTTAAATTTTTTAAAAAAGGCAAAATTGGCTATTTTTTAGTGTGAGATGGCATGACGTACCAAAAGATCAGAAATGTAGGAAACTAAAAAGGTGGGAGAAATGCCAAGATGATCATTGATCATTTTGCTAGGAAATTTCCAAATGTATTTCGTGCTGCTTCGGAGTCCATGCATGTATTCCAAGCGAGCCCTGAATTAGACGTGGATCTACTAATCCTAACAAGACAAAAACCGTAATTTTCGTCGCAATCATGTATGTTAAGCCTATTCGACACGTGCCTTCCAGGATTCATACAGCTATATATATGTGATTATGAGGTGCGATAAACCTTTGCGCCTGAGCTGGACTCCACAACGAGTAATCAAACTTGGCGATCAGGAGCATGTGCAAAGCTGAGATGCATGGGGTTTTCATCCTTGTCTCGATGATGGAGACACCATTATTCTTCTAGTATTTTTTTGTATCTCTTTTTGAAATAAAATAATAAAAATAGTCCCCTTAAACGTGAAGTGGCAAAAACGTCACCACTGTCGTGCGAAAATACCGCGATAGATCTACGACCTGCCGCTAACCTAGTCTGTGTGGTAGGAGTGCTATTTTTTTGCCATTTCATTCGTAGAAAGAGGGTAATTTTTGCTATTTAGCTTTTTAAAAAACCTACTAAATAGAACAAGAAGGATGGCAAGTGTAGAACGTGTGTGCATGGGCGGGCCACAGGAAAAGATTTGGGCGCTAATCTCACATCACCACATGCAAAAGTTTGATTTGGGTCCATGCCAACTTCCCCTGGTTATTCTCCTCCTTGTCTCGAGCTAAAAGGGACCCTAGCTTGGCCTTGAGAGATGAGACCTGCATGCCTATGTGGGTTGGCAGCTGTGTATGTGTAGTCTTTTCCCTCCTACATTTTAGCCTAAAAAAAGGCCATTTGATCATAAATGGACCATAAATCAGCTGTGTATGTGGCTAGGAACCAAATGGACCCAGTGGCGGACCTAGGATTTTACCACAGGGTATACCAAAAAAAATTTTCTTATACCATTCGGTAAAACCATATTCTAATTCGATAAAACCAAATACATTAAAGAACATGATAAGCCTTAAATTCAAAAATTAAGCTAGAAACGACGACAAATCTTGATATAAATTGTTCAAATGAAATACAAATAATTCGAAATATAGCCATAGAAAAGACTTACAATATTACTTGTTTATCCGCCGCTTTCTGAATGACATGAATGTCTCAATTATATCATCTTCATCAACTTGGAAGAAAATATCCCGCTCAATGAATGTGACTAGACAATCATCCAAAACACTATCACCTAGCTTATTCCTTGACTTTGTTTTCACTATAACCAATGCAGAAAAAACCCTTTCAACACTAGCAGTTGCCACCGGTAAAAGCAATATCAATTTGAGAAGCAAGTAAACCATATCATACACTTTATGCCTCTGTGTTTCAACAAGCTTAACTGACATATCAACAATGTTGTCTAGACCTTGGAAGCGATCATCTCATTGCATGTCATCAATATAATTATCAAGTTGCAATTCAAGTTTTAGCAAATCATTATTGGAGAAATCCTTAGGATAAAATTCACCAATCTACGCACCTTCCGTGCATCAAAAGAAGCAAAGGAGTGGGAAGGACTAAAGGTCGACATACAAGAGAGTAGCTCCATATTGATCTCATCAAACCGATTATCAAGCTCTTGACTAATTTGATCAATGACACCAATGTATACTTTCTTCCAAATGGTCATCATTTGTTTGGTTTCGCACGGGCATACCTTGCCGATTTTCCATAAGGCACATAAGCCCCATCCATAGCAGAACTTCAACATCATGTGTAATGCAAAAGAAGTGACCTCTCAAGAAAATTATCCCAACCATCGACCTCACCGTTGCATTCTACTCTTTGCCACATTAACAAGTGAGATTGCATTAAGAATATCTTGATCCCTTCTCTGCAAACACTCGGATAACTCATTTGTGTATCCAAGAATAACATACATTAAGTGCACAAAGAAAACGAACTCAAAGGTTTCAAATGCTCCAAGCACAAAATGTATCTTTGTCCAATCATCTTTATGTGAAATATCATCACCAAGATCAATGAGCACATCATGGATTGAGGAATACATAGTGATGATGCTACATATAGTTTTGTAATGAGAGCCCCACCGAGTCTCACCAGGCCTAGGCAAACCCATCTCTTGATTTAATCCACTCCCTGATTCAAGCTCACCACACTCTAGTGCTTTCTTGACATTCTCAAGCCTAGCATTTCGAAGCATACCATGACGCTTGCAAGAAACCCCAACAATGTTCAACAAGATAGATACATGATCAAAAAAGTCTTACAATCAAGATTTCTGGCAACTAAGCAACAAGAACTAGTTGGAGTTGATGTGCAAAGCAATGAATATAATACGCAGAAGGTGATTCTTGCATGATTAATGTTTTCAGCCCTTTAATATCTCCTTTCATATTGCTAGCCCCATCATAACCTTGACCTCTAATCTGAGTCATACTCAATCCATGACTAACAAGTAAACCTTCGATAGCTTCCTTAAGTGACAAAGAGGTAGTATCATCTACATGAACAACTCCAATGAAGTGCTCACAAGGCCTTCCAAGTTTATCAACATAACGCAAGCAAAGAGCTAGTTGTTCTTTATGTGATATATCACTAGACTCATCGGCTAAAATTGCATAGGGCTCATCACCAAGTTCTTCAATTATTTTCTTTCTAGTTTCTATGGCACAACAATGAATAATTTACTTTTGTATCTTTGGGCTAGTTAAAGTGCAATTACCTGGAGCATTGTTCAAGACATACTTGTTCACTTCATCACTATTTTCTGCAAGAAACTTCAACAATTCAATGAAGTTGCCTCTGTTGCTAGACTCTTCACTTTCATCATGTCCACGGAATGCCAATCCTTGATGCAAAAGAAACTTGATACATCTAAGTGAATATGTCAACCTTTTCTTGTAACGACGAAGATCCTCATCACCCACTTCTCAATGTGATAATCAATTGCTACCTTGGGATTCATAAAACCAATGTATCTCTCCGAAATGCATTGTGTGCCACGTAACCACTATGTTTGAGAAGTGCTTTGTTTCCTATATTCCAATTATTCCATCCATCAACAATAAATGTATTTGACCCAATACCTTTCTTGAACAAGTAGCATATAAAGCAAAATGCGTAATCCTTCTTTATACTATATTCAAGCCACTCATGATTATACATCCATGCTAAATTGAATCGACGAGGTTTGTCTCCAATATATCTTGATGGAAAATCATGTGTATAAGGTTTGCATGGACCTTTAATAATATATGCTCTTGGATTGCATCTTGATCATTAACATGATAACTTATAATGGGTTGCCTTTCACCGATCATGTGGAAGGCGATTGATGTCATAAACCGCGGCTTTGATGCGGGCGGTGGCGGTGACAGGGCGAGGCACAGGATCTTCAACCACCACTCTATCTTGCTCTTGATTACGCTCTTCAACCGGAGGTGGGGCAATGTTTGAAGCATTAATCACGCTTTCTTCTGTGCGTGTTTTTGAAAAAGAGACGCAATGTCTCCACTTCTCTTCATAATTGAACAATTCGAAAAAATTATGTAATGTAAGTATGACAACTAGCTAGGCATTATATCAAAACTCACATGCGATGATGGAATCATGTTACTATTAAAAACTCACATCGCCTTCTTTGATGGATTGATGCTAAATTGCGTAGTTGACTACTTGACTTGCTTAGCTACCACATTCACATTCCCAAATTCTAGTCATTCATCATGATGCGCATGATTGTTTGGTCATCTCCGGTATCAAATCAAATCCACGAGAAGAGCCCAACGAGTTAGTTGCTTCACCATGTTTGTTGCCTTTTGGTGGCCAATTCTCGGTTCTCGATGAATCGAATAGTGGAGATAAAATGTTAGTAACCCAAAATATCCTTTTGTTTTTTAGGACAAAACCAGAGTTGAGCCTATTTATGTTAGGAGTATTTTCAGTCAACACAATCGATATCCGAGAACAAAAATTAATGGAATAAAGTAGAAAAGGAAAGGAGGAAAAATTGCAAGGGTAGTGTGCAATGCAACTATGCAATAGAGAAGGCATCAAGCTAAGATACCTCATCAGGGACAATGATTACAACATTAGTAGAGTATTTGCATCCCCACCCGCTCCTAGTATGTGGGCGCCTAAACACCATAGTCCCACATGATTCAGGATTAACACACAAAAGGAAGCATTCAAAATGAAAACACATACTGAAGTCCAGTTCTCCAAATAGGTTCCTAAAAGCAGCCTAGTGGACTGGATATAGTGGCGGTCAAGATTTCCACATGGCTAAGAATTCGTTGATGAAAAATAGCCATAGTTTATGTAAAATAAGACTGATAGCATAGTAATTCTAACCATCATGTGGCAACGAACCAGCTCACGGCACGGCTGACTGCCACACACACTCTTGGATGCGTCCAGCCAAGTAGAAGAGAACCTTTGTTTTCACGGCGACAAGCAAGTGGTTGGAGATTCTTGGAAGAAGGGGAAGCTGTAAACGAGGAGACCAAGAGACCAAGACTCTGGAAACGGTTCAGACTTCAGAGAAAGGCGGCTCCAAGAGACCAAGACACGAGGAGCTAAGACACATACACCCTGTGGGTATGTGTGTATGACTGCTGGACCCCAGGGTATGCCGTGGCCCACCCGGCATACCCTGTGGGTCCGCCCCTGAATGGACCATAAATGTTCCGCCACGCTGAATTGCTGATGGCGCCAAAGCAGATTAATTAAAAAATGGAGGGGAATATGTGGACCATGCCCATGTCACGAAGCTATGGGCGCGGGAAAGCCTGGATCTCGGTCAGTTCAAATGGATAAGAACCTGCTGCACAGGGTCCATCCAGGAATGATTTTGTTTGAACGAGTGGTCGGTCGGTAGGGTTCGAATCCAGAGTTTCCCGCGGTTTTGTAAAGTTTTAATTTGTTCCAAATCCGGTGGATGCATATATTGCACGGTTGATGGTTTGCCAATGCCATCCTCTGTCGTCAGCTCATACATGCATCACGATCATACGGTCGTGTTATGTCTTCGTGCAATTCACGCACCAAGCATCGAGAGGTTAGCAGAAAGGAGAGCGAGAAATTAAGCGGTATATGGAACGCAAGAATTTAACTAAAATAGCATATCCCTATGATAATCCGTCCACAGTTCCGCACGACCCGGATGCGGTGAGACGAGCCAATTCGATGATCACGGCGACTTGCGTGAAGATTCAAGTACATCGTCGCACCGCGTGCTTGCTACCCATGACCTATGAGGTTGCACAGATTTGCAAGAGGCCTTCCCACATCTGGCCCTCTCTTCACTCAGTTTGATAGAAATAGTCTCTTCTCTCTCAAATTTGCAAAAATAGACATGGCTCCCACCGCGGCAATCCCATGAGGCGACACACGTCACCTAATGTAGTACCAGGCTGCATTACGTGCGTATGTACGCACGGGAAAGCACCACGCGCTGCGCATCTATACCGTAGTTTGTGGCCTGCTGCGGTATGCGAACACAGCAGGTGACTTGGGTACACACGTGTGGGGGCTATTTTTGCAAATTTAAGTGCAAATTTGCACACGTACGTGTCACACGAGAATGAGATACATCTGCTAAAATGAGGGAGGCGGGGGCCAAAAGCGCAGTGGACTCCATTTGCAATGCGTACGTGCTGCGTGCATCCGGATGATCACTCACCCGCGTACGTGCGTGCATGCATGCATGTGTACGTAGCCAAGAGAGGACGATATCTAGCTTGTTAATTATGATCCCACGATCCTAGCACTGCCAACCCAAAAAAAGGCAACTATAGCCCATCCCAGCACCTTACCAAAAGTATAAACAGAGGTAATGTGACATATACAGATGTACCGATACTACAGTAGTTTCATCGAAAATATGGTAAGGCCGCTTGCTCTGCCCAATGACAAGATCACTTGCAACGAATCACAAATAAATTCACTCAGCCTCTCTCAAGTTTCAGTGCAAGCTGCTGCTGCTAGCTGCTGCTAAGACCACCAGCGACCTAAGTACTCTGACTAAGCTGCTCCTGCTGTAGCTGATTTCACTTAGGGTGTGTTTGGTTCCCTGCATACCCCTAGCCTGGCTCGTACGGGTCATCCAGACTGAAGCGAGCCAGACTGTGTGGATGCAATATGGGTTATTTGGTTGACTGTTTCTGTTGAGCCAGGTTGTGCTGAGATGTTGATTGGTTAGGTGTGTATAAGGACATTGACAGCAAGCATAGATACAAGAGACGGTGGAAAGAAAATATTAGCATGGCTTTAATTTTGCCTTAATATATTCTAATAGCCCTCATTTTACCTTAACCTACTTTAATACTACCTAATATGTACTGATCATCTCTTAATAACGTCATTAGCAGAGCTTGCATCCGGAGAAACGGAGAAATTGGGCGTTCCTGCACAACTTGGCCCGAAGGCACGTTTTGCATTTACCCAATCAGGTTGTTTTGCACGTGCAGCCATCCAAACAAGCGAAACCAAACATATTATGTACCTGAGGAGCCTGACCCAAGCTTATGCACCCTACCAAACACACCCTTCGAGCATGTACAATGGTGTGACGTTAGTTGTGTGTAAGTCTTGACACGTAGAACACGAGATGATGTGAAGGAAAGAGGAGGAGCATGGAGAATCGAGTCGTCTCTTATGTTGTAGTCGACTGTAACACAAGAAACAAAAACACATTGTATATAGAAGAACTGTTTACAGAGATATGTAAAAAGACAATTTATTGTATAATCTGTCTTTAGTGTTGTCTATACATGATATGATTAGATACTATAAACAACAATTGTATAGCATTTACGTCGATTCTGCTCTACTAAGGGTATGTACAATGGTATAGACAGTTGTTGTCTATAGTAACTATTCATATCACCTGTAGATAGCACTATAGACAGCTCATACAATGAGTTTGTCTTTTCACTTGTCTTTATAGATGGCACAGTCTTTTAATGCTTTCGTGAAGTTAAGATATTTTCTCTTATTTCTAGTGATACAGTCGATTACAGAATTATAGATAATATATTTCTCTTTTTTTATTCTTTTTCGTTCATATTAGTTTAAATTCTAAATATCAGAGACCATAAACAGCTGACCTACTCATCGTATGTAATCTAAACATTTATGATACCATTACATGAGCCTATACACCGATACCATTTATGATACCTGCATTCTATGATACCTTTGTCACAGATTACAACCTGTATCAGATCACTGATAGGCTGGTGATAACCAACGCTTTCATTTTTTCCCTGTCTAATTTTTAGTGTCGTTACCCACTAAATACAAGCGCTATCCCCTTATAACATCGATGGATGTCCATTGTATTCCGGTAAGAGCAGGAAGTATCCCCCTCTAATGAAGCACATAAAAAACGATCTATGCTTATTCAAATACACATAACGATCCAGTCTGCTTGACGCCAGCTACAAACTATTATTTCAATACCATTTATCCAGAAAATCGTACTTCTCATGATTTTAGAGTTCTGGTTACTCCTATGTAACTAAACAAAATGTTTGTAAAACCGCATGTCGTAGTTGAAATTTACACATATCTTTTCTTTGTGCTCTGGTTTCCTTTCGTTTTGATACTCAAGATGTAACAAATTCACATCTAAAAAATGTCCTTCTTACTAAAATAACCGATTTATTAAACTCATGGCCGACAACGAACACATCAAAAAAATACATCAATCTCCTTGGACCTATCAACAGCCATATCAGTTCCAATTGGCTTAGGTTGGCTTCTAGTTTAGCGCAACTGATGCGCGTATTGCGCGGAATTTTGAGTTTTTCCTTAAATGACACATGTGGTGCACTCAAAACTTACGGCAAATCACCTACCGCGAACTAGACGTGCGGTAGGCCTCCTGCCGTGGGTTTTGAGCGCGGCACAAGTATCCTTTTTACCAATTCATTTATGAATGTGCTATTTTTGTTATTTCGTCACGGTGTCATTTTAGCCACAAAATTCATACATGTAGGCCCGACGTACTGCAAGCATTTTGAACTTAGGTTGGGTCTAAGCTCATGCTAAGCTGTGGCAGCGGCCACGGGCATTGCCATGAGCAAGCGGTTGCGTGCCTCCTCATCATAACAATCCAGCACGCGTGCACAAGATAAGGGAATCGGGAGCATTGCAGAGCTTGTGTTGAGAGTTGTTTGAAGGAAAAAGGGCCAAGGAGAAGAAATCTCTAGCGAATTCTTACCAAATAAACATCTGTTAGTCACACTAGAATCATCTGCTATAGGAGGGGAAAAATTTGATTCCATCAGCCGCTAAATCCATTGACAGAAGAAAAATCAACGGCCTCGACCAATTCCTTCGCCGTAGCTAGCCAGACGCAACCGTGCTTTTTCTTTTCCCGTCCATCTCCCCGGTCTAATCAGCCCAACCCAGCCGAATATTCCAAACGAGCAGTGCACCTCACCAACGATACCCTGCTTCTAGCAACGTGCGTGTCCTGACAGAAACGGACGGACGCGACGCGACGCGACCGGTCGAATCCTCCCGTGTACTCGAATCATTTGCAGTGAGCAGCCACGAATTTTCCGCGCACCGGACAAGGTGGACCTTTTCCGACGTTTTTGCATGTACGTCCGAGCAACATTGCTTTCGATTGCACGATCTCGTGCGTCGATTACACCTAATTAGTATTGCACGATCCCGTCCGAGCAACATGAAGCAATATAAGCATTTTATTGCGGTATACCTAATTAGTTGGATGATTTTTTTTTTCTAATTTAATGTGAATTTATGTTCTTTTAGGTGAAATAAATAGATTACAATGATTATGTGTGACTGTACAAGGATAGAGTGTCAGTAACATCTTCACATTACATAAGCTATGAGCACATCCAAATCTGATCGAATTGAGTAGATATTCGATTTGCGTTCGTATTTGTGATGACATTCGATTAGTATTTGTATTCGAGCATATTCGAATTCATATCTGTATTCGATCCGTTTTCACTCCTACTTGACCTAGCTTTGATGTTGATTGAGATCTTGTCACCAGTATACACTGCTACAGAGAGGATCGCCATAGACAGCTCCAAACCGTAATCACAAACGGTTTTTTGACCCATCCGAATCCATGTGTCTATAATAACAGACGGTTATCACAGACAGTTTAATTGTGAGCCGCCTGTGAAAAGTCACAACACAGACAGATATTTGTTGAAAACGTCTATGAAGGCCTACTATCACAGACGGTTTCCACTAAAAATCGTCTGTGATAGGTAGGATATCACAGACGGTTTTTGATAGTAGCCGTATGTGATATGTGACATATCACAGACGGTTGTTGGTAGTAGCCGTCTTTGATTGGATAGATATTATAGCCGGGTGTTAGTAGTAGCCGTCTTTGATTGAATACATATCACAGAAGGTTGTTAATAGTAGCCGTCTGTGATTGTATAGATATCATAGACGGTTAGTAAAAATAGCCGTCTGTGATAGCATCATTCACAGATGGTTTATTCCACAAAAGCGTCTGTGATGGTTCGTTCTATACCTAAATATTTTGATTTTTCGGCTAGCCTCAGGTAATGCTAGCCATACCCTCTGAAAACAAGCAAGCAGAAAACAGATATATCACAATTGATTTGATATAGAACAACTCGAAGTGATTTACAAACTCAATATTAATTACAAAGTAATTTGATTACAACTCAAAGTGAATTACAATAAATCGGTGTCGCCGGGGTGAAACTCTCCATTCTGTTTAATGATCTCCCCCCATGATGAAGGCGGCGAGTAGTCCTCGAACGTCCATGAGTATGTCCAGATGGATGGGACTTTTTGGTATTTTCATGTCCTGACGCTAGCAAAAGTAAAGTAGTAAATATATATATTTAAATTCATAATTACGACATAATATTGCGAGATTGACTGACAAACCTTTGGATCCTTCGTCTTAGCCCTCGTGATTTTCAACATATGACGACAAACATAGAATGCACTAAGTTGCCTTATTGTAGTTGCTGGTGACACTACAAAAATAGAAGTGTGATATAGGATATAGGTATAGTCAGTTCGAGAGGCCGGGTTACGAAGTGTGATATAGGGTTATTGTGCTGTAGCGGGTACCGGAAATCGCATCCTGTGTTGCAGTGTGGCGCCCGGTTCCTTGTGTCCTGCCATTGGCAACATAGGCGCTAAACGACCAATGTGGTGTAATGTTGTATCGGAGACCAACGACATTCCGAGGGAGAACATTATGAGTTTGTGAGACGCCTTAATCTTCTTCGATTTGGCCTTAGTACCTCGCGTGCTATTTGTCTTCCTAGAAGATGACTCGACACACTTTTATTGTTTCTTGGCGGGCCGTCTCCACTGCACGGATACGGAGGCCTTCTGATGTGTGGGTTGAGGTGGAGTCATCGAGGCATAGTCGTGTGGATATCACGACACTGCAAGGTCTAGGGCAATGTCCCTCTTGGGACACTAGATAAAAGTGTGTAAGGCATCTCGTAGTGTTATGATGTCTTCGTTCGGGCGCTTCTCTAGCGGGACAGCAATGAAAGTATCATGTACCATATCCACCTGGACCTTGGTGTAACCCTGTCCCGGTTGGGCATTGTGCACCACTATCCTTTCTTGGTATGGAAACACCACCCCCCGCCCAGCCTCAACAGAAATGGACCCAACCAGCCTCACTTGGAACTTGCAGGGCGTGGGAACCTATAAAATGATATACAATTAGCTAAGTCGTCCTACAGGTATATCTTTGGAGAATTCCAGAGATGTATATTACATGGATGAGGTCGATAGGTAATTGGGCATCACCAAGTTCAGAAAGTGTAGCGCGTGGACGCGACACTACTCTGATGTTGAGGGGGACTGGCTCCCAAAATCACCAGGGCGTCTTGCTACCGGTTGATAAGTTGATTCATTTGTTACTGCAATGATGTTATCTATGCTTGAAATTGTGCAGTAATCTGTGCAGTAAACTCCGCTTTCCAATATTCCTCACGCTCATCCTTGGATCTCTTCTGACTCCTATACGCCTCAGAGTTGTGTGAGAATCCATGCTTCCAAGGTACATAAACCCCAAGGCCTCCCGTGCGACCAGGGTGCTCCTTGTTTCCCAGGGCCGTGGATAGTATATCCTTCTCCCTGACTGCTTCGAAGAAGCCCTGAGAAGATTGGGTACTCAATGTTTGCTGCAAGAGGCTATCATGTTATTTTAGACCCTACGAAGTTATAGACTTATTAACAACTAGGTAGTTCGATATATCTTACCATGCATTGGGACACTCCCTCGTCTGCTAGGTTCGTGAAAGAGATGGCGCCCGACGACGTGGTTGAGGCCCTCGCTCTTAACTAGTTTCGGGTACGCTCGTATGTGATTCTGGTAAATAGCGGGGAGACCTCCGACTAGATTGCCACGTCGTCCTCACCATCCATCGCGGGATTTTACCGCGCTCCTAGCGTGTCTAGTCCGTGGGGTGAATGTTTTGTGCCTAGATAGCCTTGTGTGCTGCACTTTGCCGCTGAAATTTATTCGTCGTCTTCATCCGCACAAAGGCTTCCCATATATCCGATGACACGAAACTATACTTCGTGTAGGGCGTCCGATCCTTGTTCACGTACTCCGTGATATGCTTACTCTTAAAAGTCTTCCAAGCATATCCCATCGCGAGGAACGCCTGCCGTCGTACTTGTTTGTAGAATTCCAGTGGGATCTCGAACGACGTTGTAATTTCAGTCCATAGCTGCGCTTTCTCTACGTCCGTTGGATCCTTCCATTTCTGTATGGTGATGGGGACCTGCTCCTTTGCTAGTATACCACAGGTGGTCCGGAATACCGCCACTGCTTTCTTGGGATATTTCTCTGGCATGTCGCTTAGGTACCACTTTCCTCGGGGATCCAGATGCATTCGGCGGCGTCGATGATGGTGGCGAAGACAGTGCGAATGCTATCTCGCTTACTTGTAATCTCGCAAGATTAACAAATCAGTACTGCATCAATAAATGATATTACTGCAAGATCAACAAATCAGTACAGTATCAATCAGGATAAATACTCAAAAGGTAGAACTTTACAACAAAATACATCATCAATTGAGAGTTCATGATTAATATTTCAATTGACAGGAATATAAACAACGACCGAACAAAAATCACTATGAACAGAAGCTACCAACAGAATGGAGCCAAATGACCAGACAACATCAACATAATGAAACAGAGGGATCTGATGAGCATGAATAACATAACACAATATTAGATAATCCAATACGATGAGCTCGTACCTCCCATAACATTACTAAGATTAGCACAATCTGAAACATCTACTAGCACAATCCAAAGCAGTGGGCTCATACTTTGACGAGGGGTGTGGACGAGAGGGAGTCGAGGTCGGGGGAGCGAGGCATCGTCGAGCTCAGGGGCGTCGTCGTCGAGGTCGGGGGTCACAGAGGGAGGACACCGGCGTGGGGAGGAGATCGGGGGTTGTAGAGGGATGACGACAGAGTAGGGGAGGAGGACAATGCGGAGAGAGGAGGTTCGAGACGAACACGGGAAGTACGGGTGCCGGGTAGGCGAGTGAGCTCTGATGAGTAAGGACGCAAATTAACCCTAGCGGGCCCTACTCATAAATGCATATCACAGATGGTTCTTTAAAAGAACCGTCTGTGATAAGCTCTATGGTCGTAAGCTTTACTACGACCACCACCTGATCGTAAGCATATCACAGACGGCTCTATTGCAGGACCGTCTGCGATAAAAGAACATATCACAGACGACTATATTTAAGAACCGTGTGTGATAAGAAAGCTACGACCACCACTTGGTCGTAAGCATATCACAGACAATTCTATGCCAGGATCGTCTACGATAAGCAAGCATATCACAGACAGTTATATTTAAGAACCATGTGTGGTAAGTATCACATACAGTTCTATTATGGAACCGTCTGTGATGCTCATCGCGTGAATTTTTGGATGCGTGCGCGGGAGGCAAAATATTTTAGCGCCTTAGGAATCGTTTGTGCTACATATACCACAGACGGTTTGTTCCAGTAAACCGCTTGTGATAGTTCCTTATATAGCTGAAAAATATTCTATTTTTCAGCAAGTCTAAGGAAATGCTAGCTATGCCCTCGAAAACAAGAAAGCAGATACAATCACAGATTGAATAATTTCTTAATTAGTTCCTTAATTACATGCTGAGTTTCTTAAATAGAATGGAATAATTTTTCAAATAGGTGTTCCCCGTGTGTGATCATTCCAATTGGCTATTTTGTTTGAAAAAAATAGCCATTCACGATGATCGAAGCGCATATAGCTAGCTTCCTCACTAGGTTCTTCCTCGAGCCTAATGTCGTCTCCAAAAGGAGGTAACTCGCCAAATTGATTGCACTCTTCCTCATCCACGACATTCTCAACTCCGACAATTCTTATTTTTCCATGAAGAACTAAGCGGCGGTTCTTATTTGTCGTGTCCTTTACATAAAAAACTTGAACAACGTGCTTAGCGAGTATGATTGGTTCGTCCTTGTATCCGACACATTTGAGATCCACAGTAGCGACGTTGTACTTGTTGACATTCACACCCTGTGGAAGTTTATCCTAATGGCTTCTAAATAGGGGGATCTTGAAAAGTACGCAGTTGAGCTCCCAAATCTCCTCTACAAACTCATATTAGGAGCTCAACCCAGCGGTATTGAACTGCTCATGAAACGCATCTATTTGGACACCGCTGTTTTGGACTATGATTTTTCTATCCTGAGCTGTCGTATAAAATGTGTACCCATTTATGTCGTATCCTTGCCATGTCACAATTGTAAATTTGAACCCTTTTGCCAATCTTGGCAGCATATCATCACTTGATGATGGCCTCCTAGTGAAACACACCTTTAACCATTCGTTGAACCGGCGGTTGTACTCTCTTGTGATCCAAACCTCCGACCAGCCTGGATTATGTTGGTGTATCATGTCTTTGTGCTCGTGGATGTACGGGGACACTTGGGTCATATGTTGCAAGACTGTGAAATGGGCTTGAGCGTACGCATCAAAATTGGGAGTGATTGCTTTCCTTTCGATGGTCTCGATACCCTCCAGCCTCCCCTCATGACGAGATAGAGACATACCTATCGGTTCCACCTGAGCCATGTAGTCGACGCAAAACTCAATGACCACTTCGGTTGCATAACCTTCGATGATGCTGCCCTCAGGCCGAGATCGATTCCGTATATAGGACTTGTGAATTCCCATGTACCTCTCGAACGGGTACATATGACGTAGGAACACATGGCCAGATATATTTATCTCTTTCACAAGGTGAACAATGAGATGGACCATGATATCAAAAAATGACAGAGGAAAATACATCTCAAGATGACATAGAGTCATCACCACCTCAGCCTGCAGAGCATTTAGTCCTTCGGGATCGACGACCATCTGAGCAATTGAGTTAAAGAAATAACACAGCCTTATGATTGCCACTCGGACCTTGTTCGGTAAAATACTTCTAATTGCAACAGGAAGCATTTGTGTCATCAGCACATGATAATCATGAGACTTCATACCAATAATTTCAAATCTTAAATAGAAACAAGTTTATTCATGCTGGCAGAGTAATCGAACGGAACTTTCACATCATGTAAACTCTGGCACAATTCCTTTCTCTTGGCCTTGGACAAAGTGTAGCAAGTTGGGGCAAGGTACGTTCGTCCTTTATTAATCTCTTTCGGTGCTAACTCGGTCCTTATGTTCATATCAACCAAGTCACGCCGTGCGTTGACACCATCCTTCGTTTTGTTATGAATGTTCAGTAAGAGACCAATCAAGCTATCGTATACATTCTTCTCCACGTGCATGACGTCGATGCAGTGGCGAACTTCCAAGTGTTCCCAATAAGGTAAGTCTGAAAAAATTGATCGTTTCTTCCAGATGTTTTTCTTCTCACGGGTCCTCAATTTACGTCCCTTTCCAAGCACAACATCGATATCCTTAACATATTATAGACCTATTTTCCTCTAAAAGCCCTTGGAAGTTAACTGTCCTCTTTATTTCCGTCGAATTATTTCTTTATCTTGCGATATGGGTTATACCTGGAAAGGAACCTACGGTGATGCATGTACACAGTTTTGCGCTCGTTGTTTAGCCACACACTCTCGGTATCATCTAAGAAGTGCAAACTTGCTTTGGCTCCTTTTGTGCTGAACTCCGATAGGTTATTAAGGGCAGAAAAATCATTGATGGTGCAGAACAACATGGCGCGTAAAGTGATGTTCAGTCGTTTGTACGCATCCCATACCTGTACCCCTTCATTCCACAGTGTCACAAGACCTTCCAATAATGGTGCTAGGTACATATCAACATCATTTTCAGGTTGCTACGGCCCTTGGATAAGTAGTGACATCAAAATATACTTCCGCTTCATACACAACCAAGGAGAAAGGTTGTACATATATAGATTCACGGGCCAGGTGCTATGTCGGCTGATCATGTTACCGAAAGGATTTATTCCAACTATACTCAACCCAAACCTTATATTCCTCGGTTCCGCACAGAAGTCTTCGAAGCTCCTATCAAAATTTCTCCACTAGGCAGAATCAGCAGCGTGTCTTATCTTTCCATCTTTCTTACGCTCCTCCGAGTGCCAACGTAGCAATCTTGCCTCCTTTCGGTTCACAAATAAACGCTTTAAATAGGGAATTATAGGCAAATACCACCACAACACCTTAGCATGAAGTCCTTACTTTACCTCAATTCCCTCGCCTCATCGGACTGATTTCTACGCTTGTATCGAGATGCTTTGCACACCGGACATACATGCATGTCTACATACTCTTTACGGTAGAGGATACAATCGTTCAGGCATGCATGTATTCTTTCTACTCCCATTTCTAGTGGACAAATAACCTTCTTGGCTTGGTAGGTGGTTTTGGGCAACACGTTTCCCTCTAGAAGGATGTCCGCTAGGAGACCTAGTAATGCTGTGAAACTCTTATCGGACCAAATATTGCTTGCACCGTGACTAGTCTAAATTGTATACTACTTTTTGAAACCGCTTCAAATCTGTAGGACCGGAAAGGCGACTAGGGGGGGTGAATAGGCGCTTTCACAACTTTCTCGTCTAAAGCAAATTCAACACGAACTTTACTCCTTTAGCTATGGAAGCTAAGAAGATCAGTAAGCACACAGCGGAAGCCTTGTGCTGAATTCGACAAACCCCGACAACCACAAGACACAAAAGTGGAGACTTAATCTCAAAGGGTTGATCTGGGCACAGCGGTCCGACCGCTACTAAGGGCGGTCGATCGACGTTCAACCAATGATCCGACCAAGCAACTAACTGGCGGTCGGACCGGTGGACAGCGGTTCGACCCGTGAGCAGTGATCGCGAATATATGGGCGGTCGGACCGCCGTTGAAACACCGGTCGGACCGGTAGAGTCCAGTACTGAAAAATCCTACCCAAATCCAAAACGAAATTTGATCCAACTTTTGATTCAACCAATGAAACTTGACCAAATTTCGAGCACACCTCCCTAATGATATTAGAGACCTATTTCTAGCGACGATCCTTCCGATCCACTTCGCAGAATCGATCTCTCAAGGATTAAACAAAGAAGTGCACAAACCCTAGAAATATGAAAAACTTTGATTCAAGACTTGCTAGTGGGGATTGATGGTCTAGATGATTCTAGGAGTATTCCCACACATCAAAGCAAGACAAAGTGGGTCAAAAGACCAAGTAAAAATCCTTGAATCAAGGAAGCACGAAATTCATTCAAATGAGAGAAGAACACAAAAGGGGAGACAAAAGATCTCACAAGCAAGCATCACAAGATTGATTGATCTCACAAGATGCTTACAAAGCCACTCCAACAAGGAGGACAAGAGCTCACCCAAGGAGCATACAATCTCTCCCTCTCTTCCTCTCCAAACCCTAACCCTAGAAAAGCAAGGGGGGAAACCAAATGAATGCCTCAAGAGGGTTTTACATCTCCCCCTTCTATTTATAAGAGAGGACTAGGGTTTCACATTTGGGACCCATTCACACATGGGACCCACACACTAATCTGTTGAAGCAATTGCCTGCTTCACCACGTGTAGGTTGATCAGCGGTTCTCATCGACGCCAAGCCTCTCCTGTCCGAATCCCATCGGAACCTCCCAGAGACTCGCACCGATATCCGCACCGCCTGATCCAACCAAATGCACCGAACCACCCGTTCGATCCATCTTGCCCATTCTGCACCATGCTTGAGTCACACGACCTCACCCGGTATCCATGATCGTTCTGGACCTCAGCTCTCCAAGCGTAGTCCCGATCCACTCACCGTTGACGTTGTTGACCTGCAAGTCACCTGCACAGCAATAGACAAACAAACCGTTTCCGGGAACAAGTTCTTCACAACTTGACCCACGTTAGCTCCGCAATGCAATATACATCAATAAAGCATTGATAACCAAACAATAAACCCAAACAACACACATCAATGCGAACTTGGCTCACCTCCAAGTCAATGCCGTCGGCCGCCCACGGGCGGTCGGCCGATATCGTTTGATCGGACCGCTCCCACAACGGCGGTCGGACCGGTCAAAAAGACTTAGCCAAAATTCCAGCTTGAAAATCCGAAACCTTCTGGAATTTTTAACTCAATAGAACTTTTGACTGGGAGCTCTAAAAATGATGAAACCACATCCAAGAGACTCTCCTCACCTGCCTACACAACCTATTTTTGGCTTAGCTCCAAAAGCCAATTTTAGGTCAGGCCGGTCCGACCGGCTACCACTGCCGGTCCGACCATCCCACGGGCGGTCTGACCGCCCAACACCACCGGTCAGACCGCCTGTGGTCTGACAGCATGAAGCAAACCCCGAAAACGCGAGATTTTGCAAACCAACAAAGCCATTGCCAATTAACTCATCATCCTGAGATCGTGCACATATCCTCACGATATCCACAATCTCCCCCTTGATGAACACATTGGCAATTTCCAAGAAAATGTGGTTTTTCAAATTTAAAAGTAAAAATCGCCGTTTTTGCATAAAGGCACAACTTGGTCCATAAGCAAGAAAAAGCTTAGGAACCGACCAAGTCGGGCTTCGTAATAGTACAGCAAGTGAGATAAAGCAATGAACGCACAAAAGGATTCAAATTCGTAAGATGGCCAAAAATCTCACTAAGGTCCATATGAAAGACAATATGTTCTATTTGACCTTTGATCATTGTGAGTCTTCTTGAATTGCAATTCAAATCAGAAAAAGGCAATAAAACCCAGAGACTCAACTCACTATGATCACAAATTTTCAAAAGGTTCACAAAATTTTTTGTGTGTGTGTTCTTTATGTATGAAACCTTCAGAAACCAAAAGCTCCAAAGCAAAGATTTTCTTCAATCCTTCTCCCCCTTTGACAATGAATTCATCAAGATGCATGGGACAAGAACGAGCAGAAAGAAATGACTTTATTTTTAAAATTTAACAAAAGGAGACATGACCATTATCTATGTAGACAGTACAAGACATATACCAAGCCATATAAAGAGAAGACGCTATATTCAATCATGGCAAAACATGTACTGCAAAGCTAAAACCAAAATAGCAGCAATCTGAGATTAAAAGAATTAAAATCATGAAAGGTTGCTCAATGTCAAAATTTCACTAAAAGCAACCAATAATGAGTCAAGCCATGTCTATAAGCAAAAAGAGACTCAAAACAAGAACTGAGGCATTTTGAGCATTAAGAGAATTCTTTTGAAGCAAAGCTCAAGCACTTAGCCCTTTTTGGGCAATTTTTCCTTTTTCTTTCCTTTCCCTTTTTTACTGTGCTAGATCTCAAGCCTTGTCGCGACCATCTCAAGCGATAAGCTTAAAAGAGTGGTCTAGGTCATCCAAAACTCCCCCTGAGTTCATGCCTAGTGCAATGACAAGCCGTCTCATGAGAAAAGATTGGTGAGATCAGTTTTTTCGCACAGAAAATCTCATTTTTTATTTGCTTGACTTAAGAAGATAAAAAACTCATTTTTCATCTCAAAATAAGTTCAAGACTCAATTCAACCTATTTGACATGGCAAGAATCATAAAAGGATCACTAGAGCAAAACTAGTCACAAGATCCAACAAGACATGATTCGATTCAATTTGCTCACAGATATAAAGCTAGCAAGGCAAAAGCTAAGCTAAACAAGAAGAGCCATAAAAGAAGTCTAGCAGACTATCACTTGATATGACAAGGTATAGAGTATGAAATCAAGCCATACAAGGATAATAATCAAAGCTCCACAAGATTTTATTATGCAATGCAAGACATTTGAAATAAAAATGCATTATGATACAATGAATGCAAAAAGAGCAAATTCCCTCAAAACATCCAAGCCTCAGTATTGGGATTTGAGATAAAAGTTCTAGGAGTCCAGTACTGAGATGGATGAGGCCTGGGAATAGCAAAAGAAGCAGCAGAAAAATGATTAGGCACAAAATCATAAGAATGCCCATGAGCACCACCTGGACCTCTCCAAAACGATCTACCAAAAGGTCGATACTCCCCCTGTCTAGGTGCTACCCGTGGTCTATCCTCACGATATTCAAGACCAAACTGCTGCCTGGACCCACCAGAAGAGTCGACAGAGTTCTCTACAAACCTAGGCCTATAAGTGATACGCTGAATAGGCTGCCCGGCTCTAGAGACTACAGCTGAAGAAGAGACTCCTCTAATGGATCTCAAAGTGCTCATCCTCTTTTTCCTCTCAATCTTTTCTCTCCGGAAGCAAAACTCAACCGTGTGGCCCTCTTTCTTGCAGAAGGTGCAATGGTACTTGACCTTTTGAGGGGTCCGCATGGTGAGATGAAGCACCTTTCTTGCTAAAAAGAGATTGAGCAGAACCTACAGCTTTAGGAACAACCTTTGAAGTCAAAGAAGGTTCTTGCTCAACCAAACCACTTTTCACAACTCTAACAATCTTTGGTGGAAGATTCTTGGAAAACTCTAGGGACTTAAAACCTAGTCCACTGTTTTTCACACTCACCTTGGATTGATCTAGAATCAAGTTGAGCTTCTTTTTCCCACTAGAAAACTTCTCAAGAGTCATTTTGAGGTAATCGTTCTCTTTTGCCAAAACTCCACAATTGGAGCACTTTTTAGAATCGATTTCCTCAACATGTTTGCTCTTAAGAAGATCCACTTCCACTTTAAGAGCCTCACAAGACACACAATAGGACTCTCCAATCCTATTCAACTGCTCCTTAAATTTGATTCTAAAAGCCTCTTGTATCTTACCAATAGCAGTTTCAATTTCAAAGATGCAACATACAAGAGGAAGAATCAATAACTTTCTTTGAAGCAAGAAGAGACATGGATCTTTCAATTTTAGCTTTCTTCAAGGGTCTTGTTTAAAGCTTCAATCTCAATTGTAAGCTTAGGGCAATTTTCACAAGAGGCAATTCTAGAATAAGCAACCATTTCACCATCTCTTGCATTTTAATTCGATTATTCTTACAATGAGAACAAGTGTGACTAGCATCAAATTTTTGCAATTCTTTTAAAGAGCTCTGCAGTTTCAATTCTAGCAAAGCACAATTTGAGCAAGTTAAAGGAATAGCATCTAAAGCAGTCACACCAAGCGGAATGGCATCCATGCAAACAGAACTAGACTTGAGAGATTCTAGTTCAGAAAGAGCATTTTCTAATTGTTTTTCAACAGAGGAATGAGCATTATTCAAGCTTGACAATTCATTAAGCAAGCTAGAGCATGAATCACAGAAATCATCAGGATTAATGGATTTGAGCCTAACCACTTCTAGGTTCAAATTATCAATCATAGTATCCTGTTTCTTGATCACTTTAGCTTGCTTATGCGCTTTTGTTCGCAAGCACTAGAGCCCTTTTCATGTCAGGAAGTGAAGGGCATACCTCATCGGGATCACTAAAAGGATCCTCGCTGTTGGAGAAGTCGCTGTCGTGGTTGTTCTTAGCCATAAAGCACATGCCAGTGAAATCACGTGCCTTCTTCTTGCCACGGGAGTCACTCTCGTCGTCCTCCACCTCCGAGTCCACATCATCCATGCTCACATCTTCTAGAGCTTCAAGGACTCTACCGACAAACTTGCGATAGTTTGTCTTCTTGGACTTAGCATCCCTCGCTTGAGGATGTCTTTGTGACTCCTTCTCCTCCTTGCCCTTCAGCTTGGGGCATCTAGAGCGAATGTGGTTGAGCTCACCACACTCGAAGCATGTGATAGGGCCACCTCTCCTCCTACTCCTCACATTGTTGTAAGCTCTCGTGAATTTAGAGGATAGCAGGCTAAGTCATCTTCAGTAGTCTCTCAAGTTGCTCATCGCTCAAAGAATGCAAAGGCATAAAGAAAATCCAGATAAGCTAACATTAAAGGAATCAAAGATATCTACCCTCGATTTGTCGACCACTAAAGCCATCGGCTCGTGCGTGGTGAGACGCGAGATGAAATCAATCTCATGCGCCTTCAACCTCGAGTAAAGCTTATCCATGGTAAGCTCACTCATGATGTTGTTGTCATTGATGGCGTGATCTTCATCCCCGCACCTTCACATCCAAAGCACCCAACAGGTTGGCGGCATTTTCGACTCGTAAAATACATGATCAACAATACGGAGATCATGAAGAATTTTAGAAAATCTCCCCACACTCATCTAAAGATTCACCGTGTCTTTGCTCGATCTTGAGTATGCTTTCTTAAGTCGGTTCTGTCTCACTTCCTTGATCGCAGTGGACCCTTCATGATAATCACAAAGAGTCCGCCGATCTCATGAGCAGACAAAGAAATGAGCGACACGCCAAACTCCGATCGACTAAGGCCTTGAATCAAAAATTCGAGCCCCGCTGTTGTTCTCCACATCCGAGTGATCAAATTGTCATCTACCGCACGACATAAGGGTTTTTCACCTTAAGCCAAATCGCGTGCCCTTGAGCCTCGATGTAGGCCTCCATTCGGACCTTCCAATAAGCAAAATCAACTCCATCAAAAACATGTGGCCTGATTGAATATCGCTCAGTCGCCATGGCTCCAAAGACCGGTTAAGATCTATAGCAAAGAGCTAACCGGCTCTGATACCACTTGTAGGACCGGAAAGGCGACTAGGGGGGGTGAATAGGCGCTTTCACAACTTTCTCCTCTAAAGCAAATTCAACACGAACTTTACTCCTTTAGCTATGGAAGCTAAGAAGATCAGTAAGCACACAGCGGAAGCCTTGTGCTGAATTCGACAAACCCCGACAACCACAAGACACAAAAGTGGAGACTTAATCTCAAAGGGTTGATTCGCACAAAGCGGTCCGACCGCTACCAAGGGCGGATCGACCGACGCTCAACCAATGGTCCGACAAGCAACTAATCGGCGGTCGGACCGGTGGGCAACGTTCGACCCGCAACAATGGCTCGAATATCTGGCGGTCGGACCGCCGTTGAAACACCGGTCGGACCGGTAGAGTCCAGTACTGAAAAATCATACCCAAATCCAAAACGAAATTTGATCCAACTTTTGATTCAACCAATGAAACTTGATCAAATTTCGAGCACACCTCCCTAATGATATTAGAGACCTATTTCTAGCGACGATCCTTCCGATCCACTTCAGAATCGATCTCTCAAGGATTAAACAAAGAAGTGCACAAACCCTAGAAATATGAAAACTTTGATTCAAGACTTGCTAGTGGGGATTGATGGTCTAGATGATTCTAGGAGTATTCCCACACATCAAAGCAAGACAAAGTGGGTCAAAAGACCAAGTAAAATCCTTGAATCAAGGAAGCACAAATTCATTCAAATGAGAGAAGAACACAAAAGGGGAGACAAAAGATCTCACAAGCAAGCATCACAAGATTGATTGATCTCACAAGATGCTTACAAAGCCACTCCAACAAGGAGGACAAGAGCTCACCCAAGGAGCATACAATCTCTCCCTCTCTTCCTCTCCAAACCCTAACCCTAGAAAAGCAAGGGGGGAAACCAAATGAATGCCTCAAGAGGGTTTTACATCTCCCCCTTCTATTTATAAGAGAGGACTAGGGTTTCACATTTGGGACCCATTCACACATGGGACCCACACACTAACTGCTGAAGCAATTGCTCGCTTCACCACGTAGGTTGATCAGCGGTTCTCATCGACGCCAAGCCTCTCCTGTCCGAATCCCATCGGAACCTCCCAGAGACTCGCACCGATATCCGCACCGCCTGATCCAACCAGCTGCACCGAACCACCCGTTCGATCCATCTTGCCCATTCTGCACCATGCTTGAGTCACACGACCACACCAGATCCATGATCGCTCGACCTCGGCTCTCCAAGCGTAGTCCCGATCCACTCACCGCTGACGCCGCTGACTCGCAAGTCACCGCACAAAGAATAGACAAACAAACCGTTTCGGGAACAAGTTCTTCACAACTTGACCCACGTTAGCTCCGCAATGCAATATACATCAATAAAGCATTGATAACCAAACAATAAACCCAAACAACACACATCAATGCGAACTTGGCTCACCTCCAAGTCAATACCGGTCTGACCGCCCCACAGGCCGGCCCCGCCGATATCGTTTGATCGGACCGCTCCCACAACGGCGGTCGGACCGGTCAAAGACTTAGCCAAAATTCCACTTGAAAATCCAAACCTTCGAATTTTTAACTCAATAGAACTTTTGACCGAGCTCCAAAATGATGAAACCACATCCAAGAGACTCCCTCACCGCCTACACAACCTATTTTGGCTTAGCTCCAAAGCCAATTTTAGGTCAGCCGGTCCGAAGCCACCACCGCCGGCCCGATCAGTTCCACGGGCGGTCCGACCACTAACACCACCGGCCGACCGCCTCGTGGTCTCGACAAAGATGAAGCAAACCCCGAAAACGCGAGATTTTGCAAACCAACAAAGCCATTGCCAATTGACTCATCATCATGAGATCGTGCACATATCCTCACGATATCCACAAAATCAAGTATCTTTCGATCTGCACCGGGTTGGTAAACATCTTTAGATTGTCACAATCAATGAATGGGCAATACATAAATTCTATCCCCTTCTTCAACATATCTTGCTCGGCAGCTCTTATAAAAGCATGCACGCCATCAATGTACTCTTCACTCACATGGTTCTCAACATACATCCAGCTTCGGTCCATCTGCGCTATGTATGTAACAAATTAGATTAATGCACGCAACTACGTACTCTTTCTATTGACCAATCATACTACAAATTGAATAGCGATTAACCCAATGTAAATATAAAGGATTACAGATCGTTACCCTTAGAGCTCACCACGAAGATCCCAAATATCATGTGTGATCTCTTCCTATTGACCAACCTCTCTTTCTTCCTCCTTTCCTTCTCCTCCCTTCCTTCTTCATTTGACATAGTCAGAACTGAGGCTTACTATGATGTAAATAGTATTATTTTACATAATACAGGATAAGTCAATGTATATATACATGCTGCACATTGTTATATTGTAAATCTTAACTGCCAATAATCTCCTTTGATGATAAACCTAGCTATCATCGATCTATCTAGATTATAATGCATATAATTAGAAGCAAATACTAACCTTAGATCACCCACAATAAATAGGTTTGCAAGCACACTTGCAAATCTACGATATTTAATTCTTCCACTAAACGCTAAAGAGTGGCCGCCTCCTTCAAAGTACCAGATATCGTAGATAGATCTCACTATAGACAAATCTGTTCGAGTCGGGCGATCGATATTTAATTGCACATATCACGCATCGTTCTTAAAAAGAATCGCTCGGATACATATCCTGCACGGTTTTAAATAACCACTGTCTATGATAATCGTAGGCCTCACAGATGGTTTTTTTTGTTAAGAACCATTTGTGATAAGTATCTTAAATGGTTCTTAATAATAAACGTCTGTGATATATTCCATTAAATAGCTGGTCGTCCCCTCAGATCTAATCTATCTGTAGTGAGAAATGTCTCTAATATATATGCAGCTGCTTTGAAGGAGGTGTCCGGCTCTAGGGCACGTTTGGTGAAAGAAATATCATAGATTTTCAAGTGTGCTTTGTAGATCTGCTCTTTGTTCTAGGTGATCTAAGGTTAGTATTCCTTTGTCTATGATGTTGCCGCTTTGAAGAAGATGATGAGTATGCCTAAGAAAAATAAACTAAGTCTACCACGAAGTATGATCTTTTTTTCACGAGGGTGTCGTCCACGCAGCATGAGGAGGATGAGACAGCAGCCACAACCAACTTCATCGAGCCTGCAAGTTCAAGAAGCATGGCTGCCAGAGAGCGCATAAAGAGGCTATTTACCGGCATTCTCCGCATACAATCAGACCTCGGATGTGCCATGTAGCATGTAGAATCCCACTCCTCATGCTGCTTGGGCACATCCGAGGCATGCAGTTGTGCCTGTAGGAATGCTAGCGAAATAGCCTTTTCATGCGCTCTTCTAGCAGCCATGCTTCTTAATCTTGTAGGCTCGATGAGGTTGCTCATGTCTGCTGTCTCATCCTCTTCATGCTGCGTGGACGACCCCCGAAAAAACGCTTACCAGAGACAGTTCTTGTTAATAACCGTCTGTGATACACATCACAGGCGGTTCCAATTACAAACCGTCTATGATAAATAAACATCACATATGATTTTGATTAATAACTGTCTGTGATAATTATATATCACAGACTGTTGTAGTTTATAACCATCTGTGATACATATCACAAATGGTTTATCCCATTAAACCGCCTATGATAATTCTATAGCCAAAAAATGTTCGCACGCTAGTATAAGTAAGGCCAATCCTGGAATATTTTATTTATTTGGCCCCCTTCTTCCCGCGGTCGCGGAGCGCAGCAGGTCGTGGTCGTGGAGCGTGGTCGTGGAGCGCAGGAGGTCGTTGTCGTGGTGCGCAGGAGGTCGTTGTCGTGAAGTACTGGTTTCATATAGTTGTATGCAAAATAGATTGTTCATATCACCGATAGTTCCAACAACAAACCGTTTGTGATACAAAATTATCACAGACCGTTCTTGTTACGAACAGTATGTAAATTATCACAGATGGTTATATTTAAAACCCGTTTATGATATTTATTAATATCACAGATGGTTATTGTTAAGAACCCTCTGTGATATTTCACAGACGGTTTTCAACATGAACCGTCTCTGATATTGCATCTTCACAAATGGTTTTTACCGCAGCCAGTAACACAGACATGCGTTAAACCAAAATCGTCTATGATTGTATCTAATAATGACAGTTCCGAAGAATCGTGTGTGATGAGGCGTCCAAGATAGCTCCTTTTGTAGTAGCTATATGATAATGCTACATTAAAAATCTTTGTTGTAATAACAATAACAACAACAACACACTGCCCTCGCCTCCGAGACGATAAAAGGAGCCGACATGCATGTAAGTATCATGCATGCAGTGCTGGATTTGGATATGATTTGGACGTCGGGCTTGTAGAACAATGCAGCCTCCTCCCTTTGGGCTGGCAGTTTTTTGTATGACGTTCTGTGAAGCTCTACGCCAGTGATAGGTCAAGTTCCATTTCTGGTCGTGCATAAGGCTTCTTGCATTGATTTGATAGTTTCGGAGTAGACATGGTCAAATGTTGGCTAGGGCCGACCGAGTTTGAAAAGCTTGGGCAGTACCAGCCCAAAAAAATAATTTTCCGATTTAAAAAAATATTATTTTAATTATTTTACAAAATAAAAAATAATATTTAATTCATTTATAGAATTTAAAAGTTAATTTTTCATTTTTTTGAAGTACTTTTACTGGGCTTTTAGGTCGGGAATTGGGTCCCAAACTTACCGCCTGTGAACATGTCTATTTTGGAGTACCAGAAATGAATTAGATGGCATGGGGATGACCGTTCCTATTCCAAAAGCTCAAGACAATCATACATTCTTGTGCTGCGTACCCTCGTTTTCCACTTGCAAGTGAAAGGGAGCTTAATCTATAGACGCGCGGTGGGTGTGAGGAAGAGCACAGCTGACTGCTATTTTGACAGGCAGAATCGATCGCAATTGAGGCACGGGTCCGTTTTATGTACGGTTAGTACGTAGTTGCAACATGTAACGCAACTGTTTTAACCAACCAATTGACCTACCGTTATCCTAGAGGGAAAAAAAACCACCAAAAAATCCAAGCGGTTGTAAGTCGTGACCTTCGATCTGGAGTAATAGTCTATCGAACTGTCACCCATGTGCTACACGGGCACTGTTTGCCAATCACTCAACCTGAATTGACTATGGAACAAGATCGGGGTGAGGTCAGATGGATCAGCAGAAGCGCGTGCGTGTGTAGACGTGCTTCCATGCGTCTGCGCGCGTCATCAGATTGTTGCCCGGATTGGCACAGGTCACACCAGCTGGGCTCGTCTGACCGATTTAACCATCCACTCCGTTGCCACCCCCGTATGGCTACCTCGTTTACCCGACGTGGCCGTGCCGCGTCGGCTAGTGGCCGGGACGCCGATCCAAGCACGGCTAGCCCGCGACAATGCCCAGCACGATTAAAGCCAGGAGCTAGCCTCCCTGCGACCGACCCCCACCGTTGGCCGCCACCATGGTGTCGTCCCGACCTCCGCGCGTTCGGTCGTCGCTGCGCCCAGCCTCCCCGCGCTGGGTCACCGCCGCGCCGTGCTGCGCCCTGACCGGCCTCCTCTTCTCCTCCTCATCGGCGTCCTCCTTCGCCGACCGTGCCAACCTCCTCCTCTCCTCCGCACCGACCTCCTCCTCTGTTGGTAGTGCCGTGTTCGGGCTGGACTAACAGTCCCGTGCTTTGGGACAGGCCGAGTGCACAACCCATTTGGCCACCTTTCGAAAGAACCGAGTGTATACTGATAAAGCGGTATAATCGGTAGTCTGTTGATTTTTGCAAGTCGTGGTTTGACTAACAGTCCCGTGTTCGGGCTGGACTAACAGTCCCGTGCTTTGGGACAGGCCGAGTGCACAACCCATTTGGCCACCTTTCGAAAGAACCGAGTGTATACCGATAAAGCGTATAATCGGTAGTCCGTTGATTTTTGCAAGTCGTGGTTTGACTAACAGTCCCGTGTTCGGGCTGGACTAACAGTCCCGTGCTTTGGGACAGGCCGAGTGTACAACCCATTTGGCCACCTTTCGAAAGAACCGAGTGTATACTGATAAAGCGGTATAATCGGTAGTCCGTTGATTTTTGCAAGTCGTGGTTTGATTTTTTTTAAGGTGTGGTGTGATTCAGGTACCAATCCAACTGTATCACTATTGTGTCACATAAATTCATACCTGCCAAGTGTATGTGTGTCGTAACGGAAACACATATTATGTGTCAAACAACTTTCATGTTTTTTTTATTACATTCATCGTGGAAGTATACAAATAAATATCAAGTGAACATCTTGTCACCGTAAGATATTTCACAACTACAATTTATAAATATTTCTAAATATGCACGTTCGGAAGAGTTTCTATTAAAATTTTTCATCAATCATAAAACCGATATCTATATATGTTAGTGTAATGTAAAATAGTTGAACACAAAAGAGGTAGGTGTTTCACTCCATGTCTCAAAAAATCGTGACCAAATCCAAAACTGTAGTTCAAAACAAACAGAAAGTAGGATCCATGATTGGACCAAGTGTTGGTCATATAACTCCACCATTAAGAATTGTACATTAGCAAAAGCCAACCCCTTGCATTTAACAATAAAAAGAATCATCACAAAAAAAATGAAACAACAACCAAGTATATTGACATGCCAACTAAATGAGACATGAAAGTAAAGTAGCATTTGTATATTCCAGTTAACTTCTCAAATGAATTTCTTGAGCCACTGGTAAGGCTATGGAACTTTTTGATGGCCTTGTGGAGCCGATATGGCAAGTAGATCACAAGTGTTTTACTGCTCTCATCGGCATCCATCTAGCTGCAAAACAAACACCACCACCACCATATCTGTAACATCCCAAATACGGATTTATGTTTCAAATGTAAGAAAATGCAAAGAAATTAAAACTTTTCTTACATCTTGAAACCCATGGTCATTTTTGTAATTCTTTTAAAAGAATTATGGAAGATCAAATTCAAATCCTCATTCGACTCTAATCAAAAACCTCCTTGTCATAGATCTTGTGCCAAACCCTTGGAGATATTTCTCCTGAGTTCTAGGGAGGCTTGGCAACACCCCTGAATTATCTCATGATTTTTAGAAATTATTTGATAATTCTTGGAGGCGAGTCAAAGCTTGGTCAAACCATAGCTCTCACCTTCTGGAATTCCTGGAGGAAAAATCAGTACCGTAAAATCCCGGAAAATTTTATGAGAGGTTCCTCCTGCAGTCAGCAAGCTCCAGTTAAAATTTTATAGATTTTGGAGTTTGTTTGCTACCTCAAATAATTCCTCAAAAATCAGATGTTAGGATTCAAACCCTAACTGGTTTGCACTATTCCGTAGGTTCGAATCGGACTCGGGCTCGAGCCACTTGACTCGGTCCAGTCCACTAACTGGGCCAACTCGGTCGTTCGGGCGCTAGGGTCGTGAGCCGTTGGATCGGTATCGAACGGTCTTCGACCAGCCGAACGATGGAGTCGTTGTAAACCACCCGATCTGACTCAGCCGTTGGATCGGCATTGAACGGTCTTCGACCAGCCAAACGCTGGGATCGTTTCAATCCGCCGATCTAGCCCAACTGCTCGATTTCAATCCGACGACCAACGAGTCGCTCCTTCCTCTCTGTCGCGTGAGCTCCTCGCCATGGCGTGCGCAGAGAGAAAAGCGAGAGCGTGCGATCCACTCTATGGCCACCTTTAAACGGCTAGCTCTACGCGCATTAAATGCCCGCCGCGCCATCCTCGAGGGCCATGACTGACCGCCACATCGCTCTCAAGTGCTCTCATGGCGTTGTTGACCGACCGAAAAACCCGCCGCTGCTCTCGCCATCGCTCTATTTAAACTCTTGTGCTTCACCCTTAGTTTCCTTTAGCACATCCGCAACTCCAGCTAGCACTCACCATCTTGCTTGAGCTGCAGTTCCTCGCAATCCCCTCGACCGCCATCGTTGAGTGTGGAGTTTCGGTGGAGGCGGTGCAGCGGGATTTTTCTTCTTCAAGTCTTCGCCCCCTCTGCTCCCCCTTCGCTCTCTGGGGCTTAACCCTTACTCGGTTTGGTTCTCACTTTGCTCAGGTCGCTGTGGCCTAGTGAGGACCTCACCGCAGCCGTTCGGTTACTTGTCGACGGAGCCACTCCGTGAGTCTCTGGTCGTTCTTCAGCTCAGGTAAGTTCGCATTGCCCTGTAGGAGTTTAGGTGTGTTTTCGTTGTTCTTTTGGGTATCGTCCGTTCGGGAGTCTTCCCGAGCCGTACCCACTCGGCCGCACTCCGTAGTCGTACCGCCGTCGCAGCCATACTCCGACCAGTACTGACCGCCGGTCGAACCATTAAACTTTTAGACACTCATCCCTACCCTTGGCTGACGCCGCTGTGGTCGGAGACGCCGCCGAGCCACTGGCAAAGCGTGCGGGAGGCGTTGCCTCGCGGTCGGATTTCCGACCAGTCACCGTAGCTTAGTCGTAAGTCTTACCACGACTATGCCATGGGCATAAGTCCTTCTACGACTAGTACCTAGTCGTAAGTTCCCTTACGACCCTTAACTGGTCGTAAGTTCTTCTACGACTTGAACTTAGTCGTAAGACTTGCTACGACTATGTCATAGTCGTAGGTTTTCTACGACCACTACCTGATCGCAAGACCTTCTTTCGGTCGTAGATTTGGCATTAAGAATCCAAATCAATTGGTTCTTGTTGCTAAATTCTCTATAAATCAGTACCTTGCTTCGGTAAGATTTTCAGAATTTTTGGAGAAGGTTTGCTGTTGAGTCTTTGCATTTTATTCGTTCTTATTGGTTGCTTTTCGCCTTCTCGTTAGGATCCGAAGCGCACATTGACAACATAAGTGATCCCCAATGATATCTTGATTCATGCAAGCAAAGTGCAAGCGCTTGATCATGTTCATCCCATTATTTTTCAAGTCTACTATATTGCTTTCAACTGTATGTATGCATTGCTGTTTTATTGTTAAAATACGGTTAGTGTCCTATAGTTGCATAATCTGTAGGACTTGTTTATCCTCTACTACCATGAGCTTAGGTTATTGGCTGTGGTCGGAGTTCGATGGATGGACTCTGGTCGCTTAGTAGCTCTCGATTTGAAATTGCTTAGAGATGCTTAGTTTCGGTAGTACTGGGCGATCATCGATTGTAGTCGATGATCTTGATCACATTACTTATTATGCCATTACGACAAGCACTTGTGCTTTGTTATTTTGTAAAGTCAAAATCAAAATGGAAACCGATTTGGACTTGGGCAAGTGGTCGGATGGTGGGTTATTGGGTTTGTGGTTGCCTTGCCTAAGTCAACAAGGACCGAACATCTTGTGTCACACTCCCCAAGCATTTTTGCGTGCTAACCACGCGAGAGGGATATGGAACCTCTCTTGACTAAGTACTTTGGCGTGTGTTATCTCCGAGTCGCAGGAGGGGGTTGTGTGTGTTGTGTGAAACATGATATGTGGTCGTGTTCTTGTGTTGGGTGTGCGGTGGTGGAGATTCCGGGTAGGCTCTCCACCTCGAGGAGTGTCGTAGTTGTCCAAGGTTTTACCCGGGAAGGGTAGTTGACCGAGGCTTTACGATGACTCCGACACAACGTATGGTTTTCTATCCATACGGGCGGCTCGAGAGTAATACACAATATTGGAAATATCTCGTAGGACTTAGCCGTGCCGGCATACCTAAGGAAGTGTGCTTAATAGCTTGGCAAAAAGGCGGTCTGGCGTGTGGGTACATTGGTACACCCCTGCAGGGATAAAACTATTCGAATAGCCTCGTCCTAGGTTATGGACACGCTTGGTTAGGTTTTGCAAGAGTTAGACTTCAACCTTTTAAATTAAAATTTAACATGGGTGGTATGAATGGGTAATTCATGCTATTGTTGTGGTGACTAAGGGTTTAGTCACTTCCAGGATTGTTGTTGTTCTTTATCTACTGTTATATTGTTGTCCTTTGCGATTATTTGAACATTAAAAACTGATTTGTTACCTTGCTTTTAAATGTACTACATTATTGCAAATAAAGATGGCTTTGTGCTGAAAATGAAACATACAACCTCCACTCAAAAAGCTTGCATATAGATATGTATGTGTCTCATTACTCTACACGTAAGTCTTGCAGTACATTCAAAGTACTCACCCGGCTTTCTTTGGGCTCTTTGTTCTGTGGAGGAAGGTGAGCCCCAAGGGCCTCACTTCTGTGAAATGTGTTGTGGATTCGACGACTAGCTTGGCGGTCCGGTCGGTTGCCTTGTGGGTTAAAGGCACACTGGTCGGCTCTCTTGTTTATAGCCATCTTATGGCACTTTTGCTTCCGCTGTTGAATTTCCTTATGTATATGTCTTTTGGCCGGTCGGCCTCTCTTTTGTAATAACTATCTTCTATTTATGTTATCTTCTGGATTGTGGTTTTTGCTTCGGTTCTATGTGAATGAATGGAATTGATGCATGAACTTTGTAAAGAGGTGTCTATACTGCATTTCTGGGAAGTATACATGTCTCGAGTCCCGGCTTATCTGATTTGTGATGCTAGGGCCGAAGGGATGGCTAAGCATAACAAGCCCGATAAACTGGGGTCTCACAATATCAAACATTAGCGGTTCCTTTATGTTATCGCAAGAATTAGAAGGGGTGCCCCATAGGCCGATCAATGTTCAGATCAAGTCTAGATATTGCCTAGTTAAAAATTAATATTTCAGTATATACTGATCCGGTTATCCTACTTCTATTGCCTTCTTCCTATTAATATCTCTCCATTAAAAACATTGAATTTAACTTACAACTAGAACATAAACAAATAAAAAAAAATTCAAATGCATTCAAGTTCAAGACAGCCAACTTAAAAGTAAATGGCAGCAAAAAAAATAACCTCAGAGCAATAAGCCAGCAATCAGATTCCTAGTTTCTCGCCAAAAAACCAGAGATGAATAGGAGCACAACACTTAGAAGGCTAGGATTTTTGTTCCTTTCCTCCAGCCCAATAGAAATCCAATAAAACATTATGCATATTTTCAAATAATTGATGTTACAGGTTTCACAAAATACTTTTGATGACAATAATTTGGAGATGAAAGTCTTAAGGGCAAACAACCGTATCAGTGATTCCTTATACAAAAAACATGTAATGGCACAATAGTTCAGCATAACCTTATAAATAATCAAAATGTAATGGTGGACACTTGCTATACTGAAACATCATGATCGACCATAATATTCTTGTCTCAATTTGACATTTTTTTACTTCATTTGGAGAGCCTTATCAAGGTCTTGCTTGTCATTAGCAGTGATTTCATTCACATACAACTACCTCAGGTAATTCTGGAGACTATAGAGCAAGTTGACATCTCTGTGTCTATGGTTGCAACATATTTTAAGTAAATGATAGCATAAGTTATAAACTCTCAAAAACAAAATAATATAATTTTCCCTTTGAAAATAAGGTGTCTGCCTGTGAAACTAACTTTTTACTAAATTGTTGAATTCATGTGTGTTGCTACAGCCTGCGCGATGACTTCCGTGTCGATGCCGAGCTCGGCCGGGATTTGGCCGCTGTTGTTGAGTTTAGCATGTGTCGTCCCCTTGGCTCCGACCTGCATCGCGCTCACCGTTGTGCTTGGCTTACACCACAACCTTGGCTCTGCCGCTACAGTTGAGCAAACTCTGTTACATCTAAGATGTGGTGGAATCAACTAATCTCTAGAAACTCAGTTAGTCACATTTGATAAGGATAGATCCTACTAAACAATCAAATTGCTTGTGGATGTAAATAGAGTCAAATGATTAATTAAAAAAATGTTCACCTGGTCCCACTCAATCAGACTCACGGAAGTGACCAGCCTTGAACAGTGTGAGAAGGGACCTAAGAAATCTAAAAATAGAAATGTGCATTTGCAAGAATTCAAGTTACAACAATAAAATCTATCACCAAAACCTTAATATAATCACACCATACTTACATGTAATTAAGGCTCACGATTATGCGTCTACACTCTACGGGGGAAAAAATACAAGCCCACGGAAAAATGCAATCTTATAAAACCATTACGCCAACAAAATGAATATTTGAATTTGGAAACTAACTGGAACCTAAAAACAAATAAAAATGCAAATGAGCTTGATTTTATTTAAAAAATATCACCCAAACTGAGAAATGACCCCTTCAATTGTCTTGAGAACTAGCAATGTCTCACAGAAAGACCCATTCCACCCTGTTGGCCACCATCATCACATAGCTTCAACAAATTTTGATAATCACAATATAGATTAATTATAGATAAATCTATGTTTTTGAATATTTTTATTACCAATCTAAAAGGGGAGGAGGTCATGGTTGTGACAGGTCTCAATTTATTGTGGTCAGGTCTCAATCTCCAAACAACAGAACTACTGCGATGCCAAGTGAAACATACCCTACCAAGAGAGCAAAATCAAGAATGGAAACACAATTAATCAATTCAACGGTACCAATGACAACAACTCACGAACTAAGAAAACAACTGAGATGTGGTCGGGCTCATAAACAGGCACACCAACGAACACCAGGACGCGGGCAGGGCTCACTACTTCAAGGGTGGCGGTAGACTTTTTGGCTGGGCACTCGGTTGGACCCACCGGCTGCGGCCTTCGAGCGTCGTTGTCACTCTCCCGAGGAAGGCACGAGCTCGTTGGGGGCGGCGACATCAAGCGTGGTGGGCCACAAGGGAGGAGGCTGGCCAAGGTGCGATGGGGACAACGGCTATTGTGACTACGTTGTTATGGGAGTAGGAGTTGGTCGTGCACGTAGCGAAAGCGACTTGCACCGTCTCACGGAGGAGGATGTGGACGGGGGTCGTGATAAGGGCAACATGTGGCTTCTAGAGAATGAGGAACAAGCGGGGTGGCGGGAGGATGTGTTGGCTGGTTGCCGTGTGGATTGGGAAGGTAGGAGACTAGAGGTGGAAGTCGGCTTGGTAGAAGGGAGAGGGAGCGGGGGTATAGATGGGGCAGATTTGGTGAGAGAATCATAGGAGGTTGGAGGATTAGAGTGAGGCGAGGTTTTCGTGGCCTCGTGGGGGTGATGCTAAGAGGGGTGCGGGCGGTTGGGGGCATGCAATTGTTTTTTGTGAGTGGAGAGGGCAATTAGGATGGCCAAGTTGTCGACGTGCATCGTTTGTGAGATTGGAGGGTTGGGGAGAGAAAAGGTGGTTAGAATTAGGTCCATAAGTGTAGATGCCCATTGATTCCTGAAATTTTAAAACATACATGGTTTAGTCCAATATTACCTAGCTAAGTAGTGGGAGAGCAATTTATAAGGTGAAATTATTACCACCCATTGAAACATATGATACATGACATATGATGACATGATGACTATAGCTGAACTCACACACGCGCACTTACGCATGCGCGTGCATATATTCGCATAGAAATCGCGTGACTTGTGACTTGCGACGCACGATCGTGAACACGTTGTGAACCTAGTCAATCTTTCTTTAGCTAACCCTGCAATTCTCTCTCTCCTTTTAGACTGGTCGAAATAATATGGTCTGAAATTGTTGGTGATATGTCCTAGAGGCAATTATAGAGATGATTGTATCACGTCTATGTTTATAAGTTATTGAATAAATGTTATTATGTTCATTGACTGAATCATCGGTTATAAAGATTAACAAGTATGTGACTTGTTGGTGAAACTCTTTTAACTTATGATGATGTCGTTCTTAATTTATCCCTTGTCGAATGTTACTGGTCAGAATACTAGTGACTCTATCGATCAGCACATGTAATGATTGATGATCATGTTTCACAGTTTAACTGTGAGGCCGCAGTTCATGAGAATAGGATATTTTTTAGAAAGCTCATGAGCAGATAAAGGAGCATGACCAAATAATGCTCCATTTAGGCATGGTTCTTTGACAGGCTAGTATCAGTTGAGATTTCAAGTGAAATCTAATCATGAAAAGCTGTGAATTCAAGGCATAGTCTATTCATCAGCTGTGAGAAGATGACCCTTGTTATTCTAAGTGCAAGTTCAACCCATACGGAACTTACACTGGAAGACTAGTATATTAACAACACTTCAGCACAATAGTCCTTATCATCGTTTTTGCTTGACTTGGAATTTGTGGGGGATTGCTAGAATTGGGTCCATGAGTGTAAAGACTCATTCTTTCCTGAAATTTCAAAGTATGCATGGTTTAGTCACATATTGCATAGTTAAGTGATGGGAGAGTAATTTATAAGATAGGGTCATTACCACCCATTGAAACATGTGGTACATGACATGGGGTGATATAAGGAGGACTATAGCTAAAGTCACACACACACATATACCCACGCGCGCGCGTATATTCGTGTGGCTATCACGTGACTTGTGTGACTTGCGACGCGCGACCATGAACGTGTCGTGAACCTAGTCTATTTTTTTTGCTAACCGTGCATTTCTCTCTCTCTCTCTCTCCTTTTAGACTAGTCGAAACACAATGATCAAAATAATATTGTCGAAGCCATAGAGCAGTATGGTCAAAACACTGTGGTCGAAATAAAGTGGTCGGAACATAGTAGTCGAAATAATATGGTCAAAGCCATAGATCGGTGTGGTGAAACACTATAGTCGAAATAATGTGTCAAAGCCATAGACCAAGGTGGTCGAATAAAGTGGTTGAAACATCGTGGTCGAAATAAAGTGATCGAAACACAAGTGGTCGAAAAATAGTGGCGAATCCATAGACCGGTGTGGTGAAATACACCGCCTGAGTTATAGACTAGTGGCCGTAGCTGTAGACCAGTGCGTAATCAAGATATGATAAACACTACTTAACTACTATTAATTGGTTTTGAATTAGTAGTTACCAGTAGTTTAATATATACTTTATCATGCAATTACTAGAGAGTAATTGTCTCGACCTTAAAAGGATCCGGAGTCGTCCAGACCTGAGACGATTGATTCACTTCTATTTTCTTCTTCTTCCTCCTCTTCCTCTCTATTCTACTGTGTTGGAGAGTTATGTTGTCAAACCAAGTCGCCTCTTCTCCTCGGCGTGCACCAGGAAGGAGGGTGAGCGGGTATCTCTGAACCATTGTCGCAGAGTTCATCAGTACGGAGCGGCGATATAGTTTCTGGGCAGCGCATCTGCGCGATAGCTCGCTGTGCTGCTTCATCTACATTCTATACTGTTTCGAGTCTACACTGTTTCCTATTCTTCGTCACGCCCGACTGTAAGTTAGTTGTGCGACCAAACTATTTTGCTATAATACTTTTATTGTGTATGTTTAGAAGTGCAATGAGTTGTTTGTTGCTACTATTGCTTTATACATCTCTAATTTTATATAATTTTTACATCATAATAAAATATAGAATTAAAATACCATCCGTATCTTCGACACAGACCACCACAAGCTCGTGTTTTTAAATAGTAAAGATACCGTTGAATCAATTGTTCGTCAAAGATGACAAACTTTAAATCTCAAATAGGTGGACGCCTTATTAAAAACCATGAGGGGTAGTATTCTAGTTTAGGCATATGCATAGATGCGTCTGCTGGATCCTCTGCGACCACGGCAAGTGGGCTCGTCGGATAATGCATGCATGCGATTCACGTGGACAACTCGTCGTGTGTTCGACGCCCCCACGCTGCCGTGTTGTTCGCTCGCATCGAGGAAAAGCGACGCGGTAAAGCTGTTGAGTAACCGCCGCGCGACCCAAATCCGAACGGTACCTCGTATATAATGATCGTAATCGTAAGAACGATGAAGAACACAAGAACACAACGAGAGAAAGAACACGAGATATGCGGGACTTCGTGGTCCGCTTTATTGCTTCGGATCAATTAGGGTTACAGGAGAGGGGTGACCTCTATTTATAGACTACGGATGAGGAGTTCAATTGGGCCAGACTCTCCGAGTCTCGGCTCAGATCGGGCCAGACTCTCCGAGTCCCGGGCGATTCTTAACACTCCCCCTTGAACACTCATCCAACATGTTCATGTCTCGTCAAAACTCCATAAAAACCCAGTGGGAAAAATTTGGAGAAAGAGTACATGTCATGCGTTCTACTGTGTTACATGAATTGCCTCATCAAAACCTTAACCAGAAACTTGGGAGAAAACTCGTAAGGGAAAAAGAGTACAATCCACCCAATTTCATTTAATCTCCGGGATTTATTCTTTGGGTACTTGATCTTCGTGTTCAAGATTTAATAATGAGTTCGTGAAGATTCTCCCCCTGAATTCTGTACTTGTCTAAGTCTTATCATTCCAATTCCACGTATGCATCTTTCAAAACTAGACGCTTGAAGTGACTTAGTGAATAAATCTGCAAGATTTTCACATGACTTAGTATCTGAGACCTTAATTTCGTCCATCTTTTGCATTTCATGAGCATAGAAGAACTTGGGATTGATATGCTTTGTAAGGACTCTTCACATAACCCATCCGCACTTGGGCGACACATGTCGCATTATCTTCATAGATAATGGTAGGGGTTTGTGCAGTATCCAATCCACATGATTGCTTGGATGTGGTGAATCATCCGTCGAAGCCGTGAACATTCTCGTGAGGCTTCAGATAGTGCTATGATTTCGAGTGGTTCGTCAAGTAGATACAAGACTTTGCTTAGACGATTTCCATGAAATGCGGTTCCACCACACAGAATACATAGCCTGCTTGTGATTTAGCTGTGTGCGGGTCGACAGTACCCAAAGATCTGCGTAGCTAATCATGGTAAGGTCTTGGTTCTTTCGTAGAATAGACCAAGATCTTTGCTTCCTTGGAGGTATCGGAAGACGTCTTTGATTCCTCGCCAATGCCTTTTGGTAGGTTCTCGCCTGACTGCACCTTGCTAATAGGTTTCTTGCAAATGCAATATCCGGTCTAGTGCAGTTTGCTAGATACATGAGTGCTCCTATTGCACTCGTGTATGGGAATTCCGGTCCTGTGACTTCCTCCCCTCTTCTTTAGGTGCAGACGGGTCCTTGTCTTGCCGCAAGGATCTCCGACCATCGGCACTTCGAAGGATATGCCTTTTCAAAACCAAACCTCTCCAACACTTTCTCGAGTGTATGTTGGTGATGTACTAGAATACCTTTGGGTATGCTCAAGGCTGCGAGCCTAGGCAAGACTTGGTTTTACCCAAGTCTTTCATCTCGAACTCGATTCCGGTAAGAGCTTGCTTTCTTAATATCTTCCATGGTTCCGATGATATTCGGATCATCTACATATCCGAGATTATAGAATCCATCCAGGATCGCCAGATAAAAACACAGGACAATCCTCATTGTTCGTGTAGCCTTTCTTGCAGAAAGTCACTTAGCGATTATACCACATCTCGCTCGATTGCTTCAATCCATACAAAGTGACTTTACGAGTTGCACAATCGCATGCATTTCTATTTGCTCTGCCTTGGTTCGGACAGGATACCTTCCTGTACCTTCATGTAAATGTCCGAATCTAAGTTCCCATAAAGGTATGCAGTTACCACATCCATCAATTTCATTTCCAAATTCAAGTTTACTGCCATTGAGATTAAATATCTAAAGGTAGTTCCGCCCATGACCGGGGAATAAGTTTCATCATAATCGACTCCTGGTCGTTGGGTGAAACCTTGTGCAACAAGCCTTGCTTTATGTCTTACAACTTCATTATTTTCATTTCTCTTTCGAACAAATACCCACTTATGCCCTACTGGGTGCACATGGGGAGGCGTGCGGCTTACAGGCCCAAACACCTCTCTTTTATTCAGAGATATTAGTTCTGCTTCTATTGCCTTCTTCCAATCTTTCCAATCTGATCTTTTCTTACATTCAGCGAGCGACGCAGCTCGGATCAAGATCGATGATTGTGGCAATTTTCTTTGCAAAATAAATGTCGATATTGGCTGTTGTTCTATTCATAGATTCTCCCGTGGTCACATAATTTATAGCTATTTCTTCATGGGGCGATACTTCTAATGTTTCTACTTGCTTATCGCTGCTTTGGATGCGGGCAAGTCCTTTAGTTTTTCAGCTCCGATGTGTGCGCACACATCCATGCCGATATCTCCTCCGTGGGAATATTCAAATCTGGTATGCCTTTTTTTCAAGGTTCCATACGGTGCAGTCTCAATTGGCTCCCTTTTCGGTTATGGGGAACTTGGTGATCGGTTGTTTCAAGTCCTTCTTATCCTTTTCGCCAGCGTCCCGGTTACTTGGGATTCGAGGGCCAAGTTCTCGCCCTTTTATTCCGAGGCCTCGGACGGGATTAGGGATACCTTCAATTTTCTTTGGTATTTCAACCTCTCCGGCGCATTGCGTGCGTGCACATGCGACTTGGTTACACTTTTCAAATCACTAAAGTGGTCAGCAATTGATTCGCTAATGCTTGCAAATCAATTATCTTCGGACTTCTATTTGTTTCACCGGGCGCTGGTCATGTGCATGGATTCCGTGGCTTGCCACGTCGATTCCGACATTTTTCATCAAGGGTTGATTTCCTCCCCTAATGACGGAAACTATCCTCATCGAATATCTTTGTCGGCTGGTCAGATGCAAATCTCCGAATATTGGGTCCAGATACTTGATTATGGATGTTGTCTCATAACCAATGTATATACGGACTTTCGGAGAGGGCCCATTGCGTCATTGCGGTGGTGGTATAGGTACATAAACCTTGCAACCAAACCTTCGAAGATGGGATATTTTCGGTGTTGACCCTTGCGCTAGTTGCATAGGTGAATGGATGTTATATGCTGATGGTCGAAAATTGATGAGAGTTATTGCGTGTAGGATCGCGTGTCCCCAACATGTAGTTGGCAAATTACAATTCGCAAGAGCGGTCGGGCAATGAATTTAATTCTTTTAATCAATGCTTCGCTAGTCCATTCGGTGTGGACATGTGGTACAGAGTGCTCAACGGTAATTCCCATTGCCATACAATAATCATCAAAAGCCTTTGAAGTAAATTCTCCGTTGTCCATCCCGATGGACTTCACATGATGATCGTGGAAATTATTCTTAATCTTAATTATCTGCGAGATCACTTTGCAAAAGCGTGGTTTCTCGTGAGCGAAGCATACGTCGACCATTTTGAGGAAGCATCGATGAGCACCATAAAGTACCTAAATGGCCCTGACAGGGGTGTATAGGATCAAAATGTCTCCTCGGATACGATCCAGAATGCGGATTTCATCCTTTACTTTCGAGTAGAGGGTCTAGTAATCATTTTCCGGTGGCACATGCAGGCACACGAAATCTTACGGATTCGGAAAATTCTTTACATTGATATTATGTCCACGAGAATTAGTAATTATATTTCTCATCATTCTAAGACCGGGTGGCCTAATCTATCATGCGAGAGCGGAAAAGTTGAGCTTCTAAAAATCGTTTTCATGACAAGATAGGTCGCAGATGCCTTAATATGAGTGTAGTATAGCCCGATTCATATGAAGGAAGTCTTTCTAATACCCTTTTCCATTTTCCTCGCTTTGTAATGAGTAGGTATTCCTTACCATACTCTTCTTGCCTCTACGTGGAGACCGTTAGCGGATATCTTTAAAGCTTAAGAGAGTCCTAGTCGATTCCGGTACAACAAGGCTTCTTCAATGACCAATGTTGTGCCCATCGGAGTATAATTGTGGCTCTACGAGCCTATTACACAAGTATCACGCTGCGATTGTTGTAAGACTACCAAAGATTCTTGCCGATTGGTGAAAAAATTTTGTCTCTCTTAATATGGTATTCACAGTCTGTATCGCTAAGCATACTTCCTCCATAGGCGCCACACGCGTTCGATATATATGAAATATTTATTAATATAGGGTAGCAAGCAACCATACATATAAAGTACTCCAAAATGTAACACAAATTGCCTTTATTAATACGAAAAAGTCATGCAGACTCATAATAAGAATTTATTTCTTTGCTCTCCTAGAGCTTACAACCATTATGCAAGATTATTATTCTATTGCAACCAAAATCAGTAAAAAACTAAGTGCAATGCGTGCACTAGATCGAATCGTGAAGAATGAAGACACTACGCTGGATCTGCGCTTCATTCATCTGCTCCTCGTTGGCAACTACACACCGCGCTGTGATGTCCAAAGGAGGTGTGGTGGGAGCGCCATCGGATGTCCACATCCATGGGTACATTCCATGATTGTGGATCCCTATGCCCGCAATGGCAAGGTGTGCCTCATCTTTGTCCTTTGCCCTTCTTCTTGGCCTTGAATGCATCGATCACGTGTTGCGATTCATGGCAAACACGGACCAATGACCCCAAGTGCCACATTTGTAGCAAATTTGGTCTCACGACCATATGGCTTCCGTCGCGCTTCTTTTGTCCACCCTTCTTGGCTTGGGCACCGCTTGGTTTTATGACCCATGACCTTACCCTTCCCGCCTCTTTCTCGTTGAGTGAGGCTTTCACCTTGTAGTCGCTATGCTGACTTCAAGTCCAACTTTGCTACTAGGTGGCCGTGAGATGTAGTTCTTTGGAGAACTTCATCTTGAGCTTCCGCAACTTGCATGATATCGATCGATTCGGCATACTCCTTGTAGCCATCCTGCCGATAGTTGCGTGCGGATTGAACGCGTTGGGGTGGAAGGTAGAGAGAGTTTTTCTATCTTACGCTCAAATGCGTGGTTACTTTACCACATAGTTGAAGACTTGTACAAATTACATGCAATGTAGAATTGTACTCTCCCACGGTCTTGTAGTCGGCAAAACGCGATCGGTTCCAATCACGCTCGCACGAGGAAGGATGGTGTACTTTAGCTTCTCAAACCGCTTCTTGAGTGCGGTCCATAAGGCTAGTCGCTCTTTTACGCCATGTACTCATTTTTGAGTGTTAGGCGAGATGATGTCCGAGGAAATGAAGTGCTTGATCATTTCCCTCGGCAGATTGGAGCGACGCCCTTCGTGGTGTCAAGTCCAATAGCAAAGACGGAGCTTCTTTGCTCCAAGTACAATCTCGACATCCGATGCCCAAGTCGATAATTATGGCCATCTTGGGCGACTCTTGAACTCCGGTTCAGTAATACGATCATCTGCATATTCATACGAAAGTGTATAAGATTATCACTGGTAATTTGCTAAAAATGGTTGCAAAATTCTTATAATGTTTTCGTATTTTCTATGCATTCCATGATTTATCGCTATTTTCGGTGATTAAAAAAATCACAAATAATCAAAACAATAAATACAATAAATAAATTGCATAGAAATAATAATAACAAGGTAAAATATGCTTCAAATGCAAAACCGATTCAAAATTTGAATTCAGAGGTCCTTTTCACTGGAATACGAATTTTCAAATAATCTGTAATTTCTAGGGGCTAAAACGTGAAAATTTCAATCGAGAAATTTTTCGTAATTTACTGAAAAAACCGAGGACCTTCTCGCAAAACGGCCCTTTTCTTCATTTTCTTTTTTTTCTTTCGGTTATACGGCCGGCCTTTTGGGCGCCCAGATAAACCGAAGTCTCTCCCACGGCTTTTATATCGTGACGGCCGCCCTAAAAGGTCGGCCGCTTTCTTGAGATAAAATATCGGCAGGGGACTCGGGTAGGGTTTCCTACCCCGAAGTTCACTGTGGTGGCGGCGGCTCCTTCATGGGAGCCGCGCTCCTCTGGGCAATGGCGGCTCCCATGGAGGAGCCATCACGCGGCATGGCGGTGGCTCCGGAGCCGCCAAGGCTGTTTGGGCGGCGCTCCCATGGAGGAGCCATCACAGCGGCGGCGGCGGCTCCCTTCATGGGAGCCGCCGCTTTTCTCTAGTGGCGGCGGGCGCGCGAAGGAGCCGCCGCGCTCTTCTGGCGGCGGCTCGCTTCTGGCGCGACGATCTCGGCGATGCCATGCGAAGCGGCGGCGCGGGCGGCGTCGTGGGCGGCTTCAAGCTGGCATCGCTTGGCGGCGTCAAAAAAAATTTTGATTTGTTGTTTGTATGTTTGTTGTGCATGTGTGATCTTGCATATGGAAATCATCGTTCATCCAATGCAATTCGTGCAATTACGGTCGGTGACTTCGAGTCGACTTGCGGTAGATTATAACGAATTTGCAATCTGATACAATCAACATCCGATCTTTCATGTAATCCACCGATCGGCATTGTCGGCGACTTCTAGTCCGCTTTCGCGGTGGATTAGAACGGATTTGCACCGCAGAAAAAAACAATCTAGAAAGCAAATTTGCGTAATTGAAAGCAATCTAGAAAATGCGATTCAATCTACGAGTGTCGTTCTTCGACGGCTACCTTCGATGCGAGGAGAGTCGATCGTCGCCGATAACGTGTTGAGTAACCGCCGCGACCCAAATCGAGCGGGTACCTCGTATACAATGATCGAATCGTAAGAACGATGAAGAACACAAGAACACAACGATAGAAAGAACACGAGATATGCGGGACTTGAGTCCGCTTTATTGCTTCGGATCAATTAGGTTACAGGAGAGGGTGACCTCTATTTATAGACTACGGATGAGGAGTTCAATTGGGTAGGGACTCTCCGAGTCCAGGGCCAGATCGGGCCAGACTCTCGAGTCACGGGCCCGGTTTCTTAACAAAAACCACGCAAGCGCCCCACCGGCTAGTAAAAACAAAAACGCTTCTCAAAATTTTCGAGCTCAGCAGCGGCGGCAGTACGTACAGCTCTTGTATTACGTGTATCTAACACTGATTAGCAAGCTGGTACCACTCCTTATTCTAGTCTAAGACCTAATATACGCATCGCCGCACATTTCCTACTTTGCCCTATTTGAAATGCGGAGATTTCTCTTAATTTCTATGAGAATCAAACTGTTTTCAGTCAAATTCGAGCGAAAATCTAGTAAAATTCATGAACGAGACCTTCACATGACCAGAACCTACTTGCACCCAATTAATCTAGCTACTCTATGCATATACGCAAGTGTGGCGTGTCACTAAGCCAGTGCAGGGACGAGAGCACGCGCATAGGCATCTTCTATCACTGACAGACGAGCCCAACGTACACGCACGCACGTAGCAGTGATTAGTTACTGCCCACCGTCTATATCTACGTGCAAGTAAAAGCAACCGAGGTTGAGTACATCAGTATACACAAGATTGGCATCTGAAGACTGATACTGGCTCTGCGCTCGCAGGCAACCCTGCAACGAGGCGAGGTGACACAAACGGCCAAGCAAGCACCGGCTAGATCACCAACCTTGCTGCAGCGGCCAGGGGTACCCATATAGTATAGATTTTTTTGCCATCTAAAATGCTATTATTTTTTTTCTTCTGTATTATTTGCAATAATATACCTATTTTATTGCAGTATAATTAATTAGTTGGATGAGTACCCGTGCCCGTGCCACGGGCAGGCAAGCAATCAAGAGGCTGCGCACCGTGACGCTGCCTCCAACTGTAAAACAGAGCAGCTAGCTAGCTAGCTAGCTGGAAACTGCCACTGTATGGTATATCTTTTACCGCGGTTAAAAAGCATCTCCATCGCTCCAATCCGCTCGCGCGGGTGGGCGGGGCGCGCACGCGCATGCACGCGGGGCGCCCACATGCGCTGCGCAGCGCAGGAGGAAGAGCCTTTTCGGTGCTCGCCTGCGCGGGTGGATATGCCGCGGCGGCATCGAGAAACGGGTGGAAATCACCGTGATTTCGTCCGTTTTCGGTCAAACGCGCGGGCGCGCGCGCGGCTCGAAGGACGCCGCCTGCCGCTAGCTCCTCCGGCACGCACCACCACCGAACGGAGGTTGCACAGCCCCGTCGTGCCTCCTGCCGTTGCCGAGAAGGCGAGCAGACAGAGATTGAGAGAGAGAGCTGTGGGTGAGGAGAGGAGAGTGAAGAAATTTGTTTTAGTTTATTTAATGTGAATCCCACTGTAGAGATAAAAGTAGCCACCAAACATTAGAGAGAGAAAATGGTAAATCTAGCGTTTGTCTGAGCGTAGCCATGTTCAACGCCGACGGAGATGAGATACATCACGGTAACGTGGATGCCCTTGCGTAACACACCATAACAGGCAGCTTTTAGCTGTAAAAGCGGAGAGAGACCGAGCCCGTGCACAAGCTCTACTGACACTTTTACTAAAGCGAATTGCTATATAACTTTCAACAGTTTTTTAAAATTAAAACTGTTACTTTTCTGTTCGTTAGATGTGATATAAAATTCATATTATTGATGTGTTGTAAGAAAAAAAATTATAATAGTTAATTTTTCATTCATCCGATATGTTTTGATATTTCACTTTTTCTTATATGATGAATTGAGTCTGAATTTATTATAATTTTTTCTTCGGAATATAACGGATTCACCACATTGCTATATTTTGTTGGTATATAATTTTATTTTTTTATCTTTGTTTTTGTACCGCCTCTCAAAGTACATATGAGATTTTGAATAATGTGATGAAAATATAAGTTATTAAGTCTTTCAAAAATAATTATAGTAATCAAGAACTAAAATTACATAAATTATTTAATATAATTTATATATAATAGAGTTTTAAATTAACTATCAAACTATGACAGTTTTTTATTGAGAAAATAATTGAATTATGTGTAGACAGAGCTTTTAATAAAAACACACGCAGCATCCAAAAATTTAAAAAGAAAAACTATAGAGAACCTGACAGCCTAACCCACGTGTCATCCGCTGCACGGCCGGCTAGCGGACGCATCATCCGAGGCGCCAACGTCTCATCTCCCTCCCCCGCTCGTACCCCGACGCATCGACAAGGCGCGATGGCACGCCTCGGCAATTACCCCCGGGACGGAGGGGTAGAAGCGTCATTTCCGCCTCCCTGGGCACCGCTTTAAAAGGCTCCCAAAAGCGGGAGCCTTGGCCTCGGCGAGCGAGGCAACCAGAGCGCCGCAGTCGCACCCACACCTCAAGACTCAGAGCAGGAGACGAAGCGAGGCAGAGGAAGCAGAGGAGGGAACATAGGGTGATGGTGGTGATGGGCGCGGAGGAGGATGAGCGGCGGCTGGACGAGCGGCGCATGCACCAGGGCTGCATGGCCGGCTTCCTCCACTTCTTCGACCGCCCGCAGATTCTCTCCGGCAAGCGCCTCTACCACCCGCCCCGCCGCCTCCTCTCCTCGTCCAGCGTGAGTTTCCTCCCCTCTATTTTGTTTTGGTAATCCTTCTTCCATGGCGCCTGTGATGGATGTGTGGTGTGCAGGGGTCGGCCACGCCGTCGGAGATGTCGATGCCGCTGGAGCGGGAGACGCCGCTGCCGTCGCCGTACATGACGCCGCCGGCCGCGCCGAGGCCATCGCTGCAGCTGCCTCCGCAGGATTTGAAGGATGGTGGCGCCGGCGGGGCCCCCACGTCGTGGCGGCTGCCGCGGCTGTCGCTGGACAGCCGCGCCGTGGTGGACGCCAGGGGGATGCTCCGGCCGCGCGAGATCCGGACGTCGCCCGTGGGGGCGCCGCCGTCGCCTGGAATGGTCGGGGACGAGCGGCGATCACCCAGCGTCGTCGCTCGGCTAATGGGGCTCGACGCTCTGCCGCACGGCGCCGACGTGGAGGGGCAGCACGCTGCCTGTGGAGGCGAGCTCCGGCGCTCGGCGTCGGAGCGTGCCCCTCGGGACCCGTCGAACTTCCGGTTCGTGGACCCGACCTTCTTCGAGAAGCCGGCGCTTCCGCCGCAGAGGCCGTCGGATCCGGCCTGCCCCCGGGCGGCGCTGCAGAGGCGGAGCCGCTTCGATGTGCGGGATGTGTTCCCGGAGCCGGCGAAGCGCGTCGACTCGAGCGCCGGCCACGACGAGATCGCGCTCTACGGGGAGATCGAGCGGCGCCTGCGCAAGCGCGGCATCGCCGAACCGGCCAGAGATCTCGAGACTCTGAAGCAAATTTTGGAAGCCCTCCAGCTCAAAGGCCTCCTCCATCACACCCCTCCGCCGTCCGTATCCTCAGTGCGCAGCCGTCCGCCTCCTATCGTCGTCATGCGCCCGTCCCCTCGGCCGCCGCAGCCGCCGCTGGCGAGGACGCCCGCCCGCCGATTCCGCGTCGACGTCGACCATGCCCGTCGCTCTCGCTCACCTGACCGGGCTGCGTACCCCGCACGTAGCCCGGTCTCCCCGGCACGGCGCGGCCCGCAGTCCCCGCAGCCGCGCATTTCGCTGGCGCAGTCGCCGAAGCACCACCAGTCCGTCAGAAAGCCGAGCAACGCCGAGGTGACCGGCGTCCGCTCCCGCATTGCCCGTCGCGCTGCTCACAATACCACGGCGCTATGTCCCGACGACGATGCGTCCACCACCTTCTCGGACGGCGGCAGCAGCAGCTCCTTCAGCGCCTCATCCCGCTGGGACTTCGAGGTAACCCTCCACCTGTCGTTAAATCACAACTTAGTCGCTGCAAATATAATTTCTCAGTTTCATTTAACTACTCAGACCATTTTGCAATGCAGCAGCGAGCTCGTCCCGACGACCTCAGGACGGACCGCGGCCTGCTCCAGCGCTGCGGCAAGCTCCTGAGCAGCATCCATGCGTTCACCGCCAGCGACCTGGCCGCCGACCAGCAGCCGAGCCCGGTGTCCGTGCTCGACGCTGCAGCCTTCCTCGCCGACGAGGACTCGCCGTCGTCGTCAGGGTCGAAACGGGCAATCGACTTCGGAGCCCCGAGCCCAAGGCCAGCCACGGTGTCCGATCCGGAGGGTGACGAGTGGGTCCCAGAGGCGTGGCTGGTGGGACCGGACGCTAGCGACCCGGATTACGCATATGTGGCAGAGATCGTCCGGTTATTCGACCGGACGCGGGACCCAGATGACGTGTACAACGCTGCGGAGAAGAGGCGCGAGCGTGGCGACGACACGAGCCAGCGCAGGAGGCTGCTCTGCGGCGCTGCGGCGGAGGTGCTGTACTGGCGGCGATCCGCCTGCCCGTGGAGGCCCGTTGCGTGGCTCCGCGGAGGCGAGCTGCTCGAGCACGTTTGGGCCGAGGTCCAGCGTGTCCGGGAGCCCGTTGCATCGGCGGCGGAGGAGCTAAACGACCTCACCCGCGGCGCGATCCTGCGCGACCTTTCGGCCGACCGCCGGTGGTCGCCCGACCGGCCGAGCGCCGAGGTGGCAGACACCGTGCTCCAGATCGAGCGGCTGGTGTTCAAGGATCTCGTGGCGGACACCATCCGCGAGCTCGCCGACTTGGACGGTCGCCTGCCACGTCGGAAACTGGTCTTCTGATTTTGGTCTTCTTCAAAACCAGCCAGCACTAGTAAGTAGATCAAGTGGGTAGGAGGATGAGAACCAAAAAAATAATAATAATGGAGTTTTGATTTCTGCCTCTTGTACTCTTACTATTTCAAGCGAGTGTGATGTAAAATTATTATTTGTACTGCCATTTAATTACTCCTAGGTGTAATAGCATCCACGAGGCACTTAAAAAAGCAAAAAAATGTGATGGGGAGGGTCAGCCGATGGATCGGCTCGTTTTTGAGAGGGACCAACATCACTGTCGATTTGGTCTTCTTCGGTGACCTCTACTGTTATTGGCGTGATCTACGTGCTCCTCTCTACCTCCTCTCCCAACTAGGTAGCATCTCCACCCCCTTCTCTCCCACAACCGGATCTGGAGGGAGCAGCGAGCATGGCGATCATGATTTTGTGGCGGTTGGTACGACTTCGTGGTAGCGACGGACATGGAGTAGCAACGGAGGTGGAGGGCCATCGCGGCCATAGTGGCGGCGGAGGCGTGAGGCCTTGATTCGTTGTCGTCGTCCTCAGCCTCGATCCAGCAACGTCCTCCTCGGCTCGGAGGCATCTTCCTCTCCCTTGATCCGGTGGCATCCTCCTAGTCTCGACAGCGTCGACGCAGCACCAGCCATGGCAACGCGTCCTCTTGGCATGGTGGTAGTGGCGTGGCTTCGTCGACCTCGGCTGGCCGTCGATGGAGGACGACGTGCTGGGGCTCGGTGGTGCACAACTCGCTGTGTCGGCTAGCGATGCTGATAAGTGGGCCATCAAATTGTTTATTGGATTGGTTTCGGTGCCAACGCTGGTGCCGGTTACATGAATCTTTTTTTGGTACCATGTGCTTCAATGTGTGGTGTCGGTTCCATACCATCTCTTTGTATCGACTAAATTGCACATTGGACATGCTTTAATGTGACATGTAAGATGATAAGGGGACGGTGTGTTTGTAAGTTGTCCTAATGAATAAATTTTTAGTGTGTTTTTTCTTATCATTCGTGTTATTTATTAGGGATGAATTCCTTATATGCCACCGAAAGTTTTCCTCATCCCTTATATGTCACTCATTGTTTCCTTTATATGCTTACATGTTAGTGACACAATCAATGATTTCGTAAAATTCTAGTAGCATATGAGAAATTAATCCTACTATTAGAGTAAAATGCATTGTGGGTCACTCAACTTGCTGGTGTATCATCTATGTTATGGTATTTTCAAAATACACATATAGTTCACTGATGTAACTTAATTGGTTTATCAATCCATCGTAGTTGTCCACACAGGCATATTTTGTATGCATGGTATGCCACGTTGGATTCAATACAGTTGCAAAACATTTGCACAAAATCCCCAAATCATTTTGTCGTTAGCCCTACCTTGTGCCATTACCCGAAGCTGGTCCTGCCAGTAAAGATTGCGTAATGAGGACCATAGCGCGACGACGACACCTGATGGAGCCCAACAATGGCTGAGGACGACGACATATTCCGCCGCTACAATGAGTGATTCACAAAGCATTTTACTATTATCATTATTATGGCCGGTTTCAAAGATCTTTTCTTAGCCTCAGGAGAAAAAAAAAAGAGATCTTCCCATGTGCTACACTGCAGTACACACACGACATGATAGTACCAGTGCAAGCTTTAAGGAGTCCTGATTTTCTCTTGGCGTCGTACACGTACATGTTGCTTGAATGTGCCATTATTTGCCTACTGAGAAACTGTGCAGGAACGGCACTATTGAGGAGCATCATGTGATGGCGCCGTCGTGGTTATGGGTTGCAAGATGGAGTAGAACTCCTTAATCCTGTCGATGTACGAGCTGAGATTGTGACCAGTGCTCTCGAGGTGCCTACTTTGTTGTCACTTGATGTAATGATCTTTAATTAATTAAATTATTTATATGTAATTTTTATTATAGATAGTAATATTCTCGTGATAGTCTTAAGCATACTTCTAATCGTTCATAAGGGAGTAACTTAAAATAATTGATTGTAAACCATCTTACGACTACTCTGTATGGTCATAAGATTTTCTACGAGAACTTCATAGTTGTAAGCCTTTTTACGAAAGGTGTCAATTAAGACCACTCTATAGTCGACAAATTCTACTGAGACTTGTAGGCCTAATTGACTAGGGAATCTTATACGTTGTGTAGATCAATACGTAAGCTGTTAATATACTTTATTATCCTCCGAGATAATCGCATGTACTACGCCTCTGTCTCTAATGATAACTGCTAGACGACGTGGGGTGTCATCTCTCTGACAATAACTTCCATCAACGTGAGCATTACATCAAACGTTGAGGTGTCTCTTGGCGTGGAGTAACTGACATCCCTTCATGCGCTATATAAAGGCAAAAGTTAGTGGACATTGGGGTAGATCGGGAGGAGAAATTAAGCATTAGTTTTTGTCGGTGTATTAGAACCGATCTTACGTAAAGATTATTTGATTCGGGGGGTCTCCTAGAGATGAAATCACGCAGAGTAGTTGACACAGGATGTTTAGACAGGTTCAGGCCTTCTCCGGAGAGAATAATAACCCTAATCCTGTGTGTATGGTATTCTTGATGATCAAGTAAAAGACTAAGACTATTACAGAGAATAACACTTGTGTTTCTACTTGACTAGCTCTTGTTCGCTCTGTCTCCCCCTCTATCCCTCTTATTGATGCCCTTATATAGTCGTGAAGAAGTAGCCGTTTTGTCCTGCGGGAGATACGCCTAATTAATCCAGTAACGGGCGCATGATGACAGTAATTACCGGCGCCTCGGCTTCTTCACGCCGTCTGGCTATTATCTTCCAGAGATAATGGGGTAATTACACACCATTAATAAGCGGAATAATAGTGCGTGTAGACCGTTCGGATTCCTTAATCAATTGGACCTACTCGCCTGTAGGTTTGATTATAAGGTGGTCGTAGAAGAACTTACGACCAGCAAAGCAATGTAAAAGGACTTACGACCGGTGCGATCGTAGAAGGACTTACGACTATGTAGTGGTCGTAGAAGGACTTACGACCATGATATAGTCGTAGCAAGACTTACGACTATGGGGTGATTGTAGAAGAACTTACAATCACTTGTTGGGCTTCTCCTTATAGATATAAGGGGTAATTGCAGGGACTATGTGACATCATATTTACCCATAATAAGAATTATAGATAAAAGATAAAATGAGGATTATTAGATCCTCGCCATCTAGCCCCGACTTCAAGTGAAAGTAACTTACTTGGTAAAGGTTTCAGTAAATGGACTTACGACCATGAGAATGTCGTAGAATGATAGTCGAAGGAAAACTCTTCGACATTTGAGTGCCGCTTGACCAGAATTTGCTTGGTCGGGAAGGTTGCTTACGACTATCAAAAGTCATAAAACCCCTACGACCGTCGGTGGTCGTAGTAGGGAATCGGAGAAAAACTTCTTCCGATTGATACTTCCTTCGTCTAGAAAGACTTGGTCAAGAATGTAATTTCGCTTGGAGGTGACAATACGCACATATTTTTCTCGAGCGGACCATCCGGGAATTGCAACCGCTCTCATAGACTTGTCCGATGAAGCGGTTCTCGGCGGTACAACCATCTCTCATAGACCTATAGCCGAGACGGTTTCAAGCGGCGGAGATCGTCTATGTTATAAAAACTTACCAGAGGTAGACTTGGATTTTTACCTTTCCCCCAAATCACTCCGCTGTTCTTCGAGCTCTTGCTTTCTCCATCCTCGACTAGGTTTCATCTTCTCCGCCAACCCAATTAAAAAATTTCTTGCTTCGAGCGAAATGGCCAAGAGAGTTTCGAATGGGAGGAATCGGAGATGGATGCGCTAAGATCAAGATCTTGGTCGATGTCGGAAGATTCCAGAGAAGGCTCTGGTGAAGTGGATTCCAGCTATCGGGCAGCACTGGCCATCGGGGGAAAATGGGCAAATTCCCGTCTTCCAAGCGTATTGTGAGTGCGCCTTCGATTGCTCGCCCACCCCTTTCTTCTGAAGAGTACTCGAACACTTTGGGGTGGAACGGTGAACTTAGGTCCCAATTCCATTACCATGCCGAGTGTGTTCGTATATCGTGCGAGGCATATACAGGGATTCGGCGGATCTCGAGCCGTTCCAATATTATTATGGGATGGCTCGACAAACCGAATCGTGGGAAGTCTGATCTCAAGCTCCACGACTCAAGTCGAAGGAGTATATTGAGTTTTACCCGGTCTTCGTGGTCGGGCCGAGGAAGAGGTGGTTCTCACCGAAGGTCACCTCAAGACACCTTTCTTTTATGGGAAGGTCATTGAAAAGAAATCTTCATGGATTCAACCTCAAGATATCAGTAGGATTAGCCTTTATATTCAAGCCATTAAGGACTTGAAGGAAGAAGGGGTGACCGGATGGCATGTGGTGAAGGATTTCATCACGCAGAATTAGTCCTCTCAAGAAACGAGCATCTCCTATGTGGAGGTACTCGGGAGAGGAGACCCCACGAGAGACTACGAGGAGGGTAAGCAATTGTCAACTTAGCTCTCCGCTTGGTCTTTCTCAACCTTGTCTAATATTTTTATCTGCTTTACGGATCTTTCACAGCCGAGGTTGACTGCAGTCGACTCATCTGTGAGAAGTCCCCGCCACCCGAGGGGCGGTTCCTCAAGTCATTGCGGCTTTGTCCGCAGATGAAAGGATAGAGCGCCTAAAGGTAATCAAAAATCGATTCTTTCTTTAGGACTTTATAGTCGAGAAGATACTTATGACTAATGGTGATCGTAGAATATCTTACGATCAAGAAAAGTCGAGAAAAACTTACGACTTGGTACTAGTCGAGAAAAACTTACGACTAATTAGTGATTCTTTTTTCGCTTTGCTTTACGTAAAGTAGGCATGGAAAATCGTCAGACGACGAAGAAGTCGCTCGATGACTATTGGCGCCGGGTTGTCGAAAGACAAAGGCTCTACCTCCCTCAAGAGACGCCGACTTGTAAAATCTGCCGATAAGGGGGAGCAAGCTCGAGCTCGGTCTTCGACCGCACCCTCTACAAAACCGCGGCACTGTAATTGTATCCGCCGAGGCGCGCACCGCCGGCCGAGGAGGTTGAAGCGGTGAACCTCTTAAGCGCAAACCTCGCAAGGCTAAGGTACCCTTCTATTATGACACGGAATCTTTCGCGATCGGTGCCACTCCTAGTTTTATTAAGCAACCGAAAGGAGAACCGGAAAGATTTTATATCTTTTATGAAGGACGATGTCGCATCAAGACAACCCGCAATCGAGGGCGATGTCGCTTCGGAATGGTCGAGACTGATCTCGTCCATCCAGAGGATCAGGAAACCAGAGCCCTGATCCCTGTTCAAACTCTACGACCAGACGTGGTCGTAGCTGGGCCAATTATTGAACCTCGACGGACGTGGTCGAGAGAAGAAGAGGTCTTCCGTAGGGAGGATTGCTCCAAAATTCCTGGTTAAGACCAGGGTGCAGAGGTATGTGAAATGTACTAAAGTGTAAGAACAACATTTACCTTTTTCTTTTTCACAACCTGATTTGCTTTTCTTTATTTCAGTCCGACTCCTTCAAATTTCGGGAATGCTTCACGAGAAGTCCATTGCTATCCCTTCATTCACCGGAGAGGTATCAATGGAGGTGGTCAAGCATCACCCTTGACCTGTGGTCGATGAAGTCGAGACTCCTGCAGTGACTCCCACATCTGCCGAGGTCGTAATTCACGACCCTTGAAGTAGCGGTATTATCGTTGAGGTGGCCGCCACGACCACCGAGGTCGAGAAACAATGTATACGGTGTGGAAGCCTCGGTCAAGGTGGTGACCGACTGCGCACCGCCTGGGAAGGAAATCGAGGAGGCGTTCCTTCCCCTACCCAAAGAGAAATCACAGAACCAGAAGGAGAAAATTTTAACTTCTGTGGTGACTTCTTTGGGCCTGCCTCCGTCGTAGGGTCTTCTGCTTACAGATCTCGTGACCGAGTCCCCCATCCCAAAGATATTCCCAATATGGAGAATACTTTTGATAACGAGCGCTCGAGAAGGTGTGGTGGGACAAAGTCGCGAGGATAGATAAGTCGCAGAACCCTGACCTTGTGTATTCGATGTTTGCTAGGACGACTATGAATGTAAGTATCTTCAAAATACTTATATATGTGACTTTCCTTCTCTTCTCACTTTGCTTTCTTTTTGCGTAAAGCTCTAGAGCAAATTGTCGTTGTCGGTGAGTATCATCGACAACTTTTAGAGCTAAGACAGAGAAAGAACTACTCTGCGAGAGGCAGAGAGATGGTAAGTCACTTATCATTCATAATTGTATTCGACTTAAATACTGTATAATGTTTTACGAGAATAGTCATGGAAGAAACTCATGACAAAGTACTAGTCGTAAAAAGCTTACGACTACTTACAACTGTAGTGGTCGAGAAAGACTTACAACCATATCGTAGTCGTAGAAAAACTTACGACTAGGTCGGTAGTTGTAGAAGTACTTACAACCATTCGGTGATGTTTATCTTCGTTCTGCTCTTTGTAGGTTAAACGGTGATACGAAGACCTTAATGACTCACTCGACTATGAAAAAGAAGAGTCGAGGAGGCTAAGGAACGAAGTATTAGTCCTCTCTGATAGACTTCGAGAGACTCTCTGCATCTAAAAGATTGCAGAAAAAATAAACAAGAAGTTCGAACTTAAGATCGCTTTTGATCTTTAACCTTACCCGACTCTCCTTTCTTCTCCGGATAAAGAAAAGAGATGCGAAGCTCGCATCAAGTTCAAGAAAAAGCTTTGGTCATTCAGAGTTTTCCAGACACTGCGAATAAGGATCAAGAACTCGAGGGTCTTAGAACTCAATTAAATGTAAGTAAATCTTTACTGTTATCCTTTTGAGTATTTTCCTTTTCTAATGCCAATTTCTTGTTCGTAAATTGTCGCCCAATTGAGAAGCCTCGAGGTCAAATCCAAGCAAAGACCTTAATCTGCAATGAGTCCGTCGCATTGCTAAGATGAATGTAGAGGACATCGAGCATGGGAGCAAAAGCACATCAAACTATTGCTTCCCATCGAGAAGAGGTTAAGCTGGATTCTCAATTAGTAGGTAAGAAATGCTTTACCTATAATTATCTTTGTGTTATTTTCTCTAGAAGTATATTTTTGTTTGACCGGTATTATTATTTTCGTAACAAGTGGTCGAAAACAAGAAGCTTCATGAGGCTTCAACTTGTACCCAACAGAGATGGAGTCGATGAAGACTAGTCTTCAAGGCAACATCATTCTCTGAACAATGTGCTTAGTGAGCTACATTCGAGGAAAAACTCCTCGAGAAGATACTATAGCCGCCACACAAGTACTATTGGGGAACAAGTCGGAAAATTGCAAGAAATGGTGACCACTCAAGGCTAATCTGTGAATCAATAAGGGAGGTAGTCGAAGCTGCAGTAAGTTACGCTTTGGCGAAACTTAAAGCTCAAGACCCCCGCCTTAATGTAAAACCAATCGGCCGACTTCGATCGTCCGAATCGAGGCAAGTCGTCTCGATTGGAAATCTGATCAATTGGCTATAAAAAGGTGGCGGAGGAAATGCACTAGGCTCTCCTTCGTGAGTAATCTTGTAACTACCTTGTAAGGCGCATAATTTTTGTTGATGAGTAATATATGATCCGCCTCATTTCCTGAAAATCATCTTGTCGAGTAGTTAGTAACTCAAAAGATAATAAACGAATGAAATACTAAGAATTGAAGTCAAATTAATAACTTTATCCTAGCCCCCGACTATTTGCTTAGATTGTTTAGACAATCTAAATAAATAGTGTTTAAAATGGGGTTTCTGAAAACAAAGAGAGGTTTATTTAACTTATAGCTTTTGTTACGGTTGTCAAGCACTGGTCGAAAAGAGTAGAAACGACTCGACACTAGGAAGTTCCTTCTAGTGGGCAGGACCACGTGCAGAGAGGAAAGGCTTCGACTAGGTGATGTTTTCATCTCCGACTAGTTTAATCAAACCAAGAACAAAGAACTTGAGTTAAACAAACGCCTTAGAGGACTTTAGTCATTCGCTCGTCCTTTTTGGTGGACTTGATAAGTCTTTTCCAAGAGCAAAAGTAGGAGACCGAGCGACACTAGGAAGTTTCCTTCTAGTGGGCAGGACCACATGCAGAGAGGAAAGACTTCGACTAGGTGTGTCTCTTCCTTCGACCAGTTAAAACAAATCGAGTACACCAAAGGTGGTCGAACAAATGTAAGAAAGTGCACTCTACTTAGAATATTTTTTGAATTTACTGAAAAAATAGACTAAGATTGAGAGAGTTGGCTTTGAGAACATTACGACTAGATAGAACCCGAGCTCTTTGTATTGGCAAAAAAAATGAGTAACGAGTCGATGCTAGGAAATTCCTTCTAGTGGGCAGAACCACATGCAGAGAGGAGAAGTTTCACCGGATGACGTTTTCGCTTTTGGCGGTGTAAAGAAAAGCGGGTGTTTTCATATCATAGTCGAAAGATTAAAAAGCACTACTCAAAAAATAAGGCAAAAGAGGTAGAAAGAACTCGACTTTTATTGCTCGAGAAACCTGGTCACACATAGAATTTGCGTGAATCGGGTCAATGTTCCAAGAGTTTGAGAGAACTCGCCCATCTTCCATTGCTAGTCGTCGACCTCGCCGAGTTACTTCGACCATCGTAAGGACCTTCCCATTTAGGGAAAGTTTATTCCGATTAGACTTGGATTGGCGAGCCTCAATACTAAGTCACCTACAAAGAAGGTCGCGAGGTTGACCTTACGATTATAGTATCTGCGCAGGCTTGTTGGTAGACCGCCGAACGGATTAAGGCTAGGTTTCTCCTCTATTCGAGTAGGTTAATGTCATCCGCCGAAGTTGTTCCTGGTCCGAGTTGTTGAAGGTTTCAACTCGTGTCGACCGCATTTTAGCTCCGGAGGAAGCATGGCTTCGCTCCAAAACTAGAAAATGGTGTTTCTCCTGTTGCTCATTGGTGGTCGCATTTAACCGCCCATAATATGGAGGGTAATTCTTGTACCCAAGCCCCGAGCGCTAACAAGTCGGGTCAAGACTCGAGTTTTAATTCCTCGCATTATTTGGCCGCTTGCACGCTCGACCGCCCCATTGCTTTGGGGATGTGCAATGTAGCATAGCATAGCTTGGTACCTAACTCGTCGCAAAATTCCGAAATTTTGCACTTGCGAATTGTTTACCATTGTGCGTAATTATCCGACTTAACTCCAAATCGACTAATTACGCTTCTCATCATGAACCTTTTGTCGCTTCGCTGTTATCGAAGCTGAGTTCACTTCGATCCATTTTGTGAACGTGTCAATAGCCACAAAAGGAATTCAAACCTCCCGGAGCTTTGGGAAACGGTCCTAGGATATCAAGCCCCTGTGTCGCAAAAGGCCAAGAAAGAGGTATTGTTTGTAATGCTTGAGCCGGTTGGTGTATCATCTACCATAGAATTGGCATCGACACACTTTTTAACCACCTCCATAGCATCGCAGTGTCAGAGGCCAAAAACCTTGTCGAAAGGCTTTACCAACCAATGTTCTCAGAGGAAGCATGCGTCCCACAGATGCTTGTGTATATCATGAAGGAGTGTTATTCCTTCGCTTTGCGGAATGCATCGCATGAGTATCCCTTGGGTTCCTCGTTTATAGAGGACTCTTTCAACCAAAGTATACATTTTGGCTTTTCGGGATAATCGATCTGCCTCAAGATCATCTTCGGGTACGGAACCCTTGTAAAGATACTCGTAGATGGGAGTTGTCCGTATCCTCGTAATCTAATGAGGCCATCTCAAGAGGAGGTGTCTCGGTTCTTCGACTGAGACGGTGTTTGGAGTTGCTCCAAGAAAACTCCTTTTGGTACTGTGGATCGGGAAGAAGCCATCCGAGCAAGTTGGTCTGCGAGGAAATTATCCTTTCGAGGGATAAATTGTACCTTGAAACCTAAAAAATATTTTTCTAGCTTACGTACTTCTAATAAGTACCGAGCCATTGTTGAGTTAGAGCACCGTACTCTTTCCGATTTGATTCACGACTAGTTGAGAGTCTCCTCTCACGAGTAGTCGATTTAATTGAGAGTGCTTTCGCACTGTATGCCGCCTAGCAAACCTTCGTACTCGCCACATTGTTAGTGGCCCGAAAGTTTAATTGTATGGCATACTTTAAGGTTTCTCCGTAGGAGATACCAGACCACCTCACCCGAGCCACTTAAAGTAAGTGATCCGTCAAAGTACATCATCCACCGGTCGTGGGAATCGATCGGGATCCCGAGCAGTTCAGATTTGTCCATTCAATGACAAAGTCCGCCAAGATCCGGGATTTTATGGCCGTCGACACGAATGGAGGTCGAACTCCCAAGTTCGACCGACCATTTTGCCATGCGCCCCATTGCTTCCTTATTATGGAGGATTGCTCCTAAAGGAAACTTAGACAAAGATGACTATTTTGTGCGCCAAAATAATGCCGCAGCTTCTCAAGACATGAGGAGGGCATATAGAAGTTTTGGACCCGAGGGTAATGCTCCTTAGGCCCGTAAAACTTCGCCGACGTAGTAAACCGGCCGTTGTATGCGTTTTCACGCTCTACGACCAAGATCGCGCTTTCTTTGCTCGTGGCGTGGCAACTAGGTAAATTAAGAGCGCCTCTTCCGCTTTGGAGAAACCAGAACAGGAGCACTCGAAAGATACCTCTTGACATCCTCAAAGGCAGCGTTTGCCTCGCTCGACCACTCAAAACCTTCATGTCTCCTGAGAAGTTTAAAGAAAGGTAGTCCTTTTTCTCCTAGACGTGCGATGAAACGACTTAAAGCCGCCATGCACCCAGTGAGTTTCTGGACTTCCTTTTTATGGTGGAGGCGATCCGAGGATGGCTTTTATTTTCTCAGATTTGCTTCGATTCCTCGTTCAGATACTAGGAATCCAAGCAATTTTCTTGAAGAAATTCCGAATACACACTTCTCGGGATTAAGTTTTAAGTGGTGTTTTCTGAGGTTGTCGAATGTTTCTTGTAGGTCAGTGATATGATTAAGTCTCTTAATGCTTTTACGACTAGATCATCAACATAGGCTTCCAAATTCGGCCTAATTGAGATGAAAAGTCGATTGCATTAAGCGCTGAAAAGAAGCACCGACATTCTTTAGACCAAATGGCATTTTGATATAACAAAAGGTACCAAATGGAGTAATGAATGCGGTCTTTTCTTCATCGCTTAGACACATATTGATCCGTGATATCCGAATATGCATCTAAAAACTTAATATTTCACAACCCGCAGAGAATCAATCACCGATCAATACGAGGTAAAGGGAAATCATCTTTTGGACAAGCTTTATTAAGATCAAGAAAGTCACGCACATACGCCATTTGCCGCTTGACTTTTTGACCATTACAGGTTAGCCAACCACTCGGGTGGTTGACTTCTCTTATAAAGCCCGCCTTAAGTAGCTTATCCAATTCGATTTAATAGCATCTCGCCGATCAGGCAAATCTCCGTAATTTTTGTTTTACGTACTTTTTCAGCCGTAAAGCTAGCACGTGCTCAATCACCTCCCCGGGACTCGGGCATGTCGGATGCTTGCCACGCAAAGACATCTGCGTTAGCTCTGAGGAAGGTAATGAGAGCGCCTTCCTATTTGGGGTCGGAAGTCTCCCCATGCGAGCAGCCTTCGAGGGTTTCTCTGCGCCCGGAGGAACCTCTTTGACTTGGTCGCTCGGCTTTGGTGCGACTTTTAGGCTTCGACTTGCTAGTCGGTCGACTTTCATCTCGAGTTGGTATTTGACCAACCATCTCGAGGATCGACGATCGCAGCCTATACGCTATCTTTTGTCACATTGAATTGTGGTCACTCCTTTGGGACCCGCATCTTAAGACATTGATACCCATAATGAGTAGCCATTAAGAATTTTGCCAAAGTTGGTCGTCCGAGTATGGCGTTATATGCCGTATGAAATCGACCACATCAAAAGAGACTTTCTCTTGTCCTGAAATTACTTGGTGAGCCAAATGTTAAAGGAAGAGAAACTTGGCCAATGGGTTTGGTCAAGACCCTGCACGATTCCATGAAAGGAATATCGCATCGCCTTACCTTTGTCCCGGTACTTGCATCTCGCCCGTGGCTTTAGTAAATAATATGTTCAAAGAACTGCCACCATCAACTAACACTCGATTGACCCGACAGTTGTTGATGGTGGGTTCGACCACAATCGGAAATCGACCTGATCGACTCATAGTGATCGGGCAGTCGTCCTTCTCAAAAGAGATGGTAACTTCCGACCACTTCGGTAATTTATTGACGAGAGGAGTATGTATGGAATTTACCTCTCGTCCGTGACTTTAAGTTGTCGCTTGGAGTCGATGCCGATGATCCTCCGTAGATATGCTCAACAAGATGTTGCGGATCTTGGAACGGCATCTCCTCATCATCCGACGACTTTTGGCCACTCGTATGTCCCACCCGCCGAGAGTAGGGAGTGGTGCTTGCCGTTGTAGTAGTCCTCGAGCTTTCTTTGGAAAACTTCTAGCGATTGGAGGTCATGTCCTTCCTTTTATGAAAAGGACACCACCTTGGTTTGTCGCTCCTACGATCGTGGCACTTACCTTTGCCTTGATCGAGTACGACTTGGTGGTTTGGGGCTCTCCATCTTTCACGGCCGTAACCTCCTTGGAACCACCGGTTTGTGGTTTTGACTTTTATTTTCTTCTTGGACTTTTTACTTTTTATCCTTACCAACTTCACCGCTCTCGAGGAGTATATGTTTCTCGATCGATAGTGTTGTTCCACTCGACCGCCTCGTAAGCGATTGCATATCGATCGACCATCTCAAGAGTTCTAACAATGATGTTGGGAGGATTCAAAGCAATGTCCTCCGTTATCCTTCTACTACGGACTCCTTGCTTAAAAGCCCCGATCACAGAGGAATCGTAAATTTCCGAATTGAGTTACGAACCCGACTAAAGCGCTTGATGAATTGACGCAAAGTCTCGTTGTTGTTCGCTTTATCCGGTGCAAGTCGCCTTCTTTCCGCGGTTGTATGTGCCTTGGAAATTCGCCAGAGAAGATCGCAGAGGTGTTGCCAAGAGTAGATCGACTCGAGTGGTTGGTTTAATAACCACGATCGAGCGGATCCTTCGAGCACAGTCGGAAGGTAATTCGCCATTACATGCTCTCCTCCTCCCGCCGCTTCTGACGACGATACCCGTAATCACTTCTGGCGCCTTCTTTGTAGGAAAGAAGGGTTAATGTCACCAGTGATCGATACGACGATACCCTGTGAACAGCCGATTGCTCGTAGTAGGTCTTAGTTCTACGAGGGGAATACTCCACGTACTCCACCCGTTGTGAATTTCTTTGTCGAAGTGGTGAATGATCACCTCTCCGAGGGGCTTCTTGATCTTCAGCCGATCGAAATGTATTTCTCTGAATAGGGGATCGATTCGACTTATGGCCGTGTCGATTCCTACGAGAGAAATATTCGATTGATCGTAGCCGAGGAAGTCGTATTACTACGACTACACCGAATGTTGTCGATGAGGTACCTCCGCCTTGTCATCACATTCAAGTCTTTGCGTAATCTCTTCAAAGAAAGAGATCGCACTCGCGCTCGAGCAAGCTCTTGATGGGATTCTCGAGCAAGTCGCTGATGTCCCGGAGTTCTTGTACCTCCGATCGATGTTGAATGCGCCAGCAGTTCTTTCGATCGCAATTTTCTTTCTTCCGACGACATCAAAATCCTCCTCATCGTCTTTGAGGCCTTCTTAGTGGAGTGCGAGAATGTCGAGGATTTCTCGCTCATCGAGTGTTGGTTTCTCTCGCCAACGGTGGTGCCCTTGCCATTACCACGAGGGGCGCAGTGTGTGATCTTCGGGAGTGTTCTTATCTCGGCCTCCATGAGGTCGACTCGATTTGGGGAAGGACGAAGACCTCCCGCTGATGATTCTCACTTGCGCCGAGGCCTCCCGCTTGAGGAGTGCTCGAGAGACACCATCTGGCGACTTGGAGTAATCCTCCGTAGGGGAACTCAGGGTTATAATCATCTCCGCTCGCAAATGAGATCTGCGGGGAGACGGCCGAATTTGTAGGAAAAGCATGCTTGATCCCACCTCTCCGGAGTTACCCCGAGAGAGGATCACTAGATTTGGTGGAGTCTGGAATGGTGGCTCCTGAACTTGACTTACCAAGTCGGACCGCCTTAAGGGACTTGAACACTTGGAGAAAAACTCGCTGTGTTGTGAGTCCTCCGGGAGCGGTCCTGGCCGGATTGACCCTTGTCCTTTGAGGGAATTGGCTCCTCTGTTGGATGTATTGTTGTGGGGATAAGGATCCTCCTCAACTCCATTAATGGGATGGTTTCTCGAGAATAATCTCCGAGGCAACATCACCATCACGGATGCATCACTCGGCTCGTAGTCGAAACCGCATCCATGTCGACGTCTGGTAACCGCCAAGTCAAACCAGTTCTCCTCGCTCCATTCTCCGCCATGATTGCATGAGATTGGAAAAAGAGAGTGTGTTGACAAGAGATTACGGAAGATCCCCACGGACGGCGCCAACCGCGGTGTATTAGAACCGATCTTACGTAAAGATTATTTGATTCGGGGTCTCCTAGAGATGAAATCACGCAGAGTAGTTGACACGGATGTTTAGACAGTTCAGCCTTCTCCGAGAGAATAATAACCCTAATCTCGTGTGTATGGTATTCTTGATGATCAAGTAAAAGACTAAGACTATTACAGAGAATAGCACTTGTGTTTCTACTTGACTAGCTCTTGTTCGCCTGTCTCCCCTCTATCCCTCCGATTGATGCCCGATATAGTCGTGAAGAAGTAGCCGCTTTGTCCTCGGAGATGCGCCTAATTAATCCAAGAACGGGCGCATGATGACAAGAATTACCGCGCGCCGCTTCTTCACGCCGTCCGCTATTATCTTCCGAGATAATGGGGTAATTACACACCATTAATAAGCGGAATAATAGTGCGTGTAGACCGTTCGGATTCCTTAATCAATTGGACCCATTCGCCTGTAGGTTTGATTATAAGGTGGTCGAAGTTTACCTGGTCGTAGAAGAACTTACGATCAGCAAAGAATGTAAAAGGACTTACGACTGTGCAATCGTAGAAGGACTTACGACTATGTAGTGGTCGTAGAAGGACTTACGACCATGATATAGTCGTAGCAAGACTTACGACTATGGGGGTGATTGTAGAAGAACTTACAATCACTTGTTGGGCTTCTCCCTTATAGATATAAGGGGTAATTCTGGGGACTATGTGACATCATATTTACCCATAATAAGAATTATAGATAAAAGATAGAATGAGGATTATTAGATCCTCGTCAGTTTTCTTCCTGATTGTAAAAAGGATAGTCAATACATCAACACATGAGTAATGTTATTATTCTCTCAAAAAAAAGCATGAACCTGTCTAAATCTCTGTGTCTTTCTCTGGGTGGTTCTAATTCTAGGAGACTCCCAAATATTCATTTGTAAGATCGATACTAGATCATCGACAGTTGGCGTCGTCCGTGGGGAATTTCTGGTGATTACTTCTCGACAAGTTCTCTTATTTTGTTTTCAACTCTGATGCTTTCATAGCAAGAGAGTGGAATAATGAGAACTAGTTCGATTTGGCCGACTACGCAGAACTCGACATGGATGCCTGCTACGAATACGAGCAGAGTATTATTTCGTCTGACGGTAATGCTACCTCTAGGGATCTTTCACCAGACCCAGGAGACCATGCCTCAGACATAGTTGATGAGGGATCCCCCCACAACATTACGTCTAGATGATAAGCCAGATTCCTCAGAGGGCAATGGTACACCCGATCATGATCAGAACTGCACCAAGATAAGTACAAAGCATGACGAGGGTTCCTCCTCCAAATATTCGAGTCCATTCGAGGCCTTCCAATCTGGCAAAACAAGTCTTTGAATTCATCATTCTGCGACTCAACCAACATCTGGTGATCGTCTGTAATACCCCAAAATTTAATCGGGAAACAAGAAAATAATTAGGGAGAAGGAGTTAATAAAAAAAAAATAGAATTTTCAATTTTTCGGGGGGGGGGGGGTCGCGTTTTCCCGACAAACTAGGCTTGTGCCGCAGCCCAAGAGGGGGGCCAGTCAAGGGGGGTGTCCTCCCCCCTAAACCCTAGACGCCCACCCATCTCCCCTCTCCCCTCCTCCCCTCACAGCCGCCACCTCCTCTCCCCTCCCCACTTGGCCGGCGCCTCCACCACCCCTCCCTGGTCCTCCATCTTGCCGGGAGAACGCCGGGCAAGCTCGCCTCCAAAGGTAAGATCCCGAGTTCCATTGGAGTGGTGATACATTTTCGTCGTGCCGCTGCGCAAAGATTTAGAATCTGTAGGTTTCCTTGTGCGCCTTTTTTGCATAGATAGACGTCGAACTAGGGAATTCTGCCTCTTAGAGATTTGAAGGGATCGTTCCTACCTTTCCATAGGCATAAAGATCACCCAAATCGGAGTTTTGGTCTAGAAGTTATGTTAGTTTCTTTGCGACTGTCCAGAAAGTCTGACAAAGGTTAGAAGTTACTTTGATTAGCGAATATGATTTAGTTAGTGGCCGACTTAGAGATTTAACCCAACATGAATGTTGTAGGTAATTCATTAAGATTTCCAGATTGGTAAAGAACTTGAAGTTTGGTTGGTCCAATCAAAAATTATGAATTTTCTTCTACCGTAGTAGTTTCTGACTAACAGATTGTAGATGCAGAATTTCATCTGAGCATTAGATATAGAAGTTGGCCGAATTGGAAAGTCTTACCAACTAGGTTATTGTAGAAAATTTCGTTATGTTTCTAGAGAGACTAAGATCACGCCTTTCCAAGTTTCGTAGCAAAAGTTATGAAGGTTTTAATACCACTGTTCAAAGTAACCTTCCGCTAGTCTGTCGTGTAATATGAGTAAAGCTAATATTTAAAGTCTAGGTTTTGGGGAGACGGGTTATAGAGGTATGAGTAGTGTCTTCTTTTCACACCGTTCTTATGTTAGTGATTCAATTGTGTAGGAGAAGAGGCTTCGGGATTCGGGACATCATCCTTGCCTCCTAACGCATCGCATCGCGAAAGGCAAGTACATCTGAATTGTCGGGTTTTGATATGTGTCTTCCTGGTTCGATGAATGTGTGATGGATAACTTTGATATTACTTGTTCACCGTCATAAATGATTTACCATAGTTCTTTGACATTAAGTTATGTTCATCGTATGCATTCATTCATGCAAGCATTGTTCATGTTTCACCCATGGAAATGGGTAGTGAAGTCCCATCATTCCAACATGGGCATGTAAGACCCACCATTTCATTGTGGTCAATTTGGATCCCCGTTTTGAAACATTCTTCAAATGGGTCTTGGATCCTCGCATTTTGGATAATGCGGGCATGAGTGAACACCGACGGTTGTTCACCAGCTATACCGGTATAAGCAGAAGAGAAGGACAAGCATGAGCATTCATTCATATGTTTTCTACTACTTCATTCTCCGTTCCATTGTGTGTATGTCATGTTCTTTCCGTTGCTGTTCATGGTATTCTTTTGTACTTGCTGAGTCGTGGACTCACTCTTGCTGTGTTTATTTGTTTTAGGTGAACCTTGAAGGCGGCATTCTTGGGAGAGATTAGTCACGGATCACTTCATTCACTTCACACTATTAACTTTTAATTAGATGAACTTGTCATTACTTTGCATTTGATAAATATTGAATTGTAATAATCGGAGTTTGATGGTTGAAGTTATCCTTCATTATGTTATGGTTGAATTAGTACTACCTAATGATCTTCGTATAGTATATTGATAGATTTATCATAAGTGATTCATCATGATTGGGTATTTAGAGTTTTGATATGTTGTTGATTTCTAGCTCAATTCATATACTCATTTTATTAGCTGTTGCTCTTTTATGTTATTAGCTGAAAGATTATTATAAATTGATTCATGGTATTGCTTGGTGTTAGACTTTAGGTAATATATTGGCTTCCGCATAGTCAGCGTGTTACATCGTCACCCTTCGATTACCCCCACGAGGTGCGTGGTCGAGCCCGCTTTTTTTTTGCAGATTCGATCGTACCCTCGCAGGGTTCACCTTCGATTGGAGATGGTTATAACCCAGAATGCCCCTTCTGAGAGGGGAATGCTCTAAGTCGGGAGGTGTTGTCGTTCGACTACTCCTCAAGTTAGGAGGGCTCAGGCACAAGTGAAAATCATATCCAGGAGGTCTTTGTCCTCCCCACAGATCCTAATATCTCTCCGAGAGGCAGGACTGGGGATGCTTCCCATCGCTCACTCACTTCGGGCTCTCGTGGTGATGGAGAGGATGCCTTCGGCGATGAACAAGATCACCACCTTCATGAGTGTGGGAGAAATCCTAGGAATGATCGCTCTCCACTGAGGCAAACTCAAGTAAAATTACATATGGATGATCCCGATACCATCCGGAGGACGAGAATTGCATCCCAGTGAACTTTACCTGGGCGCAGTCAATATCGGTCAGAGGAAGCTCAAAGACTTCAACGTATAAATGACCTGATCAAGAATCCAAATCAAGAGCTTAGACGAGCGCTAGGCTATGACATCTTCGCTGAAGAGATCACACGAAGGCTTCGGAGCGCAATGGTCAGGTTTGAGAAAACTCGCCGACATCGTTCTGGTAGTTGTACCGGAACGACTTCGTCGAATACCAGTCGTTCGAATAACCCTCCTCATGGAGAACGACACGACAACAAGTCCAGTCGTTCCCCTAACCACAACTCCTGTAGGAGAAGAGTTCTTCAAACATCAGGTGATCGACAAGCTCCGAGGGGAGGTGATCGTTCACCATTTCTACATAGGAATCTGCAACAACAGATGGAATACGAGGAGTATTACCATCGTAGGATTGATACCTATCATAGGTCAGGTCCTCCTGCTACCAGGTATCGTGGTGTACGATCACCTGGTGACATCAACCATTCTTTCTCACAAGCAACCCATCATGGTATTATTACCAGATGTCGGGCGTTCTCGCCTGACCTTCGAGCAGTTCGCTGGCCGCCGCCTTTTCGACCGGTGAACATGGAGAAGTTTAATGGATCACAAAATATTATCGAATTTCTTCAGATCTATACGATCGCTATTCGGGTAGCAAGGGGGAAAGCACGTTATGGTAAATTACCTTCCTACTATGCTCGAAGGATCTGCTCGGTCGTGGTTGTTAAACCAACCAGAGGAGTCAAACTATTCGTGGTAACATTTCTGTGGTCTACTACTGGCCAATTTCTAGGGGACATATAACCGTTCCAGAAAGGAGGATGACCTGCACAAAATGAGATAAAATGCCCATAAGACCTTGCTCGAGTACATCAAGCATTTTAGTCAGGTTCGCAACTCTATACCCGAGGTTTCTGATTTTTCTGTTATTAGAGCATTTAAGTAGGGAGTCCGCAGTAGAACGATCACAAAGAACATTGCTTGAAATCCTTTGGCTACTGTTGCTGGGATTTTTAAGATGGTCGACCGATATGCAACTGCTGCAGAAGCGGTCGAGTGGAGCAGAACCATCGATCGAGATGATAAAGATACTCAAGAAGCAAACGAAAGTAGCAAGAAGAAGGATAAAAAGGCCAAGAAGTCCAAGAGCAAGGCCAAAGGCCAAAAGCCTCAAGCCAATAGTTCCAAGGCAGTCTTAGCCTTAAGCGATAAAGAGCCTCGAGGCTCGAAGCCATACTCCGATCGGGGTAAGAGCAAATGCCTCGAACGGAAGAATGGCAAGCCTAGGTGGTGTCCCTTCCATAAAAAGGAAGGATACAACCTTCACAACTAGTGAATTTTCCAACAAAAACTGGAGGACTACTACACTGGCAAAGGATCTCTTCCTACACTCGAGGAGTTAGGGCAAACAAGTGGTCGAAAGTAGTCGGGCGATGATGAGGAGATGCCATTTCAGGTCCAAAACAAACCATCAATCACATCTATGGTGGATCTTCGGCATACAACTCAAAACGACAGCTCGAGGCTATCGAGCGTGAGGTAAACTCCGTTGATCCTCCTCTTGTCAATAAATTACCGAAGTAGTAGGATGTCACTATCTCTTTCAAGAAGGGTGATTGTCCGATCCCTTCTACTCGACCAGGTCGATTTTCGATCGTGGTCGAGCCCACCAAGAACAGAGTAAATCGTGTGTTAGTTGATGGTGGGAGTTCATTAAACATATTATTTACAAGTGCCCTGGATGAGATCCAAGTGCCCAGGATCAAGGTAAAACTTGAACGATACTCATTTTATGGGATCGTACCGGGGTCTTCGGTTAACCCATTGGCCAAGTCTCTCTTCCTGTAACGTTTGGTTCTCCAAACAACTTCGTGACAAAAAAAATCTCTTTTGATGCAGTCGATTTCGACACGACATACAATGCCATACTTGGACGACCAACTTTGACACGATTCCTAATTGCTGCTCATTATGGTTATCAATGTCTTAAGATGCCATGTCCCAAAGGAGTAATTGCACTCCGCTGTGATAAAAAGATGGCGCTTACATGCGACCAAAAATCCATCGAGATGGTTGGCCAGATACCAACTCGAGAAGCAAGCAAGGGTCAGAAATTCAACCAAGCAGTCGAAACCTAAAGCTGCATTAAAGCCGAACGATCAAGTTACAGAAGTTCCGCTGAACCCAGAGGGGCCTTCAAAGACTATTCATATTGGGGTTACTTCCAACCATTAATAGGAAGACACCCTCACCACCTTCCACTAAGCCACCCTCATCACCTTCCACTAAGCCAACACAGATGTCTTCGCGTGGTAGACATCCGACATACCCAGAACCCCTAAGGAGGTGATTGAGCACAGACTAGTTCTACGACCTAACAAAAAAACTCGTAAGACAAAAAATACGGAGATTTGCACCTGATCGACAAGATGCTATCATATCAGAATTGGACAAGCTAGTTAAAGCAGACTTTGTAAGAGAAGTTGATCACCCAGAGTGGTTGGCTAACCCTGTAATGGTTAGAAAGTCTAATGGTAAGTGGCGCATGTGTGTACACTTTACTGATCTCACTAAAGCTTGTCCAAAAGATGATTTTTTCTCTTCCTCGTATTAACTAGTTGGTTGACTCTACTGCTGGTTGTGAAATATTAAGATTCGTAGATGCATATTCTGGCTTTCATCAGATTAGTATGTGTTTAGATGATAAAGAAAAGACCATATTTATTATACCATTTGGAATATTTTGCTATGTCAAAATACCATTTGGTTTAAAAAATGCCGGCGCTCGCTTCTTTTCAACACTTGATGCAAACGACCTTTTTCTATTCAACTGTGTCAAAATTTGGAAGCCTATGTCGATGATTTGGTTGTGAAAAGCATCAAGAGCCTTAATCATATTTCTAATATACAGGTAACATTCGACAACCTTAGAAAACGTCATTTGAAATTCAATCATGAGAAGTGTGTATTTTGAGTCTCTTCAGGAAAATTGCTTGGATTTTTTGTTTCTGCACGAGGAATCGAAGCAAATCTTGAAAATATAAAGGTCATTGAACAAATGTGTCCTCCTACCACAAAGAAAGAAGTCTAGAAACTCACAGGATACACGGCGGCTTTAAATCATTTCATCGTACGACTAGGAGAAAAAGGATTTCTTTTCTTTAAACTTCTAAGGAAATATGAGGGCTTCGATGGTCATAGGAGGCAAACAATGCCTTCGAGGATGTCAAGAGGTATCTTACGAGTGCTCCTGTTATGGTTTCTCTGAAACCAGAAGAGACACTCTTAATTTATCTAGCTGCCACACCTCAGGCAATGAGTGTAGTGCTGGTTGCCGAATGTGAAAACGTTCAACAACCAGTTTACTACGTAAGTGAAATTTTACAAGGTCTAAGGAGCGATACCTTAGGTCCAAAAACTCTTATATGTCGGGACCCGAAAATACAATTTTAGACCCTCTGTGTATTCTGCACTAGTCCAGGATCACGCTAGTGCACATAGTGTCAACATAAGTGAATATCGATCCACACAACACTAATTAGTAATTAAACAAGTAATTTGAATGACAAATAACTGTTGTGTCCTTAAGGTCGAGTTTTACATTTATTAAGCCACACAGGGCTGGCAATAAATAAATAAATAGCAGCGGAATAAAAATAAACTCCAGCGGAATCCCATCAATTCACCACAGGCAACTGACTAGAATCAAGACCCTAACAATCGATACCTTTGTAGAATCCCTCTTCAAAAACAAGCGAAGACTCCTCCACTTATGTTGATTGTTTGAAGCAAGTATGAGTACACAACCGTACTTGCAAGTCATACCACAGAGTGCAATTTATTGATGATGGCTTATTTCAAATGAATGGTTTCTATGGTTATTTTGCAGAAATGCAACATATGCAATTGAATACAAATAATAGATTGAAAGCATAATTCAAAACAAACAACAATATTAAATTAGCATTTGATTTCACAAAGGACACACAGTCTAAACAAGTTATTTACACAGCCATATGACTTAGATCACACAGCTCCCTTCCCAAAAAATTTATGAAAATATACCCCTCATGTGAAATCCCCGAGCATGTCCATGACCGCGGACGCGGCTATCCGAATAGAATGATTAAACACTCTGCAAAGGTTGTACACTTTACCCACAAGATACAACCAGTGTAGCTAGCACAGACCATAACAAAACCTTTCAGAAACTTCATCTTAAACATTGACACTCCCGATGTGCTTTACTGTCGTCCAACTGATACACACAGCGTTTGGTACGACACACACCGTTGGACAGGGATGGGGCGAACCGTCCTGTGATGTGACCTATCTTAAAGTCCACACCTCCACCCATCACACAACTAGCCTACAACCTGAGTTGTCAATGGCAAGATTCCATAACCTACTAAGTTAGGCTCGTTGCATACCAGGCATGAGGTTGTACAATAAGACTCAGTTTAATAGCGCACAAAGTTAAGTCCTTAATTGACCAAGGCAAGACTTCCAGTTTCTAACTAAATATCACACAGATTATCATTCCCAGCACATAACTCTAGCATATCACATAGTATCCCCCACTTGCCTCAGTCTAAATCTTTTCCCACCCTGTTGGTTAAGTGCAAACGCATGCCATCAACAGTTTATACCACACAGTTCCATAATCACTTAGTCAAGTTTATATTTGCAACTCACATGAAATAATGACCCATAGCATGGCTAAGCAATCTACTCGTATCTAACCAACCCACGTTGGTGCTAAGATAATACCAACTAAGAATGAACCAACCTAGGGTGACAAAAGATCATGGCGTAACAATAGACAAGGTGGATATAACCATTTGGATTAATAACTAGACCCAAAAGTATTTAAATAAATACTTAAAATAGAATACAATAAATTGAAACAAAGTATTTTTGAAAACTGGGTTCAATACGATCAAACGTATAACTTACCTTGGAATAGGTCTAGGTACTGATCTTGATCTTGAGGCACTTCTCCTTCTTCAAAGGTTCCCGAAGAATTAACGTCTACTCGTAAATAAAATAAATAAACAAAATAAATAAATAACAGAGGCAAAACCAGCTCCAAAATTAAATAAAAATCCTAAATAAATAGATCTCGAATTTATATAAATTTAGAAATTTGAATGGGCTCAATCGGAGTTCAAATTTGTGACTTTGTCATCATTTGACTTTGTGATTCCCTTTGCCCTCGGTATAATTTCACAAGCTGCATGGTTTGCTAGGGGATCTATGACACTTGCCTGCAAGGTGCACGTAACCTGGAGTATCTGCTAAAGCAGGATATGGGTTAACCGGAAGGTCACGAACTCGTTTCATGTTTTGAAGTGTTACCGAAGGTCTTGGAGGATTCTGACTAACATTGGGCATTAGATGAGTCGAATGTCCTTTTGACCTCCCGTCTTATCTTATCCGACTTATCACACGCTGTGAGGTAGGAACATGCGAATTAACTGATGGACATCCATCAGTTCGATTTCCTCCAATAGGTGGTGTTTCAGCACCCGTACCATCTCCATATGGATGTGATAGCGAGTAAGACCGTGAAGGATTATGCACAGGAACCTGATTGGTATCTCTGATTGCATTAACTTCATTCCTCCAACAACAATCTTCCGACAAGCTCCCATCGTTGCTAAGAGAGAGCCTTCTAAATCTTTGGCCAGGAGCCTCCACGACAAAGAGCGGTTAGAGATTACCACCTCTGACGGGCTTTGTGGTGGATTCAGTCTGATTCGGCGAATTGCCGATCGTATGCTGGGCTTTATCATTCCCACTTGGCATTCGACCAGTGGTAATGGTAATTTCATTGACACTCTCACCAAGTGTCGATTGGCTCCAGGAATGCGTAGAAGCCTTTGGCGAATACCGGTCGCGCATGATAACATTGAGAGTACATTGACTCTCTGATGCTGGACTACCGTCGCCGTTCTTGCCGGCCGGATTGACCAGGCTTGTAGAGGTATTTGGATGTTCCGAACTAGTCGGAACGACCGGTTCCTCAGGAAGTACCACGTATGGCGGTGGTGAATCTTCAACCATCCGGTCGATCTCGTTGGTCTTAGTGAGTGGCGAGCCAGCGGAGGAGGATGATGAGGACATACCGTTTTCTTCTATAGCACGCATGCACACGTCTATGTCGAGGTCAAAGTAGTCCACCAAATCGAACCAGTTTTCTTCATCCCAAGTCTCTGTTATGTTCGCATAAGCGATGACGGAGCGAAAGGAGTGAATGAAGATTGCTTGAGCAAAACGATCTTCAAGAACCCAACGCCTTCTACCCCACGGATGGCGCCAGATGTCGACGATCGAGACGCCGATCTTACGAAATAAAATTGTTGGACCGAAAAGGCGACTAGAGGGGGGGGGTGAATAGGAGCACGCTCACTTTTTCCCAAATAATGAATTCAACACAATTTCACTCCAATAGCTATTAGGAAGCTATGAAGATCAATATACCAGTACAGCGGAAGACTAGTATTGAATCCAATTAAATCCCCTAAACAAAATAACAAAATCAACTAAGATTGCAAAAGATCAGAGCACGGGCGGTCTGACCTCTGGACCCAGCCGGTTGGACCGATTGCCGGGCGGTCTGACCGCTGTTGTACTGGCGGTCGGACCGCGCCAAAATCGGTCTGACCGGTGATGACGGGCGGTCGGACCGGCCGACTCCAGAACAGATCTGAAACAGTAAAATCAGCCCGATGACGAAGTTGCAATTAGGTGAAACTTTTGATTCTCAACTCCAATCTTTATGAAACTTTGCACACACCTTCTATATGCTATTGAGGACCTATTCCAATCGAATATTATGATAATTCTTGGATAGATCCTGAGCAATTGCCAATTGAATAACAGAGGGTCTAAAACCGGGTAAGAACGAAAACTTGATCCTAATGCTAGTTCGTGAGAGATTGATGATCAAGATGATGCTAGATAGATTCACACATATCACAGCAAGCTAATTCACGTGAAAGAATCAATCACAAACTTGCGGATCAAAGAAAGCCCTAAAATCACGAAATTGAAAGCAAGAACGAAAAGAGACTTATCTCAAGCAAACCTTGCATAGATTAAAAACGTGATCGTTGCTGGATTACACCCACACCATCATGGATCAGTGGTCAATCCAAGATCACGAAATTCTCCTCAAACCATGAAAAGCCCTAGCCTCCACCTCAACTCCCCCTAAGCCAATTAGCGTTTGAAAGCGACAAAAGAGGTGAAAAACAGTGAGAGAGAGGGTGCAGCCCCCATCTCCTCCTATTTATAGTGGAGGCCTAGAACTCTCTAGAGTTTGACTCAATTGGGCTCCCGTTAAGGCCCACTAACAAACGGGTCACACACGCACGCTTCGCAAAGCGACGTCTTTAACCTTTTGACCTAAACCGCTTCACCATGCGTCATGGATTTGCCAATAGGTCACCCTTGTCCATCTTGCGTCACGCTTGAGTCGTTGACTCACCCGCATCGCCGATCGCTCGACCTCAACTCTCCAAGTCTAGTCCCGATCCTCCTCGCCGTTGACCGTCGTTGACCACCAAGCTACCTGCACAACCATAGACAAGCAAACACGAATTTGGGAACAAGTTCTTCACAACTTGACCCATGTTAGTCAAAACATGCATCATGCAAATCATATGCCATGAAACCAATGACTTTGACCTAACAAAACAACATCGCCACGGTTGGCGGACGCTCAAGTCAATACCGGTCCGACCGCCCATATGAGCGGTCGGACCGCCCCTTGGCTCGATCGGACCGCTCCTCGTGAGGCGGCGGACCGCCTTGGGACTTAGCCAAATTCAAGCCCTAAAATTCAAACCTTCGAAATTAAAACGAATAGAACTTCTTCTTGGAGACTCCAAAATTATGAGACCAAGTGCATTGGGATCCCTCACTTGCCTACAACACCTATTTTTGGCCCACTGCTTTTGACCACTTTTAGGTCACCACGGTCCGACCGCCCACATGGCCGGCCCGACCGATTTGGGACCGATCGGATCATTGCAAGGACCGGTCGGACCGCCCGTCTGTAATGCTCGTAGCTTTGTCGAAAACTCGTGAAACGACAAACCGTAAACACCATTGCCAATTGTCACATCATCCTAAGATCTGGAGCATATTCCCATGATATCCACAAAAATAGAGGAAAATGGCAAAGAGTTCTTGGAAGATAATAGGGTTGCTCTTTATTACTATGAACTGAATCCTTTACAGAGGGTGCCTTCAACAAGGCGGTGGACTAATCCTAATGACACTGAGCGTAATGCTTGCTATGCTATTGAATCAGAGTTGAAACACGAATCTAATGTTGATTGCGATGCCTCAATCCGATGCCCTTGTTCCTCCATGCTCCGTCGTTAAATAACCAACGAAGAAGTGGTAGTTACTCCTAGAAAAGACGTCTGTTAGAAGAGACACGTCTGGTCGAAGGGACAATTGATGTTAGTGAAATAATAACTGGTCACTGGTTAGCATCTGTGAGATATTAAACCGTATGGTAGTTGTTGTCAGTATCTTAGGACCATGAACCGTCGCGTGGTATGGAGCAAATATGACATGTGTTCCATTAGTCACACAGTAAGAATATACTTGGAGTCAGATCCAAATACCAGTTCAAGGCTTCTGTGAGCAGTCATCTGGTTTGAGACCGGGTACAGGACCTCGCCCGACCAGGGTACCTATAAGTAACCTTTGGAATCCTTACGACCACAGGGGTCGTTAGCATTAGGGGTTACGACCATGAAGACATACAGTCTTCTAGTTATGTATTAAAGTAATACATAGATATTTTAATCCTCATCAAGACTCTTAAACATGTATATATTATAATCCGATTTAAGCATCTAACTGATCCAATCCAAACTAGTTTGTTCCAACATGTTAAGTGTGTAATCGGCCTTGACCCATAAACTCCTTTTTGATCCACAAGTCAGTAGAGGTTCCTAGCAGGATATAAGAACTCCCGAATGCACATAAGGATCATAACAGACGAACCTTTATAAAGCTCACGTGATGATCCTTTTGTCTCATGATACCATATCAAACTCAAGGCGAGATGTGTGCTATCCTATGACAGCTCGATCTTGTAGTGGATTACTTAGTTGTAGTTGACTCCTCAACCATATTCGACATAACCATGCACTTCCTTAATGCAACTACATCGAGGGATCCAGAGAAATCTCCCCCATTAAATATGAGGGGCAAATGATATCTTGATCGCTCACTTTCCTCTGTATGTTTCATAGTAAACCTAAAAGTTACCTTTATGACTACTCATTTACGGAATAGCACAAACCACTTCTGCTCCTGCTCCCCATGGTGCCGCCGCCGCTCCTGCTCCTTTTCCCCCATGGTGTTGTCATTGCTGCTCCTGCTCCCCATTGGTCGCTGCCGCTGCTCCACATGGTGCCGCCGCTGCTCCTCTTGCTCCCCATGGCTCCATTGCTACTGGTCTGGCTCTCGTTGTTGCTCCTCTCCTCTGCTTGTGGGATTTGGGGAGGAGTGAGAAAGATTGTTGAGGAAGAGAGATAGATGAGATAAGAGAGGAGGAGATGGTAGTAGTCATTTTTAGAAAGAAAAAATTCTGACAAGTTTGATGCCAATAACAACGACTAGCATTACCGGAGGTGATAGAAGTGGCTGTTGGCGATATGACCTAGAGTCAATTATAGAGATGATTGTATTATGTCTATATTTATGAGTTATTGAATAAATATTATTATGTTCCTTGAATAAATCATCATTGATAAAGATTAACAAGTATGTAACTTGTTGGTGAAACTCTTTAACCTATATAATGTCGTTCCAAATGTATCCCTGGTCGGATGTCACTAGTACGAACACTAGTGACTCTATCATCCAGTACATGTATTGATTGATGGCCATATTTCACCGGTAATGGATATAGGGATCACTACTACAAAACATGCTATAATAGACACCCCATCACAGACGGTTCCTTTGGAACTGTCCGTGATAAAATTATCACAGACGGTTCTTCGTTAACCGTCTGTGATAAATAAGTATCACAGACGGTTCATATAAAGAACCGTCTGTGATTCTAAGTGTTATCGCAGACGGTTTCATAACAGAACCGTCTGTGATAGTTAACATCACAGACGGTTTGTTTATGGAACCATTTGTGATGTATTATAATGCTGTACATGGTAAAAATAATATTGTACATGGCAGTGCTAATGAGACAATATTTTTACCATGTACAGTCTTCTAGATAGAACCGTCTGTGATATCCAGCTATATAAGTGCCCGACTCGAACGGTTGTGCACTCTTCTGCCTTAGTCTTTTCCACCACTGGCGCGCCTCGGTCTCCCCATCGACGCCACCTCCGACTGGCGCCGCCTCCCTTCGTCCCTGCCTCGCCCACTGGCGCCTCCCTTCGTCCCTCGCCTCCGTCCGGCCGCCCCGCCCGCCGACCACCCGGTGAGTTTCCCACGCCGCCCCTTCTCTGCGTGAGAGCCGAGGGTTTCCTGCCGCCCCCGCCCGCCGACCACCCGCCGAGTTTCCCGCTTCCCCTTCTCTCGTGTGAGAGCGAGGGTTTACCTCGGTGCCGCCCCGCCGCCGACCACCCGAGGGTTTATGTGGTATTTTACCCCTTTAGATGTTTTACTCTGCTGTGCTTTTGTTTGAAATGGGAGGTAGGGTTAAATTTCACTACTAGATGTACATGTAAGTTATATTTGCACAAATAGATTTGTACAGAGATCTATATTTAGTTTATTTACACAATAAGACGCCTATGTATTTGCACAATTAGACATGCATGTATACTTGTATTAATGTATTCTGATGGCGTTCTTTGTGTTGGCAAATCTATCCTTTTCCTACTTGAAAAATACTAGAAAGACATCTCATTGACTGTTTTAGCTTTGGAATTGGAATTGACTGTTTAGGTAGCAGTAGTAGGCTCTACTTTTTTCAGTTTTGTATAGACTCTACATGGTAAAAATAATGCTGTACATGGCAGTGCTAATGAGACAATATTTTTTATTGACGTTCCATTCCATTCTCCACTTAGCAAATCTGGTATGACCTATTCTAATTCTAGTTTGGTGCCAAACAGTTCCTTGAAAACAAGTAAGTATCCAAATACGGTTAGCCACCCTCCTCTGGCATCTCCGTTCCACACCAGTTATGGATGAGGGATGGAAGTGTTCCCATGTTCTGGCATAGCAGCAGTAGCACGTTAGCATCCAGAGGAAGTTAGCGAGTCTGGTTTTGTTAGGGAGTAGGTTTTCACGCAACAGCAGCAGGTGTTTACGCCAGGAGAAGCTTCGGCGGCAACAGGAGTCCAGGAGGGTTTCGGAGAGGAGAATTAGGAAAGCTACACAGTTTCTATCAAGCAAGAAATAAATTTCCTCTTCTAATTTCTGTCTTGACACCTCTAATTTCTCTCCATCCTACCCCTGTTATCTTTCCGTCAAGACGGCTCCCGCACACAGGAAGAGGCCATGCCCTCCTATTCCTCATCCATATAACCTACGAGCTAATTGTGTATCATTTTGTAGGAGCCGACGCCCTGCAAGCTCCAAGTGAGGATGGTTGGGTCGATTCCTATTGAGGCTAGGCGGGGTATGGTGTATCCATACAAGGAAGGGGCAGTGCAGCACGGTGCCCAGCTGGCGCAGGGTTACGCCAGGGTACAGGTGGACATGGTACATGACAATTTCATGACCATCCCGCTGGAGATTCCCTCGAACGAAGAAATCAGAACACTAGGGAATGCCACGCACACTTTTATCCAGTGGCCCAAGAAGGACATCGACCGACCCTTCAAATGACGCTGATATTGACAGACCTCGCCTCTCCAATAGGACCCTCGATGAGTCCACCTCAACAAAAGCTTCAGAAGGCCGCCACATCGCTTTCCGTCGAGAAGACGACGAAGGGACAAGAAAAGCGTGTCACCATATCGGTCCCTGAGGTGTCTCACGGGAAGACGTCTCTCAGCCGCCTCGTTAAGGGGAAATTAAAGAACATTAAGGCACCTCCCAAACCTGTGAAATACTCCCTCGGAAGTCCGTCGGTCTCCGGTGCAGAAATAAAGAGCTCAGGAGTAGCTTGTCAAGCTTTGCATGATTGGTACTTGCGCAAGACCCGAGAGAAGGGGGTCATATCGAATCACCGCCGACACGGAGGGAGCATTTTCTCCACGAGCCTGGCCACTTCGTCGTGGGCTTCGAAGACTTATTTGACCTATACAACCTAACTGCCCTCGACGCCTCACTTCTACGATGCTGGACACAGTAAGTGTGTACAATCAATTTCTACACTCACGTGATACCGATAAATATCATAACTCATTGCTTATGTACAGATACATTATGAAATGTGCTGGTCAAATCAAAGAACCGGTGGGTTTCCTCGACCCACACGTGGTCTCTGAGCAAACAATCAACCAAGACGCATCCTACGTCGAGAATTACATAAAAATAGGATTGCTTGCTCTGGACGACAAAGACTACATAATCTCGCCCTACAACCGTAAGTAAGTGCTTCAATATTTGCTATACAAATTACGTTTCAACATAGGTTTATGACTATAGCGACATACACGAGTAGGTTCCATCGATTCTTCCGATTCTTGTGCCAAAGAGGAACATGGTATTGTACCTTGATTCTCTACTCAACAAAAATCATGACTTCACCCTTCTTAAAGGAATACTCGACAGGTATGTTCATTTCCTCCACACATAACTCTATTGTAGTCTTCCTTCGTTTGAAATGGACGAGTATAACTTTTTTGAATCATGTAGGGCGTTCATCGGCTATGTTGCCGAGGGAGGTTTATACAAGGGAACGAGCGCCACACTTACTCACAGGATGCGATTTCCGGTACGCGCTACAACACAATAATCATATATCATACTCCGTAATATTGCGTCTCGAACTGACTGTACATATATATGTAATTTATTTTTGCAAAGGTCAAGCAAAAAACGAGATCATCTATGCGCATTCTACGTATGCCATCATATGCAGCTATTGATTGCTTCTAGGACGTACGATCCCCAGGTTTGTCAATCTCGTAATAATTATTTCCTAATTATAAATTTAAATATATATGCTTACTACTTTACTCCTGCTAACGACAGGGCTTGAACATAGAGTTAAATGCACTTGAGATGGACCACGTCACGCACGTTCGAGGGGAGCTTGCTGCTTCATCAAGGCAGACATAGTTAACACCACCGGAGAGTTTCACGCCGTCGACACCGATGAACGACCTCGAAACAATTGATTCAATATTGTAATTCACTTTGACTGGTTGTAATTCAATTTGTAACTCTAGCGACAATATATACTTGAAACATTCTTTTGTAATTGATTTTGAGTTAAATGGTCACTTTGAGTTGTCAACAATTATCTGTGATATGTTTTTGCATGCTAGTTTTCAGAGGGCATGGCTAGCAATTCCTGAGGCTAGCTGAAAATACGATAAAAATTAATTAGGTCTGAAGATTTATCACAGACGGTTCCAACCACGAACCGTCTGTGATACTACAGAATCACAGACGGTTCGTGAACGGTTCTAACCACGAACCATCTGTGATATTTTAGAATCACAGACGGTTCTAACCACGAACCGCCTGCGGATTTCAGTAGTATCACTGCAGCGGTTCGTGGTTGGAACCGTCATGATAGACTTATCACGCACGGTTTTTCAACCGTCAGGATAATCACCGTTATCACAGACATAAAATTTGAGACGGTTCAAAAATCATCTGTGATGACTGTTACGAACCATTTGTGATGAGCTTTTCTGTAGTAGTGGATATCAAATCAATAATGTGAACAAATGTTAGAGAACATGGTGTTGGATTGACCCACCTTGAGACACTACAAAGATTGTTATGATTTCATGTGTCATCAGTTGGTCTCAAGTAATGATGATGTATAATCAGACTGAGATCAGCATGGTTTTCTACATATGTAAGAGTACACTTTGTGGTTATCAAACGCTACTCCGTAACTGGGTAGTTATAAAGGTAGCTTTCAGGTATGCTATGAAATATGCGAAGAAATGTGACTGGTCGGATCTGGAATTTGCCCCTCCTAACATAACAGACGAGATATCTCTGAGCCCCTGAATGTGGTCGAGTAAAGAAAGTGCATGGCCATGCCACTAGTGATCGAAGAGTTCAACCACATGAAGTTATCCGACACTTGATCGAGAAAGTATTGAACATTCCATGGATGACATTATATCTCACCTGGAGTTCAACTAGATATCGTGAGGCTAAGGGATAATACACGAGCATGTCATTTAGTTCGAATAGATACGGACTAGTTATGTGGAGATACGAGCTGGTCGTAGACTGGTCGAACATAATCACTAAGTGGTCGAAACCTTGTGGTAAGGAGTTACGAACTGGTCGAGACTAAATATGATCTGGTCGGTAGTGACAAAGACCTGGTCGTAGATCATATTGCATTAAGGTTCGTCCGATATTATTGTGTGTATTTGGGAATCATTATGTCCTGCTAGGAACTGCTAACGACTTGTGATCGAAAAAGGTTTTCGAGTCACAACTGATTATGCATGAATCTAATGGGTCACATACTTAACGGGTTAGAATAAATATGTTCGGATAGGATCTGTCACAAGCTCTTTATAAGGACATGTATGAGACTGTTGGAACACACATGATAGACGTGACGTGAGTTGCTCTTCCGAAACCGTAGACACCATCTTCCTGAGAGTCCTACCGTGCGAGTAGGTGCTAGCACACTGGCATACAATGTTCCTTCCCTAGACGTGTGGATACCGTAGAGGCGCTACTGCAGTTGCTGTTGCGCTTGAGAATGATCCATGACGTTGGCGAGGAACTCGATTGGTTGCTGGAGGAGACGATCGCCACTGAGGACAATCGACTACGCTGGACGATCGATTTCGACCACTTCATCGACGCGCTCTATACTGGATCAGGCTGCTCCAACTCTTGTTCCGCTGCGCTACGCATCCGGTGGTAACAATATATGATCTCCTGCTTACTTGACATTCTGGTTTACGTGGTAGAATTTTTGAATTACTAACTAGCATAGTTGAAAGATCTAGACCCGCCAATATGAGTTAATGGAGTGTTTTGGTGATTAATGATAAATCCAATTGTGAGACTAACATTTCTATTTCTATATCTAGTGTGTAGTCCCATTTGAATATAAATGTGAAATTCAACGAGGTATGCAATCGACATCTTAATCTCTTATATAATGTTGCATTCCTCGGATCCAAAATATAGGAAGAACTCCACCATAAGTATATCTTGAATATGTGCATATGTTTTCTTTACACATATGTGTATGCACACGTTTAGGGGGGCTCATTCTATATTTTGTGGTTTCATTAATATTGGTCCATAATTCATTTTCCACATATATTTGAGATCTTTACTTTGAAATATATCCGTTTGAGTATATAGAACTTGTGTAGTTTTTGTATACTCATGTTTTGAGTATATAGAACTTGTGTAGTTCTTTCATACTCATGTCGTGAGTATATGTAACTTGTGTAGTTCATATATACTCACGTTGTGTTACACTTATCAATTCAATTTTATGTGTAATTGAAGTGGTTATCATTAATTACCAATGAGGGAAAGATTGAATTATCTTATCCCGCTATTATGTGGTAATGGTTTGTTGTGGTAACTAATGGTAATCACATTGTGGAACTAATATTTTCCATGAGTTGGATGAATAGGTTATGTTCCAGGATAATGAAGACTTGGGATGATCATGAGTTGATCATCAAGTCAAGAGCTTGGTGTAAAGGATGCGTCATGAGTTGATGCTTATCAAGAAGAGATGATCGTGGGTTGATCATTAAGACAAGAGAAGACCCCTCATGTGTTGATGGAGGTCAAGCAAAGGATCATCATGTGTTGATGATTATCAAGTTAATGACCCGGACTTGAAGTGATGATGTGCGTCATCAAGCTTCAAGAAGATGCAAGGCAAAGGTATGACCAGCTAGGGCTAAGGATGTGTTCCTAGTCTTTTACCGGTCTTGGTGTTTGGTTGGAAGACCGGATTGCTAGTATAGGTTGCCGTACTATTAAAAGGGGTCTTAACTAGTAGTTTGAGTTTGTCATGTGTTGATAGCTCATTATGGTTGCTCTAGCTCATCTAGGTATGATGCTATTTATTTGCGAATGTATTTTGCAAATAGTCGAGGCTCATGCATAACCCTTGTAGCATGTGACTTAAGTTTGCAAATGTGTTTTGCAAATGGTGTAAGTCCATGTACCTTATTCCTTGTGATGAGTATTCTAAAATATTGGTAAATGTGTTTTGCAACTAGCTGAGAATATCATCTTTGAAACCTTGTTGGAATTGCACGCAAATGGACGAATGTGTTTCGCCATTTGAAGTGAAGCCAATGTGTTTGGCTCTGTAGCCTGGCGGTCTGACCGCCAGGGGTCACTGGTCTCACCGGTGGCCAATCGGTTGAACCGCCATGTGTTGGGCGGTCGGACCGATTTCCTTTGAGTTGATTCTCTGACCGGAAGTTCCGCAGTTGTGAAAACGGAATTTCCGCTGTGAGGAAGTTCCGGGGTTCGTGCGGAACGTTTATTCCAGAGAGCTCCCGTTTTGGGACTTAGCCAAATTTTCATCGAGCGGTCGGACCGGCCAGCTGTGGCTGTCTGACCGATTTGGCGGTGGTTAGACCGGCCATTAGTTGGCGGTCCGACCGGCCGAATGTCCAATGGCTAGTTTTCTAGTCGTTGGTGCATGGGGCGATCCGGCGGCCATTAGTTGGCGGTCAGACCGACCCTACACTGTTTTGATAGAATCTTTCCTCCAACGGCTAGTTTTTGGGTGTGGGCTATAAATACCCACCTTGGCTGGTTGGAGAAGGTTGTTGCTGCCATTGTAAAGTGTTCTAGTGTTGTTAGACACTCTCTTGAGCTAAAAGTAAGGTTTTCTTCTCTTTTGTGTATGTGTTGCACTTAGTGAGTTTTGAGAGAAAACCCTAAGTGCATGTGTTGCCTTAGGTAGTGGATTGTGTATCCACTTGAGCTTTGACACTTTATTAGTTCAAGTGAAAGTTGAAATTTGTTTCTCTTGGTGTTTGCCGACACCTAGACGGCGTGGAGGCGTCGTGACCGGTGATCTTCTCAAGAAGCTTGTGAGAAGGTCCGGTCTGGTTGTGAGTGGTTTGGTGCTCGCCATCTCCAGAGTGGAGGAAGAGCAACTCTAGTGGAGTGAGGTGTTGGTTCGGTTTGGAACCGGTCCAAGTGGTTGGACTTATCTCGGAAGTGTTAGCTTAATTAGTGGAGCCGGTCCAACATAGTTGGGCTTACCTCAACGTGGATTAGGGGAGATCGGCAAGTCTCCGAACACCACGGTAAAACATAATCGTGTCCATCTTGTTTTGCTTGTGCTTTACTTTGATGAATTTACATTACATGCTTTAATTGTTTATATATCATTGTGTGATTGCTCTCTTGTATGGTATTCATATTGTTGGTGCACTTAGTTGAGCCTAGTTGATTTAGGTTTTAATTGTGCAAAACCAATTTGTTATTAGCTTCCGCATTGTATATTGGTTTTAGCGCGAAAGTTTTTTTAAAACCGCCTATTCACTCCCCTCTAATCGGCCACCTCGATCTTTTAATAGTCTATCCGTATCCCTTCAGTTGCATAAGAGGGAGACAAAATATCATCCGGTGGCATCCCAGGAAAGAACATTTTTCAGTGGTATATCATAAAAAAATGGCAGATAAGATCTTTCTCTTGATTTTTCGTAGCCCAGGGAAGCCATTGATGAACTGATACAAAATAAAGCGGCCCACGGACTGGTGGACATTACATCTGCCTTCTAATAAAAAAGGCCCACAGCCTGGTCAGAGTCTGGCCTAAATCTGGCCCTAAACGCAACAGGTAAAAATTGATCTAGTCCATTTGAAATTATGAACCAACTAGTCCAAAAGCCTGGATCAAACCAGGCATAGAATATTTCTCCATACTAAAATACTTCCCTAATTAACCTAGTAGAATGACTAGTCGTCGGGCCTTAAAAAAAATTAACTGTCCTGATTTCTCCCACATGCTCTTATTATAATCACTCCCGCCCTGTCCTACCGCAAGCCAACACAACTATAATCAACCACTACTCCCCTTCCCACCCGACGACAACCCTAATCACCCACCTCTTCGCCACCTCCCCACCGCGGGATTTGTCACCCCACCTGCCGCCTCCTCCTCGAGTCTTAACTAGCCACTCACATCGCCCCTCTTCCCCTCACACCGTCCATCATCCTCCTATGTGCCCGCGGCTAGCAGCACCACTGCCACCTCACCGCCTGACGTAGGCCTGTCACCGCCCTCCTCCCTCCATAGTTGGGATTCGGGTGAACTAACGCCGCCTAACCATATCACTACCACCACATAAGCCAAAGAACTCGTCAGTCAAAGCACAAATTGTGATGGATTTTCTCAAATTTTTTGTTAACTATTATTTAACAATTCCACTACAACTATAGACTAACAATTTTTTTTAATCAAATGGAGTAACATTTTTTACACTGTAGACAGAAAATTTCTCTTCACTACTATATATAGATAAACAAACATCCTATAGTTATTTTAGTCGGATAATTATGTTTCTAATCTTGTTTGACTATATATTAGGTTCTAGCACATAATAAGTCCATCAAAACACAGTAAGCACATATTTGGATATAGCAATATCAAAATCCTTGTACCACATTACGAAGAGCTTGAGAAAGGAACACATATATCATATTACCATTTTGTGTCTTTTTTCCAAAATTGCAAATACAACGTTTTCTGGCCATTGTGACCTTCTAGTAAACTACCTGACCATTAGCTCTCCGTACGTGTAGGTTTTAGTCACGGAAGCATGACCGCTCAAATATGGCGTCGGCTTGCCTTTCAATTCAGAATTCTGCCCGAATTCATGTACCTAGGCTTAGTTATCTATGCAACTATTTATTAATTCCAATAAAATTTCACTGTTGTACCTAAAAACACTTGAAAATGCACACATACGTACCATAGCTACCCTTTTGTTCTAAAAAAAATCAAGTGTTTTTCTTGAAGAAAAAGCTTCCTCGATTCTAAAGGAGGCCTAAGCCGTAAGTACATGCCTTGATCCAACAGCGAATTTGGACGAAACACTGGTCGAGAATATTTACAAATTCTGGTACCATGTACTTTTTTCAACTCATTTTAGTATCTACATGTAGAAAAAAAATCATTTTGAAAAACCAAGCCAATACCGAATTGTTTACTTTTGAAAAGCGAGCTACGACGAGAAGAAGCATGGACGGTGGAGATGGAGAAGGAGAGATGGAGAGGAAGAGGGGGACAAGGGGATGGAGAGGGAAAGTACATGGTGAGTCGTGGTAATTAAGGATAGAAGAGCATGTGCTAAACACAGAAGGGGAAATGTGAATTCAGCATGTAGTTTAGCGAGCAAAAGGCTATATAAACCCGGCCATTTCGCGCCTTCATGCAAACACGAATTCCGGTCTGCCTAAATGCCCGTCGTGACATACCGGTACCAAGCCCTCAAAGAAGCCCTCGCCGCCGCCGTCTCCGCCGACGTCCGCCGCCCCCACGCGCTCGCCGTCGTCTCGGGCGTCGCAGGCAACGGCTACGTCGCGTCCCTCCTCGTCTCCCGCTACTTCCGCCTCGGCGCCGCCGATGCCGCGCGCAAGGTGTTCGACGCCGTGCCCAGGGCTGCCTCGCTCTCCGCCCCGTCCGCGACCGCCCCGCCTAAACCCCTCCTCTACAATGTTATGCTCCGCGGATACCTTGCTCACGGCCTCCCGCACCTGGCAGTTGGTCTCTTCCGAGAAATGGCGTGCCCGCCCGACCGCCACACCTACCATCTCGCCGTGACGGCGTGCGCGCGGGCGTCGGAGTTTGAGCTTGGCCAATGTATTGGGAGTGACGCGGCTGCCAAAGGGTTTTCTTCTGACCTGCTTGTCGCGACGGCCCTGATTGGATTGTATTCTGAAGCTGGGGATATGGCGGCTGCTCGTATGGTGTTTGATGAAATGCCACGCCGGGACGCTGTGGTGTGGAACACAGTGATTACTGGTTATTCCCGTGCCGGGTGCTTGGGCGAGGCTTTGGAGCTGTTTAAAAGGATGAGGTCCGTGGATGGAGTGCTGCCGACTGAGGCCACACTGGTGAGCTTGGTTTCTGGCTATGCAGGTTTTGGTACTTGGAAGGGCCGTGGTACGATGCACGCCATCATAGTTAAGTCTGGCTTCCACCTTAATCTCTTTGTTTCCAATGCTCTCCTGGAGCTGTATGTTGAGTTTGGCTGTTTGGGCGAGGCTGTGATGTTGTTTCGTCAGATGGCAGTGAAAGATCCCATCACTTGGAGTTCAATCATTGGTGGGCTTGTTCGGAATCGGAAACCAGGTTATGCTCTTAAGATTTTCCATTGGATGGTTTCGAATGCGTCAGTGTTGGTCATTAGGTCTATCTTGCTCAATGTGATTATGGCCTGCGCTGAGTTGGGGGAGTGGAGAGAAGGAAAATGGATTGAAGAAAACTATGTGCTGTGTAATGGCAGTGAATTCAAGACAGATCCCTCTGTCGTAACTGCACTGATATATATGTATGCAAAGTGTGGAAAGTTTGGTTCCTCAATTGGTCTTCTACATGGAGTCGCAAAAGTTAGAGATGATGTAGTTGCATGGAATGCTATGATCAAAGGCTGTGGGGAGCTTGGACAAGTGGAGAAGGCAATAGGATTTGCAGTAGAAATGCAGAGGATAGGCATTGATCCTGATGCTGTTACATTCTTGGAGATCCTACCTATGATCTCTTCAATTCCATCACTGAAAAAGGGGATGGAAACACATGCTCAGATTGTCAAAAGAGGTTTCCAGAATGAAAGGACAATTTCTAATTCTCTTATTAGCATGTATGGCCGATGCGGGAGTCTTAGGCATTCAGTTGATGCCTTTAGTGGGATTGTGGATAAGGATGTAATCTCTTGGACTTCTATGATGCATGCATATGCCTGGAATGGACATGGCGCTGAAGTTGTCAAGCTTTTTGAGCTGATGAAGGAAACAGAAGTAGAACCGAACCGTTACACTTTTCTTGCTGTGTTGTCTGCATGTAAAAACACAGGTCTTGTTGAGGAGGGAATGGACTTGCTCAAGCGCATGGAAGAGCAGTACGGTCTGGGGCCAGATATTGAACATATCTCATGTGTTGTTGATATGCTCTGTCGTACTGGACGCTTGACTGATGCATATGACCTGACAAAAAATACTCTTTCTGAACATTTGAACAATATTATATTGTGGGGGACATTGCTAAATGCTTCCCGTTCATGCGGAGATTTGGTGATTGGAGAAGTAGCAGCTAGGCATCTGTTGTCTCTGGATCCAGAAAATCTAGCCAATTATAAGATGCTTGCTGATATTTATGTCTCGCTTGGGAGAAGGGATGATGCAGATAGTCTCTTAAGACTATCAATGTCAAGAGGACTGGATTCAAGACCAGGCTGCAGCTGGACTGAAGGTGGCTAAAGCTTGTAATACATGCTAGAAGGTATGACTTAACTATGATTTGTTAGAGATATATGTATAATTGTGTTATTCCCATTGTTATGAGGAGTTATTGCATATTCATCTCCTGTACTTGCCTATATATACTGGCCCTTTGGCCTCATGAGAATACAAGTTGCTATTCTAACATGGTATCAGAGCCTATTAGGGTTACCTCTCCCGGACGCGCAACTCGTCCTCCCGCCCTAGCTAGCGCCACGGCTTCCTCCTCTCGCCTCTAGCCATCGCTGGTGCCCGCTCGGCTTCCTTCTCCGTCGACGCTGTTGGCATCCTCCTCACGCGCCTCCTCAGCAATCTCCTCCTCTGCCGCCGCCTCCTCAGCCGCCTCTCTGTCGCTGGTCGAGGGGAGGAAGAGGCGAGGCAAGGCGAGGAGCCCGGGCGACCAAAGAGGCGTGAGGACGCTGCCGGCTACGCTGACGCCGCCGCCGCCGACTCATCTCGACATCGCGGCCACGCCACGGCTCTTCTCCGATCTGTCGACACCTCATCCCCGACGCCGCCGGCTCTTCTCCGATCGGCCGTCGCCGCCGTCTTCGCTGCTGCTGTCCGATCGACTCTTCTCCGATCTGCCACCGTCGCCGACGCTCTCGCTACCGCCGTCGACGCCGCCACCCGAGGCTCGCTACTGCCACCACCCGAGCGGCAGCAGGGGGGAACCCTAGTTCCCTCCCCCCGCGCGCGTCGTAGGATCAGGCCGAGTGGCCCATTTAAACGGAGTCGGCTTCAGCCATTTTCGGTTTCGGCCCGTGGGTATAAAAAAAATGTCGGTCTAACCACCGCCCCGTCCAGCACCGCCTGTTAGACTACGTTGCCTTGGTCACCGCGCCGTCCAGCGCCGCCTACCATTGAGCACCGTTTCCCTTCCTCGCTACCCGGTGATCTTTGATGATGTTAATTACACCGACTTCGTGTCTCACATGCGCATTCACATGCGTGCTCTTCGTCTCTGGGGAGTCCTCTCTGGCGATGTCACCTGCCCGCCTTGTCCTACTCCGACGGAGCCTACGCCTGTTGCGCTGCCCCCGACAGCCAACAAGGCTGCTGGCCTTGCTAATGATAAGGCTGCCTCTGCCTACCAAGAGGCTTTGGATTTCTACACGGATCAATTGACCGCCTACATTCAGTGGTGCGACGACGACGCTCGGGCTGCTGCTGTCTTCATCGCCAATGTCCAGCTTCAATTCTCTTCTGAGGTTGTGGGACTCCCTTCGGCTGTCCAGATCTGGACTCACCTTCGTCAGCGCTTTGAACCCTCTGGAGAAGCCCTCTACTTGTCTGTGGTTCGCTAAGAGCACTCTCTTCAGCAGGTGATACTCATCGTTGACGCTTTCACGCCGAGTTCTCATGCTCGGCGTCACCGACTCTCTTCGCGACCGCCGGTTGTCGCTTCGCTCATCTTTGCTGTCAGCACGCTACGACCGAGTTTCAGCGTGTCTACAAGTTTCTTACTTGCTTTCGTCCTGAGTTCGAGTAGAGGCGTGCTCAGCTTCTTGCACGCCACCCTCGTGTCACTCTTCTGGGGGCTCTTACCGAGATACGTGCAGAAGAGACTCGCCTGAGTGGTGCCGCTCTGATGCCACTCCCCTCCGTGCTCGCGCTCGTCCACCTGCTACACCGACTGCTCCACGCTTCAGTACACTACCTCCTCCAACGGCTGCCACAGGTGGTGGTGGCCGTCCTCGCTGCTCCTACTGCGGCAAGGTCGGCCATATTGAGTCCCAGTGCTATAAGAAGCAGCGGTATCTTTCACGCCGTTCTTCTCCTAGCATTGGCACCGGTGCTTCTACATCGATGTCTGCATCGACTCCTTCAGCGGTTTCTCTCACTGAGCAAGAGATAGCGAGTCGACGCCGCTTGCCGCCGCTCAGTTCTCCTCGATGAGTTCTCGCAGTTCTACTACTGACTCTTCGGACAATGAGAAACCACCTCCTACACAGTCAGGTACCTCCCCGTGGATTCTTGATTCCGGAGCATCTTTTCACATGACTTCTGATTCTTCCACTCTGTCTTTCGTTACACCTCTTGATTCTCCTGTCAGTGTTCTTACTGCTAATGATACCTCTCTTTCTGTCTCTGGTCGATGACCTCTTAGCAACTCATCTTTTCATGTTTCTTCTGTTGCTTATGTTCCTCGCCTAACCATGCAGCTTCTTTCTGCTGGGCAGATTACTGACCTTGGTTGTCGGGTCATCCTTGACTCTAACTCTTGTTGTGTTCAGGACCGCCACACGGGGGCTCTGGTTGGTTCTGGCCCTCGGCGCCTTGACTCACAACGTCTCTGGGAGCTTGACTGGCTTCCTCTTCCTTCCGTTGCCACCGTCGCCGCCAGTCTCTCCGCTTCTGTCACTCCGTCTACCAGCTCTTTCCAGTAGTGGCATCATCGTCTTGGTCATCTGTGTGGATCTCGTCTGTCGTCTTTAGTTCGTCGTGGTCTTCTGGGGTCTGTCTCAGGAGACGTGTCTTTAGATTGTCAGGGCTGTAAGTTAGGGAAACATATTCAGCTTCCCTATTCTCATAGTGAGTTAGTGTCTCAGCGTCCGTTTGATCTTGTTTATTCAGATGTTTGGGATCCGGCTCCCTTCCTTTCGAAAGGGGGCCACCGATATTATATCATTTTTATAGATGACTTCTCTCGCCACACTTGGATATACTTTATGTCTTCTCGTAGTGATGCCTTGTCTATTTATAAATAATTTGTCTATTTATAAAAAAATTGTCACTGTGGTTCGCACACAGTTCTCCACTCCTATTCGTGTCTTTCATGCTGATTCTGCTGGCGAGTACCTCTCTCATTATCTGCGCAGCTTCCTTGCTGTGGTGTCGCTGAGCGAAAGCATCGTCACTTCCTTGAGACGGCTCGTACACTGATGATTGCCGCCTCTATTCCACCTCACTTTTGGGCTGAGGCTATTTCCACTGCCAACTATCTAGTCAACATTTAGCCCTCTTCTGCTCTTTAGGGTGAGATCCCTGTTGAGCGTCTCTGTGGTCCTCCTCCAGACTACTCTGCCCTTCGTCTATTTGGCTGCGTTTGCTACGTTCTCCTTGCACCTCGAGAACGCACTAAACCGATCGCTCACCGTTGAGTGTATTTTTTCGGGATACTGATCTGCGAGCACAAGGGCTATCGGTGCTGGGACCCTGTTGGTCGACGGATGCGGATTTCTCGGGATGTGACTTTCGATGAGTCTCGTCCCTTCTACCCACGTCCTTTCTCTCCTTCGGTTTCCCCTGTGGAGTCCTTGTCTTTTTTTACTTTTCCAGATACACCCATCTCTGTCTTGCCCTCGTCCACCCGTCCCATTGAGTCTCCACATATACCTCATAAGGCCTCTCCGCCGTTGTCGCCGCCTGCTTCGTCTCCTGCGGCTCCTCAAGCTCCTCTCACTCTCTTCTACACTCGTCGACCTCGTATTGAGGATCTTTCAGATGAGCCATCTTCCCCTGATGTTTCATCTTCTCCTGATGCTCCATCTTCCCCTGATGGGTTATCATCTCCTCGCTACGCTCTCTGCGATCGTCAGTCGATTCGCCTCCTGCCCGTTTTGGTTTTGCTGGTGCGACTACCCATGAGTCTGTCTCCTACCGGGATGCTGTTACTCACCCTGAGTGGCAGCATGCCATGGCCGAGAAGATTGCTGCCCTCGAGCGTACTGGTACTTGGGATCTTGTTCCTTTTCCATCTCACTCTCGTCCCATCACGTGTAAGTGGGTCTATAAGATTAAGACTCGCTCTGATGGCTCTTTTGAGCGCTATAAGGCGCGTCTTGTTGCTCATAGCTTCCAGCAGGAGCATGGTCGTGACTACGACGAGACTTTTGCTCCTATGGCCCACATGACCACTGTCCGCACTCTCCTTTCGGTGGCGTCTGTTCGCCACTGGTCTGTTTCTCAGCTTGATGTCAAGAATGTCTTTCTTAATGGCGAGTTGCGTGAGGAGGTCTACATGCATCCGCCACCTGGGTATTCTGTTCCTAAGAGCATGGTCTGTCGTCTTCGTCGCTCTCTCTATGGTCTTAAACAAGCCCCTCGTGCTTGGTTTGAGCGCTTCTCCTCTGTGATCACTGCTGCTGGCTTCTCAGCTAGTGATCATGATCCTGCCCTTTTTGTCCACACTTCGTCTCGTGGTCGGACTCTTCTTCTTCTGTATGTTGATGATATGATCATCACCGGAGATGATTCTGAGTACATTGCCTTTGTCAAGGCTCGTCTGAGTGAGCAGTTCCTTATGTCGGATCTTGGTCCTCTTCGTTACTTCCTTGGGATTGAGGTTACTTCCACTCCAGATGGTTTCTTTATGTCCCAAGAGAAGTATATTAAGGATCTTCTTGATCGTGCCTCTCTCACTGATCAGCGTACTGTTGAGACTCCCATGGAGCTCAACGTTCATCTCCGGCCCTCTGATGGCGAGCCTCTTTCTGATCCGACTCGCTATCGTTATCTTGTTGGGAGTCTTGTCTACCTTGCTGTTACTCGTCCGGATATCACTTATCCAGTCCACATTCTGAGTCAGTTTGTTTCTGCTTCCACTCAGGTCCACTACAGCCACCTTCTTCGAGTTCTGCGATACCTTCGTGGGACTATCTCTCACCATCTCTTCTTCCCACACTCCAGCTCGTTACAACTTCAGGCTTATTCGGATGCTACTTGGGACAGCGATCCCTCTGATACTGTGTTTTTCTTGGTGGTTCTCTCATTGCCTGGAAGACGAAGAAACAGACTGCAGTATCCCGTTCGAGTGCAGAGGCTGAGTTACGAGTTATGGCTCTCTTGACAGCAGAGATTACTTGGCTACGGTGGTTACTTGAGGATTTTGGTGTTTCTGTCACTACACCGACTCCTCTCTTGTCAGATAGTGCAGATGCTATCAGTATTGCCCGTGACCCTGTGAAGCATGAGCTCACCAAGCATATTGGTGTTGATGCTTCCTTCATGAGGTCTTGTGTGCGTGATCAGGTGATTGCTCTTCAGTATGTGCCTTCCGAGCTTCAGATAGCGGATTTCTTCATGAAGACCCAGACTCGAGACAACACGGCTTCTATCTCTCCAAACTCAGTGTTGTTGATCCACCATGAGTTTGAGGGGGAGTGTTAGAGATATATGTATAATTGTGTTATTCTCCATTGTTATGAGGGGTTATTTGCATATTCATCTCCTGTACTTGTCTATATATACTGGCCCTTTGGCTTCATGAGAATACAAGTTGCTATCTAACAAAGCCATCCTATTTTCTCACCATTTTATTCATCTTTTATCTATCATGTTCTTAATTCTAAAGCAGGGTTTGATACTATTGTCTAGAACCCTAGATGTATAGCATTCCTACCATTTACTTGGTTGGCAGTTAGATCTCTTTTAGCCTAACCAATATTCAAATCATCCAACTTATAACCCTTCTCGCTGTTGAAATCAATTATACTTACGGTTCAGATCGTCAACCTTAAGCAAAATTATTTATACATGTGAAAACTGCTACTGATCCCGGCCGGTAACCGCCGGGCGGTTACCGGTTACCAGCCGGGGTCCGGGATTAAAAATCCCGGCCAATTTTCTTGGGTTTTGCAAGTTCAAATTTCAATTTTAGAAATTCGGCTGGTTTTTAATCAAATTCAAACGATTTTCATCCGGAATTTTTCCGGTTTGAACAGTAACCGGCCGGTTACCGTTCCCGGCCGGCTGGCGGTAAATGGGTACCGGCCGGTTATCTCTTCCCTGGCATGGACCTCTATGGTGTGCGTCTTTGCAGGCCATGTGGTTGAGGTTCACTTGGGCAGTCTGTAACTGTGTTATGTGGGCACTAAATTTTCATTATTGAGTTTTGTTATACTTCACAAAAACATGTATACAGCTAGTTGAAAGTTGCAACTATCCAACAATGCCTACCGCTGACTTTCTGTTGCAATTTCTAGAAATATATACATATCACTGTATTTTAATACAAAGTGACTTAGCAACATTAAGCACACGAATATAACATGTGTTGGATTTTACTTCCTCTGTTTATTTTAATAAGGCGCCCACACATTTCAAGATTCAAACTCTAGTGTTTGACCAACAATAGATAGGTTTAGTGACACAAAAGTGATACCGTTAGATTTGTATTTGATGGTACTTTCATATCATCATGATTTTTTAGTTATTAACAGTATAAAGTTTAATTTAAGAGACTGTGCCAAGTCACAGCGCCATATTAAAAACAATGGAAGGAGTGATAGTTAGTCCAAGAGTTATATTTTTATGGTACTCATTTTTTGAAAAAAGGTTCAAAGGACAAAAAAGAGAGAGGGAGATTGGTTTGAATTCTACAAATTTAAGATTCAGTACAAAACTGCTTTGTGATTTGTGCAGTTTAGTTTTTTGAAGAGCATATAAGCACTACTCTTGCAAATATTCTGGGAGTAACACGAGTTGGTTCGCATCCCCTCTTCTATTTTCAGTTCTTGAGGACTGGAATTTGCATGTCGCTATGAAATTTGCTCAAGAGTTGCAGCTTTTGTCCCTTTGCTCGGCAATTTAGTACAGCTGCCTATGTGAATGAACTCTCAATACCGTTATTACTCTATTTGACAATATTTCAGAGCTGGTCACCATCCCAATGAAAGATGCTATACCAAGATCTCGATGCTGTGGAACATATTCATCACCTTAGTTCTCATTTATTAATTTGTTATTACACCGTCATGATTCTCTAACTAGCTTTTCTTGTCTAGCTCAGGCCAAATAAACACTGTAATCATTCAGATTTTTGTTGGACCCAAGAATGCTGCAAAAAGGAATTATCGGGAGTTCTGGAGCTGGTCTTATTGGAGCCTATGTTTTTTGGGCTCATGGTATCTTTTTAATTTAAAGTATCACTATATAAAATTTCAATTTAGAGGTCTCGAACATTTTGAAGCTAATGTGAGGCATCGTGGTGAACTGGTGATTGTTCATTTCATTGGGAACCTTTGATGCTATTACTGCATCAGGATCTGCCCCCCCCCCCCCCCACCCCCCCATCCACAGTCTCACACACACACAAAACTCAAGATTCTTCATGATTCCAATTTGTGTCCATTTATGAAATTACGTTTAGTTTTATTCTAGAAAAGGTTTGGAAATTAGATAAATGGCACCACAAAAGAGTCTCTTAGCTGGATACCATGCAAAGGTGAATTGCTAGGAACGTTGAGTTTCTCTCCTTTCCTAAACCCCCCTGAACTTAACTGCATTGATCATGAACTGACTTTGAAGTATGATAGTAAATCTGTTAATTGCTACAGAGATGCTATCTTTAGCAAACTATGTAAAATTGGAACAACCAGGGTCCAGGAGCCTTAGTCAAGGCTAACAGTATTGGTTTGGACCTCTAATGACACTCAGTATTTTTTTATTTGTGTAACAATGAATATACAATGATCTCCTTACTGTTAAATTCTGTGTGCACCATTTGCTGTACAAATACTACTGGAGCCTTACATACGCATTCAAATGAAAATTAGTGTCAGAGAAAGAAGAGATGTGTTCCCATTTGGTACTATAGTAAGGTTAGTTTCCTTTAACAAATTACTGTGTAACACATTCAATCAGGATCTGCTCTGAATCTTGTGGAGAAATCAACAAAAGCCAATAGAGCTATCAAAGCAGATCATTCAAAAAGATCAGCAGGCAAAACACAGTAGTATAGTGCACGATCGCATGTCAGTAGTGATGGCTATCCCTATCTTGACTTTATTGTGTTGTATTAATTCTTTATGTGATTATATTCTGTAAGTGCTCTAGGTTTCAGAAAGTGACATCTTCAGGCTGGTAGATCCTAACTGATCTTTTCTGTAATAATGTTAAAGCTGTGACACTTTATACCCTTTTTGGTCAAGTCAGTCATGATCTACTTACCAATGTCTCCAGAATCAAGATGTGGGAAAACTAGTGCCTTTTTCTAGGGTCAAGAACATCTTCTCTGGAGATATATGTTTGAATAGGACATTCATCTATTCCAATGAACGAAAAGGTCAAATATACAAGTAAGTAAATATGCAACAAGCACCCTATACAAACTAACATGTACCCCCCCTCAAACTCGTGGTGGATCAACAACAATGAGTTTGTTTGGAGAGGTAGAAACTATGTTGAACTCTAGTCTGTGCTTTGGTGAAGCAATCTGCTAACTAAAGCTCCGAAGGCACATACCGAAGAGTAATAACTTGGTCTTGCACATGCCATCTCATGTACGGGATCTCTAGCAATGCTGATCGCATCGGTACTATCTGATAAGAGAGTAGTCGGTGCAGAAACTGAAACACCGAAATCCTCAAGTAGCCACCGAAGTTAGGTGATCTCAGTTGTCAACGACACCGTGGCTCTTAACTCAGCCTCAACGCTCGAACAGGAAACGATAGTCTGCTTCTTGGTCTTCTAAGCAATCAAGGATGAACCAAGGAAAACACAATAGGTAGAAAGAGACCGGCGATCAAAATGATCGCTAGCTCAGGTCGCATCAGAGTACCCCTGAAGCTGCAAAGAACTGGAGCGAGGAAAAAAAAGGCGACGAGTGATGGTTCCACGAAGATATCGCAGGACACGAAGAAGGTGACTGTAGTGGAGCTAAGTGGGAGCAGAAACGAACTGACTCAGGATGTGAACTGGGTAAGAAATGCCAGGTCGAGTGATCCCAAGATAGACAAGGATCCCGACAAGATGACGGTAGCGAGTTGGGTCCTCAAGAGGCTCACCATCAGTAGACCAAAGGTGAACACCAAGCTCCACAGGAGTATCCACCATACGCTGATCAGTGAGACAAGCGCGAGCAAGGATATCCTGAATGTACTTCTCCTGGGAGAGGTAGTAGCCCTCAGGCGTAGAAGTGACCTCAATCCCAAGGAAGTAACGAAGAGGGCCCAAATTAGACATCAACAGCTACTCATTAAGACGCTCCTTCACAAAAACAATGTACTGAAGGTCATCTTTAGTAATGATCATATCATCCACATATAGAAGAAGGAGCGTCCGACCCTGAGGAGAGATGTGTACAAAGAGGGTGGGGTCTTGATCACCAGCGGAGAAGCCAATAGTAGTGACAATAGAGGAGAAGCAATCAAACCAAGCACGAGGGGTGTTTGAGCCCATAGAGAGCGACGAAGGTGACAAACCATACCATCAGGCAGGGTTAGAAAACCCGCCAGAATCGCCGATTCTGCCAGAATCAGTAATATCTGGTTCGGACCGGTATACCAAAAACCGGCCGATATTTTTTTTGATTCTTTTGATTCCCTTGCATGTGCAGCAGGCCCCCCATCATCCCTTTATTCCCTTGGCTGCTCCCCACTTCAATTTGTTTTCTTTCTTGCTCCCTGATTGCCTCCTCTTCCCTTCCTCTCTCCCTCCATTAATCCTTTTGCACAACCAGGGCAACAAGCCTCCCTCTTCCCTCCCTCTCTCCCTCCATTAACTTGGTTCACAACTGGCAAAGACACACCCAAGAGCAAAGAAAGACAAGCACAAGCAAGCAGGAGCAACAACACAAGCACAAGCAGCAGGTTTGAAACTTTTTTCTTCTACTTGTGGAGTTTTTGAGTTCATTGTTTGTAGGGACGAAGGAGAGATCGTAGTGTAGGAAACCATCTTAAATGCATTTGTGGAGGGTTGCACATTTTGACCAAGGGTGAAATACTAGAGTAATTATAGTCCAATACAATGAACCAAGGGTACAAAATCATTTGTTGCAACATGTTCTTTGTAAAGTATGGATAAAATGTACTCCAAAAACATAATAGCAAACCAGAACCTAGCTGATTTCTACTTAGTATGCAGGTGATAATAAATCTGAAATTATTTAACATGCAAATGAGTGTAAGTAAACCACCACAGCTAGACTAGGAGGTGAGGACATGACACAAGATGCACTAACAATTTTCATCCTGTATGGATTATTGTAGGTGATGGCTTCTAAATCCATCAATGTTTGGGACCATGGAGAGAGACTAGGAGGTGCTGGTTGGAAGTGCAGATATTGTAATCTAACAAAATCAAAGTGAGGTGTCACTCACTAAAACAACATCTTGTCGGGAGACACGGAGATGTTGTTGCTTGCAATGGGGTTCCGGCGGAAGTCCGAAGGCTCATGCTGGCAAGTCTTGAAGAAGCGAGGTGACACCAGGGGTAAGGGTCGCCAAAAAGATCAATCTCAGTCACATGACTTTTCTTCCTATGAATCGCATGCTAGCTCAAGATCCACTCGGACTTATGGACGTCGAGATGTCAATCTATTGCCTTCTGGAGATGATTCTCATTTGTCGGACGTCTCTTCTGATCCTAGTTTCCATTACGGTCTTGTGTCCTTCAATACCAATGCCAGAAACGTTTACCTGTGGGTCGAACCCACATATTACCAACAATTTTACAATCATTGGCTACAATATGCACACGAAACACACACTTGGGATCAATACAAGGCTCACCTAGCACAATTTGAAGGACTTATACTCTATGATAACAACGACTACATTGCACAACCTTCGCGTTTCTCGATAATGTATTGGTATGAATTACTTCTCATTATTGTTTTTCGTATGCTAGTCAAGCTATCGTTCATTATCATTAACTTATGTTTTTTATTATGTTACATGCTTTAGAAGTTAGAACACTTGGACGAGAGGACTGCTCTGGAGAGTGAAGCAACCAAGGATGACTTTTTATGTACATCTTGAAACACTTTCTCATTAATATTTGCATTATTCCAAATTTAAATTTCATAATGACCATTTTCACCATTTTTCGCTTTTTAGGGTTTTTTGCGGTTTGACCGTCTCACATCACGCAGAATCGGTCCGATTCTTGGCGGTAAAAATTCGAATTCAAAAATTCAAAATTTGAATTCATACCGGTTTTTTCCGAAATTTCCAGAATCACGGATATCTTATCGCTCTACTCACGGATTTCATCCGGTTTCGAGTTTTCAATCCTTGCCATCAGGGACAGAATACCCAGGGGCGGCTGCATGTAGACCTCCTTACGCAGCTCACTATTAAGAAAGACATTCTTGACGTCCAGCTGAGCGATAAGCCACTGTCGAACAGAGGCCACAACAAGAAAAGTGTGAATATTGGTCATGTGAGCGATAGGAGCGAAAGTCTCATCGTCGCTCTCTCTATGGGCTCAAACAAGCTCCTCGTATTTGGTTTGACCACTTCTCCTCTATTATCACTGCTGCTGGCTTCTCCGCCAGTGATCACTACCCTGCCCTCTTTGTACACACCTCTCCTCGGGGTTGGACGCTCCCCCTTCTCTATGTGGATGATATGATCATTACTGGATATGACTCTCAGTACATTGCCTTTGTGAAGGAGCGTCTCAGTGAGCAGTTCTTGATGTCTGTTTTGGGTCCTCTTCATTACTTGGGATTGTGATCACTTCGACGTCCGAGGGCTACTATCTCTCCCAGGAGAAGTACATTCAGGATATCTTTACTCACGCTTGCCTCACTGATCATCGTGTCGTGGATACTCCGATAGAACTTGGTGTTCACCTTCGGTCTACTGATGGTGAACCTCTTGAGGAATCCACTCGCTACCGCTATCTTGTCGGGAGTCTTGTCTACCTTGGGATCACTCACACTGATATCTCTCACCCAGTTCATATCCTGAGTCAGTTTGTCTCTGCTCCCACTCAGTTTCACTACACTCATCTTCTTCGTGTTCTGCGATATTTTCGCGGGACCATCCCTCGTCGCCCCTTCTTTTCTCGTTCCAGTTCTTTGCAGCTTCAGGCGTACTCTGATGCGACCTGGCTAGCGATCATTCTGATCACCGGTCTCTTTCTTTCTATTGTGTTTTTCTTGGTTCCTCCTTGATTGCCTAGAAGACCAAGAAGCAGACTACAGTTTCCCGTTCGAGCGCTGAGGTTGAGATGAGAGCCATGGCGTCGTTGACAGTTGAGATCACCTGGCTTCGATGGCTACTTGAGTATTTCGGTGTTTCAGTTTCTGCACCGTCTCCTCTCTTATCAGATAGTACTGGTACGATCAGCATTGCTCGAGATCCTGTAAAGCATGAGCTCACCAAGCACATTGGAGTGGATACTTCGTACATGCGATCGAAGGTGCAAGACCAAGTTATTGATCTTCAATATGTGCCTTCGGAGTTTCAGTTAGCAGATTTTTTAATCAAGACACAGACTAGAGTTCAGCATAGATTCTACTTTTCCATACTCAGTGTTGTTGATTCACCATGAGTTTGAGGAGTGTTAGATATGTAGATAATGTAGGGTGTTCTTTGCATAATTGTAAACCTTGTACAAGCCTCATGCCAACATTCCTTACTAACTGAATAAGTTTGAATGTTTGGCATTGTAATCCAGGCTTTGGCAAATAGTGATTGTAAAATATACAAGCAGATTTTTAGAAGTACGATGTAGATATATGCATTTGTCCATTCGTGAAAGGAGGACTACCCTGTTCTAATATGTCATGTAATTAGTCAAACATCTTATGTGATTGCACAATGTATTGTCAGAAACTTTGAGCTGAAATAACATCTTGTGTGATTGCACAATGTAAAATATACTCACTTGTTTTTGCCGCTGGCCATCTCACTGACAGGGGGGTCTTGGCCCACATGTCAGAGAGAACATAGTGGCAAAAACGAAATTAGCTCTAGATTAGTGGCGAAAGCAAAAAAAAAAACCTATGAACTAATAATAAATATAAGAGTTATTAGAGTTGTATCAGTTGGAGTTTTCAAACTTGTTAGAGGAATCTGTGCATTACAATCCATGATGTACAAAGTGAGTTTCTTCTAACCCGCTACGCTAGATAAGAACGAGTCTTCCTTTACCTTTTCTCTTGTATTTAATTGTGAATTTTTCTACATATACTACAGTAATATCTATCATGAAATTCTAGAATTTATCTGATAAATATATATGTCCACCAAGTGATGGTATAGATTTCCTTTCTCTGATTAACATGGGAATTTTTTGAATAAGCAATTACATGCTCCCTTTCATCGCCCTTCGCTCTTCGGGTCCTCTTTTAACTTATGGAGGACATGCACTTAAATAGTTTGTATTTTGCACGAGTATGTCTTTCATCTGCTTGTAGATTGCTCAGGGAGTCTGGGATGACAATTTTTTACCTATTACTAATTTTTTTCTGATAGTATCTCAAGAAAAAAAAAAGACAATGGAACTAGTGCTGCTTCCCAAAGGAATAAAATGAACTACATGGAACTTAGAAGTTTCTGATATTTAGTCTAATAAAATAGCTTCTTTCAGATCAAATAGAGCAATTCACACCATGATTCTGCTTTGCAATACCTGTATATAAATTAAGTAAAAAGCATAAGAACTTAGAAGAATTTTTATTGACTCTGTTCAGATGTCTCAGTGCAGACTTCCTTACATTTTGTCCGGAAGCAGGGCTGCTTCATTGCCGGGTCATCTTCTGGAGGTTGCTGTCCAAATATCATCTCACAGCTCATGTCCTCAAAATCTGAACAATAATGGTATAGTTTATGTAAGTATGTAATATTCCATTTCCCCAGATGCATAATTTACTATTAACGACTTTTATGGCTGGTTGCTTGTTTGATCAGAACACTGGTTATCTCTCCTATTGTTTTTTTTTTCCTAATTGGCCAAGTCGGAAAAAAAAACTGCTTAAACATAAGGTTTGTTTTTGTTGGTATCAGACATGGAGCTATTTTGTCAGATTTGGAAACACTTCTTTGCATTATACAGGAGTGGAGAAAGTGGTGAAGATAAGCCCCTAGAACATTAGCAGTGCCAGTAAGCTAACATTCATTGGCTGCTTCCAGAGCTAGCCTCTTGACAGGACAAAAGGAGAGGGTGCATTGCAAATTCCAACTCAAATTGATATATGATTCTGTGGACTGATGTCATAAAATATCAACATCTTTTGACCTAGAAACAATGATTGTTGTAGTTGAAATATTTAGCGAATCACCATGGATGACCCAACGTTCACAACAGGTGCTTTTCATAAGTGAGATTGAACAATATTGCTCTGATCATTGAAACGTGCTGTTTCTGCAAGTGAAGGTGCTTGTACTGTATTTGCAAAGGCACTAATTTGTGGAATTGTTGAAATAGGCACAACTATTTCAAAACTTGTTTCTGTTATTGCAGTTACCCACTAAGAATGACAAGTAGGGCTAGCCCTTTTTCTTCTGTACAACTTGCTTGCAATTGCTGTATAACCTGAAAACATGATGGCCCCACTTCAAACTTTTTTGTTCCCCAAATGGTATCCTGTGGTTCCCATACCCAAAAAAGGCACAGTGCCTCGGTACTTATAGGTGATTAGGTGGCAGTCTAATGTATAAAGTAAAGTTCTGTATTTTTCATTTGAGAATCTTGATGTTATGGTTGCTTTTGTAGTAAACATTCCCTTGGAGAGCCTATGGGCCTATTACATTAAATACCCATTTTTAGTGACTTCACTAACACTACTTAAAGTGGAAAAGTGATATTGTAAGTTCATTTGCGTGTTGGCGGTAGTCAGTATAATGTTGCGCTACAGTATAATTAGGTAAGTGAATAGGGAAGTTAGAGATACACCGTTCAGGTTTCAACAAATTTTCAATCTTCGAGATAATGCTGACATGACAATCCATTAATTTCTTGTCGACTTTATTCAGTGGACTAGAGTTTGATTATTCTTGCATTCTAACAAATTATTTCAGCTGCTGTGTTTACCCACTACTATCTATTCAGGCTAGCCTCTAATGGATCAGGAAGCTTACTAGGCGACATGTAGACAGGCATGCCAAGAGAATCGTGCATGAACTTCTGGCATGGCATCTTGCAAAGGTTCGTGCACATCCCAACACAGGTGGTGCTTTCCAGAAATCTGTCAGAGTAAGATAGGAAATTAAAAATGAGCAGCACCAACACCAGTATCTTCATCATGCTCTTCAGCGTTTGTTGTTATGAGTTATGACTGTATATTAGTAAAACAAGTTATTAAATCAGTGCTAATTAAGATAGTTTCTGTTTCTCTAACGTGTGTAGAATTGGTAAATTACATTGCATTGGCCTATTCTTTCTTTCTTTTTAATTTTCAAAATGTAGTTCTTTGTCTATTTCTATAGGCAGTATGTGGAGTGTGAGTAGGATTGTCAGTTTGCCACAATTACGACATGGACAGTACATGTTGCATCTCAGTCCTAGTTCTTCCACATATTTTTTTTTTTCAAGTGGATTTACTTGAGTAAGATTGACATACTGCAACAATTTCATTCGGAACTAATTGATGGTTGCAGAGTCATGCCTTGTTAATTGCGAAACAGGTTAATCATTTTCACACCTTAAGAATTTAAATCTAGCTATGAAGTGCTGAGACCAGGAAACCGTTTGACCAGTATATTAAAGGACACCCAACAACTGTAAAATTTTGCTTAGTTATATTCATCCATTTAAACTTATGCAACAAATTTAGTCTGCATTTAGCTTCTATAACATCATTACTCAACGAAGAATTTCTGGATGATGATTGAATTACCTGCATTTGGGGATGTATACCACATTTTTCTCTTTCCTTCCATCAACTTCAGATTCCCTGACCTTGTGCAATGACATAATGATCACTCAGACAACTTATCCATACTGGGGAGTGCATTCCATACGTGACTGCATTTTATACTAATATATGCACTAGAATTCTAGAAACGCCTTGCACTATTTTTGACAGTGAAATGCCTTGGATTTTGCTTTATGATTCATGAAAAAGAAAGAGATTTTATATGCGCCAACCTACATCCTGTAATTTATTGGACAAATTTACTGTTGCAATATCTATCAACTTGACATGTGTCTTCATATTCATTCATGAACTCTTTCTTGTGAAAATGCCTGCTTCAGGCTAGTGCCTTCTGAACTGAAAGTATTACATATTTACGTGGAGGTAGAACATTTCAGCAAGAAGATCAAAGTTGTGTATACCTCACACGGTCCAACCAGCCAAGGGAAGAATATCGTGGTGAAGGCAGCAAAGTACTCCCTGGAAAATTTTGAAGGCGGCATCATCACCTTTATCTGCCCAAACACAATTATATCAATCCAAGTTGAGGTATAAAAAAAAACTTCGACTGATTTCCTTAAAAAAAAAAAACCTACATGGTTTATAGTAATATATATGTAAAACTTTGGTATTTTATAAAGTTACACATCCTTTGTCATGGAGTATGCACTTGCCATTGTGAGGATGTAGGCTGGCAGTGCTCGTTCGAGGGCGTTGGTAACAATCTCGCACTGTTTATCAAGCCTGAAGATTCTCGAGATGGTCAGGGCCGCCTCTATCAGGCTCTCGTAGCCATCCTTTTCGTTCTTTATCCCTGTCATACATGCATGCATGTTCATATCAGTTAGCATGTGTAACAAGTTCCTTTCAGGACATCATCTCATTTAGACCTGAACTAACTAAATCTGTAGAAAATTTGTCAACAGCATGTTCATATTCGTTCCCTAGAAAATCATCTGCTTTTTCTTGGATAGTGTCATTTTCCCTCTGTCAACGCCCGATCAACAAGGGGAAAAGAGGGTGAGTATGTCATGGCTATAGGATTTTTTTTTTTTTGCCGAAATGGCACTTCTTCGCCTCGTATCACATACCGCACGGGCACCGTGCGGCAACCCATCCCCTCCCGCTACGTCGCCTGTTGTCTCACAGCCGCTGTGCGGCAACCGTTACCTCATGGCGGTCGTACATTTACCCTTAAAAAAACATAAAAAGAAGGGAAAAAAAACCCCCACTGTGCCTGTAGCTGTTGTTAACGCACAGCGGTCGTGGTACTGTAGTAATTTTTCCTTTTTTAAAAAAAAAATTATTTATGTATACTTTTTGTAGGAATTTTTAAATACAGAAAATGAAATTCTAAAAAAATTACATCCATGTTGGACCTCATTTTCTATATTAAAAAATTTTATATAAACAGTATACTTGAATGAATTTTTGATAAAAATTCAGAACACATAAAATTTAAAAAAAATACATAAGCAAGTACACTGGATCAGGAGGTTCCACAAAAAAAATCATAATTTTTAAGTTAATTTTCTATATTTAAAAATTCCTACAAAAGGTATACATAAATGATTTTAAAAAAAAGAAAAGGAAAAAAAAATCTACAGTATTACCGCATGGCCACCGTATGGTAACACAGCTACCGGGCATGATGGTTTTTTTTCTAAATTTTTTAGCATTGCCGCACGACGGCCGTGCGGTAACGTGTGATGTGGTGGGTAGGGATGGGTTGTCGTACGATAATCGTGCGGTATATGACCATTTTTGCAAATAAAATCGAAAAACGGCGATTTACGCTAATACAATGCGAAAATTTATCATTTCGGCCAAAAATTCATGGCTGTAGGGTATCCGCAGGGCGGAGTCAGACTTTCACGACCAAGGCTGCACTAACTCTATCCTTAGCTGAGCTCATTGTCTTCTTTTTTTGCACTTTCTCCTTAGGCCCAGGTCCTAGGCCCAGGGAGCCCAGGTTGCCCTCGGCCTAGATTCACACCCGGGTGTCCGCGTGTCATTGACGCTCAGCGTATATAGGCAACCAAACACACACCAATAGAATATCATAACCTCGTATTTACATGGCTAATTTACATATGCGTGTAATCTTGCGCTAATTAAGTGGGCGATATGTGTGCGTATACATCATTTCGTGGATATATGCATATGAGACATCTGAGCTGTGCATCCAACAATCCACGACCCTCCTCGCACCTATCTCCCACTTACGTTACATTTGCTAAAACCCCTTCGCCTGAAATCTGACTAAAATAGGGTTTTCGCAAATGTGGCATAAGTGAGAGGTGGGTGCAAGGACGGATGTGGATGACTGGATGGGCGGTTCGGATGTCTCATGTGCATATGTCCACGAAATAGTGTATGTGCACACGATATGTACTCAATTAAGTGGCTAATTCCTAGGGGAAAAACCGTGTACAAGATATTTGACCTCTCCATTAGGTTATTTGTGCAAGGAAAAGTTTAGGGAGAAACAACAACAAACAGGATAAATTCAACCACTAAAAGATTCCTAGAACGTGCACCTCACATTTGTAGGTATCAAAACTTGTTATGACCTCTCGTAGTTGCCTACATATGCTGATGCACTTCTCTTTGTCTTGCAATATGTTACTTATGTAGCTCCTAATTAAGAAGTTTCTGGTTATATATCTTTGCCGTTGTTCGTACTATGATATATAGGCTTATGGCAAATGCTGGTATGTAGTACCCAATTTCGCCACCGCGCGGTAGGAAATTTTCTCGTCAAATGCAGGTACTCTTCCTATACGCACGTATGATTTTTTTTTTAAAAAAAAAAAACTATAATTGTGAGGAAATTTTTTGCTTTTACGGTTAATCGGGAGTGATTTTCGTTTTGCCACTTGGCTCTCTCACTGAAATGTGAGCCCAGAGCCCCAAACTCCATCCGCCGGTGAGATAGGCAGATAGCCGGTGGCCGTACACTGCATCGATGGTACAAACAGTGTAGGGGATGAGCATCCATTGATTTTTACTCTCTTAACCACGTATAGCAGGCATAATAGCCCCTCTTAACCACGTATGTAGATAGTAGTACAAATACGATGTAAAAGTTAATCACAAATATAAAATCTTAAAAGTACAAATATGATTCAAATTGGAGAAATACTGTACATATTGGATCCTCACGGACCCCGTAAGGTGATATCGTCACAGCCCCGCCCCGACACAGTAACGAAACCCAACACAGTAACAAGACCTTAGCCCCGCTCTGATACAGTAACAAGACCCTACATTAGGTAATTAAAACTAATTAAATCTGTACTAACATAAATGGCATATGCCAGGCAACCCGAGCAAGCCACTAACGACGAAAAGAAGCATAAACCAGATTTAAAAAAAGAATGAATGATAGTTCAGCTAAGCACAAAGGCTACTTTTTTATATATATAAAAAATGAATTCATGTATGCTATCGAAAGTTTGCCAAACCTCTTATATGTCATTCATTGTTCAAATAGCATGTATGTAGGCTTGGACCCTAACCCGACGTATCAGTAACATAATCAGATATTTCACAAAATTCTAATAGCATATAGGGAATTAATCTAAATAAAAAATGGGCAAAAGAACATTGATTTATCCATCAAAACTGCGTCTCCTCTCTCATGCAAAGCCAATCACGATCGACGACTCCACGGCTAAACAACACATACGGTCGATCATTCCAAAGTTGGCAAATATGCAGGCACAAACCAGAAGCTTCTTGAAGGTTCCTGGACAGGTATCCAATGGCCAGCTTGTCGAACCAGTTGTCGCGGTACACCGTCGCCGCCGCCGCCGTGGTCGTCGTCACCACCGCCGCCGCCTCCCTCGCCGGCGCCGCCTCTTGCGGCCTCACCATGACCGCCCGCACTGTGGAGCAACGCTTCCTCCTCATGCAGTTTTGTTTCATCAAACCAACAACTTTCTCACGCACACAAGGTGCTGCAACTCTCAGGCCACCATGAGGAAGGAGCACAAGTGCTTTGGCCTCCATGCGTGCGTGTGTGTGTGAGAGAGAGAGAGAGATGAAGGTATATTTATAGATTGTAAATTAAGTGTTGTGGTTTGACTTACATGGAGAGAGAGAGAAGAGGGGTGCAATTTGCAAGGAAGAAGAGCCCAAATGGCAGGGAGGGGGCATCTTTGGTGTGGTGGGCTCAAGGAATCATGGCTATCTTCTTTTTTTTCTTTTTTCTTTGATAACTATCATGGCTAATACTTGGGTTCGTACGTTCCTCACTTGGGATAGAGAGGGGGCATGAATGGACAAGGGAGTTGTGTCAATTTTTGTAAAGTAATTTTACAGTACATTCTACTGATAAATATATATAATAGTATAAATCAAATTTGATTACAGATTTGTTAAGATTATAATATACTTTTCTTTGTATTTATGTTTTTTCATCAGACTATTATAGATTTTTTCAATTAGGGAATTCTACTACTTATACTACCAGGTGTAGTATAACTGAATTCTAACTAATCTGAACGAACAATCCGTATTAAATTGAGTGTACCGCGGAAGAAAGTGCTCTTTTTTTTTATGGGTTTTGGTTCTCGATGTTTCCATCTTTAATTGGACCAGGCGTAAAGACCCAGGCGTACGGGGAATAATATGTTTCGACAGTGAATATTTTGCGTTAATTCTACGCCGTATGTCCAGAATATCGCTAATTAATTTCGGAGCGTCCAAGATAACAGCACCCGCTCTGCCTATCAATTACAGTTCAACTAGTAAGACACGCTTTTTTTTTCTTCTAATATAAATTCTTCTCTCTCTTGAGAGCAACATGAACTCTATTCGACTTCGACACCCTCAGGGATGGCTGGCTGGATGTATATTTTCTAAGTGCAATGATATATCTATCGGTATTTTTGTAGTGGGTTTAAGTAATCATTTGATCTTGCAATTAAGCAGATGTTCTGTCTTCCAAATCAAACCAAGCATTTGAATGCACGCAATATTCTAGCAATTTTTGCTTGCCTTAAAAAAAAAATAGAAAATAAAATTCCTTTTGACTGCAAAAACTACCACCGCTCCAGCTCAAAATCGTTAGTTGATAGAAACCAAACTGAGAAAATTAGCTCAGTGCTGCAGCAACGAGTATAAGTTGAAAAATACCATCTAATATGAAGTTGACATATGGGGCTCAAGGCTGCATATAAGTGACACATTACATAGTATTTCACAACTTGGTGATAAAAAAACTATGTAAATTAAATAAAATATCACGAGTCACTACAACTTTGAAGTGAGCAGACTTGTGGTACTACTTACATTCAACTTTGACCACTAAATTATACGTTATTAGTAAGAATTGCACACGTCTTAAAGCTGCGCACCAAAAAACATAGTGGCATCCTATCACAAAGCAGTCAATGCCAAGCGGCCCAAGCATAATGTATATATGCGTACTATTTGTAAGGGTCGGTGGTACGCTGATGAGATCTTCACTTTGTTTCCATTTCATGTCACGCACCCTCTCTCTGCTCCATGCAATTCCTTGCGTATATATGGATGGATGGATGGATGGATGTGTTTGTTGGAATTAATACTGGTTAGATTCAGTTTTAATTCTAATTAATTTTTTAAAAAAAATTAAAGATTTATATGTACGTGCTAAAACTGTTTAGTCCCATATGGAGAGTTGAAGGAGTTACGTAACTTTATAAGGTGGAACGTGGTAGCCCCCCTTGTGGAATTGGAGAGAGCCAACACACGCGCTCGCTCGCTCGCTCGCCTCGTAGAGCCGTGCGTGTGCGCGCATGCACGTCGAGTGCGGGCGCATTTTTCTTTATCTATTCGAAAATCGAAACACATCAACTCGTTTTAATGGTATTAACAAACGGCTAGTGGTAACGGTTCAGTTACTAGTGAAAAATGGCTGCGGTTAGCACTGATTGATGGCAAATCAATGGCGATTGTTTCCTCTGACCTCTTTGGAGAGTAGGCCTCCGGAACTCTCGTCCTTAAAGGCTTGCACGAGCAAGGACGAATAAGGTTTTTAGGGAGCGTTCGCGCGACTACTCGCTGCTTCGTTTTCATTCGATCCTCTGCTACATCTACAACAACTGTGCGGCTACTACCACGACGTCCACTACGCCATGATGAACACGACATCACCAGGACTTCTGCTGCTGCTACTTCTTCCACTGGATCTGGGTATGACTATCTCATACCTATTGCTTGGTTAACTTTATTATCTATTGTTGATTTGACACTGAGATAGGAATGCTAGTTTCTGTTCTTCTAGAAATTTGTATGACTATAGTGTTCTTGATTACATGCTTTATGAAAAGGGCAAAAGTTCTTTCCATGATTTATCTACTATATTTATGGATTAAAGTAATTCAAAAAATGCTCATATGTTTATCAATCCAAAAACCTTATTTTAGTCATTTTTCGATATCTGGCTTTGCTGTTGCACTCAAACCCTTTGAGTTCGATGGTGCGAATTACAAGAGGTGGCGCACCAAGATGATGCTTTGGCTAACTGTCATGAACGTTTTCCATATGGCAAACGGCAAACCTGAAGGAACACTTACTCCTGAACAGGAGCAAGCGTTCGAGGCTGCTGATAACCTTTTTAAAGGTGTCGTGGTTAGTGTTTTTGGTGAGAAGTTAGTTGATGCATACATGGTGATTAAAACTGGGAAAGAGATGTGGGATGCACTCGAGGCCAAGTTTGGGGTTTCGGATGCAGGCAGTGAATTGTATCTCATGGAGCAATACCATGACTATAGAATGGCTGATGATCGTTCTGTAGTTGAACAGGCTCATGAGATACAATCCATGGCCACAGAACTTGAGTACTTGAAGTGTGTGTTACCGGACAAGTTTGTCGCGGGAGGTATTATTGCCAAGCTTCCTCCTTCTTGGAGGAATTTTGCTACTTTTCTAAAACACAAGAGACAATAGTTTTTTGTTGAAAATCTCATTGGGTCTCTTGATGTTGAAGAGAAGGCGGGGGTAAAAGATACACACACTAGAGGTAATGAGGGACATTCTAGTGCCAATGTGGTGCAGAAGAAGAATGACCAAGCTCAAAAGTTCAAAGGCAAGAACAAGACTGTACAAACAACTAGCTTCAAGAAGAAGAAGAAGAACACAAAGAATGGCCTTTGTTTTGTGTGTGGCGAACCTGGTCATTGGACCAAGGATTGCATCCAACACAAGGGTGGAAAGAATAAGCAAGGGCAGAATTCCAAGTCTGCTAATGTTGTTGTTAGTACCATTGAGACGGGAACTTCAGGGTATGGTAATTTACCTACTGTTCTTTCCATATGTCATTCTACCGATTGGTGGATAGACACTGGTGCTAATATACATGTGTGTGCTGATATTTCATTGTTCGCTTCTTACCAGGTCACTCGGGATTCAGCCGTTCAAATGGGGAACGGGTCACATGCCACTGTTCATGGTGTTGGTACGGTCGATCTGAAGTTTATCGGGAAAGTTTGTGTAACTGAAGAACGTGCATCATGTGCCATCTATCAATAAGAATCTCGTCATCGGATCTCTTCTGTGTAGAGATGGCTTTAGACTGGTATTTGAGTCTAATAAATTTGTAGTGTCCAAGTGTGAATAATTTATTGGTAAATACTATGTGTGCGGAGGTTTTTTCTGCCTATCTCTTTCAAATTTGTGTAATAATGTTGTGAACCATGTTTGCAGTGGTAATGAGACTACTATTTGGCATTCACGACTTTATCACATAAATTTTGGTTACATGACGCGGTTAGCCAGTTTAGAGTTAATCCCGAAATTCACCCTTGCCAAAGGTTTTAAGTGTAAAGTTTGTGTGCAATCAAAGCAGCCTCGTAACCCTCATAAGGCCGCGGAGGTAAGAAACTTAGCACCATTAGAACTCATACATTCAGATCTGTGTGAGATGAATGGTGTTGACAAAAGGTGGTAATAGATATTCCTGACTTTGATTGACGACTCCACTAGGTTCTGCTATGTGTATCTTTTGAAAACTAAAGATGAATCTCTTCACTACTTTAAAATCTATAAGGCAGAGGTTAAGAACCAACTTGAAAGGAAAATCAAAAGGGTTAGGTCTGATAGTGGCGGCGAGTACTTTTCTAATGAGTTCAATTTATTCTGTGAGGAACATGGTATAATCCATGAGATGACACCTCCCTATTCACCCCAGTCAAACGGGGTTGCTGAAAGAAAGAACCGCACTCTAACTGATTTGGTTAACGCCATGTTAGACACAGTGGGTCTTTCCAAAGCATGGTGGAGGGAGGCTATATTGACTCCATGTCATGTCCTAAACAGGGTTCTTACAAAGAATAAAGAGATAACCCCATATGAACAATGAGAGAAGAAAAGACTATCACTTTCATACTTGCGCACTTGGGGTTGTTTGGCGAAAGTCAATGTGCCAATTCCCAAAAGGCGTAAGCTTGGACAAAAAAAATCGTGGATTGTGTCTTTCTAGGCTATGCTCATCATAGCGTTGGATATAGATTTCTAGTGGTGAAATCTGGAGTACCTGACGTGCATGTCAGTACAATTATGGAGTCCAGAGATGCTATATTCTTTGAGGATATTTTTCCGATGAAAGATATACCTAGTTCATCGAGTCAGGAGCCTGATACAACTCCTGAACCTGCCATTCCAATGGAATATTTTGAGCAAATCCCTGAGGAAATTCCTGAGGAGGAAGACAATGAAACTCCGAGGAAGAGTAAAAGACAAAGTACTGCAAAGTCTTTTGGTCCTGATTTCATTGTGTAACTTGTGGATGATACTCCAAGTACCATTTCTGAAACATATGCTTCTCCAGATGCGGAATACTGGAAGGAAGCAGTACGTAGTGAAATAGATTCTATTATCTTTAATGGAACTTGGGAGATCATTGAGCGTCCTTATGGTCGTAAACCTGTAGGATGTAAGTGGGTGTTCAAAAAGAAGCTTAGGCCTGATGGTACTATCAAGAAGTACAAGGCACAGCTTGTGGCCAAGGGTTATACCTAAAAGGAAGGCAAAGATTTCTTTGATACTTATTCACTTGTGGCTAGATTGACCGCTATTCGAGTACTACTATCTCTGGCTGCCTCACACGGTCTTCTCGTTCATCAGATGGACGTTAAGACGGCTTTCCTAAATGGAGAGTTGGACGAGAAAATTTACATGGAACAGCCAGATGGATTTGTAGTAAATGGTCAAGAAGGAAAGGTGTGTAAGTTGTTGAAATCTCTGTATGGTCTTAAACAAGCACCTAAGCAGTGGCATGAGAAGTTCGACAGAATTTTAACATCTGCAGGCTTTATTGTGAATGAAGCTGACAGATGTGTGTATTATCGCCATGGTGGAGGCGAGGGAGTCATTCTATGTCTGTATATTGATGACATACTGATCTTTGGGATTAGCCTTAATGTGATTAAGGAGGTCAAGGATTTCTTGTCTTAGATTTTTGAGATGAAAGATCTGGGAGTAGCTGATGTTATCTTGAACATCAAGTTGTTGAGGGGTGATGATGGTGGGATTACATTGTTGCAAACCCATTATGTGGAAAAGGTTTTGAGTTGTTTTGGTTATAGTGACTGTAAATCGTCTCTAACACCTTATGATCCTAGAGTATTGCTTAGGAAGAATCGGAGAATAGCCAGAGATCAATTGAGATATTCTCAGATAATTGGTTCACTCATGTATTTAGCTAGCGGTACTAGGCCTGGCATCTCGTTTGCTGTGAGCAAACTAAGCCATTTTGTTTAAAATCTGGGAGATGATCATTGGAGTTTGCTGTGAGCAAACTAAGCCATTTTGTTTAAAATCTGGGAGATGATCATTGGCATGCTCTTGAAAGGGTAATACGCTATCTAAATGGTACTATGAGTTATGGCATTCACTATACCGGGTATCCCAGGGTACTGGAGGGTTATAGCGATTCAAACTGGATATCTGATGCTGATGAGATTAAGGCCACAGGTAGATATGTTTTCACACTTGGAGGTGGCGCTGTTTCATGGAAGTCTTGCAAGCAGACCATCTTAACGAGGTCAACAATGGAAGCAGAACTCACAGCATTAGATACTGTCACTGTTGAAGCCGAATAGCTTTGTGAGCTCTTGATAGATTTGCCGGTGGTTGAAAAACCAGTACCGGCTATTCTGATGAACTGTGACAATCATACTGTGATTGTCAAGGTGAACAGTTCTAAGGATAATATGAAGACATCAAGACATGTGAAGAGGAGACTAAAGTATGTCAGAAAAATGAGAAACTCCAGAGTAATAGCTTTGGATTATATCCAAACAGCTAAGAATCTAGCAGATCCCTTCATAAAGGGTTTATCACGGAATGTGATAGACAATGCATCGAGGGAGATGGGTTTGAGACCCACGTAAGTTATACCATAGTGGTAACCCATCCTATGTAATCGGAGATCCCATGAAGTAGGATTGGCGAAACAAGCTATTGGTTAACTGAGAGGAGAGTATTTTATAAACCCACTCCATTGGAGATGCAATTCTCTCCTAAATCTGTATGGCAGGTTGATTTTTATCTTAATATGTTCTGTGGTTTGTTTAAGCAAAGATGTTGTGCTATAGAGCAGCCTTGAAAGAACATACCTATATGAGCCCGACTGCTAGTCACAGTCTATGATATAGGGTAATCTCTAGGAAGCTCATGAATAGGCCAGGAGTATGACTTATATGCTCCAACCCGCGGGGATACCTGACAGCCTAGTATCAGTTAATGACTTAAGTGAAACTTATTCACAAAAACTGACAATTCAAGGCTTAGTCCATTGTGCAGTTGTGGATAAGTGTAGCTTATGTTCTAGATGGATGTTCAACCTTAATCGGTCTCCATCGAAACACTGGTATATTAAAACAATACTGTGGATCAAGACATTTGACATGTGTCTTTGAGATCTGGTGGGGGATTGTTGGAATTAATACGTGCTAGGCCCAATTTTAATTTTAATTAATTCCTGAAAAATCTCAAAGGCCCATGTGCATATGCTAAAACTGCTTAGTCCCACATGGAGAGTTGAATGGGAGTTACACCACTTTATAAGGTGGAACGTGGTAGCCCCCTTGTGGAATTGGGGAGAGCCAACACACGTGCTCGCTCGCTCGCTCGCCTCACCTCGTCGTGCGCGTGCGCGTAGGCACGTCGGGTGCGGGCGCGTTTTTCTTTATCTATTCGAAAATCGAAACGCACTGACTCATTTGAATGGTATTAACAAACGGCTGTTAGTAACGGTTCAGTTACTAGTGAATAATGACCGCGTTTAGCACTGATTGATGGCAAATCAATGTCGACCGTTTCCTCTGGCCTCTTTGTTTTTTGCTATTAAAAGTTCGGATTCTGGTTCTTCTCTGTTTCAACTCTCTACCCAAGACTAAGACAGAACTCCTCCACCGTTTTGTTGCTGGATCCGGCGATCTCCATCCTGGTGAGGCGTGTGTACCGTTGAACCAAGAGAGCAGGCCTCCGGAACTCTCATCCTTGAAGGCTTGCACGAGCGAGGACGAATAAGGTTTTTGGGGAGCGTTCGCGCGACTGCTCGCTGCTTCGTTTTCATCCGATCCTCTGCTACATCTACATCAACTGCACGACTACTACCACGACGTCCACTACGCCACGACGAACGGCGACCTCACCAGGACTTCTGCTGCTACTACTTCTTCCACTGGATTTGGGTATGCCTATCTCATACCTATTGCTTGGTTAGCTTTATTATCTGTTGTTGATCTGAACACTGAGATAGGAATGCTAGTTGTTGTTCTTCTAGAAATTTGTATGACTATAGTGTTCTTGATTACATGCTTTATGAAAAGGGCAAAAGTTATTTCCATGATTTATCTATCATATTTCTGAATTAAAACAATTCAAAAAAATGCGCATATGTTTACCAGTTTTTGATAAAAATAACAGTGAAGTTCTGGTAATCTTATTCTATGCAAAAATGTCGCGTTGCTACTTGCTAGCTACATAAAACCTCAGACCTAGATGGACGCATGCAATGTAACATCGCTGCATTGTACGCCCCCAGCATTGGCATTTGGCAGGCAGCTAGGCTGAATCTTGCCTGTGTTCTGCTTGCTTGCTCGACCTGCATGCGTTTGTGCTCTCCCAGCATTCGTAAACGTGGAGGCGACATGTGCCGCACTAGAGAAAGAAACCAACGCACGCAGGACAGGAAGCAGAGTTGACACCTGACTGCTAAGTCTCCAGGTAGCCTCTACCAACATATCACCGGGGCGTATCAATCAGCTGATAACTCACGTTAAGATGGGGGCAATGCGAGCTCTCGGTTGCAGCCATCCGATCAGTGTGAAAATATCAATCGCATCCGTCCGATTCGCGCCTAAGAACACGGTCAGTGCTTAAGCTGACAACAGGCAGCTCAAATGGGGGTTTAGGTTATCCTATCTCAAGGAGAGTTCTCACCTGATATGCTCTTCGGCTCAGATTTGGCTTTCTTCTGAATGAATGAAAAGATACCTAGTTCCTCCTAGCCCTAGGTGTTCTCGTCTGTCACAACAGGAGGTATACAGAAACAAGATCATAACAGGAGTTAAAAAACACCACATATTTGATGGCGTGCAAATTTGCCTTTTTTATATTCAGATTGGAGGGAATACAGACACAGTTTTCAGATATGCAACAAAAATAAACACTGGAGTGGCAGGAACAACAAACCCATCCTGCCACCTTCAACAAATTCATGGAAATACAGACAGTAAGCGTCAGCTTGTCGTAGCCTTGCCGGCGACTTTTTGAGCTATCCACCCGAGGCCATCATAGAGGCCCTCGCCCGTGATCGCGCACGAGGCCTGTATGTGCCAGTCGTGGTCCTTTATGCTGTGGAGGGAGAGGGCGTCGGTGATCTCAGCAGGCGACATGGCGTCCTTGAGATCCTGCTTGTTCGCAAATACAAGGACCACTGCATTCTCTAGGTCCCCGTGCTGAAGCAGTCGGAAGAGCTCATCCTTGATGATGTCGATCCGAGCACGGTCAGTACTGTCGATTACTACAATGACAGCATGAGTTCCTCTGTAGTATGTTGCCCATGAAGTGCGTAGGCTCTCTTGTCCTCCTAGATCCCACACCTAGTTCATTCAAACATAAATTTAAGCACAAATAACACATTGGTATGCCCAAAAAAAAAATTCTGATCAATCCAGTGACATGAAAGAACCAAAGAACCTTCAAAAGTCCAGAACTAATGTGATAAACAGAATCAGAATTTAATGCAACTTGCAGGAAACTATCGCATGTTTGGGTTGTGCTCCAACTAGTCCTACCAAAAATTGGTCATGGCATGCCAAAAATTTTACTAAAATATGGGTGTTTTTAGTTGTGGCCAAATCCACACCCTACAAAAAAATTGGCGAAGGATTTCACCACCCACAAATTGGCCTAGAATTTGGCATATTTTGTATTGGGCATTACCAATGTTTCCAGGCAAGCCAAATTTTCATACCAATCCAAATGATAGCCAAAATGTTTTGGTATTACCAGTTTATGGTAGGGTGTGGCCTGAGCCAAACAGCCCAATCTTTCCAGGAAACAAGTGAAATTTTAGGATGCTAGGATTTTTGATAAGTACTCGCTGACTCACTGAAATAGAAAATATTTTTTTTATTTCTTTTGGGAAGGCCTGGAGTAAACTGGTGTTATAAATTGTAATTACTATAATATAGAGTGGTACTTTGAAGTAAGACCTCATCTAGGAATCAACAGTGGCAGGAAGACTAGATTGTCCAAGCAAAAACAATTGCAAACATAATAACACTCGTATCAGTGTTTGCAGACCACCAAAGAGTTGTAATGTGTTTTCAGAGGAGAAAACCCAATCACTCATATCTAACTGTGTACTAATCTCTAACATATAAAAAAGGGACGAAAGGGCACAAAAGAAGGGCTTTTACTGCTAGTCTAGATGGAGGCATGTGGTATTTACCACCGGCAACATAATAAAATGTAAGCTAAGCGAACCTAAGCTACGGCATACAATCTACTACAATTCCAGTCACTCCAATTTCCATTCTCGAATAAATTCACAGGTGAATTGAGCTACGGACGCTAAAACTTATCCAGACATGTGCAGACGGCCAAGACCCGCCGCCGCTCATCGCTTCTCGAATCCACCTACGAAGTACATTAAGAAAGAACCTTTTTCTTTCTTTCTCCTCCCCATCTTGAGGCTAGATAGATCTTAATCTCATGGAGAAACATACAATCACAATTGCATCTGACCATGCTCTCCGAGCACTACTTGATTCGGCGGTAATCAATTCAATCATGGAGCAAGCAGCAAAGCAAATCTGGCCTTAAACTTGGGGCTAGAATTCAGGAGGGAGAAGGAAGCAAAGGCACGGGGTGACCTCGAAGCGGATGTTCTTGAAGACGACCTCCTCGACGTTGCTGCCGATGGTGGGCGCGGCGGTGACGGCCTCGCCGAGGTGGAGCTTGTAGAGCGTTGTGGTCTTGCCGGCGTTGTCGAGCCCCACCACGACGATCTTGTACTCCTTGGCCGGGAACATCAGGAACCACACCCGCGACATCCACGCCCCCATCCTCTCCTCCTCTCGCAACGCGGCAGTTGGTTGCTAGGAAGGCGGGCAGGAGGGTGGATTTCGAGCGGATCTCTGAGCGAGGCGAGCCGACTGAGGATCGGATCTACGAGGAGGAGGAAGAAGAGGAGGATTGGTGCAGGAAAGGGAGCTGTTAGGTATATCGGATGCGTCACCGGCCGTGCGCGTGCCGACTGGCCCGTGGGAAGCTTCGTCATGGGCTCACGGCCGAGGGAAGCAAGCGTAATTTGGGCCGGGTCAGGAGTTTGGACAATGTTCTGGTAGGCTTTGGGCCGGGCCTGCCAACGAGCCTGGTTGGTGATTGTGAGGAAAACACAATAGCAGTGGTGTTTCCGGGTAAACACGAGAGGACAAAGTAGAGATCGACGGTGAGAAGAGTTTTTTTTGGGGGCACTAAAATGGCCCTTTTAACTTTCTTATGTAGTGGATGGAGAGGACTTTTACTTTCTCAATATTTGCCAAAGTTTTTAGAAGCTACACAATCATACTCGTCGAAGTGATCCTAACCTTCGAGTACTCTTTCTTCTAAATTTTATAAATTCCTACGAAAATTGAACTATCTCACGTGAAATCGTGGTCTCAAATCCAAGATTAGTTCAGTAAGGAAGCTTTCCCCAATCCAGGGCTCAGGCGCCCAGCCCAGCCCAAATCCCGGCCTGCCCTACCAGCGAGGAACCAACGGTCCAGAGCACCTGCAGAAAGGCCAGGTGGCAAGCCGAGACGGCCGTCCCTTTCCTTCTCCACACTCTTCTTCCTCCCGGGTCCCGACACTTCGCGACTCGACTCGACTCGACTCGACTCCAAGCCCAAGGAAATGGCGTCCAACGCCGCCTCCATCTCCTTCACCTCTCCCTACCTCCACCACCTGCTCCTCCTCCGCCGCCGAGGCGCCGGCCATCGCAATGCCCGCATCCGCGCGGTTTCCGGAGATGGCGTCGGAGGCGGGGGGTCGTACCTGGACATGTGGAGGAAGGCGGTGGAGCGGGAGCGGCGGTCGGCGGAGCTCGCGCGCCGGCTCCAGGCGCCGCCAGCGGAGGCGGAGGTGGAGGTGGTGGCGCCGCCGGACGGAGACGTGGAGAGGAGGACGGCGCGGTTCGAGGATATGCTGCGGGTGCCGCGGGAGGAGCGCGACCGCGCGCAGCGCCGCCAGGTCATCGACCGCGCCGCCGCCGCCCTCGACGCCGCGCGCGCCGTCCTCAAGGATCCGCCGCCTCCCCCGTCCTCGCCTCCATCGCAGCCGGAGAAGCCGGCGATATCCATGGGCAAGGCGGGATCAGGCGACGGTTTAGGCTCGGGTGTGGCTCGGAGGGGATCGGATCGGGGCTCCGCGGCGGCGTCGGCTGCGCAGTCGGCGAAAGGTATGGGTTACCGCGTGCACGTGAGGTTGCTGAAAGATTACTGCTAATTCTTGTGAACGTAGCATGGGTATTGCGCTAAAAGATGCCTCCTTTTTAGCCTGACACAGCGATGGAATGGCCATGCAGTTCATGAGTTGATAAGGGAGTTCAAGAGGCATGGCATGAACAAACAATCCAACCATAATAAAATCCTTCAAATAGAAATCGAAAATGCAGTTGAAAAATGAAGGATCCTTATGTTGGATGTTGTTGTGATTTTAAATGGAGCTTTTGCGAACATTGGTTGATGGCTGGACTGGATGGGGGACATATCGTGCCGGGTTGAATTTAGGAGCCTGAATTTAGGAGGCATGCCTGTTATAGCCATTACGAATGGAAATTGGAGTGGAAACTGAAGGATCTTTCATATGACTGTCGGTATGCGTATAAATGAACAATTTAGGAGGGCTTGTTTGTTAGCGAGCATTATGAAATGTTACGAAAGTTTGGCTCGTGTGAATGTCATTTTGCTTTCTGGCAATAGCAGTTGCCAGTTGTTGTCCTGTAGCCTTGTTGCTCTACGGATAGCGAACGGGTGCCTTGGATCTTGTTATTTTGTTAGTTGCATTCATGCCTATTTGGATAGTAGTGTTCTGGTTAGAGGTAGGGAAGGAACAAGGTTATTTCCATTGCCCCGTAATCTCTGTGCTGAACTGGATAGAAAACACTAGATCATGTCTTCACAACTGTTCTAGTACAGGTGTGAACATTACCAATTATCAAGCACGTTGTTTATATATATTACGACTTATCTAGCAAATTCTCAGAAGCATGATATTTTTTATGCTACTGCGCCTATGCTTGATTTGATTCTCTCTAGGTGAAGTGATTTCATTATCAGATATGAATTTCCTTGATTTGATTATCTCTGGGTGAGACAGGTATCAATTCTGAAATTTCTCGTCCATAACACCCGGTCGAATACTGATTGTATAAAATAGCTTGTAGCCTGCTGCTGCAAGCAAATGTAGCTAGAAATAATGTTAACATGCCAAAGTAGTGCTTGGGAATTCTCAATATATAGAAAATTAAGATCTTTTTCCTGTGTTTGTCCTACATCCAATCTTAGTGATTACAGTTAAGAAAAGGTACCCATTATTGTACTAACTGCTTTCTTCGAAGGATGATGTTGTTGTGCTTTTAGAATTTATGATCATAAGTGATGTGCACTTTTGTGGCATTATTAGTTGCCAGTTGCAACAATATTCTTGTATTTGTTGCACACGAACTATATTTTTAGTCTTATACAATACTTTTAAGGGAGTGTCTATGCTTTAGGTGACTGAAATTTCTTTATCTATCAGTTACCTTTCTTAGTCGTAGGATTTGAATCCAATGGATACTTCATGTTTATGTGTTGAGATTAAAAAAATCTAAACTAGATAAAAGTAAATGTAGGTGTACCCTACAAATACAATAAAAAATTCTAAGCTAGACAAAAGTAAATCTAGGTGAACCTTACAAAAACAAATAGAACTAAAAGTTACTGTAGTCTGTAGAGTTGTGCTAAAATTGCAAATCACTTGGTACTGCAATTTTAGGCTTAGTACTGTGGAATTGTAGGTGATTGGTGGATAAGAAAATTTCAAGCAACTGAAAATGAGCAAACATGTACTTTTAATTGCAACATTGTACTTCTTACAACATTGTACTTTTAATTGCAACATTGTACTTCTTACAACATATTCCAGCTCCTTGTACAGTTAAGCTTCCGCTCTGACATCAGTAATCTGTTATTCATTCAGTGCCAAACTCTGGGGATTCATCTCCTTACAAGCAGGCAAGTTCCAAGCTTGGTACTCCAGGTCCAGATTTCTGGTCATGGTTACCTCCTGTGGAAAATAGCAGTAAACTAAGAGAAAGCAATACTGGTTTAAAACCATTGAAGAAAGTGGACTCCTCCCGTCAGCCTGATTTGTTGATGGAAAAGGAACAGTCAGTAGACTTTTTATCACTTCCATTTGAGACCTCTTTCTTCGAGAAGAAGGAAGATCGATCTTTTCCTCCCTTCCAGTCATTTATCGAGCCTGAAAATGTGGATTCCGAGGCCAAGCTGGCTGCTGATGCAGAGGAGACGTTCGAAGCACAGTTTTCAAAAAATGCAGCTGAAGCGGCTAGAGCTCTTAGTAGAAGCGATGAGAAGTCATCCCATGGGATACATCCAGATGGTTCAATGTGGTGGAAGGAGACTGGTGTAGAACAAAGGCCTGATGGTGTTATTTGCAAGTGGACTGTAATTAGGGGAGTTAGTGCTGATGGAGCTGTTGAATGGGAAGACAAGTATTGGGAGGCTTCAGACCGGTTTGATCATAAAGAATTGGGTTCTGAGAAGTCTGGCCGTGATGCTATGGGCAATGTTTGGCGGGAATACTGGAAGGAGTCTATGTGGCAGGTGAATTGCTCTTTGACTTGGTATCAGTATTTATTCTGTGTGTGAAACCTACAATTTATATTCAAAAAGTATGTGTAATATTTCAAGAAGTGTCTGCTCAGGTCACAGCATGTACAATGAACTCGTAGGAGCTCATGAGCTGCATGTATGAGATTTTCTGGCTTGGGGACCAAGGTTGTCAGAATCTCGATTCTAGTTATACGATCCTACGTTTCCACGACCCAGATTGACTGGACCGATCCGATCTTATGGTAGAGTCTTAATCCGGTAGAATCTTAATATTATTACGATTCAACAAAAAAAATGGTAGGATCATGATTAAAATTTTCATATGATCCTACCCGATTCTAGTGATTTATTATAAATAATTACTTACATATGTCCCTTTCATTGTAAACTTTTACTTTTTATTTCTTCATGTCCATTATAATTTGCATAAATAAGAAACAATCTTTCATTTGCACTACATTTTGGTAAACAAAAGTTCTAAAAGTATAGTTTAAAAAATATAGAAGTGTTAAAATACAAGATAGATAAAAAAAAAATGTTTTTGGTAGAATCAAATAGGATCTTATACTCTACATCGATCCTGCTGAAGAACCTCCGATCCAATTCAGGATCGCGATTCTGACAACCTTGCTTGGGACGCGCAGATGCATGTATAGACATGTGACTCCACAACTGTCATATTTTGATCTGCAACTTACAAGTGTACATATGGTCCTTCCTCAAAATCAAAGTTTATGTAGAGGTAGAACTGTATGGTAATATGTGCTAATTGAGCCTCTGCAGAATGTAATAAAGTATTATTTAAAATTATTTCAGGATTACACATGTGGGGTTATGCATATGGAGAATACTGCAGACAAGTGGGGAAAGAACGGAAAAGGGGAGCAGTGGCAAGAGCAATGGTGGGAGCATTATGATTCAAGCGGTAAAGCTGAAAAATGGGCCGATAAATGGTGCAGCTTGGATCCAAATACGCCATTGGATGTTGGTCATGCTCATGTTTGGCATGAAAGGTAAGAGCTTCAGTAGCTTTCCTCAGAATGCTATCTGTCCATCTGTCTCTGCTTTATCCCATATTCTCATCGTTGTTGTGAGCTGTAGCACTTCCATGAATAAATGTTTCTCCTTGCAAAATGAAAAAAGCAATTATTTCACCAACCATATCGTTCTGCTCGGATACCATTTATTCTACAACAATTGTGAAGTACTGCCACTTCTGGATTCGAGTATTTATGGACAAATTATTTGAGGCTATATTGCTGAACATATACTTAAAATCTACTGGTTCATCCTGTGCAGGTGGGGCGAGAAGTATGATGGCAGCGGAGGTAGCGTGAAATACACCGACAAATGGGCCGAGCGATCAGAGGGTGACAGGTGGTCGAAGTGGGGCGACAAATGGGATGAGCATTTCGACCTGAATGGCCATGGCATCAAGCAGGGCGAGACCTGGTGGGAAGGCAAATGTGGGGACCGGTGGAACCGCACCTGGGGCGAGCAGCACAATGGCACCGGCTGGGTGCACAAGTACGGCAGGAGCAGCAGCGGCGAGCACTGGGACACGCACGCCCAGCAGGACACCTGGTACGAGCGGTACCCTCATTTCGGCTTCGACCACTGCTTCAACAACTCGGTGCAGCTCCGGGCTGTGCATAGGCAGCCTCCAAAAAAGATGAAGTCTTAAAAATAGTAGATGTCTTAAAAATAGTAGATGCTTAGGAGCATTTTGATTACAGGCATAATCGAGCAGTCGGCTAGTCATCCATTTCCATATTTCATTCTTGATTTTGCTGAAGAGCCCATGCTTGTATGGTAACATGGCTGTTTCAAGCTAATGTCTAGTCCTGAATTTCGATAAAGTGAAAAAATGCTTATACCTGAAGTGAGTTATGCTGTCAAAGTTTATATGCTACAATGCAATAGAAAGGTTACTCCCAATATCTGGAACTGCTTCTGTCAAAGTTTAATCAACATGTAGTGAAGTTGTTATACTGACCTGTTCTGAGTTACCGCTGCCTTGATGTTGAGTGGAAATCCCTGGGACTAAAATGCAGAGTTCCATTGTATGTTCTTCGTCCCTCCGATGCATTTGTGTGGGGGATTTGTATTAATCTGTATATAATCCATAATGTTTTGGTCATGGATGGACTTTTAGAAATATGATGATGCTGTTCGGTTCAGGAGTTTTTTGTTGGGCTTTATGTTGGGTGCGAAACAAAATGGCAGTTGAGAGGGTTTCAATTACTCAACCTACTGGCTACTGATATCATCTTCAAAGGTTGTGCTTATGCAAAGATGGTGGGTATTCCTGAAGGACAAGGAAAGGAAACTGGTGGACTGCCATCAGTGTGCTAAGGAAGAAAGCAAGATTTCTGCGTCGTTGTGGGCGGAGAGGAATGTAGATATTCACTAGTTGCAGTTTTATAGAGCTTTTCCCAGCTAATCTGTCTTTTGACGCATCTGGAAGAGCACTTTAGATAGAACAAAGTTATTAGGGGTGCAAACAGAATAGATAATTCTCGTCTGACTAACCGACCGATAGCTTACGGAGCGAATACAGAAAGGATAAATGGGTATCCGGCACTATCCGTATCCGACTCTGACTCTAAGGAAAAAATGCGGAGTAGGATATGAGATGAGTGATATCCGTTCATATATCATGTGGTATAAGGAAAGTTTGTTGTGACTTCACTTAGTAACATGATAACAAATATGTGAGATTGATACATTTGAGCAGACAAGGATACTGAGCGATTAGTCTCTCCATGTTCGCTCTGATTGCACCCCTACTATCTAATGTCTTATGTAGGGTGCAAAAGAAGCGGATAATTTCCATTTGACCGAAGGCTCGCGGAACGAATACAGGATGCAGAAATAGATATTCAACCCTATCTGTGTTCGACTCCGACTGCGAGAAAAATAATACGGAATAAGATACGGAATAAGATACAGAATAAGCGATATCCGTTCGTATCCGCTCCGATTGCACCTCTAAAAGTTATGTAGCTAAAAAGTTTGTGGTCATTTAAAAAAAGTGTGTGTGTGTGCGGTGGGTGGGTGGGTGGGGTGGGGGGCGGTTGTGTCTGTTGGATGCATGCTACTCTGTTTTAGTTCCTCCCGTTTTTGTGTCCTTTCCCTCAATCCTACTAGTATCTGGAACTTGAGCTTTGGAAATGATCTATGTATCAAGCAACTGGTGTAGCTTGTTTTTGCCAAATTGATAGCACTTACGGTTTGCAAATTGATGGCTGTAAATTGAGAGACTACGTCATTCCCGAGAAAATGCTCGACAAATTGCAATGCGCGTGACCATAGCAATATTTTGGACAGTATCAGGTAACAAGAGACTTGGATAACCAATGAAATTGGACCAAAGGAATGAATGAAAGCATTGGAATTGCGAACAGTATCAGGTAAGCATCAAGTAAATAAGGTTCTCAAAACACAGAACTCCCTTGAACCTGATACATTGTTGAGAAAGATTATCTCAAGCTATCTGATACATTTGGTCCAATTTTCAAGTACTGCCTCATGCTACCTGGTTATCCTTTTTTCAAGTGGATGCCATTTTCAACTACTGATACTGTTCACAATATTGCTATGGCATATCATATCTATTGCCAGATAGAAAAAAAAAATCCAGTAGATTATGGTGAGCACTTAGCAATAGTTCCAGCAACTGATTTAAAATGACAGGAAGTGACAAATCAGAACTGACATTGGTTTAAGTTAGTAAAATATATGCCAACTGATTCCATCTGATTTAACTGATCTAAGCTTAACCACATCTCAAACTGCCAAATGATCTGACACCTAATCCTTCTTGCTTTCTAGCATATGGTAAAATTTTCTTTGAACCTGTTACCTGCCATGAACCTCACAGTTTTATATCAAGCAGATTCATTTCCACAATTCACAATCCCAATCCCAATTAACCAGTCACATGGCACAGGACAATTCACAATCTCAATTTCAATCATACATTAAGAACTAAAATTCAGAACAAAATTTGGCAATTCCACTTTGTTAAACCGACACTATTCGATGAAACAATGCTTTCACGGAACAGAACAGATGCAATCACCGCAAAAGAAATTCAAGGAAAAATAAAAAGAAATACAAAAAAAGTAAACAGGATAGTCTTCTCTGACGCACACAACCTCAATTTTTACATACACACCACACTACAGTCCGAATCTGTGCAAAGGGAGTCGGTGGTGGCGGTGCAGCGTCCAGAGTGGATGGACGAGGAGGCGCGATAGCGGATGGAGGGGTTGAAGAGGAGGCGCACCAGCGGGTTGACGAGGAGGCGCGCCAGACGGTAGTGATCCAACCATACATGTTCATAACCGATTTGGCACTCTGCAGAGTTTGTACAGCTTGATTCTTAAGAGATAATCAATTATAATGTCGATCATGACACGCTTCTATAGACGTGCGACTAAGTGATTACCATAAGGCTTTTACAAAGCTCGGACTTAACCTAGTTCTGTTCGCTAAGGTTTCACCATCGAATGGTTCCATCCACCACAATCGGGTCCCTCTCTTGTGCCATGTGAATCTACATGTCCATCTCGGAAACCACACCACACATGACAGAACCAAAATTAAAACATTGTTAATTAATTAGTTGGGCCTATCCCATACTGAACATGTCGTTGTATGATAAGATGCAGATCAATGACGCATAAGATTAAGTCCTTAGTGATTACTCAAGCGAGTCCACTTCATCCAAAATGTGCTACATGCACCTTTTTTACTGCACGATCATTCGGCTGAGTATGAAACCATTTAGTTCAACCAGGTCTAACGGCATCCCCTGCCATGCCACAATAATTTTTACAACTGTGGGCTCGCACCATAATTACATATATCATTAAGTCAAATTAACATGATTCATCTTGTGAATTGGAACCCACTGTACAACTAAGCATATTACGCCACAAATGTTGGTATTACAATTATTCCTAACTAATATCAACCCTTCCTATAGTGTCCAAGGATACATATCATTCATAATAATTCAAGGTGGAATAATGTCAAATAGGTATTTTACTACCCCCAGAAACAATTTATATACAAATAGAATGCATGTAGATATAAAATAATATAATTTTTCAATAATGGGTACAACATGATTAAAGATCTATGACCTTCTTTCGTCGAAGATTGGAGTTGCTCCTCCAGACTGGTCCAGGAAGGCTTTGGAAATGCCGGATTCTATACGCACAAAATGAAACGAATAAATTACAATAAATCCAAAGAAAATCAAAAAATGATCAAATAGGTACCGAAAGAAATATTAAGAATTTAGGAATAAGAACCGACAGAATCAGAGTTCGTATGAAGGAGAATGAACACCTGGAAGTTTGTGAGAAAAGGAAATTGCTGAAAATTGAGAATGATAGGAATATTCTAGGGAATATTATGTTTCAGAAATTAAAAGATTAACGGAGCATTGACATATGAACCCCACTTGCAAGTGAGCCAAGAGATGAATGAAGGAAAACAAAGTAGAAGCAGAGGAAGGAGGAGGTGGCGCCGGCAGGCGGCAGGCTGGGAGGGTCGGCCGGCGGCCAAAATGGGTCGCCGGGACCTCGGGGCAGCGAAGGGAGGCGGTGGCGCGGCCAGCGGTGACGGACGGCGACGACACACGATGGTAGCGGCGCTCCGGTGGCGATCGGCCGGAGGCGATCTTGCAGACGGCCGGGCATTGCCGGAAAGCGGCCGGTGTGGTTGGGGTGGCTCGAGGGCGGCCGATGGCGGGGATGGAGTGGCGGCAATGGCGCTCCATGGCCATGAATCGACCGAATTGAGGTAGGGAATGGGTTGAGGGAAATCGAGAATGCGACATGGCGTGGTCCACTCGGTGAGAAGCTCACCGGAGAAGGAGATCGAAGAGAAGACGTCGTGACCGGACTTGAGGAAGAAGACGATGGCGTCGCGCGTTCCGGCTGAACAAAGTAGAGTTAGAGGTTGGGGTTTGAAGAGAAACAAAGAGGGGAGCAAGGGGCTCATGGTGCTCACTTTATAGGGCAAAGACGGGAGTGAAACAAAGAGGAACACGAGCGAAAAATTGGGCGACGGTTTCGGTTGGCATTTATCGGCGATGGGAAACAACAAGTCTTGATGGCAAGCGCACGGAGATGGCGGGTGTGAGGACGACGCGGGCGGCGTGGCCAGGACGTGCATGGGCGCCGGCTCGAGTGCGGGCTGGGGTTGGCACGACCGGGAGCCGAGGGGCGAGGTTGAAGGGATACGGGTAGACTACGCTAGCTGATAAATCAAAAATTCTACCATGTAAACCAAGATACCATGCAAGCAAGAGATCACAGATCGTTACCACCAGATGCGCAATGTAGCAGAAGAAGAGTTGGAGCAGCCTGGTCCAACGAAGAGCGTGTCGATGTAGTGGTTATAGTCGATCGTTCACCGTAGTCGATCGTCCTCATAGTTGATCGTCCTCGTGGTCGATAGTCCTCGTAGTTGATCGAACGTCCAGTGTCCTCGTCACTTTCCTTGCAAAGCCGCAGATCGTCCTCGAGTGAAACAACAACCGTAGTAGCGCCTCTACGGTATTCATACGCCCAGGGCAGGAATGTCGTACGCCGGTGTGCTAGCACCAAGTCGCACGGGAAGGCTCTCTCAAGAAGATGGCTGCTAGGGTTTGGAGCAACTCATATCAACTCTTGACATGTGCCTGTCTCGTCTCCTCTTTTTCTTTTTCCCTAATAGCCTTAAGCATATCCTTATAACATATTTAGCCATCAATTGCTTTCCATCATTATGTAACTTAACCTATTTTATCATCTCATGCAAAATATTAGTCCACATGTCGATTGTCGTTAATTACCAAAATACTTCATTAACACATAATGACAAATCTAGATTCTTCAACTGGTACCAACCAAAGCAATCAAGCATCAACCATCCACAGCCATGCTAGTCACTAGTACAACTAGCCCTATGGAGACGAGCGCGCCGCGCTGGGCATTGCTCCCGGGTCCACCAAACTCCCGGTTTCGACGTCTTACACCAGAAGAGATGAACGATGCATGCTTTAGAATTTATAAGGTGGAGTTCTTACCACCCCTTGAAACATGTGAGACATGGCATGAGATGACATGAGGAGGACAATAGCTAAAGTCATACACACACACGCGTACGCACGCGCGCACTTATTCGCGTGATAATCACATGACTTGTGACTTGTGACGCATGACTGTGAATGTGTCGTGGTGCAGTCACATCGTGAATCGAGTCCACTTTATTTTGCTAACCGTGCATTTCTCTCTCTCTCTCTACACTGGTTGGAGACCAGCGTGGTCGGAATACAGTGGTAGAAGCTGATGAACAGTGTGGTCAGAAGACCAGTGGTTGAAGCTAAAGACCAGTGTGGTCGGAATGCAGTGATCGAAGCCCTAGACGAGCATTGTCGAAATACACTTGTACATTGGTCGGAGGTAGAGACTAGTGTGGTCGAAAAATACTGGTCGGAGCCTTATACCAGGGTGTAGTCAAGAGTTGATAAACACTACTAATTACCATTAATTGGTTTTGAATTAGCAGTTACTAGTGGTTCATTATGTGCTTTATTAGGCAGTTATTAGAGAGTAATTATCTCAACCTTAAAAATATATGGAGACGTCCAGACCTGAGACCACAATTCCACTGGGTTCTTCTTCATGGTATTTCTGATAAAAGAAAGAGTTGGATCCATGGGTTCTTTTGTTGACTATGGTCTTATGATTTTAACTTACTGTCCTGGAAAGCAATGGCAGGCACCCAATTCTTGCACTACCTCAATTCCACTGAGTAATAATTGAATAATATCAACCTCTCAAGTCTCAATTCTTAACACCTGATGAATTTCTCCTGTAGTCCTACATGAAATTAATTGCGACATCTCATTGCATTTTGTGAGTGAAGACAAGACACCTCGATAGAACATTGGCGATTATTTACTTCTTGTTCCGCTAACTTGCAACTGCAACTATGGAGTTTATGCTGCATAAGTCGAGATGAGCTAGCCACCGTGCTCGCTCGCCTGGGAATGGCGCCGAGCCCGGAGGAGCTGCAAGACATGATCATGACGGCTACGGCACGATCGAGTTCGATGAGTTCCTCGGCATCATGAAGAAGAAACTGCAGGTGGGAACCAAACGCCGTTCTTAGTTCGTAGTCTTGGAAATTGCTAGTATTAGGCATTGTTTTGTATTCCCGTGCTTGTTCAAAAAGAACAATTGTTTTTCAATGTTTGGTTATAATAACTACCTGAAAGCACCTTTTCTGGAGCCATAAACAGTAACAGCTTACATAATTTGGTGAAATTTTCTACAGTGCGTAATACCATTGCTTTTGCAAATTGGAGTAGCTAAGAAATTGGTCGCTAATGTCGATAGCTGAGGATGGTGATGGCAAGTCTCGCAGAGATGACAGAAGATGAGGCGGATGAGATGACGAGGGAAGCCGAAGTGAGGGCATCTTTGGCTGTCCTAGCAAACTTTGCCCAGTCTTTGCTTTCGATGGACCAACCAACTGACCAAGTGAGATTCTTTGGCAAAAGTCTTGGATCCAAGCACATTGCTTGGTGGCAAGGCAGGATTCTGTGGCATTGCTCAAGCTTGCCAAGGAACCAAACATGCCATAACCACAGAACTCCGGTACAGCTGGAAGTTCTCAAATACATCTTTCTTCCTTTCATTTTGGATCTACCTATACAACTGTTTCTCTACCTTTCAACAATCTGGCTCTACCTATGTTGCACTACGTAATTCTTTTCATGTGATATTTACAATGTCTGATGAAGCAATCGGGTCGAGTGTTGACATCTACAAATGATTCCCATTTCCGTTGACCAAACTCACCAAATGGATGCTGGTTAAACTTGGAAGACCTGTTAAAAAGTCTCGCTAGTTAGTTGGATTGATTTATCGCCTATCGATTATGGTGGCTCCTCAAAGTAAGGATGCTTTAGTGCTTCATCAACGCTTAGGCGGTCCTCCTACAAGACAATTAAGTGTGTGTTAATGGAACCACGCCAAGGAAAATGAAGAAAACAATAAAATAAAATTGAGAACCGAGTCAATGAAAATAAATAAATTGATATAATAATATTACAGGACATGGGATGGCCAAATTGTGGTCAAGTTTTGACAGGATGTACATTAGGGAAGACTTTCTGACTTTCTGTTGGGGTCGGGTGGTGATTCGTCACCCACAGAGAAATTCAAAATTTTGGGAAAAAATCGTTCGATTTTTTATATTCAAATCTGTAGTGTTGATTCTGGGGTTCGAGCTAACAGCCTAGTGCTCTGCACCCACCATCCCTTACCACTAGGCCAGCTGAGTGTTTCTTCACTAGTATTGGTTATGCAATTTATTTAAACTATACATTTCTACATTTCGAACCGAAATACAATGATTCAAACATTTCTTGGGCCCCACTGAGAAATCCGAAATTTGGAAATTTCGCCGAATTTAGGCCGAAAATGTTTTCCCTGATGTGGATGACAGAAATAGTTGCTCATGTCAATGTTTCCTGAGATAAATCATTTTCCCCCCATCCTACTGTCAGTAGTGAGTGTAATGTGTGTGGGGGCTACAGTTAAAACATGTCGTATCATATCAGTATCATCGATGAAAAGTCAGTCATCTGGGGAAGGAACATAATGCAAATTTGCAGATGGCAGAATACTGCCCCAATTATTTTCCTTTATTTATCTTTATGTCCAATATTTCTGGTCCTATTTTGTTTTTGACATGCATACGAAGAGTTGAATTTTCCTGACAGAAATTTAATAACTTTTACAGTTTTCGCAATTATCCACAGTTTTGTGCAGCAATTATTCGACATTACTGTCATGTGGGGAATTCCCTATCAAACGAGGTGTGGGCCTAGGGTGACGGCTAAGGACCACGTGTCTGGCCTGGCAGCAACCTGAGAGTCCAGTAGGGACACTCCTATTTCCTTGTCCATTAAGTTAGGAAAGTTGCGGGTGTGGTACTGTAGCACACATGCACCGTTCACACAGTTAGTTTCCTTTGTTAGGGATTAGATTGATTTGATTAGTTTGGAATCTTATCTTCACTTCAGTTAATTTGTTTCTATAATTTAGAGATTGTTTCTTAGGGGTTAAATCAAGTTATCCCTACAAAAGGGGTGACTGTATCTTCTTTGATCAAGAAAAAGATTATCAAATTCCGCTCCTCTCTCCCGGTTGGACCTTGTCGTAGCGAGTTGCATCACGACACCCTTCAAGTGGAAGGCTCCAAAGCCCCGACCTCCCGTATCCCTAGCTATAAGTTGTGTTCCCTCAAGGAGCGTGACAATTAGCTATAACCTGTTCATAATAGCTAGATTCTTTTGAAAACATTACAAGAATGCCAAGTTTGTTTGTCTTTTTTTTATATAATTATTTTACGGAATAGGGTTCAAGAAACTTACAGGATGCCATACTAGTAGCTGGCGTGCTAGTCGTAGTGCCCATAAATTAGGAAAGCTGGAAAGCATTAGCAATGACAGGATTATTAGACACGATGATCTAAATAGCCTGGGACTACAGAAGATGTGGATGAGAGAGAAAAATGCCTACCCCATTTTAAGAGGATCTCTGATCTTCACTTGATGAGCAAATGATTCTTCAGAGCATTTCCAGGAAGCTAACCCAAAGTGACCCTAAAACAAAGAAAAAGAAAGAAATAATCAGTTGGCAAATAACCTCCTGGAAGTTTAACCTACAGTAACGAAATAATAATGAGAGAGATGCAGTGAGTTGTCTTTCATGCGTTATTGATCAATGCAAGGGTGTATATGCAGTTCTGTGCAATTCTTGCAGTTTTTTTTCTGCCAATAAAATACAAATATGTTTTTGGCTTTTTGCCATACTGAACAACAATGTGTAAAGGAAAGGAAACAACCATTTATCTCACATTTTTGGAAGAAGAGAAATACATATATTGCACAGGACCTTTACGAGTTAATCAACAGATAATGGAGTTGTTATACCGACCTGTTCTGAGTTACCGCTGCCTTGATGTTGTGACGAAATTCCTGGGACTAAAATGCATAATTCCATGTAAGACCTCAACCTAACATCAGAACAGGAACAGAAGAAATGCTATGTCAAACAATTTACTCTCGAAGAATATAACTTCACAGTTCCCATACTGCACAGCTAATTAGGAAACACCTTAATTTATAATTCCAGTCAGGGTTTAAAAAACCGGTACCGGCCCAATTACCGGCCGGCGGCCGGTACCGGTAACCGGCCGGTTACCGGTTTTTCCCAGTTGAATTTCGTTAAATTTTGCTTAAAATTCAATCGAAATTCGAAATTCGAAATTTGAATTTGCAAACTCCGGAAAAACCGGCCGGGATTTCAAATCCCGGCCCCCACCGGTAAACCGGTTACCGGCCGGTAACCGGCGGTATTTCAATCCATGATTCCAGTTAATCAAGCAACTTAACAATAATGGTTTTGGCAGGGCCCCAAATTGGACAAATTGCACTATGCCAATCAATATAAAGAAATGTAATTTTGCTAGGTTGCCTATATATAATTATAAAACCAAAACTTTGTATTTTTCAGCGGGGAAGATAGAATTTTCTGGGGGGAAAATTGGATTCTACTGTTAATCACACTTCAGAATAGGGCACAATTTATTTTGTTGGCTCAAAAGAAGGCATTGGTAGTTTTCTGAATCTTTTGGGATATTCCAAGAACCAGATGTGACTAATATGGTGTTCATACTATTTTCATTTACAGCATCTTTTATGGAAATTCTGAAGTGCACGTTGTATGTGGGACACGAGGCATTCTGCACCGGCTGTCATTATATGTAGATGATGCGGCGGTCTTTCCCACTCCGGTCGTTTCAGACCTGCACGTCATCAAACAGATACTTCAGCTGTTCAGGGAGGTGTCGGGTTTGCAAACAAACCTTGCTAAGAGTGCCATCTCACCAAACCAGTGTAGCACCGAAGAAGTCCAGCTCATCACCAACGAATTACGGTGTGCAGTTTCAGAATTCCCGTGCAAATACAATGGGCTGCCACTGTCCTTGAGAAAACCATCAAGGGTAGATTTCCAACCATTAATTGATAAGGTTGCAAACCGTCTCCAAGCTTGGCAAGCAGGTATGTTGTCTCAAGGAGGCCGGTTAGTGCTGGTTAGGTTGGTGCTGACATCCATTCCAGTGTACAGTTTCATGGCTCTTGACCCACCCCTCTCGGTAATCAAAGAAACTGACAAAAGGGGAAGAGCATTTCTTTGGAAAGGAATTGAAAATGTGTAGGGAGGATATTGTCTAGTCGCTTGGTCGTCTGTCTGTCAACCCATCCAGTCCAAAGGTCTGGGTTTACACAATCTTCATGTGCTAGGCAAGGCCCTTCACATCCACTGGCTTTGGCTTCAAAGGACATGGCCCACAAGACCATGGAGGGTCTGTTGGCATGGGCCGGCTGTGTAGAGGAAGAAATGTTCAACGCGTCGCTCCTCGTGCAGCTCAGCAACAGTGAGAACACCTTGTTTTGGTCGGACCGTTGGCTGGAGGGTGGTAGTATCCCCACCCTCTTCCTATACCTAACTAAGGCGACCCCCTCACGCCCACAGAAAAAAAGATCAGTCGCCCAAGCTATTCTCAATGGCGCCTGGATTTCGGACATTAGGGGTCCTATCGATGCACGCTGCGTCGGCGAGATCCTTCGTCTTTCGGGAGCATTGCAATCTATTGATCTCACCGAGGGTCAGGAAGACTTTGGCGATGGGAAGCCTCAGGACACTACACTTCCAAGTTGGCCTACAAGGCTTTCTTCTTGGGTTCACGAGGGTTCCCGTGTGAGGAGGCTATTTGGCACGCGCGGGCGCCTCTAAAGTGCAAATTTTTCATGTGGTTTGCGGTCCATTGTCGTTGCTGGACGGCGGATCGCCTCCAACGTCGTGGACTTCAAAATCAAGGTGTCTGTGTTTTCTACGGGCACTCCCAAGAGACTATCAATCACCTTGTTGGGTGCGCCATAACCTCCCATGTTTGGGCGAGCTTCCTACACGCGTGGGTTTGCCTGGCGCTATTCCGGTTGGACAGCTCTCATTTGAACATCACTGGCATTCCTCTTAGGATGCCCCCTACCTTCGAACACAAGAAAGGATTTATGACTATTGTGTCATTCTAGTGTCTTAGATGCTTTGGAAGGAACAGAACAACAGGGTGTTCAATAACGAAGTGGGTTCCATTGATCTTGTCACAGCGCATTCATGACGAGCATTGCCACTGGCGCTTGGCAGGAGCTAATAGTCGGGAGGCGCCCTCTTCCGGGAGTAGTTCTTCATAGGTTGCTTTTGTTTTGTTTTTCGTTTTTCTTCTTGTGGTTGTTTTTCTTTCTCTTTCTGTTGTTCTTTTTGTTTCTGCTTCTTCTAAGCACCGGCATCTAGGCCGGGTGGTCTAGACCTCGCCGGGTTTATTGTCCTTCTTGTGCCGCTGTGGTTCCTTTGGCTTGTAACTCTTTCCCCTACTTAATGGAATGACGTGCAAAGCTTTTGCATGTTCTTGAAAAAAGAAAAAAATGTTCTTAGGCTTGGCGCGAGAATCAAGTTGCGAATTGCAACAGCTTTGCTAATCTAGAAATAGAAAACATACTTCACAATTCACAGAGAAATCAAACCAATGTCTCACTTGTATGCAAGCTCCTTTGTTTGCTCACTCCACCCTTCAAGGTGCTGATCCATTAAAACATGTGTACGGTCACTAATCTGGAAAACATGTGGAGAACCTACTATCAACTCCAGCATGACAACTCCAACACTCCAGATATCATACCTGTAAACAACAAAATGAGAACTTCAATGACTTTCAGTGTAGCTGTTTGCCTATGGCACAAGGCAGCATTTGTGAAAGTATCAAAGTAAAACAAGTAGAGGATGGGGACATTACTTCAGTCTTGCACGTTTTGGTCCCTGAAACCAGCTTGAATTAAGGAGTGCCTCTGGAGGAGAGTACTCAAAAGTCTGCTCAGACCTGGATTGAGTTATAACATAGGATTATAAATTTAGAATGGATCGAAACAACTGAAAGTAGGGCCATGCAGCAAATATCTTGTTCAAGAACAAGCACGTGGGACAATGTAGAGTATAGCCTTCTATGTGCTGCCAAAGATTGTGAGATTGTCCCAAGTGCAATCTTAGGCAGAGTTTAAAAACCCGGCCGGTAACCGCCGGTTACCGGTCGGAGCCGGGGAAAAAAAATACCGGCCAATTTTTTTTAAATTCAAATTTGAATTTTCGACTCCATAATGTCCTTCCCTAGTTGGATTAGGCATTGTTATGCTAGATTATGTATTGAAACATTAGTTTTTAGTATATTTAGCGCTATTTAGTTTACCCCTCCCACCCCACAGCAAACCGCCGCACACATGGAAAAAGAACTGTCGCCTCGCTTGTCTTCCCCTCCCCTTCCACCCCACGTCAAACCGCCGCCCGCATGGAAAAAGAACCGTCGGTTGGTGGTGACGGGGGGTGGGGGCTTGGTTCTGAATTATGAATTATGAGGTGTTTGACATGATTTTCTTTGCTATGTGTTATTTGGACTTCTTTTTTGAGGTTCCGTTGCAACGCACGGGCACCCTACTAGTAAAACATAAAGGAGGACTTTTTATGTACAACTTGAAACACTTTCTCATTAATATTTGCATTATTCCAAATTAAATTTGCTAATTACCATTTTCACCATTTTCCGGTTACCGGCCGGTTCGATCACTGATCTTAGGTCAACCAGGGGAAAACCCCTCCATTTTTTTTTTGTTGTTCCAGAATTAAACATGTCCATCAGGAGGAAAACCATTGAAGTTGGTAAACAAAAAACCTACTTTAACAATGAACCATTGACATGGACAGGATAAATTAATATAACACAGAGAAATGACTTGGAAAAAATCTAAAATAATGAATCCACAAACTTGTTAAGAAATTCAGAAATCTTGCATACCCTACGCTTCACATGCTACAACTTTGAACAGACATTGTTGTGCAACTATCCAGCCCATAATAGTCCTGGCATGGTGTAGACAAAAAGGCCAGTTTCTACAAATTTTATTCTTGGCATGTTGGAGCAAAAAATATCTATGTCCAAACTGAATCCAAAGAATTACATGAAGATCTTAAAGCATGGTATTTCCAGGGGAAAAAAGGGGCAGACCAGAAATTAATCCTCTTGGAGCTAAATTGCAAAGCATCTCAATGATACATGTTACTGATGAATAAGTCCCTGTACTATGGTCTTTGTGGGGTAGGCTTGTACAGCAGCTTTAAGGACAGACATCTTGGTATCGGCTTTAAGGACAAAGATCTTGGTGTCATAGGACAGACATCTTGATTGTCGGCTTTAAGGATGACATCTTGGTATCATAGGACAAACATCTTGATTGTCGACTTTAAGGACAAACATCTTGGTGTCATAGGACAGACATCTTAGACTAGCATCTTAGCATATACTTGGTGGTTGGCGACCTATAAATATGTATCCCCAACCCTCGAGTTGGCATGACATTGTGTTAGAAATAAACAAAGAAAAATTGCCTCATCTCCAAGTGTCATCCTCTCCATGAGAGTAAGGATCTTGCTAACACCAACAGCAAGAGTCCAGCGAGTAACAAGTGGTATCAGAGCCTTACTATCCTGTAGCTTGAGCATCTCTTGCTCATCTCAGTCTCCAGCCTCGCAGCAGCCCCAGCCGGTAGCAGCAGCAGCTCCGGCTGTCCCCGCTCACTCCTCTCCGGAGACGGGCAGCAGCTCGTCAGAAGCAACCCTCTCTCCACGCGGCCCCGATGGCGCGCCATGTCCGAGGCGATCTCGGCCTTCGATCGCCTCGAGCACTCGGCGTCGTGAGACGGCCGAGCTTCGCCCGCAGCAGAGCAGCATGAGAGCAGCGGCAGAGAGATGGCCGCTGCAGTGAAAGAAGCGTCAAGGTCGCGGTGGCAAGTGAGCGGGCGGCAGCAACAGAGCGGAGAGTGGAAGCAGCGGCGGCGGCAGATCGCGCAGCGTCAGGCGGCGGCAGAATGAGGTCAAGGTTTTGCGCGGCGGAAGAATAAAGCAGCTCCATCTGCTGATGAGCAGCGACGACGCGGACTTGAGCGGCTGAAAGGGAGGCAACAGCGAGGCGAAGCGGCAGCGCGATGGCGATTGCGACGCCCATGAGCTTGGCGGCGGCCAGACAGGCGCGGACGCGCGGTGGCGCTCTGGAGGAGGCGCGCGACGGCGGCGGCGACTGGTCGACGGAGAGCACGGCCTTCACAGTAACGCGCCTCTCCCGATGACGGCATCGTGGTCACCACGGTACCAGTGTCGTCGGGGGCGTCGGCCCGGCGGCGGGTGGCCTACCCTCACCAAGACCAACTATGTCGAGTGGGTCATGCGGTGATGAGGTAAAACTCAGCGCGGCATATGTGGGATGCATCCGCAGACGGCGACGTCGACTACGACCGGGATCGACGGCGCTGGATGCTCTCATCACTCGCGAGCCCCGCCGAGATGCGATTCTCGCTACCGACAAGCGGATCGCCAAAGAGGCTTGGGACGCCATCGCCGCAAAGACGACGCATCGGCGGCCGCGCCCGCAAGTCTACATTGCGAGCGCCGCGCGGAGTGGGAGCACTTGGCCTTCAAGCCGGTGAGGACGTGGATGACTTTGTTCTCCGTCTCAACACTCTGTTGCGAAGTAGTGCGATTCGGCGACGACACCTATGGCGAGGAGAGGCGTGGAAAAGCTCTTCCATTGCGGCCCCAGAAGTACAAGCAGACGCCCGCTCGATCGAGTCTCTGCTGGACCTCTCCACGATGACGATCGAGGAGGCGCGGTCGCCTCAAGGTTGTTGGCGGCGATGAGCCACAGCGCCTCTCGGGACCCGTCTCCATTGGCGGAAGCTCCTCCTCGCTCGGGAGCGGTGGGTCGCCGGCCAAGGTGACAGGAAGAAGGAGCCTTCTTCCACGACAGCGGCGCATAAGCATGGCAAGCGCGCAAGCGCGCAAAGACGCCAAGCATGGGCGCGAGGGCGTCTTAGGGTAATGATCGTGGGCGCCAGCATGGCGCCATTGGCAAGCAAAAGCCAAGACGAGGCGACTCTTGCCACAAGCTGCGGCAAGCTTGGTCATTGGGCGTGGATTGTCGGATACCACGACGCGGCCAGCCCACGTCGCGCGAGCGAGGAGGAGGAGCGGCCGGCTCGTTCATTGCTCATGAGAGCATCGAACTACCTCCGGTGACACGGCCGCGATGGCTCTCCTCCACCTTGACGAGCCAAAGCACATGCCTCCTCGGCTCTGACTCCAGAACGACAAGGCCGACGGGTGGTGCCTCAACACCGCGCCACCCATCACATGACCGGCCGACGGAGTTCTTCGCCGAGTTTGACTCTAGCGTCCGAGGCTCCGTCAAGTTTGGGGCGCCCCGCGTGGAAATCAAGGGCGTCGGCTCGTCATCTTCACCACCGTGTCTGGTGAGCACAGGTTGCTCACCGGCGTCTACTACATCCCCGATCTACGCAACTCCATCATCAGCTTGGGACAGCTGGATGAGAACGGCTCGCGTGTCGAGATCGAGCACGGGGTGCTGCGGATTTGGGATCTTCGCCGCCGCCTTCTTGCCAAGGTAACCAGAGGCGCAAACCGACTCTACATTCTTCACGTGCCGGTGGCACAACCCCTCTGTCTCGCTGCTCGTCGGGACGACGAGGCGTGGCAGTGGCACGAGCGCTTTGGGCACCTTCACTTCGAGGCCCTGAAGCGGCTCAGTGTCATGGAAATGGTGCGAGGCCTGCCGTGCCTTGACCATGTGGAGCAGTTCTGCGACGTCTGCGTGTTGACGAAGCAGAGGCGACTCCCCTTTCCCCAGCAGGCGAGTTTCCGAGCCAAGGAGAGGCTCGAGCTCGTGCACGGGGACTTGTGTGGCCCGGTGACGCCGGCCACACCAGGAGGACGACGCTACTTCCTGTTGCTTGTCGACGATCTCTCCCGCTACATGTGGGTGATGGTCCTCGGCAGCAAGGGAGAGGCTGCGGACGCCATCAGCGCCACGCAGTCGCTGCTGAGGCGAGCGCGCGCCGCAGGCTGCGCGTCTTCGCGCGACTGACAACGGCGGCGAATTCACGGCGGTGAATTCACGTCGATCTTCTACCGATGAGGGCATTCAGCGCCACTACTCGCGCCGCATGACCCCGCAGCGAGCGGTGTCGTCGAGCAGCGCAACCGCACGGTTGTGGGGATGGCTCGGGCCCTCCTCAGCAGAGGGATGCTGGTGCCTTCTTCGGGAGAGGCGGTGGTGACGGCCGTCTACATCCTCAACCGCCGCCTACCAAGGCGCTCGATGGCGGGGCCGTCACGAGGCTTGGCATGGACGCAGCCGGCGGTCTCCCACTTGCGGGTCTTGGCTCCCGCGTTCGCCAAGGAGCTTGGTTACATCGGTAAGCTCGACGGCAGGAGCACTCGGGAGTGTTCATCGGCCACGCGGAGGGCTCGAAGGCCTACCGCATCCTCGACCTGTCACACACAAGCGCCCGCATCTCGCGTGGCGTTGTGTTCGACGGCGGCGAGGCGGACGGGACAAGGCGGTGGGCGGCGGTTCGACCGACTCGGGGACTTTGTTGTCGACTACGTCCATTTCGAGAGAGCCGAGGAGCTAGCGGCTCGTCTTCATCGAGCTCGTCCACCTCGACACCTTGCTCGCCACGGCTCGGCGAGCTCCACCACCTTCGGCACGGCCACGCCACGCTCTCCCGCACCGGCCACCACTCTCTCGCACTGAGGCCACACCACCGGATCGGCCCCAATAGCCGGCCCACGACGAGCGGCAAGATGGTGGAGTTCGCTACTCATTGTCTCACGACGAGGACCGCGTCGACGCCTACCACGACGACGAGCCTCTACGCTATCGTACCATGGACAACATCCTCGTGAGCGACCCATCCTCGGATCGGCGCAAAGACGACTTCGGCGAGCTGCGACTTGGCGTCGCGACGGCGGCGAGCCTCGTTCGCCGCCGAGGCGGAGGAGACGCGGCATGGCGTGTCGCGATGAAGCGAGAGATGGGCCGCCGGCGGAACCGGACGTGGGAGGTGGCGGATCTTCTGCCGGCCACCGAGCGATCACCCTTAAGTGGGTGTTCAAGGCCGAAGCGGGATGAAGCCGACGCCATCATCAAGCACAAGGCTCGCTTGGTGGCACGAGGTTTCATGCGCAGAGAGGGTCGACCGATGGCGCTTTCGCACCGTCGCGCGCATGGAGTCCGTTCGTCTTCTCCTCGCACTTGCGGCCCGGGAGGATTGGCGCGTCCATCACATGGACGTCAAGTCCGCCTTCCTCAACGGCGACTTGAAGGAGGCTCGTCCGTCGTCACCGAGATTCGTCATCCCGGCAAGGAGGGCAAGGTTCTCCGCTGCGCAAGGCCCTCTATGGCTTCGGCGCAGCACCACGAGCATGGAACGCTAAGTGGACTCCACCTCAAGCAAATGGGGTTCCAGCAGAGCGCACACGAGGCGGCGGTCTACCGGCGGGGCAAAGGCGGCAACACCCTGCTGGTGGGCGTCTACGTCGACGACCTGTTGATCACCGGCTCCAAGGAGGCCGAGGTCGAGGAGTTCAAGGCGGAGATGAAGACCGCCTTCGGATGAGCGACTTGGGGCTCCTCTCCTTCTACACGGGATCGAGGTCCACCGGGGCGACTCCAGATCTCTCTTGCAGACCGCCACGCCAAGCGCGCCGTCGAAGTGGCGGGCTCACCGATCGCAACCCACCCCACACTCCTATGGAGGAGAGGTGGCCGAGTCGTGAGAGCACGGCGGAGGAGGTGGACGCGACGCGATCTGCGGCGCGATCGTGGGCGACCTTCGCTACCTCGTCCACACGCGTCCAGATTTGGCGTTCGCCGTCGGCTACGTCAGTCGGTTCATGCAGCGACCGACGACGGAGCATCGGAAGCCGTGAAGAGGATCCTCCGCTACGTTGCGGGCACCTCCGACCACGGCTTGCACTACCCGAGGTGTCCGTGGCGCGACTTCATCGAATGCGGCCGACAATGACCACGCAGCGACATCGACACGGACAAAGAAGAGCACAAGCGGATTCTCTTCTTCCTCGGCAAGTGCCTCGTTAGGCGGCGATCGATCAAGCGGCCAGTGGTGGCCTGTCGGTGTGAGGCCGAGTACATAGCGGCTTCCACCGCCGACTCAGCGCTACGCTTGCTCGCTCGGTGATCTCCTCGGCGAGACACAGGCGGTGGCTCGGGGTGGGCGACAAGTCCGCCTGCTCGCCAAGAACCCGTTTTCCACGAGCGGAGCAAGCATATCCGGGTGAAGTACCACTTCATCCGAGGTCGCTTGGATGAAGGCGACATCAAGGCGAGCTACATCAACACCATCGATCGGCTTGCGGACCGCCACCAAGCCTCTTGGGAGGTAAAATTCCTCGAGCTCGTTCTAGGATCGGGATGGTTCAACTCTCCCACAAGACGACGCACAAGACTTAGGGGAGAATGATGAATAAGTCCTCGTACTATGGTCTTTGTGGGGTAGGCTTGTACAAGCAGACTTTAAGGACGACATCTTGATCCGCTTTAAGGACAACATCTTGATGTCATAGGACAAAGATCTTGATTGTCGACTTTAAGGATGACATCTTGATGTCATAGGACAAAGATCTTGATTTGTCGGCTTTAAGGACGACATCTTGATGTCATAGGACAAAGCATCTTAGACTAGCATCTTAGCATATACTTGGTGGTTGGCGACCTATAAATATGTATCCCCAACCCTCAAAGTTGGCATGGCATTGTGTTAGAAATAAACAAAGAAAAATTGCCTCATCTCCAAGTGTCATCCTCTCCATGAGAGTAAGGATCTTTGCTAACACCAACAGCAAGAGTCCAGCGAGTAACAGTTACATTGTCCAAATCAAAACATAAAACACCCCTGATGTTCAAGTACTATAACCATGTAAATAATAAGACCGAGTTAAAAACTGGTTCTCTAGGAGCTAAACTGAGGAGGCATTACAGAGCAACTCAACTATAAAAGTGATGATGATGATGTTCAAAATCTAGAAAATAAAATAGATCACACATTCAATGATTCAAGTACAAAAACCTCCTAAACGTATGCTCTAACCAAATGCTAAAAGGAAGAAAAAAGAATGAAAATGATCACAAACCGAGTAGGCCCTGAACCATAAAGATGCTTCAACGTGTAATCATCAATGGCACTGCCGAAGTCAATAAGACGCCTGCGTACAAGAAGGCATATTTAAGTAGTGCCAGAAGAATGCAACATCCTTCTAACATTTTTAGATGGACAAACATGACAGTTGACACTTGAAACATTTGGGGAACTAATATTTCAAGTTAGAGTCATAACAGAACTGTAATTCACCTGACAAGAGCACACCACTCAAGTGTGCCGAGCCATGTGATGATATATGTTGTCTAATTGCTCTTTTCTGTAATAGGTTTTATCGTCTTGTTGGTTAATGAGAAACCAAAATAAAGAATATATTGGAAAATTGTCTTCACTAAATGCATTCAAGAATGCAGATCCAAAGGGGCAAAAAGGAAAGGCAGGAATTAATAAAAAAAATTATGTGACTTCTAATTGATCTTTATTTGAGATATTGAGCTTGAAATTGATTTTAGCCAGATATATGAGTTTACGGTTTCTCCAAATACTTGACGAGTATTTGAAATAGGACAGCCAATGGCGGAGCTAGACTAAAGCACATGTGAGGTCAATTTCTTAACATTTTTGTACTACTGCTAGACACTTAAGACTTCTATGCAATTTTCTATAGAAAGTAGGGTGCTTTGCAAAAATTATGTGGGATCAATTGACCACACACCTGCATACGTGCTCTGCCACTGAGGTCACTTATCCAAATATTATTAGTATTTTGTCATCCAACCATCAAGAATTATAAAATTTCCAAGTAAAAAAAAAAAGCTTTGGGTAACTGTAGAAGAATACATCTCAGTAAAGGAACATCTTAGTTCTTACATGTTCAGTTTGTTTTGCTTTGCATCAGATGGAATCTCTCTTAAACATTTCCCAGTCTCCAGATCCTCAAAGCAGATGATCATGTTCTCTTCCAAGGCATGAAATAAACTATGTTAACATGATTAGTTGATAGAAGCAGTCTATGGACAAAAATGATGGGCAAGGGGCAGTTCAATTAGTATGGAAAACAAGTATAGAATAGAAATCAATGGCATTTGTACCAGGTTTAATATCCCTGTGAGTGATATTACGATCGTGACAAGCCTTCAGACCCATCAGCTGAAAAAAGAAGCAAGAAAAAGAACAAATGTTAATGGGGGTAAATCACAAATAACAAGTCAGCACCCTTACAGAATATTTGTTCCTTTTCATTTTAAATTTAACAAGAGCTAAAGAAACACACAAACTATGAGAGAAGCATCAAACAAAAGCTGCTCAGCATTTAATTTACAGGTCCATAAAGACCAGCAGAAACATACCAGCTGCCATAAGAGGTTTTGCATTTGTTTTTGCCCAGCTTTTGTTGTCCTTAACCAATGCCACCACTTTGACGGGTGCAAAACTTGAATATGCCTGACCCTCTCATTATTGTTACCAGTAACTAACTTTGTTTCTTCAGCTGTATATATCAGTTTCGATAATGAGCGGCCTTCATTACAGTATACAAGCCATATTTCCTTCGATTCTGATTCAAAAGATTCTATAAACCTAGCCACATGTTTGAGTGGTTCTTCAGTAGCTGACATGTTCCTTTCTGGAAATATATGAGGACTGAATTGCATGTCCACCAAAAAGGCTGTAGATGTTGATTCCGTCCTTGACAAACCTTCAAGAGTTCTGGAAGCATTTGAAAATATTTCTCCAAAATATTTCTCCCGCAGTCCACTCAAGTAAGCAGCATTTCCTCTCTCCACCTGCGGTTTCCAAGCTTCAAGAGTCAAGAGTAAGATAGGACAATAAGGCTCTTCTAGCATCTAAGTTGCATATTTCAGGGAAATATAAGTTGCTTTTAGATGTTTGCATGGTATAGCAGAACAGTTATAAGTACCACAGATGTTCCAATATGACTATATGAGCATTCCAATGAATTAAGTAGATTAGAATTCCAAATTAACAAATGAGTAGAAATGACCATCTGTGTTGCACATGTTGACTTGAATTAGAATAACATAAGTTCGAATCACGACTACACCTAAGCACAAGGAACTTTAGGCTTTAGCAGCGATGGTTCCATGATTTATTTGGATGTTTTCAAGCTTCAGCTGAAAATAGTTAAAAGAAATTAAAATACCATAGGTGTACGGAAGCAGGATCAAAAAACCGGAACCGGTTGAAATCCTGCTCGACGGGCGGTACCGGTGACCGGCCGGTTACAGGAAATCCCAAGAAAAAACCGAACGAATTTCAAAAACTGAAATTTGCATTGCCAATTTTGAAAACCGGTTACCGGAAAAACCATTCAGAAAAACCGGTCGGAATTTTGAATTGACGAATTTTGAATTAGAAAGTGTTTAATGAAGTGTATATTTAGCTCATACAATACGTAATCTAACATATTTAGCTCATACAATACATAATCTAACATATTTAGCTCATATGAAGTGCAAACCGGCCAAAAACAATAATTCAAACATATTTAGCTCATACAATACGTAATTGTAACATCCCAATTGTCTGAGCTTTAAAAATCTTTTGATTAGTTAGAAGTTGGAAAAATACACCATTTGATTTTTTATTGAATTTTAATTAAAACTTAACATGGACTTTAGCATCAAAACAATTTAATATGATTAATTCCACCATTAATAATTGTCAAAACTATTTTATTTGGACTCTATGTGCTTAGATATATTTTCTAGAATTTTTCTGAGTTCATTTGCTATTTTCTAATTACTATTTGGTTTTTCTGGTAATTTCTAAAAAGAAAAATCAATTAAAAATCTCCGGAACAGTGTTGGGCCGAAACCCAACCCTATTCGGTCTTGGCCAAGATCTTGTGCGGCCCGACCCTCACCGACCGCTTCGCTCACGCACACTGCGCGCGTCCGACGCTGCGTGTGCCAAGTGCCGATCGGACGAGTCCAAACGTGCGCGGGCTGTTGCTATCACTGACGTGTGGGCCCCACCGCAGCGTCGTCGTCTCCGACTCAGTTTCTTCCCCGCGCGAGGCAGCGCCACGTCCGCCATTGCCGCTTCTCGAGCTCAATCCAACAAAACGGATTCTACAACTAAAATCTCCCGGATTTCGCTACCAAATCGTATCTTCGATTCTCCCGCACCTGTATCTGCTTAAAATCAGGACGAAAACAAACTATATCTTGTGATTCAAAAGAGTCCGAGAAAATCCCGATTTGGGGATTCCCTAATCCGGCACGCCTCGGCCCTATAAAAGGCGCCCTAGGGTTCGCCCTTGTCTCCACACCCCGAAACACCTAGCCGCCGCACTCCGATCGCTCTAGCACCGCCGCAATTGGAGGTTTGAGTTTTCGGCCGAAGATTAGGGTTTCGCAAATTCCGCCGCCGCCGGTGACGCCCTGCCCCCATGGACTGCACCGCTGACTTCCTTATCGTAAGAGCCCTCCCATGCGCCTCTTCGTGACCCCGGAGCGTCTCTGGTGCTCAACCCCGACAACACCGCACCTTTGTTCTCCGCTCCGGCGACCTCAGTCGACCTCTCGAGCCAAGACAGGTACCATCAGGTACGCAATAGCAAGGGCTACCCAAAGCGACCACCCGCTCTCGTCGAGGCGCCGCCGTTCGCCATTGCCGTTGGTTTCCGAGCGCCGCCGCCGTCGATATGACGTGGCAAGCCCGTCAGCGCCAGCGTCACCCTCTGTGCCGACGTGTTGCGTGCGTGTCTGCTTCGTCAGCGCGTGCGTGGCACGGTCCACCAGACCCAGATTCATCCGGCTCGGTGAACTTGGTCCACCGTGAGCCGTGAGAGTGATATGTGGGTCCCACATGTTAGTATTTTCTTTTTATTTATATTTTTCCGAAAATCCTTCGCTGACGTCAGCATTGCGCAGTAATCCGATTTTTCAATAGAAAAATAATTCGGATAAATCCAATAAATCCTTTTTAGGGTATTTTCTTTAGATTCAATCTTCCAAAGCCCATATCTTTTGCATCCGAACTTCGATTGAGTCCATTCAAATTTCTAAATTCATATAAAATCGAGATCTATTTATTTATGATTTTTATTTAATTTTTGGAGTTCGTTTTGCCTCTGTTATTTATTTGTTTTGTTTATTTGTTCGTTTGCAAGTAGACGTTAATTCTTCGGGGACTTCTGAAGGAGTGCCTGAAGATCAAGATCAGTACCTAGACCTATTTCAAGGCAAGTTATACCTTTGATCATGTTGAACCCAGTTTTCAAAATACTTTGATTCAAATTATTCCATTCTATTTCAAGTATTTATTTAAATGCTTTTGGGTTTAGTTATTAATCCAAATTGTTATATTCACCTTGTCTATTGTTATGTCATATTCTTTTGTCACCCTAGGTTGGTTCATTATTAGTTGGTATTATTGTAGCACCAACGTGGGTTGGTTAGATACGAGTAGATTGCTTAGCCATGCTACGAGTCATCATCTCATGTGAGTTACAAATATAAACCTGACTAAGTGATTATGGAACTGTGTGATACAACTGTGTGTGCTGTGCGCTATTAGTCGTTGATGGCATGTGTTGCACTTAATCAACAGGGTGGAAAGATTTAGACTGATACAAGTGGTGGATACTGTGTGATATGGTGAAAACTGTGTGAATGGGAATATTGGTCTGTGTGACACTTAGTTAGAAATGGGAAATCTTGCCTTGGTAAATTAAGGACTTAACTTTGTGCGCCATTGAACTGAGCCTTCCTGTACAACCACATGTCTGGTATGGAACAGACCTAACTTAGTAAGTTATGGAGTCTTGACATTGACTACTCAGGCAGATAGGTTAGGCCGTGTTACAAGGTGGAAGGTGTGTACCGCTTTGTTTGGGTCACATCTATGAGCGGTTCGCCGTTTTCAGATCTAACGGTGTGTGTCGTTCCAAGGGCTGTGTGTACAAATTGGACGGCGGTAAAGCACATCGGGAGTGTCAATGCTTGAGATGAAGTTTCTGAAATGTTTTGGTATGGTCAATGCTAGCTACACTGATTTTATCTTGTAGGTAAAGTGTACAATCTCTGCAGAGTGTTAAATCAATCTATTCAAATAGCCGCATCCGCGGTCATGGACATGGACATGCTCAGAGATTTCACACGAGGGGTAGATTTTTATAAAACATTTGGGAAGGGAGCTGTGTGATCTAAGTCATATGGTTGTGTGAATAACTTGTTTAGACTGTGTCTTTGTGAAAATAAACATCAAATTAATATTGTTTATTTGTTTTGAATTATGTTTTCAATCTATTATTTGTATTCAATTGCAAATGTTGCATTTATGCAAAATAACCACAGAAGCCATTCCTTTGGAATAAACCATCTATAAATTGCATTCTGTGGTATGACTTGCGAGTACGGTTGTGTACTCATATTTGCTTCAAACAATCAACAGAAGTGGAGGGCAGGAGTATTCGCCTGCATTTGAGGAGTTCTACGAAGTGCTGATCGTTAGGGTCTTGATCCCAGTCAGTTGCCTGTGACGAATTGATGGCATTCCACTAGAGTTTAATTTTGTTCTGCTGCTGCTATTTATTTATTGTCAGCCCTGCGTGGCTTAATAAATGTAAACTCGACAGTAAGGTCAAAACCATTATTTGATATTCAAATTAGTCGTTTATTCTATTAATCGTCTTGTGCGGATCGATATTCATCTATATTGAAACTGTGTGCACTAGCGTGATGCTGAACTAGTGCAGAATACACAGAGTCCAGAATTGCATTTTTGGGTCCCAACAGTAATCTAACACAAAATAGGCCTAAACTAACCTAGGAAGTGATGAGACAAGTTAAAAATACAAACTTGAAATTGAAATTTTTGGCGCCATTCTTTTCACCTGATTGGCACCGGAAATCCGGTTACCAACCGTGACAGAATCACGGATTTTTTCCTGTCATGTAAGTAAGAAGCCCAAGCTGATTCAAAGATTTGAGTACGCAAAGGTCAAAGACCACTAGTGCAGAACTGCAAAATGTTAGAATTTGGATAGATATATAGAAAGGATTAGTTGACAGGGGCGTATCCAATGTAGGGACATGGGTGTACAGATGTACACCCATTTTTTTAGGGAAAAAACTTAGTATTTATCAGGTATATTAGGTATATATACTAGTAAGCAGGGATCGAAATCTCGATGCGGATGAAATCCTACTGCCATGCGTAGACCAGAATCGATTCTATCACGATTCTGGAAATTTCGAAAAACCGGTGCAATTCAAATTTTGAATTTTGAATTGAAATTTTCTCGCCGAGAATCGAGGACGATTCTGCGCAGAATCAGGTCAAACCGGAAAACCCGGAAATGGTGAAAATGGTAATTATGAAATTTAAATTTGGAACAATGCAAATATTAATGAGAAAATGTTTCTCTCATAGTTGATACTAGTAATCATACATATGAAACCTGTGTCGCTGAACAAACTATTAGCAAATACTTTTTCGTATCTCTTATTAATCATATCGCGTCACTAAATGATTTGAAAGTATAGGATTAAAGAATCAATCCAATCCTGAGCAAATAATGATGCAATCCAATTCTCTCATAGTTGCATGCAATCCAATTAATGAGAAAGTGTTTCAAGTTGTACATAAAAAGTCATCATTTATGTTTTAATAGTGCTAAATATACTAAAAACTAATGTTTCAATACATAATCTAGCATAAGAATGCCTAAACCAACTAGGGAAGGACATTATGGAGTCAAAAATTCAAATTCAAAATTTAAAAATTTAGTACGGTTTTTTATAGGTTCGACCGCAGAACCGATATCTGGCGCACCGTCGATTCATCACGGCTTTTTTATCCCTGCTAGTAAGTATACTTAAAATACGTATTTACACTGTGCATGCCACTCCGTTTGCTTGGCGATTCGTGCAAACGCAGCCCACTCACCACTCGGTCACGCCGCCCCGCCCCCACACCACCAGCAAAGCCCACCACAGCACAACGCCCACCACGGTCATGCCGCCCTACGCCAAGTGCCTCGCCTCACTTCTTCCTTACTCTCTCTCTCTCTCATTTCTATCCACTCACAGCCGAGAGCTCCCAGGATAGTCTTTCTTCTTCTTTGCTTTCCCCTTTTCTTCCGGTCCTCTTCTCTCCCCATCTCACTTCTCCATTCGGGTGGTTGCTTGGGTCGATACTTGCTTGAAGAAATTCCCCCCCTCTCTCTCAATTCTCAGGTGGTTCTATGGTTCCCTGGCTCCGCCGCTGGAATGGATATTAATTATGATGGAATGGAGTTGCCGCCATTGCCGAGTCGCATTTAGGTAACTACTCCCATTCCTCTGTGATGGAATGGATATTAATTATGATAAGTGGATGTTGTCATGTGGATTAGTGGACAGTGGGTGTGCATTGGCTATTTGGCTCATGGAATCAGATTGGCACCGATGGCTTATTCTTGCTATAGTTTTTTTAGGGTTGAATGTCACTAATTCGGTAATCCCCTCTCCATGTGTCTATATATCTACTCTGATATAGAAACTAGAAACACTACTCATGCAAATTATGCAAATTCAGTACACATACATGTATATGTTATAATGTTTTCCTCAATATAATTCAGTTGTTTATAGTCCTAACACCATATTTTGCATTATTAGCTCCAAAAGAGTCAGATCGTTATATGACTGTTAGAAATAATGGAGGACTCAACCAAATGTGTACTGGAGTAAGTTCATGGCACCAAAACTCAATTTTTAGCTTCATGTTTATCTGACTTACATGTATACACTTTTGCATCGATAATTATATAGCTGCTCAAATAATTTGTACTTTGTTTTTTTATATTATGTACCTTTATGTTTTACATTGTACAACATGTTTGTAAGTCCGAACACCCATTTTAAAAATTCTGGATCCGCCACTGTTAGTTGGGCTACATGGGCCAAGAGAGAGAAAGAGAGACTACTAATATATACAAGACTCTTAACACCCCCCTTCAAAGTCAAGGTGGCTCAGGAGGATCTGATGCACTAAGTTTGAGTAGATGAAACCGATGTTGTTCTCGAGTCTGAGTCTTAGTGAAGAAATCTACAACTTGAAGCTCTTAGGGTACATATTGGAGGTCGATGGTCTACTGCTGACAATGAGACCGTCTAAATGATGCATCAACACCAATATGCTTTGTCAACTTATGCTTGGTTGGATTACTAGCAATCTGAATGACACTTGTATTGTCACAAAACAAAGGTGTAGGATTATCACAAAGAATACCAAGTCAGCCAAAAGCCATCGAAGCTAAACAATCTTTGAAGTGGTAGCTGCAAGGGCTCGAAGCTTAGCCTCTGCACTAGAGCGTAACACCGTAGTCTGCTTCTTGGACTTCCAGGGAATGAGCGAAGTACCAAGAGAGATACGGTAGCCAGTGACAAATCGGCGATCAATAAGATCACTCACCCAAGTGGAGTCAAGTAAGTGTGGAGCTGGAGCTGGAGCTGACTCGAACTGACATAGAACAAACGTTTGGACGCAATCCCCCTCAAGTATCTTAGTACACGAATAATATGACCATAGTGGACTGAGGTGGGAGCACTAACAAACTGGCTGAGCACATGAACAGCATGAGCAATATCTGGCATGGATACAGTGAGATAAACAAGGCTCCCAACGAGCTGACGATAGCGAAAAGGATCTGTCAGTGGTACACCATATGTAGGACGAAGCTGCAGGTGGAGCTCCATGGGTGCTGCCCCAAAGCGAGAAAGCAGATCCTGAATGTAGCGATGCTGAGAAAGGCAGTAGCCATCACCATCAGAATGAACCTCAATCCCTAGAAAATAGCTCAATAGTCCCAAATCTGACATCATAAATTGTTCACTCAATTGCTTCTTAACAAAAACAACAAGTCCATGTCATCTCCTGTAATCAACATACCATCTACATATAGCAGAAGAAAAGTACAACCCCGCAGAGTAGTGTGAATAAAAAAGGCAGGATCATGCCCACTTGGAGTGAAACCAGCAGCTCGAATCATAGAACTAAAAAACTTGAACCAAGCACAGGAAGCCTGCTTAAGACCATATAGAGCACGCCTAAGACGACAAATAGAGCATTTAGGAGCCTCGACACCTAGGGGTGGCTGCATATAGACCTCATGTAGATCACCATGAAGAAAGAAATTCTTGACATCTATTTGAGATATAGTCCATGAGCTACTACTGCAACCAGAGAAAAATCCCAGCCGGTTACTGGCGGTAAGCGGATTTCCCGATGGCGACCGGGTGAACAGTAACCGGTCGGAAAATTTTAATTTCAAATTTTAATTTTTTTAACTGCATAATGCACTTCCTAGGTTGCTTTAGGCCTATTTTGTACTAAATTACGTATTGTATGAGCTAAATATGCTTGAATTATTGTTTTTGGTCGGTTTGCACTTCATTTAAGCTAAATATGCTAGATTACGTATTATATTATATGAGCTAAATATGCACTTCAATAAACACTTTCTAATTCAAAATTCGTCAATTCAAAATTCCGGCCGGTTTTTTCAGTTTTTTAAACCGTTTTTTCCAATTTTCAGCTAACAGCTCAAGCACGGTTTTCAAAACCTCATTGAAAATTAAGTTTCGAAAAGCAGTAGATTTCATGGCATCAACCACGAGCGGATTTGTCCCAGTATTTTTTGATCCTTGGCTACAACAGCAATGAGAGAACGGACTGTAGTCATATGAGCAACTGGAGCAAAAGTATCATCATAATCTCAACAAGTTTGCTGAAAACCTCTTGCAACAAGACGAGCCTTGTATCGCTCGACTGAACCATCTGACTTGGTCTTTACTTTGTACACCTACTTGCAAGTTATAGGAGAAGCAAAAGATGGTAGCGGAACAGGATCTGAAGTGCTTGTACACTCTAATGTTGTAAGCTCTTCAGTCATAACCAACTACCACTCAGGTATGTTGGTTGCCTCCTGATAGGTACTCGACTCAGATACTGCATATCCACGAGAAAAACCCCATCTCTCTGGTGTTTGAATAGAGGAACGATCACGTAAGGCATACCCTAATATAGTAGAATGATCGTCATAGTCCATGGTATTGGCTGGAGGGTTAAGTGGAGGAGAGGACCGAGGATTAGAAGGTTCAAGAGGAATAGAAGTTTGAGGATCAGAAGGAACTCTCTGTCGTCAACTATAGTGAAAGAGAAAAGTGGAAGTGTCATAAACTAGTGGAGCTGGTGGAAAAGACACGAAAAGGTGTATTTAGAGAAGGCAAGTCTGGTGAAAGAATGGGAGATAAACACAAAAAGGAGGTGCAATCTATGAAAGGAGTGGGATGTGTGAGAGGATGATAAAAGAAGGGTCGACCCTCATCAAAGATCACATCACGAGAGATGCAAATGCGATGTGCTAAGGGATCATAGCAACAATAGCCCTTATGCTCAGGACCATAACCCAGGAAGACACACTCAACCGACTAAGCGCTTAGGTTTGCGTGCTCACGAGGTCCCTCTCACCAGGACACTTGCCCTGAAGCTTAGAAGAGGGCTGGCGATTGATGAGATAGACTGTCGTAGAGACCGCTTCCCACAGAAGTGAGCAGGAACAGAGGAAATGAGAAGAGTACGAGCAGTCTTAATGATGTGACAGTGCTTACGCTCAACAACACCATTCTGAGCATGAGCACCAGGACACTAAAGCTGAGGAAGTGTACCATCAAAAGATAGGAACTGACGAAAAACTGATAAAAGATACTCTTCTCCAGAGTCAGAACGAAAAACGCGAATAGCAAAAGAGAACTGAGTATGAACCATCTGAGCAAAAGACTGATATATAGAAATCAATTACGAACGGTGTTTCATGAAGTAGATCAAGCGAGTAAAAATATCGCAGTAACGGTTTACCGCACAAGCGTGAAAAAAAGCAGTAGGGATATTTAAATTCAAATTTGATTTTTTGACTCTATAATGTCCTTCCTCAGTTGGTTTAGGCATTGTTATGCTAGATTATGTATTGAAACATTAGTTTTAAGTATATTTAGGACTTTTAGATTGCATTATTCCAAATTTCAAATTGCTAATTACAAATTTTCTCTATTTTCCGGTATTTCAACCGGTTTTTCGATTCGTGCGATGCAGAACGATTCATGGTTCCGGAAAACTTCAATTCAAAATTTGAATTTTAAAATTTGACCGGTATTTTTCCGGTTTTTCCAGTAACCGGCCGGGATTCCGACCGGATCCGGTTTTTCGATCCCTAGATCGAAGTGTATCGAGTGTGGCCATCAACGAAGATGACATAGTAATTGTGACCACCCTTCGAAGCAAAAGGAGGACCCCAAACATCCAAATGGACCAAATCAAATGGACGATCAGATTTAGAAAAGATGGAAGGATAGAGTGTGGTCATCAACGAAGATGACATAGTAATTGTGACCACCCTTCGAAGCAAAAGGACCCCAAACATCCAAATGGACCAAATCAAATGGACGATCAGATTTAGAAAAGATGGAAGGATATGGGAATTGTACTTGCCAAGTCCACAACCCGTGCACTGAAAATTGGTGTCAACAGAAACAACACCAAGAATATCTTGATGAATCAAGATAGAGAGGCGTGAGCCACATAAGTGCCCCAAGCGATGATGCCATTGAGGAAAAGACATGCAAACAAAAGTAGATGCATAAGGGAAAAGATTAGATGGACCAAAACAGAGGATACAGGAATAGGAGCAGGAGCAGTACCAGCAATGGAGGATAAAAGGAGACTCAGATGATCAAGAACATAGAGCCCTGCAGAACCACTCTTACGATGACTTGCACCGATGACAACTCTTGTTCGACAATCTTGCACAAAGCAGGAGCTATCATCACACCCAACAAAACAGTTCATATCTACGAGCTGCCCGACAGAGATGAGATTCATGGAGAGCGTAGGGACAAGTGAGACATCTGAAACTGCAAAGTGAGAGGTGGAAAGAGTCCCCTGATAAGTGGTCGTGCATGCATTCCATCAGCTGTCTGAATCTTGATACCTTTTGCAGCAGGACGACATGATGTGAGCTGAGATGCATCAGATGTCACATGGAAAGAAGCTCCTAAATCCAACTGCCATGGGAGTGAAGCACCCTGACATAGGACATGATGGTGCAATAAAACCGGTGGATCCACCGAAAGATGCCTGTAACTGACACAACTGGGCCAGAAGGTTACTCATCTAAGCCTGTATCTAACCAAAATGAGTTGCACAAGACTTCAAAGCATTGGTAATGGCAGAAGTAGTGGCAGCATCACCTTCGAACGCCATGATCTGGCGACAGCTCAGCAGAACCAGAGGCACCTACTAGTGACGACGCGTGCGACAAAGAATCAAGCATTGCGGCAACTCGAGGCGGCGGCGGCAATGAAGCGCACTCAGTGTAGAAGTCAATGCCGGAAGCAGCGGGAAGCGGTCACTAGCCACAGTGTAGAAGTGGATGGCCCTGGTGTAACAATCGATGCCGAAGCAGAGCAGCTGCCCCTGGTGTAGAAGTCGATGCCGAAGCAGAGCAGTGTAAGCAATGCGGCAGGCCTCGAGTTGGGAGCGCGCAGATGGCGGCGCCCAACCCGCAAAGAAAGGACTCGGCGAGGCGAGAGGACTCATGCGGCAAAGACGAGAAGCAGTGCACCAGCCTTGCGAGTTGGGAGGTATAGCAGCAAGCGGCTGCGGCGACAGCGGCAGCCCCAGCCTGAAGCAGAGGACCCGTGTGGGCGGCAACACAGAGGATGCGCAAGTAGCGCGGGGAGCAGAGGATCAGCAATCGTAGAGGACCCATGGCGGTCAGGAGCAGACGAGGCGGCGGCACAAAGATCGCCAAATCCATCGCAGAGGATCCACGGACGGCGACGGAGTAAACGGAGCAGAAGAGGCGGCGTCGCAGAGGTCGTCGGATCCGTCACAGAGCAGAGCAAGGAGCCGCAACATGATCGGCGGCACGGATACAGGGCGGCGGCGCTGGATCCAGCCGGGAGCAGAGCAGTCTCCGCCACGGCGCGGTCGGCAGTGTGGATCCAGGGCGGCGGCGCTGGATCCAATCGAGAGCAGAGAAACGAGAGGCGGCGGCAGCGCTGGATCCGTCGAAGCAGAGCAGAGGAGGGAGGCGCAGCTGTGGCTCAGGGCCTGTCGGCCTGGCGGAGAGAAGGTTAGCAACGGCGGTGGTGGTAGTAGGAAATAGGGTTAGGGTTTGGGTGGAGTCGCTCTGATACTATGTTATAATTTAGAGAGAGAGATATAGACATGATTAGTTGGGCCTCATGGACCAAGAGAGAGAGACTACTAATATATATATATATAAGACTCTTAACACAGATAAGATGTATTTATCCTCAGTATCACATGCATAGAATTTATTGTGCTACGTAGTAACCAAATAACCGAAACATGTGACATATAGTTGCCGACATTGTGTTTTTGTGATCATTGTAATAGACAAGTTGGGGACAATAGAGATGAAAGAAAAATTGACCACAGCAACTATGTCTGAAACCCAACATTTAGTGAAAACTAATATATGCATGAACATTCAGGAGATTTGTGGCCCTTGGCACCTACAGCACCCACAACATGTGTTGTTTCATAAAATCTTCTTGAAAATAAATACATATGGTAGAATCAAGCAATTTTACCCCCAGTAGTACATAATGGGATTAAAACAAGCTGGCTACGGGGCATAATGACAGATAGTTCACTGGTACAAGATATTTGCCTTACCATTATGCGCTTCAATATGAATAAATCACCATCTATTGTGTCTGAGCCATGGTTTTCATCAGATGGCGTTGTATTTGAACTTGTGCAATCATATGAATCTGGTTTAAGTATAGTGCTAAAGTGGGAAGGATCTTTATGTACATCAACATCCTCAGAACAATTCCAATGAAATGCCAGCCAGACTTCACCATATGAACCGCGATCAAATCTTTTTTTCAGCTTGTACCTGAATATGGTTAAACAAAAGAAAAACTCACATTTGTGGATACAAGACAGAGACTTGAAATATTACCATGAAAATGGGTATTTATTTAAACACTGTAGTTGACAAGGAAAGAGTAACATAATATATATTAATTGTCTATTCATGTAGAGAACACCTTGCAAATTTTAAGGAAAATGATTTCGAAGGACCAAATCAATCTCCCAAGGCTCGTCTTAACTATGTCCTTACACCTCACCAGATCAATAAAGATTGCCACAAGAAGCTATTGTTGCAAGTAACTCTTCGTCTCTTCCATTTAGCTTGTGCTAATTCTTCATTTCACTCGATGATAAACCTTTCAGGAATGACACACAGAGATAACAAAGGAATGCTTTTCTGCTGGAATTAGCCCTTATACATGCTCCTTCATTTGGATAAGCATGCTCCTTCATTTGGATAAGCATCTATGTTTTGCATTTGTTTCTTATAAGACATCTTTACACCTAAAACTGAAAAATTAAAAGTGCAAGAAGATAATGTAAAACTGTACGCGTAATTTCGTGGGAATAAAGTTCTGTTGGCATAGAACCAATAACTTAGCTATTCAAATAACATCAATTTAAGTTAGTGTGAAGTCTGATGATTAGTAAGGAATTAAACCAAAGAACCTATACTTCAGAAAACAGTTATCCACATATGCTAAAAAAGTATTCAGGAAGTTGCTCAAGTAATGGAAATGGTACCTGAAATCAGCTATCTTGTAGCCAAATGAATGTGAACTATTCGATTTGCTTCCATTATGTGAAAGAGAGTCAAGCAAACCAAAAAAATTTGCAAATACTTCAGGACTATTACACCGTCCCATTTCACCATCTTGATGACCAAGGTACCAGCAAAAGTTTCTGTCCTTGTATTTTTCAATATTTCCTGTATCCAAATGTAGAAGGAAGATGACAACCGATGCCATGAGCAAGATAGAGAACATTAACAAGCATTACATCAGAAGTCCACATCTCTCTCAAGTACCCAATTTGGCGATAAAATTCTAAAATCACGGGCAAACATATCACTATATCAGATGCATAGAGAAGGTTTTAAATTATCTTTCTTTTTTTTCCCAAACAGAGGCAGATCAAATATATATTGAGTACTATAAGAAGATGCCTAAAAGTCTAAAACAATTACGATTGGGAGGTAAGCCATTGAAACAAGACAACACCCAACAGGGTAACCCCCTCTGAAAAAAGGAAAACAAAAGCACTTAATTATTACTGAAAATTACCCTACCCATGAGCATCTAAAAACAGACAGCTCACCATCAGAAGATAACACAGTTTCAGGTGGTATGTGATTGAAGTCATGGACTCCTTCACGCCGATAGGCTTCTGGTACCCGAAATATATAGTCCATATCTTCATCAAGACTCTCAGATAAGTAGAAACAACCCAGTCTCTTAAGTTTTGCTTCAACCTGTTTCAGAGCAAGCAAAGGAACTCTTATAGCATCAACCGATTGTTTGCTAAACTCCAAACAACATCGAAGAAGTAGCTTAACAAAGGACAGGAGGAATGAAGATAGGGTTTTCTTGTCAAAGACTTCAAGTTCATGCAGAACGTTATATATGCTAAGTGAAACAGATTTGCAATTCACACAGCATGGATTGTACAATCCATTGGTTTCAATTGAGATCTAACTTTCAGGACAAGCAGTGCCATAGTAAATCTCACTTACCAAGAACCTCTGGAACTTTGTCGATGAACGCTTGAAATACTCCATGTCAATAACAACTGAACTAACTCCATCATCTGCTAGCCACATGGAAATACATGTCAACAACACTGACTGCGGAGGACTTCACAGGAGAACTTGAACTAAATGTTGAGTGTACTAAGTCTAGCAACAAAGTTGAATGAGTAAGCTAAGGACTAATAGATATGAGCTAAATTAGAATTTCAGTTTCACAGGCCAATCCAGTTCTGCAATATTTATTTAACAAACAATCACTTGAATGGAACAAAATGTAGCAGCAGGGCAGCAAAAGAAGAGGATAACATCATATTAGAATAAGGAGTGGCATTTTCTCCCCTGTGAAGATTTGGCATGTCTATTTATGGTGTCCAATATATTAATAACAGGGAACTGACTACTGTTAGAAAACTTGAGGCTAGAATTTTACTATTCACAACTATGCAACTTATTCATTAATTGAGAGTATATATTGTTAGAATATGACTCTCTTTTGTATTCCTTATCTGCATATGGCAACCCCTTTGTGCTCTCTATATATATTGTCCATTGGGCCCTCTGAATATACACACAATATTCATAACATGGTATTAGAGCTAGGGTTCTAACCTAGCTCCTTCTGCTACCTTCCTATCGTCAAAGGGCGACGCCGCCACTGCTCCTGCTGCCCGACGACAAGGACGCCGCCCGAGGACGATGTGGGTCGAGCCAACGCCGGATGAGTCATCTTGACACCGGCCTCCGCCCGATGCGTTGCCCGACGCTGGCCTCCGCCCGACGACGGCCTCCCGACACCGCCGACGACTTCAACGCGCGCGCCGATGTCGCGCCATTATCGCCGACTCACGGAGCAGCTGCGACCTCGCCACAGGGGAACCCTAGTTCCCCGTGTTCTTTTTGAGGCCCGTGAGCAGGACGGGCCAGGCCGATTAATAGCCATCCGAAATAAAGAAAGCCAAAAAAAACGTCGATCTAACAGCTGCGCCATCCAGCGCTGCCTGTTAGACTTCGTTGCCTTAGTCGTCGCGCCGTCCAGCGCCGCCTACCGATGGCTTCCGTTCCGTCAGCTGTGATCCCATTCTCGGGAACAAAGCTCTATGGGACAAACTACAGGTTGTCTTCTTCCCTCATGGAGATCACGCTCGATGGTCTCCACCTCTGGGGACATGTAACTGGTGCTCGATCCTGTCCACCATCACCGGTTCTGCCGGTTCTGCCTTCTCTCAGACAGCCTAATTCTGCACTTCCTGCAGAAGATGAGGCTGCCAAGAAAGAGACAGAGGCTGCTGCTGCTGCTACTGCTGCTGATGAGGCCTTTCAGTATGCTATAGACGCTTTTGAGCGTTGATGTGCTGATTAGGCTCGTGTTCGCGCCATCCTAGTGGTCAGGGTGACGACTCCATCCAGCCAGATATTGTTGGTCTGCGTTCTACTCGCCAGGTCTGGGGGTACTTATGCGAGCGATACCAGCAGAGCAGTGATGCTCAGTTCTTTTCGCTTCAGCATGAGTTAGAGATGCTTCGTCAGGAGGACTCCTCTGTCGACGACTTCTTTTGAGCTTTGGCCAGTTTCTGGCGCCAGCTGGACGAGCTGGCTTCTTCGCTCTGTCAAGAGTGTCATAAGGTGCAGAACGGGGATCGTAATCGCCTTCACCTTTATGACTTCGTTTGCCGTCTACGCTCAGAGTTTGAGCCTGTTAGGGCTCAACTGCCAAGCCGATCACCACGACCAACAGTCACTGAGGCTCTTTCGACATTTTGTGCTGAGGAGCTTCGTCGTGGGTTAGCAGCATAGTTTGTTCTGGCTGTGCTTGCTAGCCCTTCTTCGACTACACCAACGGTTTCTGCTTCGACTACAGTCCCACCTCAGGTGTCTGTTTCTGCTCTTGTTTTTGCACCAACTGGGGTTCAGTGCAATTATTGCAAGAACTTCGAGCACGACTACCAGCGTTGTGCGGTGCAAAAAAAAAGCAGAACAAGGCGCGTGAACGATCCAAGGGGGGCATGGAGGCCCTTCCTCGACGGGCGGACAAACCAAAGATGTCGAGACCATCTCAATGAGGTGACTCGTTGGCCATTCGCGGAGCTCTATTTCAGCAGCTCTCTCACAGCTCAGCAGGTTCTGCTAGTCTAGCTCAGACATCTCCTCCAGGTACTTCTTGGGTTCTGGATTCTGGTACCTCTTTCCACATGACACCGGACTCCATATCTCTCACTTTAGTATGACCTCTTGTGTTTCCTATCTCTGTTCAAACAGCTGACGGTACTCTCTATCTCATCAACCTGTCAGGCACTCTTTGTCCATCGACTTTTCTGCTCCAAATTGCTTCCCATGTCCCCACTTATCATGCGACCTCTCGGTGGGTCAGCTCACCGATCTTGGCTGTAGGGTTGGTTGACTCTCAAACCTGTTTCATCCAGGATCGACGGACAGGGATGGTACTTGGGACTAGCCAGCACCGTAGGGATCATCAGGGTCTCTACATCCTTAATTGCCTCTACCTTCCGTCCACTTCAGTTGCTCCTATCACTTCTACATCTACTTTCACCGCCACTGCTGCTGCCACCTCTGGCATTTTTGCACAGTGCATCACCGTTTAGGTCACTTATGTGGGTCTCGTCTTTCTTCATTAGTTCGTCAGGCTATTCTTGGACGTGTTACTGTTGACACGGCCATGTTTTGTTATGGTTGTAAGCTGGGCAAGCAGCTACAACTTCCCTATCATTCCAGTGAGTCCTTGTCTTCTCGTCCTTTTGACTTAGTTCATTCAGATGTATGGGGACCTACGCCTATTATCTCTAAAGGCGGACATAAACTTTATGTGATCTTCATTGATAATTATTCCAGTTTTACATGGATTTTCCCTATGTATAATCGTCCTTTTGACTTAGTTCATTCAGATGTATGGGGACCTACGCCTATTATCTCTAAAGGCGGGCATAAACTTTATGTGATCTTCATTGATAATTATTCCAGTTCTACATGGATTTTCCCTATGTATAATCGTGGTCAGTTTCTTGGGATCTATCGTAGCTTTGCAACGATGGTTCGTACTCAGTTTGATTCTCTCATCCGTACCTTTTGCTGTGATTCTGCTGGCGAGTACTGTTCTAGCGCTTTTAGACAGTTTCTTTCTGAGCAGGGTACTCTTTACCAGTCTTCTTGCCCTGGTGCCTATGCTCAGAATGGGGTTGCTAAGCGCAAACATCGTCATCTGATTGAGACTGCCCGCACTCTTCTCTTTGCCTCTCACGTTCCACCATAGTTCTAGGCTGAGGATGTTTCTACGGCTACATATCCCATCAATATGCAGCCTTCCACTGCTCTTAAGGGTGTCAGTCCTATAGAGTCTACCAAGGATCAAAACGGACCGGTGAAATCCCGACCGATGACGAAGACGTAGAATCAAATTACCTACCGACACGGAAAAAGGGAAAAACAGTCAAATTTTGAATCATAGCTTTTCCTTACCGCCGGAACCAAAAACCGGATGAAAACCCGAAAAAACCGATCCTTTATGTTTTAATAGTGCTAAATATACTAAAAACTAATGTTTCAATACATAATCTAGCATAACAATGCCTAAACCAACCGGGGAAGGACATTATGGAGTCAAAAATTCAAATTTGAATCTAAAAGATTTCGGCCAGTTTTTTCCCTACCGGAACCAGTCGGGAAAACTGGTTACCGCCGGATTTTTACTCTGGTCTCTACTCTCGAGCCCCCCAGTACATTCATCTTCGTGTTTTTGGTTGCACTATTTTGTTCTGCTGCAGCCTCGTGAACGTACCAAACTGTCAGCTCAATCAGTTGAGTGTGTGTTTCTTGGTTATAGTTCTGAGCATAATGGTTATCACTGCTGGGATCCTTCTGCTCAACGGATCAGGATCTCACGAGATGATGTCTTTGACGAATATCGACCTTTCTTCTATCGAGATTCGGCTCCTCCTGTTTCCACCGTTGAGTCGCTTTCATGGTTGTCTTCCCTTGGTCTGTCACGAGTTGTTCCTTCTGTGCCTCTGCCTCCGGTGCTGCCTCCTGTAGCACCGCCTCTTGTTCCTACAACACCACCGTCTCGTTTCTCTGGTATTCACTACTCCAGGTGTCCTCGCCTTTCACCAGTCTCCTCTCCTGGTATCTTACCGACACCCACATCCGATCCCCCTGATGATGCTCCTCGTTACGTCCTTCGTGACCGGACATCCCTTCGACCTCCTGATCGTCTTGGAATTGCTCCGATAGCTTATGCTCTCTCTATACTGAGTCTAGTTCTTATCGTGAGGTTGCTCCTCATTCTGAGTGGCAGCTCACTATGGCAGAGGAGCTTGATGCTCTTCGACGTACGGAGACTTGGGATATTGTACCGACACCTATGCATGCTAATCCGATCACGTGCAAGTGGGTGTACAAGATTAAGACCCGGTCTGATGGTACTATCGAGCGCTACAAGGCTTGCCTTTTGGCTCGCGACTTTCAGCAGAAGTATGGTCGCGACTACGATGAGACTTTTACCCCTGTTGCCCATATGACCATTGTTCGCACTCTTATTGCGGTTACTTCTGTTCGTCGGTGATCTTTCTCTCAGTTGGATGTTAAGAATGTTTTTCTTAATGGTGTTTTGCATGAGGTCTACATGCAGGCACCACCTGGGTATTCTGTTCCTGATGGGCACGTCTGTCGTCTTCGTCGTGCCCTTTATGACCTCAAACAGGCTCCTTGTGCCTAGTTTGCGCGTTTTACCTCAGTGATTACTGTTGTCGGTTTCATTGTCAGTTCCCACGATCCTGCTCTTTTTGTCCATGTCTCGTCTCAGGGTAAGACAATGCTTCTGTATGTTGATGATATACTCATTACTGGTAATGATTCCTCATTCATCACGTATGTGAAGAAGCATATCAGTGAGCAGTTTTTGATGACTGATCTTGATTCTCTTACGTACTTCCCTGGGATTGAGGTCTCTTCCATGCCTGAGGGCTACTACCTCTTCCAGCAGAAGCATATCCAGGATCTTCTTGATCGGTCTGGTCTGACTGACACTCACACTGCTGAGACTCCCATGGAGTTATCCCTCTAGCTTCGTGCCACCGATGGTGATCTTCTTGAGGATCCTACTCGATATCGTCATCTTGTTGGGAGTTTGGTGTATCTTGTGAGCACCCGTCCTGATATTGCTTATGTTGTTCATATCTTGAGTCAGTTCATGGCTCATCCTACCCATCTTCACTACAGTCACCTTCTTCGTGTTCTTCGCTACTTGTGTGGGACCATCTCTCGTCATTTGTTTTTACCTAGCTCTACCTCCCTACAACTTCAGACGTACTCCGATGCGACTGGCTAGTAATCCTTCTGATCGTCGTTGTCTTTCTGCTTACTGTGTTTTTCTTGGCTCTTTCTTGATTGTCTGGAAGACTAAGAAGTAGACTGCAGTTTCCCGTTCGAGTGCAGAGGCTTAATTGAGAGCTGTGGCAGCAGTGACAGCAGAGATTACTTTGTTGAGGTGACTACTTACAGATTTTGGAGTGCCTGTGGTGAGACCTACGACTCTTTCGTCTGACAGTACAGGTGCTATCAGTATTGCTCGGGACCCAGTTAAGCATGAGCTCACCAAGCACATTGGTGTGGATGCTTCATACACTCGCTCACAGGTGCAGGAGGGAGTATTTGCTTTACAGTTTGTGCCATCAGAGTTACAAGTTGTTAACTTCTTCACGAAACCACAGACTAGGGCACAACATTTGTATTTTCTCTCCAAACTCAATGTGTGTGATCCACCATGAGTTTGAGGGGGATGTTAGAATAGGACTCTCTTTTGTATTCTTATCTGTATATGGCAACCCCCTTGTACTCTATATATATTGTCCATTAGGCCCTCTTGAATATACACACAATATTCATAACATATACAGACAGTTACACAGGTCTCATGGGCTACATGGGTCACATAGGCCAAGAGAGAGAGAATGTAGAATATATAACACTCTTAACACCCCCCCCCCCTTCAAACTCAATGTGGATCAGGAGGATCTAATGCACTGAGTTTGAGTAGATGAAGTCGATGATGTTCTCAAGTCTGACCTTTAGTGAAGAAATCTGCAACTTGAAGTTCCAATGGAACATACTTGAGGGCGATGGTCGACTGCCGACAATGAGATCTTGTGAAGGATGCATCAACATCAATGTGCTTTGTCAGCTCATGGTTGACTGGATCACTAGAAATCTAAATGACACTTGTATTGTCACAAAAGAGGTGTAGGATTGTCACAATGGATACCTAGATCAATCAAGAGGCATCGAAGAATGATATCTGAGGTGGTAGCGGCAAGAGCTCGAAGCTCAGCCTCTGCACTAGAGCGTGACCTCGCAGTCTGCTTCTTAAACTTCCAGGCAATGAGTGAAGTACCAAGAGAGATACAGTAGTCAGTGATAGATCGGCGATCAGCAGAATCACTCGTCCAAGTGGAGTTAGAGTAAACGTGGAGCTAGAGCCGACTCGAACTCGCGTAGAACAGACGTCTGGATGCAGTCCCCCTCAATTATCTCAGCACACGAAGAATATGACTATAGTGGACTGATGTGAGAACACTGACAAACTGGTTGAGTGCATGAATAGCATGAGCAATTTCTGGTCCAGTGACAGTGAGATGGACAAGGCTCCCAACAAGCTGACGATAGCGGGGAGGATCTGTCAGGGGTACACCATCTGTAGGTCGAAGCTGCAAGTGAAGCTCCATGGGTGTGGCAGGCAGGAGTACGAGTATCAATCATCCCAGAGCGAGCGAGCAGATCTTGAATGTAGTGATGCTGAGAGAGATAGTATCTATCACCACCAGAATGAACCTCAATCCCTAGAAAATAGCTCAATAGTCCCAAATCGGACATCATAAATTGTTCACTCAATTTCTTCTTGACAAAAGCCACGTAGTCCATGTCATCTCCTGTGATCAATATATCATCTACATACAGCAGAAGGAAAGTACGACCGCGCTGACAAGTGTGAATAAACAAGGCATGGTCATGCTCACTCTGAGTAAAACCAGCGGTTCGAATCACAGAAATGAAACGCTCGAACCAAGCATGAGAAGCCTGCTTGAGACCATATAGAGTATGCCTAAGGCGACAAACATAGCCTGTAGGTGCCTCAACACTGGAGGGTGGCTGCATATAGATCTCCTCATGTAGATCACTATGAAGAAAAGCATTCTTAATATCCATCTCAAATTGAAGGAAGTAATTGAACCAAATTGAAAGTAAAATGCATGATTTTAGCAAATTATTTGGGTCATTTGGTCAAAACCAAACAAAACACAAATTTTTGCAATTGCACAGTCAAAACCAAACAAAACACAAATTCTTTCAAATAAAACGGCAATGTACAAATTACCAAGTGGTTGCAGTTAAAACATATAAGTAATTGTAAAGTGAGCGTACCAGACTTCTGTTGGTATGGAACTGTCTGTAATGGTGAAATAAATGCCTTGGAATTTTCTTTGATATGGTACCAATCTTCTAATGTAGCTCCAGAGCTACTGGGAGATCCCAATGGAACAACCACAGCTGCTACATTGTCTGTTGTTCCTTTCTGCAAAGCAAGATGAACTACATAATCCGCCAAATTCTGTTGTGTGATAGCAAAGGATTCTAATTCCTGGTTAACACCAAGTTTCATACGCAACATCAGGTCGCAAACATCTTGCATAGTCATCTTCTCAAAGACCCCATCAGACGAGGCAATAAGAAAACTATCATTTGCTGACAGAAACTGCCACCCTGTCAGTTCAGGTGTCGATATTACACCATACCTACAAGAACAATGAGCTGGATCAATTCAACCTGTTCACGCAACTAATATATTAATGAACAGAGAAATAGTTTCGTGCAACACAATATCACAAGCCAAAAGTTACAAACATAAATTCTTAAGAGTAGTTTAAAGCTTCCATGATAGCAATAGAATGGGACTATGGACTAGTAGCAACATATTTTTTAACTCTGTGCCACAATACTCTAACGGTTAATCTGCAAATGCTCCTATCACTGGCTTAATCTTTTAAATTGATTCTCATTTTGGATTGCTTTGGGATCTAGACCATCTCTACTTGTTGTGGACGTGTTTATTGGCAAAACATATCAACGACGCAAGTGTTCACAATCCAAGGAGACTTTGGTAGAAGTTGATTCGGCTGGAGTTGCTGAAACCGAGTCAGAGGGTGCTGCTGAAGTTGAATCCAATTCGGACTCTGTAGCGCATCAGGACAGGGCTATTGTGTTGGTTATGTAACAGGTGTTTCGGAGAGGGGTAAGATTCAGTTAGAAAGTATTTAGTTAGTATCTCCTTAAGAGGTTATCTCCTTAAGAGAATGAGTTAGTTTTTGCATAGAGATCGGATTAGAATCCGAGTGAGTTTGCTTTTCGGAACTGTGTATTGCCTTTCCTGTTTTCTGAAGAACCGAAGACTATAAAGGAGGCTGCATATGTAATTCAGAAGGTATTAAGAAATATAAAGAAAACTCACCTCAAAGAATTAGGCTCCGGTAGAACAAGAGCTTCGCCGGCAGAACAAGAGGTTCAGCCGGGCGAAGGCGATCTTTACCTCAGCCTTGTACCCAGAGATTTAAAAAAAAACGGCCGGAAGGCGATCTTTACCTCAGCCTTGTACCCAGAGATAAAAAAAACGGCCGGTACCGGCGGTAACCGGTTTTACCGGTCGGGTCCGGGAACGGAAAAACCGGCTGGTTTTTCCAGGTTTAGCAAATTCAAATTCTATTTTTCGAATTTCGGTTGATTTTTAAGCAAATTCAAACGAATTCCATCCGGATTTTTTCCCGTAAATCCGGTAACCAGCCGATTACCGTTTCCGGCCAATGACCGGTAAATTGGCCGGTTCCGGGTTTTTTAACCCTGCTTGTACCTCCTTCCTTTGCATTGTTTTCCCTCTCTATCCACAGTTCCACACCATATCACAACTATTATAAAGAAAGCCATCTATACATCTCTCTTGTATCAGTCCCAGTCCCTCTCTCCGCAAGATCTCTTTGATTTCAAGCCACCGCTTCTTGCTGCTTTCCACTCCCCTTCCCAACTTAATGAGATGACGATCACCGCCATGTCTCCTCCCAACCATCTGATGCCTTCCCCCTCACCCTCTCCGCCTCCAATGATCCTGAATGCACCACATCTCCACCACTACCATGCACTAGTCACCGACCTCCTTGTGACAGGCGGGCACACTACTGACTCTAGCAGCAAGATGCAGGTTTCACATCATCACATCTATGGGATGCACGTTTCAGAGACGTCCCCATGGTACCAGATAGCCCGGAGCCAGATGATTGGTGTCCTTGAGTCGGCTGTTTATGTGTCTTGTGATTTAGTTTTCCTTTTCCTCTTAGAAGATTTAGTTTCTAAAGTGGTATCTGTATGTATTGAAATTTGAAAATCTGGTGTGTTGGACAGTTCTTGGTTGGATCAATGATTATTGAGCATTTAGTTATTTGATTCCTGGTTTCTGAACAATGTTGTGAAGTATGGAATGCTGGTCATCTGGCTTTTTGACAACTCCTCTCACCGAGCTATCCATATTCATCCCAGTGAGGGTGATGCCATCTTGAGGCTGCACAGATCTGTACGGGATGGGGGAGCTCGTCATGCACGCCTCCTGCCGTGCTGTACATGTTCAGCGTTCTTTTATTTGGCTTTGCTTTGATTTCTTCAAATAATCTTGTTACAAGTAAAAGTGGTAACTATAAGAATTGGATCTACAGGCCCTGTTGCAAGGTATCGACTTCTTCATGAATGGTGTCATGTTTGTTAGAAGGAAAAAATAATGTAATTATTAGCTACCAAGTCACAACATCGTGCAGATCTATGACTAATGTTTACTAAAAATCAATAGGACTATATGTAGACTTTCCAAGATGCAAACCGTAATGCATTAAAAACCTTGGGAAACTGGTAAGTGAAATTCATAGATGGAGAAAAATTCAATAGATTCTGTACTAACCGTTTGTAAGGCACATCACCAATAGCTCTTGATAGTGCTAGCTCACCATTAACACGATATACACCAGCCCACTCAAGAACATAACCACCAGCCGCTTCCACACGGCTTCTCTCATCTTCTCTATCCGGATGATGGTCCTTGGTCAACTCCTTTACATTATACAATGGTCCATCATAATTTGCCAAAGCAAAGTCCTCATGATCGCTGGAGTTTCTCTTTCTTCTCCGTTTCCCTGATATAATGCAAGCTTTCTGATTATTGTTTCTCCACAGTGCGAGAGATACAAAATTATTAGCTACCAAGTCACAACATCGTGCAGATCTATGACTAATGTTTACTAAAAATCAATAGGACTATATGTAGACTTTCCAAGATGCAAACCGTAATGCATTAAAAACCTTGGGAAACTGGTAAGTGAAATTCATAGATGGAGAAAAATTCAATAGATTCTGTACTAACCGTTTGTAAGGCACATCACCAATAGCTCTTGATAGTGCTAGCTCACCATTAACACGATATACACCAGCCCACTCAAGAACATAACCACCAGCCGCTTCCACACGGCTTCTCTCATCTTCTCTATCCGGATGATGGTCCTTGGTCAACTCCTTTACATTATACAATGGTCCATCATAATTTGCCAAAGCAAAGTCCTCATGATCGCTGGAGTTTCTCTTTCTTCTCCGTTTCCCTGATATAATGCAAGCTTTCTGATTATTGTTTCTCCACAGTGCGAGAGATACAAGAAAATCAGGATATAGACACATCTAAAAGCAGAAGGCTTTATTTGTGTAAAGTGCTAAAACATATCATTTGGGGAGCATTCCCTGTTCAACTAGATATGAAAAACTTTGAGCATAGTTCTTTCAGGATATCCAATCGATACATGAACCAGTATTGGTCTTGGTGACTGCAACCTACCCAACTTATTATTCAGTGACCTAGAAGAAATGGTTCCACCACCACGATGTATCTTAGTCAACAATAAAACTAGTTATTGAATAAGCGCAGTTAGGCAAAGTCTTAGGGATGAAGTGCATCCAGGCAGTCACATAAAATGATGTCACCTTAATGCTTCCTAGCACAAAAGGATGCACTAATGCAGAGAAGCTTGAATCGACACAAGGTCACGCTGACAAGTACAAAAGGATACTGATGTGTCATGATACGGACAATGCAATGTAGTGGTTTTCAAAAATTATCTATACAGTGACACGGCCATACATAGTTAAAAGGTAAAGATATATGCTTTCAACATTTCTTGTCATATATGTACTTTTGCTATAATATGGTGATGTGTAATGTTTGGTTTTACACCAAAGCTATTGTGCGCCTATTCTCTTCCATGTTACCGCTTGAGTGCTGCGGCATCATCTGCAAGGTTGTCAAATCCCATACTGAGGCTATGTGGATCACCCAACAGTGCTAATCAGATCTCATGCAATTTATTATAAACATCGGTATACTAGAAACATGGATCCAAGGAGGATAGAACAACCTTAGTAAGTATGAGTAGATATTCTCAGCACCGCACTAGTGCTTAAACATCTAGTTTAACAAAAGTAACATCCAATTGCACTAATTCATTAAAATAATAAAAGAAAGAAAACTAACTCTTTTGACGGTACGGGACATGACTTTCTGAACACAAAAAAGCCTTCGAATCTCCCACATTAGCAGCTATGATTTGGCCATTGGCTATCAAGATCACAGCCGCTGTTGAACCGGACTCCAAATTTTTCTGTAGAGCTTCCTGCATTATACACACCAAAAAGTCCTTTTCAATTATTACGAACGTGTGCGACACAATTTAATTTTGCAGATGAAAATAAGACCTTCCTTGGAGAATGTTAAATCAATATCATGAACTGCCCTCAATAATGATTCCTTCAGAATTTCCATGTGAAATGATTGATCTAGAATAACGGGTGATGTCCAACATGACCTGCATTTTTTCAGTACTGTGAGAAACTTTGAATTTGATTGCCCTCAAAACATGGTTTGCATCCTTCGAAATGTCATGTGAATATTTAATAGCATTTTGAGATAAAGGAAACATCAAAATCAACTCTGCATCAGAAGTCACCATTAGACCTAGTGATATAATGAATCCTTCACAATTAGACTGCATCAGCATGTTGCTATACTGTCTTCTTAATCCTTCACAATCAGATTGCATCAGCATTCAAAGGATTATCCAACATCAACATTAGATCACATCAGCATCCATACTTGCAGGAGCAGGGTAATGTTATGCAGACATGAAAGTCCAAGGGTGGCAATTCTAGGCATGTACTAGCAATACTGGAGGTATTACACAGGTCAACGAACATGGCAAAAGCAAAAATATATTTAGATTTTATCATCCTAAGCATGTATAGGCAATACTGGAGGTACAATATAGATGTATGATGTATCAATACTATTTCGAGAGTAAGTACATACTATTTCACATGGAGGGCTCAGAAACAAAAGAAATACATGTCATATCCACAGTATCATGCTTGCTATCCAACATAAATAAAGCATAGATACAAAAAAGACATACCCCACTCCGTGATTGGACTGCTCCTCCTTGTACAGGTTAAGAACATTGTTAAGAATAGTAACTTCCTTATATGTCAGCTTTCCAGTAGATTTTCTGAACATGATGGAGTATATACCATCAAGAAGAAAATAAACATGGAGCAAAAAGTACTCCAGCAAAAGCTCAGACGCCATCTCACTAGCCTCAGCTCCATTATGACCATCAAATACTGCCACCACTCCAACATCCACCTCTTTAATCCTCATTCGCTCTGTATTTTTTAGTAAGTTAACTAGGATCAAATTAAAAACGAACATAGTTGCATGTTAAAGAATCAAGCATACAATCAGACTAACCAAAGCGCATTTGGAAAGAAAAAAAATGTTTCTTGATTGACCACATAATAGCAGCCTGTGATCCCTAGGCATGATGAGACACTCATCAACATTGAGCAACTAGCAGTCTAGCAGTATATAACCTTCATGGCAGGCAAAAGATGTTCCATCGATTTCTTCTGTTAGACCAAACTAACTCTCCTTTCTACGACAAACCTCCAGCACGTTCACAGTCCTTCCAATCTGACACCCAGCTTCCCACTCAGAATCTAGGATTTATCAACTAAGTGACTAACCATTCTCTGGAAACAGATGCCAATAAGCATCGCACAAGTACAAAGCATACTGTGCTAGTATAACCTAAAGTAGAAGGCTGTTCTGAGTCTTGATTTCTAGCTAAGAGTTCACGGCGCATAACTGCACTAATAACACTAGGCTCCCAGTACAACCCTCGAGGTTCTGGTTCAATTGCATAAAATTTCTCAAAACCCCCTCGCTGATTTTTACACTCAGCCTTGCATTTCATATTGTAAAGAAATAACGAATGTAAAATTAAGATTTTTAAGTTCGTATGTACCTATGAAGGGGATGCGGATGCCGAACGCGCAGACGGCGCGGTCCTCCTGGGAGCGCCGGCGGCCGCGGTCGTCCGCCACGTGGCACCCCCTCGGCAGCGGGGGCGGCGTCTGAGAGGAAGAGCGCCCGTCCCCATCCCCCTCGCCGCCGGGGAGGAGGGTCCAGCGGGGGCAGTGCGCGGACTGGAACACCGCGGGCGCGCCGCCCTCCCGGTACACGGCGAGGCACGTCGCCGACTCTCCCGCGCAGTGCCGCGTCTCAAGGATCGCGACGATAGCGACGACGAGGAGGAGGCTGCGGCGGTGGCCGGAGATGGCTAAGGGCATCGGCGAGTCGCCGGAGGAGGAGGAAAAATAAATGCTGGGCTTGCGGGTTGCGATCTCGTGGTGGGCCCTAGCCTCCAGCTGCTAAGAAACGAGGCGTTTGGGCCCGACCGTTTTGCAGGCGAATATGGGCCGGCCTAAATTGGCATTTCTTTGCTCAAGAGCGATGCAAAAGCCCAAAAAATTAGGCCTATTAGGCTTTCTCGTGCCAAACTAGGAAGACTAAGAGTGGTGGATCTTAGGCGAGGAGTCTGGCTCCCACACTTTTATTTTATTTTATTCAAGAGGCAGGAAGAGTTGTCTAAAGCACTTACCTTGAGGTCTAAGAATGACTTTATTTTAATTTTGGATTCCATTGTTTATTTGAATAAGTGTGTTTGAGGTAGGCTAGCCCTTGGCTAGTTCATTGAAGTAGGCCGAAAATTCGTCACAAAAGCCTAGCTTGAAGATTATTAGTAGAGAATATCGACAAATCATATAACTATCTAATTTGCAAAATATATGCATATCAAAATGGCAATTATATCCTAGGATTTATCCGCATAGCGGCATAAGTTTGTCATTGCATATCTATTACTCCCTTCGGTTTAAAAAAAAAACATGTCATTTTGGAAGATGTGCAGTCAAACTTTTGCTATCAGTATCTTTTTAAATATTTAGATTGGATACATAAAAATCATATGTATAGATTCGTCTTAAAAAGTACTTTCATAATATTATAATTTTATTATGTTTTACAAATATATTATAATAGCAATTAATAGTCAAAGTTACGTAGCAATGTCAATGTCCAAAACGGACGTGTTTTTTTTTGGACGGGAGGGGTTATGTGCTAATCGTCATATGCTACTTGATCCCTTGAAATGGGTCAAGAAGTGTCATTAAAACTTCGAAAAGACGATTCTTGGTAAATGTTGCCCAATAAACTCTATGACATTGTTTTATCCTGCTTGATCGACTAGTGGGACGATCGAGACGAAGCTATCATAAAAATTTCGGGAGCAAGATTCCTGACAAAGGTTGCCCAACAATTCTACAACAGTCTTGTCCACGAATGGATGGCACATCGTGGTAATTGACCTTCAGTGTTTGAGAAGCGGATCAAACCAAGAGCTTATCATCACATATTAAGCTCTTACCTCTCCGTCTCATGCTCATCTGATAGGTACTGCCTGTAAAAAGATTCAACTAATTCAGATCCCTTTTCTCACATGTGGCTCTCAGGGGAAGCTTGCTACTGAAAATCCATCAGAAAAGTTGGGGACGGCCGCTACCCATGACGTGATTTCCCTTGACGTTTTTTTTTTTTTTTTTTGACATTTGGCGATGGGCACAGGGGGCCAAAAAGGCCAAACTTTGTCGGTTCTGCGTGGATGGTTATACCTATGATTTATCAAATCCACCTTTGGAAATCATGGAGATCATATGCATGTCTTGTTGATAGGCACTGAAATCATGTTCATTGAAATTGTCAAGAAAACCAAGGAAAAGGACATGCGTGATGCTATCAACGGAGTGTGAGTTTAACATAAAATTGTGCATGGCTTGGCGGTCGTTTGGATCTCAAATATTTAGGTTTGGCTCAAACGCATTTTTATGTTAGTTTTAGCAATACAGATTTTAAATTGTTATTCGGTTAGGACAGCATTCAGTGAAAATCTTGTTTGGCCAAAAACAGTTCAGCTATTTTTTTTAGTTTTGTGAGAAACTTGTGGGAGTTGTTTTAGAAAATTACCATTCCATTTGTCAGCGGAGATCCATCCGGACCGTCCATTTTTGTCGAGCGGCCTGCAGGCAGTTACTCCAGGACGTACAGCAGCAGATTGGAATCCGAGGTTAGCGTGGTACTGAAACTTTCAGGTGTTCAGATGCTTCTTTTTACCCCAGTCGTCTGATTCGTCTGAGAGACGGCACCGGCATGGATCAGGAGAAGTAGATAATCACCCATGACGCGTCAGGAGAAGTAGATAGTCATCATTGATGCTCGAGTCAAATCACAACGGCTAAACGTCGCATACATCAGCTAATACTGCTGCTCACATTTATGGAAAAGAACGAATGCCATAAATTTTCAGATTCATCATTCATGGACCATTTAGTTTCAGAAAGTGATGCTGCGCTCCTTAGTCTTCGGTCTTTATAGTCACTCCAATCATGGCAGCACTGACTGGATGCAAATTCGGACTGACGATGACTGCAAAACAAAGAACACTTTCTAATCCACATGGCATTGTTCTGATTATTCAGTTTACAATCACTAGCCAACAGGCACATGTGCAATCAATGTAGTATTAGCAAGCTGCACGGTTTGACAGTTTTGCGACACAACATTCTCCATTCTTTTTTCCATTTCATTTACACATGAGATAGTCAAAACTTTGTTGGCACATGGAGGATACAATTAGGAGGCTTAATCACAAGTGACAATAATTTACTAAAAAAGGACACTATGATGAACAGCATATTTAATTAAGGACACAAGGAATGGGTTGGCTTGGGGAGGGACCTAAATGACTTCTATCCTTACAATGACCTGCTGTGTATGGTATAAAACATACACTGGTATTGTTGGCTATGAGAGCTCCTGTATGTACAACAATGGGCTCAGGGTTCTTGGCTGTTCACCCGGTGTTGAAGCTCGAGCATCTCCTGGTGGTTGGGGTCCACGGAGAGGGCTGCACGGCAGTCCTGGAGGGCGCTCGAGATGTCACCGACGTGCTCATGGAAGGCGGCGCGCAGGTGGAGCAGGTTGAGGTCTGCCTTGAAGGCAATCGCCTTCGTCAGCTCCATGATGGCCTCTTTCTCCTTGTGGTTGTCCATCAGCACTGAAGACCCGGAGTCCACATCAGCATAAGAGGCATCAGAACATTAAACAGATGAGCTAATTCAGGAACTGAATGAAATATATGGTTGTTACACCTATTGATCCAGCTGGGCGTAGAATATGGCAGACAACATTGACTTCTTACCAGTTCATGTTAGGAACTGGGATAGTTGGTTAGTTAAAATAGCACAAACCTCTGGGAGTTGGGCACAGATGAGCTACATCCATTAACAAATTAAACTACTGTGGCCAGAATTTTATATCCCGAGTTTCAATCTTCTTTGAAACTGGTGGTTTGTAATCATGTCATTGTCACATCTTCTCTGACATAGCAAAAACTTGGTATGCTAGGCAGGAAGCAGCGCTTACCAGCAGCACGGTATCTGTAGGGGTAGACTCGCAGAGGGTCGAGTTTGGTGACCATCTGCAGGTCTGCTTTCGTTAGCTCCCGATCGCAGTACTCTGACCTCTTCTCGTATGCTGATGAATTGCTCCTGGCCTTCTCTATTAGCTTGGTCATTTCCTCGTATGCTCCGGTTCTGTTGTCCCTAAGTAAATGGACCCTTGCAAGGCCTTGATGAGCTCTGGTGTGACCAATCTTTAGGGCATTGATGTAACATTCAGCTGCCAGGTCTAGCTTCCCGCAATCCACATAAACACTCCCAAGGTTGTTCAGAGCCTATAAGATGTTAAACAATTATATATATAGGATTCACTCTTTCTCAACATCTCGAACTACAATGCTACAGATACATCTATATATGAACTTGGATCAAGCTGTGCTATAGAAATAATTTTAAAGCTATCAGCTTAAGTTGATGCACAAAGGGCGGTCACACAGTTCATGTAGCTAAGGTGACTATAAAAATGATAAATTACTTTTGAGTAGCTGAAAAGGGCAATCCACTCATCCATATAGTAAAAATGGCAATTCTCAGTACCATGGATGGCATCGGATGTTCTAACTGAGACAACAGGCTAGCCACTTGATAGGAAATCAAATCACCCTTGGAGTGCCCTCAAGAGCCCATTGATCAGTTGCCATGTTAGTATTAGGAATATTCTTGTGTATATCCGGCAATCCATATTTAGCTCCTCTAATTGAGGCTCTGATACCATGTAAGAAAGAAGAGATATGGGGCAAGAACCACACAGCCTAATGAGGCAGGCCGGGGTGGCATTATATAAATATAACCTTTTACAGGAACCTCAATTAGAGGAGCTAAATATGGTAGAGCCTCAATTAGAGGAGCTAAATATGGATTGCCGGATATACACAAGAATATTCCTTAGAGGAGCTAAATATGGATTGCCGGATATACACAAGAATATTAGGAATATTCTTGTGTATATCCGGCAATCCATATTTAGCTCCTCTAATTGAGGCTCTACCATATTTAGCTCCTCTAATTGAGGTCCTGTAAATGGTTATATTTATATAATGTCACCCCAGCCTGCCTCATTAGGCTGCGTGGTTCTTGCCCCATATCTCTTCTTTCCTACAGTTAGGAGCACCAGTACAACCATTTTTAATAGTGAGAGCACCAGTGTTCTAAAAATAGGTCTACTAGGCCGTATACAAGCTCGTATACATGGAACGGGTGCCCCTACCTATTACCACATAATGCCCGGTTAGGCCAAATAATCGGGCCGATTAGGCCGTATAATCGCTGTTAGGTGGGTGACCAAACAAATACAGCGTACCGCTTTTTAGAACCTTGGAGAGCGCCATTCCCATTACTAAATGCAAACAATGAATAGGACATCTTAACTTCCTAATATAAGTATAGCAACACCTTATCTAAACCATAAAGAGCTACCTAGACATTTGGCAAATGAACAAATGCATATGCATAGTACGAAATCAACAGGGAGCAAGGATCAGAATACCGTTTCCGGAGGGAATCCCGCTGGGCGGCCAGTAATGGTTATCGGCCGGTAACCGGAATTCCCAGGAAAAAAAACTCGGTCAAAATTCGACCAAATAAATTTGAATTTGAGATGTTTCCGCCAGAATTTTGAATTTGAAGTTTTCCGGCTGGTATTTAGAATCCCGGTTCCCACCGATAAATACGGTTACCACCCGTAACCGGCGGGAACCGGCCAGATTTTTTATCAAAGACAACTCAACAAACAAGGTTATAAGGCAACAAAGTTCCACTTCATAATTTGCCAAGAGCCCAAGATGAAACCCTTGTTGAGTACTTCAGAAAATTTTACAACTATATTCCTATTTTTGGTATAGGACCTCTTGGATCTCTACATTTGCACCATGTCACGACAGAAACAGGACAGCATCTCCTTATCATACATGATCTGTTTAGCTAAGTAGAGTTAAGAAAAAGATGTGGAAGAAAAAAGAACCCTTACCTGACCCTTCCTAAGTCTATCTGAGGGACACCGTAATGCATCTTCAAGAAGCGATACAACTGTTGCTGAGGTTGAAGGGTCAAGACTCGAATCAGCCAAAGCATAAGCTTTTAGAAAGAATGCCTCAAATGATCTTTGTATTGCAATGGATGCTTCCGCTTTTTGCAACCCTTCCTCGCAGTGGCCAGTATCATACAGTATCCATCCTTCGTAAACAAGTCGTTCATGTTGGCTTGCAGCATGCTCACGAGCAAGCTGCAAGCTGCACATTGCAGCCTCAGGACAATTTAATCTGGAAAAAACAAAATGAAATTGTATTAATCATTTCATCCTAATATCCCAGATATTACAGCCAAAGAATTAGGTCGTGATGTAAGCTAGCACAGGAGGCATGTGCAACTATGTTAGCCATCTGCTGATTTGGCATTCCAGGTACGTCCACACGCTAGTAGGTTCAAGACAAGCCAGGCATGCAAACCATGAGCTGTAGCATCTACAGTGCCAACTATTATTCTGTGCAATAACATAAACTAATTAAGTTACCTGAGAAGGAGCAAAGATTGCCTGAAGTACAGAACTCCTTTACTGGCATCTGACTCCAGCATTTGATATATGACCGAGAGGGATCCTATATCATCCACAGATGACCACCGATCGTAAAGCTGCATCCAGCAGTCAGCAGTCGTCCACTGCTCTACATTCTCCATCACAAGCATACGCAGCTGCTTCGCAGCCACCCGACCACCAATCATACGATAATCTGGAGCAAGTGTGAGGATTGCCTGGACATCACATAAGGCGGCTCTATAATCCTCGAGAGCAAGGTAGCAACAGAACCTTAGTTCTAAGCATTCCAGAACCAGCTTGAATCCCAGGATCCGGTTGATCTCCATCAGGGCAGCTTCAACACTTTGCCTTTTCATCAAAGATGCAGCTCGAAACATATAGGGATATGTAAGGGTAGGATCCAACTCAGTAGCCTTATTGAGATTTTCCAACTTGTTTTCACCATCCAAATATAGTGCTCTCTCTTGATACATCCACCCAAGAGGCCAACGAGATGACATGACGGAGTCAAGCAACTTGAGAGAAAAATGTTTATTACCCCTCAGGGAGGCCAATCTAGCCAAACCCACTACCGAGTAGAGATGGCCAGCGGTAAAGGCGGCATTGAACAGCCGCTCAGCTTCAGCGTAGTCTTTCCTTAGTAGCCTTGTGCATGCGAGCTGATGCAAGGCCAACAGATTCTGTCTAGAATCTGATGCTGACTCCACCAGCTTTTCCAAGAAGCTTACAGTGACATCCGATGTTGCACTTATGCTCATGGAGACTTCACTAAGAAGGCAATATAGGGAGAAAGATGCATTGCCAACCATCGTTGATCTCTGCTGCTTATTTGCACAAGAGAATATCCTAACCACTTGTTCATCATTCAAGCACTCTGGAAGTTCATTCAAGAGCACCTGTAAGCATGAAGCGGCAAGGATGGAACAGCCCAGCTCAAGAGCACACTCCATGAAGTCTATAGCATCATGCTTCGACAACACAAAAGAAGCAAGCTTTCGCTCGCAAGCATCCTTGAGGCCCTTGCAGCAGAATTTATTAGCAAAATCAAGCATTTCCAAAATAACTTCTGCTGACAAATATGGTAGTCTTCCTGACAGGCTGAATTTACTGATTGCCCGCATACCAATAGGGGAGATACCGTTTCGAGACATGTCAATGACTTCAAGATGTGATTCCCTAAAACCACCATTAAGCATTGCATACAGTGGAGTTGACAAAGCCGCAAGCTTTCGCCGATCACATGCAATCATGTCATCTCTTATCCGGAAATGAACCACCGGAGATCCCCAAAATTCATCAGACTCGCCATCGTAGCTTATCACATGTGACTCGGTAGAGATCTGCGAGACGAAATCCAGTAGCTTGAACTCCTGAGAGCACTTGCCGCACGAGCTAAGAAGGTCCGATATCGCCTCCTCTCCTTTCTTCTCGTACTTCAGCCACGACCCAAATATCAGCTTAGCATGTATCGTGCTCGCCTTCTCCCACGCAGACTGGAGGCTCCTCCGCGACAGCTTGGCCTCCCCAAGCCCACGGAAAACCTGAAATTGGAGCAAGTACAGACATGACTTCTCATCGGGCGGGCAAGACTCCAGCTCCTCGTGTATCTGAGCCAATATATTAACGTAGTCAGCTGGCTTGAAGTACGGAAGAACCGCCGGCTCCGGCATTTTCATCAGAGATTCTCTGCATCACAAACACCAGGAAAAAAAGGATGCACACCTCAATCAGCCAGCCCTTCACACCAAAACCAACAAGCAGTACCACAAAAACTGAACTTTGCTGTTATCTACACAAAGACATCTAACTAAGCAACACAATTCAGCAACAACTAGAGCATCATGTGCCATCAAGCAAGAAATTAGAGATGGCGAGCCAACAATGCTTACATGGAGGAGCTGGAGTGGCCGGCAAACTTGGAGAGCTTTCCTTTCTCCAGGGGCAGCCATGAGTGTGGGGCGGAGTGGAGCTTGGTCTCCTTGCAGGCGGTCAACTCGGAGAAGAAGAGCTTCCTCATGGCACATACCACACCAAATCAGAACCCTTCCCTATTCTCTCTCTTCCCTCCAAACCACTCAAATCCCTCCCATCCAGGCGCCCAGATCCCTCCCAAGAAACACCACGAATCCTCCAAGAAACCAACTCCTCACACCAAAAGCAGCGGAGAAAGCGGCGCCGGCGGCGATATTCGGAACCCAAGAACCTGTTGGCGCCGGGGGCAGCACGAAATTCTGCAGGAAGACGCAGGAAAGGAAGCGCCTTTCCAACGCCAATCGAATGGAAAGAGTTCCTCCAGGAGCGGAAATCCAACCCAACCACCGGGTAGGCACCAATCTGCAGAGATAGAGAGGGTTAGTAGAGAGAGAGAGACCCCAAGGCGCCGCCTTTAATGGCACGAGCCAACCGGGCGCCTTACAAGAGGCCAAGAACTAACCACTCCCGAACTTTTCTCCCACCCCCAACCACACCTCCAAATCAAATCCAATCCAACCCCCCACTCGAGCTGAGCCGAGCCACTCCACCACCACGAACCGAGAACAGAATTCCCACTGAATCCCAAGATTCAAGGAGGCAGCTCTGCTCCTTTGGAATGGACTTCTTGGGAATCCTAAGCTAACCCAACCCGACCCTTTGCGAACGAAAGAAGGAAAGAGGGTGTTCTTTCTTTGAGCCCTTTATCCCCTCTTTTCCCGAGCGCCGGGGGCCCGAGGCTGCGGTGTAGAGAGAGAGAGAGACAGTACACTGCCACAATCGCAAACGAGAGGGAGAGAGAGGAAATTGCAATTGCAAGACAACTAATCGCGATTAAATACTTCGATCCATCTGGTGCCGGTAGGGTCCAAGTGCGCTTGCGGGCGAGAGAGCGCGTGTGGTCCAATGTTATGGGGCCAATGGCGTTTGCGACGGACGAAACGGATGGTGTGCTGCTCGGTGTCACCTAGGCGAAGACGACGAGGCACGGGCGAGGTGCGGCGGCTTCTTGATACGTGCGGGCGCGCGTGCGATGGCAATGGCGCACGCGGTTTTGATCTGTGCTGCTAGGGTTGGGGTCGGCTGGGCGGGATGGTCATTTATGGTCAACGAACAAATCGGTTGCGGTAATTAATAGTGGCACGATAATTGATTAGCAGGGGTAATTCAGAGAAGAAGAAAACGAAAATACTCCAAACGGTCTAACTTACGTGTCGCGTTGATTCTGCGCACGCATGATTCGTACTTGCATCGGCAAATAATGGACCAGGATAAAGGATTGATTCTCTGCGTGTTACTCATAAACTATGTGATTTCTTATATATTATTTATTGTGAAGCTGATATATAAGTTTCAGATCTATATATTAGTAAAACATCGATAATATATAAGGAACAAACGGAATTATTTAGTGGTATCTAAGAAATTGTCCCTTTGATAAAAAGTTGGCCTTGTTAACTTTATTTCCATCGTTTCTATGGGTTGGGTGGAGCCGGCTACGGTCCAAGTATTGGACTGTACTAGCTATTTTTGAGTTAAACTAGAATATTTGGTTATTTTTCAACAAATTTTGTGGACTTTAACACTGGTAAGATTTTCAGCCTTCGAACTGTGACTCACCCAGCTCGAGACCTGAATGCAGCATTGCTCCATGAGAATTAGATTGGGCGTTTCCTCTTCTGTTTCCCCGGCATTTCTTTTCTCAATCCATGCCCTGGGCAAAATCCAAGAATCTAGTAATGCAACTGATTGAGTATTGCCGGGCCAATTAATTATCTGTGCCTTGCTTCCCTGGTCTAAACCTCTCTAGGGTATATTTATTTCTTGGTGTTTGATTACATCATGCATGTGCACAAATTTTCTTTTCCCAAGCGATAAACTACTGTCGCGCTTACGTTGCATGGATGAGAACATGCAACAACTCATACTTACCATTTTATCCGATTTATTTATAGGATGCTATGTCCATGCATTTTTTAAACATTAAAACCGTGTTTGATTTTTTCCATGGTGCTGAACTACCAATAGAAATCTTCTAAAGAAAAACTAGTACGAATAGGAATCAAGCAAGTATTTACCCATTTAAAATTTGCATGAATTTAAAAACGTTTGGTGGTATTTCAAGAATTTTTAGAAGCTTTGCTGTGCAATTTAAAAGTTAAAACAATTTTCTTGTCTCAAATTTGGATTTCCAAAAATATAAAAGTTTAATTGTGCGCAAAACCACCGCTGCATTTGAATTTATATTCAAATCAAATCCTGAAACTAATTTTCCACATCCTTCTTTCCCTTTCTCTCCCCCTCGGGCCGTTTTCCAACCATCAGCCTCACACGTTCCCTCTTTCCCTCCTTCCCCCTCGCGGCCCAGCGCAGAGCCGAGGCCCAATCGCGATGTCGCCCTCTCCTCCTTCCCTTTCCTTTCGCGGCCCACAAGCGCAACCAACCCAACCCCTCACTCTCTCTCGTGCGCCCGCTCACTGACGAGTGGGCCTTGGCCCCACCTGTCAGGCCGCACGGGAGAACCAATGTGAGTCTTCCTCGTGCCACCTCGCTCGTTGTGCCGCACACACGCATGCGCGCCGCAAGAGCCAGACGTTGCGTCAGCTACACCTCGAGCTCTGTAGAAGTGCCTCGAGCCTCTCACCCTCTCTCACACCATCGCGACCTCATCCCATCCATGCGCTAGAGCCTCTGTATGTCGTTCTGTTAGGGTGCCCACGCCATGTTGTGCTCGCCCTCAACCGTTCCTACTCCTCCCTCTATAAAAGCCGCAATCGAGCGCATCACCTTCCTCGTTGCGCCTTCCTCTACATTTTCCCCCGCTTCGACCCTCCTCACCGTCTCGGGTGAAGAACAAAGCAAGCCACGCCAGTCACCTTCCTCAACTCCAACCGATGGCCTCACCGTCGAAGTCCCACCGTTTGGGTGAGACTTCGCCTCTGTTCTCTTGCGCATCATGGTCGCCTCGATGTCCTCTCTCTAATGTGTGCATTCTTCATCCTTGTCGTGCACTAGAGCCGCCGGAATGTCTTCGTCCCTGTTGCCGGTCTGGAGCACGTGAACCTCCCCGCAACATGCGATCTCCTTCATCGCTCAGTCTTTAGATGAGTTCATCTGTTCCCTTGTGTTCCAGAGTGTTGCAAACCTGGTAGGCTAGACAATGGTGCCCCTAGATGGCGGTAGCATCGCGGAGCTGTACCACCCCGTTGCGCCACCATAGGTCGTGGTGGAGGGCTCGGTGTGCCGCTTCTTCTTGAGCGCCGAGAGCACCCTTAGTATCGTGGTAACCCATAGATATTAAGTAAACCTCTAGTTTGTAGTTGGTAGCCTCATTAGGTAGTTCTCCTTAAGCACAGTGATGTGTCATCGTCCTTTCCATACCACCGCCGGCTCAGTCCATCTTCTGCCACGCCGCCGCAGCCGTTAAGGTCACCTTGGACTCCCAACCCATTTTGGGGGCCCCGGGTGGCCGTTGGAGCCTTCTTCGCCGGCGCCAAGCTTGACCTGAGCCTGATCATGGCTACTCTGCCCGTTCGTCTATTCTAGAGGGGAGAAGATGACCATAGAGTCATTGATGTGTGGGCCCAAGGTAAGCTAATCATAGTTAGTTAATGTTTAATTAGTAGGTAATGTTAGTATGACATGTAGGCCTAGAGTAATTAGAAAAATCCAATTAAGGCGTACTTTAAAGTCTGAGAGTATGACATGCGGCCCCTACAACTTAAAACTTGCTGTGTAGACCTAGTCCGTAGACCGAAGTTGCTAACGTATAGGGCCCTGGCCTTGTGAACCGTCGGGTGGCCCGAGTCCATGCAGACCCTGGTCCCAACTGTCAGTCTCTCGGGTTTTCTTGAATAAAAATAATTACAAAATATAATAAAACTTGGATGGACCCCACTTGTCAGCCGCATCGGATTTCCTTAAGACAATTAATTGAATAAGAAATTGAGAATCCGACTGGACAAACCTGTTAGGATTTTCCATTTTTCTAAAATTTCCTCTCAAGTCAAACTTTGGAGAGCTCGTTCTCCCTCATTTCAAATCAAAATAACTTGATTTTTGTTTTTAAATTCATATAAATTCAAAACCTTTACAACAATACCAAAATCACAATTTTTGGGGTTCAGTTGAATTTCATGTGAAATTATTTGCGTTCATGTGTATTTTATTCGAAGTCATCGTTTTACGTTTAAATAGATTCCAACGTCGCCTCAAACTTTGCCACTGTTTCAAAACAAGATCAAGACCAAGTGATATCCACTGTTGAGCAAAGCAAGTCCTTACAATTGATCATGTTGAAACTAGGGGTGAAAACGGATCGAATACAGATGGATAATGGATCTGTCATATTTGTTTTCATATTTTGTTTCATAGATACGGATACGAATACGGATACGAATAATATCAAATACGAATATGAAATGAATACGAAATGAAACGAATACGGTCACGGATATTTTTCGAAACAAGAAAACCCCCTTAAATTATATACCATAAATTAACAAAAACATAAAACGTAGTTCATCATATACATAAATTTTAGTTCATCACAAACATAAAACTTAGTCATAACTCATAAGTCATCACATATTCACACTTAGTTCATCACATACATAAAACTTGGTTTATCACAAACATAAAACTTAGTTCACACTTAGCCCACCACACCTAGCTCATTCATGACATACATAGTTCAATAATACCAAGAATCCAAGATACCATATCTTAACAAGACCGAACTCATCTTAAAGAAAATCTTGCTTGGATTCAATCGAGAGATTATTGGTTTACAGTCACTCCACTATGGATAACAAAAGCTCAACACTTGAGTACTCGATCAATACATCTCCCTCAAATTCTAGACTCCTCTATTCCTTTTTTTTTTCCTCCCAAATCATAAATTAGGGTTTCTACTTGGCAAGGTTTGAGAGGCACAAATTCCGCACCTCTCCCTTTTACAGTGGAGACTAGGTCAAGAGAAAAAAAACTTATCGGGCACCTGTTAAGCCCACATACAAACGGGTCTACACTCAAGCATACTTCTCATGAGACTAGCTCGATATATACAGAGGGTCTAAATGCAAATCCGGCCTGACATAACCCCATATTATGAACTTTGTACCGTACTTTAATACTAAGTGAAGTTATTCTGTCATCTGACTAGCATTCATCTTAACTCTTACCCTTCTCTTTGGATGTCATGTTAACTTTTACTAATACTCTTTAGTGCATCCTTCTCACTTTTTTTTTAAGTCAAACTTGGTCCTACCAACAGTGCCACACAAGGTCAAAAGTAAAGGGCATGAACTCTGAAGAATAGTCACATCAGCAGCTGGGTACTACGTCACTCTATGTCAACTTTTAGGGTTTGTTTAAAAAGCTCATTCCCGATCAGGGTCCATATAGATAAGCTAAAATTTTGAATTAAAATCTTGGCCTATCCATATGGATAAGCAGGATTTTAGCAAAGCCAAACAAGGCCTTAGTACACTTCTTGGTGGGGAAAAAAACAAAACGGGAAATTGCATTTCCAACACAATAATATGTCCTGCAGCAAAGTACAATAACGATTTTCTTCTAAATTCAATACTAGTCCATGCATATGTGTTGCAAAGGAATGAAACTCCTTTTTCCTCAAATTTATTTTCCTTTCCTCATCGTTTCCTGCAGCAATATCAATGCTTTATATTGTTTGCCTACTCCAATCTCGAGTTTGTGCCTAAATAGCTACGTTTTTTTTTAACAAAATAGCAAAACTAGTCATCTGCGAACGAAATGATAAAAACATCATCTCTATCGTGCGATCACTGCGGCAGACCACGTGCCGCTAACTCAGCTTGCGAAAAGACACATGGCGAGCTCTTAGCCTGCGGCCGCAATAGGCTACCTACCGCTAATCCAGTTCGCGGTAGGTTGGCAGGCAAATGCGGTTGAAATGTGCAGCCACATGTCGCGGACTGGGTGCGCGGCAAGCCGCATGCTGGGAGCTTGCCACGTGTCCTTCCGCAGACTGGGTTAGCGGCATGTGGTCTGTCGCGCCGATTTCGTCCGGTAGGGGTACCATTTTTATCATTTTATTCGTGAGGGGGCTAGTTTGCTATTAAGTTTCAAAAAGAAGTTAAATCAGCCAAAAGCTCTCCGAGCTCTAGCTCATTCTAGTGGCCACTATTTTGCGCGTGTTTGTCTTGCTACTACCACGAACCAAACCAAATATCTGTAACGCTAAAAAAATAGTCATTGTTTGATTTGCTACTAATATTCGATAACACCAAGAAAATTTTAATAAGATCAACAAAATCTAATGTTCCACATAGGCAATGAGCTTAGCCACGTTCCAAACATGGCTCGTTATGGCAAATTTTGGTTCGGCTCGTTGCAAACAACATATGACCATACACCAGTTATTTCATCTTCGTACAAGGCTACAAGCATTCGACATTAGCACTAGTCAGCTGCATCTCTTTTTCGAAGGCAAATAGTCATAGTTCATGATTCACCATTATCTCTAACTACTCTCACCTTCAGTTGCAGTTATCACTATTCACTAGACAATACCCAACAAAAAGGGAAATTTAACCAAAACCACCGTATTTGTTCAATACAGAGAATAAACAGTTCAGTGCATTCGGGGCATCTCTCAACCGTCCGATTGAAATTTAGTTCACTCAACATCAAAAGTGCTAGTCATATATATATTATATACTGTAGCAGACTCGTAGCGTTGTAGCGAGGAAACATCTCTGCAGGGATCGGGATCCAACCTCAAGCCGGCCCAGATTCATGCGCATCGGCTGACTCCCACCGAAAGCGATGCGTGGGCGCGGTACACGTGGATGCGCGCCTAGACGCGTTAGGTAATGGTGGCGCTTAACCAACCAAACCAACGGCTCTATCCCGTGGGTCCACGGAGCCTCGGTAAACCGACCCCACGGACCAGCAGCCAAGCCACAGCCCCCCCTGCATGGTGGATGATGAGATGGGCTTGCGGTTGGTTTTAGTTGATCTCTGGACCTGGTCCACGAGAGGACTGCCGGTCAAATATTGGATCTCTAGTTCTGACTTTTGCTAGTGGAACAGCAACTAATCTGTGAAGATCATGTGATCCTCATTATTTAGCATTGGTTGTATCAGGTGACCAAAGTCGAACCTAAATTATGGTAAGTTGGGATAATGACATCTTAAATTAAGATCAGCCCGTTACATATTTTAGGGTTGTGTTCCCCAACCAAATACTCCCTGTTCAAATGTATTCTGTTCCAACTAGATAGAAAACCAAAGAAATTTGGATGTTTCAAAGTTCTTTCTAGTTAGACACGAGAGGGTGTGATTATATCACTTCATATCCTAACAACATTATGTTGCGATTTTGGAGACTAATCACATCATCTCCAAACATTAATATTATGGTGTTATAGGACCTATTTGGAATACATAAATTTTACAAAAGTTTCGTAGGAAACATTATAGTTCTTACGGGAATCCTCTAAAATTAGTGTGCTCCAAACGGTGCGTAGTTTAGTGGAGTTATTTTATCCTGCAACCTTTTGTAAAGAACCAACAACTTTTAACAGTTTACATAATGTATCCACAGCATCGATGAACATTTTAAAGCAGTTTGGCCTAGTAAACATGTGAATTATTATGTAATTTTTTTCGATTACAAGGAAAACACACGAGCGGGTACTCCCCTTAGCACACATCTATAAAGACGAAAGTCAAGGATAAATCCGTAATTTCATAAAATTTCTGTTGAATTCGCATTTGCGTGTGCGTAAAATTGACTACCAAAATTTGAACTTTAGTGAGTGAAGTCACACACTCACAACTTCACTATCTCACCAAGAGTTGACCCGCATGTGTAATATTATGCATCTATCACGGCCAACTAGCGCATCATGGGAGGCGAAGTAGTTAGATGGACCAATTTAACCACATTAGCAATGACAGGTTGGTGAAATCGGCTTGTGCCACTGTTTGGGTTTATATCAGGCTGGCTAGAATCAACCAAACAGCACGCCGAAAGTGCAAAACAACATAAATATTTGGGTGGAAAACCCCAAACAGCATAATATTTGGGTGGAAAGGTTTTCCACCCAAATATAACCAGGAATACTTCAGAAGGTGCTCGATCACAGGCATAATTAACAAGCCCCCTTAACCTAACATTCATTTGCAAAAGATTAATCCTGCCGTTTGATATTGATTGAAATGCATGTAAAAAAGACAATAATATTGCGATGGTATTGTGGGCATGCACAGACGTCCTCCCTGCTGAACTCCAAAAAGCAGTAAAGCTACTTTTCGTACAGCCTTTTTTAGTTTGAGAACTTTTTTTAGAGTACACGCAACCCGTTTTCTTGCTGGGTAGGCAGATTTTTCTCAAAAGTCGAAGACATGTACACATATATTTATGCACACACGCTTAATTTAGAGTGAAGATCTACAATTCACAGAGCGCGAGTGAGATACATTTTATGTGAAGTCGACGGTTCAGATCAAAGCACGCGAGACTTCGAGATGTCCGGGATGCCTAATGATATTTGTAGAGCTTGCTACCTGCCTTGATCTTAGCCGTCCGATGACCCGCTGAACAGCCGTGATGCGCCTATTTTAATGTGCTTTTTCTTGACATACGTGGTCTGTATCTATTTTCTTCTTCTTGTTTATCCTGGACAAAGCGTTCATATACTTGAACGAGACAGTTTTTGTTTCTGGCTACCTGCTTTTAATTCACTTATCCCCTTCGATGATTACGTACACATCAGCTCACTGCTTGAAGAGCTTTGGAGGTGCACACGATATCTGATTCGATATCGTTTTACATTATCAACATTTACGTACACATAGACACGTACACCGTAGTTTATATATATTCACTTTACATACATGTGGTGATATGTATGATAACACTTGATTATTTTTGTTCTAGATCTGCTCGTACTCACGAGCTAGCAAAAACCGTGCTTAATACCCCCAAAGATTGAACTGAAATGAAGCCAGTACAACAAAACCGCAAAGTTTAATCACCTTTTGTCGATATCTACATCCATATCTTTGTCCCTGTAGGGTGTTCAAGCCGTGTCTTGTTGATGACATTATTCGAATGCTTATCTATGTCGATGAGTAAATCTTATCTGGAGCAAGTTGTGTCGTGAGTCGTTGAGTGCGACAATCGTACCCCAATTTTTTTGGTCGATGCTGATATGAATTTGATATCTTGCGTTGATTGCACCCCGTGTATTAAGCGACGAACTTGCCCCGAAAATAAATGGAACTTCAGAATATTACACCAACACCCAGGTATTATAAATTTCATAATGATCAGAAGAAAGGAAGTGCAGACAATACATTTAAGTTGCATGGGCGTTGCTTACATGTCATAATTTGACATTTTCGTTCATCCAACAAAATAATAGATTGACAGACAAACTCGTGATCAATTTTGAATACTAGGAATAACATCTCCATTTTGTCAAAACTATTTTTTTAAATTAAAAACCCCCATTTGCTTCCTACTTTGATACATTAGAGCCGAGAGAACCTCTGGTCATTGAAACGACTAGATCATGCAGATGGATCATATCGGGAAGTAAAAAAAAATGCTGGCGCAGCTACTTTCTTCCACCAGCACAGCGAAAACTCGCAGGCTTGTAGCTTTAGGGGATTAAAGGCACATTAGCTACAAAACAGTGGTGTTGGATTCGAATCCCTCCTTGCTAGCGGTTGATGGGGGTGTGCATCCGCTCCACGATTCTATTGATAGCATCTCGAGTCATTACAAGGGTGTCATGCTGAAGGATGCTGTAAACATTGAGGCCCTGCATTTAAAGATAATTAAACATCAGCACGATGTTCTTGGATCCAAAAAAACTGCCTGGAAAACTAAGCTGTGGCTATCTTCATTATTCCACATTCAACGGCTGAGATTCTGAGATACTTACAATGGAAGGAAGGACATTCACATAGTGGAGATTTTGAGTAGCCAGCTTTAACTTCTTATCAATGTCACCTCCATCCACCAACAAAACCTTCTTCGTGTCATCCATCTGACTTATATACTGCACAATGTTTTTCGTCTTGTGGCTAGGGACTTCCAAGTCCTCAAAGGCCAAGAGCTATTAAAAGAACGAAAGCAAAGTAAGCTTTCATGCGTACATTTTAACGGTAAAGGATGAATGCATGGTAAAAGTCCAGATTGTTTGTCATATAGGCAAGACATTCTGATGCAGGACAAGAAATACCAAGATTGCTTTGCACACAGGAGAATTTCTAGGAGCTAGTGACACAAGAATCCAGTTATTTTCAGTAAGGCATGCAAACAATACTAGATCGATGTTAAATCTAGCAGCAAGCCATTCAACAGTTTGTAAAGAAGAGGTTCTATTAGTTTAACTTGATCGTAATGCCATTAAGCTGGCCATCTAAATACGCATCCTACAAAAGGTAAGAGGACAACATGCAACACAGTATTGGGTCACAACTGCAACTAGTTCACATACATCTAGATAAATGATTAGCCCATCTTCCTAAGCGCTCAGAAAAGGATCCACCAAAGTAAACAGTCCTGCAGATATCTCAGTGTCACGCCACCAATACTTTGTGGAATAGGAGTAGCACAGTAAGTCTTGCATAGTTTTAGCATACAATAAACAAGTTTCTTCCTGAAACATACTACTGAACCAGAATTCAATACAAGCAATTCATTTGTAGCAGTAATATTTTGAAGGCATAAGGCTTACAATTGAGCCCATCAAAGAAGATACATGATAATTTAGTAAGGCAGCAAATACCTTCCCCTCAGCGGTTCTAGCAGACAAGGCTATCTTAAGTCCCAGACGCCGTACTTTCTTTTGCAACTTGATTGCATGGCTTCGTGGTTTTGGCCCATGCATAGTTGCACCACCACGAAACTGTTTCAGTTTTAGCCTTAGTTTAGTTGAATGAACTCCAATCCAGATGGGAAATCTCTACAGACTATACAATAACTTTTATATGCCTGATGTACAAATAAGATTTAATAACATAACCTGAGGACCACGCAATGTTCCATGCCGTGCTCTTCCAGTTCCTTTTTGCTTGTAAGGCTTTCTTCCTGTGCCACTCACTTCGCTGATAGTTTTAGTGGAGTGTGTCCCCTGTAAAGGACAAAGGTGCAGCACAAAATATTATGAGAAGACATAACCCAAATAGCTAAACTAAAGGAATTAAGGAAGTAACTGATATTTCACCAATATATTATACAGTAGATCCCATAATTTGGAGTTCAAAAGCTGCAGCCAATTAAAAGAAAAAGGAGAGATCTTAGGGTGCACCTGTTGTCTTTTAGCAAGCTGCCACCTTACTACTCTGTGAACAATATCCTTCCTAATTGGAACATCAAAAACATCACCATCCAAAACCATGAAGCCCTTGTCCTCATTATGGAAGTTTGTTACTCTAGCTACTAGGTCTTCATATTGCCCTGTAATATCAAAATTCAGATTACTTACAATTCAGCACAATGTGTGGGTTAAGCTTGAGAGAAACATCATTAAGATGGCAACATGCGAATGATTAAAAGGGACAAACGAATAAGGAAACTAGAAAGGTACCAAGCTCTCGGTCAGGTGTCCAAACGGTCTTGCTAGATAGAAGTTCTTGTGGAATCAGCACTTCATTTGCTGGAGCCAAAAGAGTAGAATACCCATTGAAGCATATATTTGGCAAATCCTGCAAATGAAAAAAGCTAAATCAGAAGGCAGAATTAAAATCACATGCTACGAAATATACCAAGGGGCAAGGGGACATTGTCATACAAAAGATACACAGAAAATCGACTTTTCAAATTTCAACAGTATGCATACATAATTGCTCTTTCCTAATCACTAGTCAGCTAGATCTTTGTATCAACAAGAGAAATTCCATTCTTGGAATCCTGGTAACCCAAACAGCGTGCATATAGTTGGCATTATTCTCCAAGATTGATCTACTTGAGAAACACAAAAAAAATAAATCACTGTGAACTAAAATATCAGAACTCGAATGCTCAAGATTGGAGCACATCATAGATGTAGTATTAGTGCAAATAGCAGCACAAAGTCGAACCCAACTTTGGGAGGTCAGGCAAGCCAACTGTGGTGGTTGAAAGCAATTGGAATAAGGTCCAACTTGATCAACATCTACAACTGATAAAATACAGATGCAGCTGAATATTCCTTAGCCAAGTTAGATTGAGATGTGGAAATGACGATATCCACTGGATACTAGTATATAGTAGGTTTATCCTCCGCCTTTGGAATTCGTTCTATGTAGTGTCACCTAATTGTCTACAACTTAAACCTTTTGTACAGCCAAGCATTGCTCCTACTAGTAATTGCTTAACAAGAACAAAATTCTGTGCAGCCCGAGCATGGAACTTGGAAAGGATCGTTACTGAACATGCCAATTAGACTAGATTTGGATAGAAGTGAACCCTACGGCGGCAGTGCAATCACGAACCACATCATATATTTGCTGATTAACTAAATCACCCAAGCTCAAACTGCAGCACATTATACATTGTTTGGATCAGGGAAGTACTCGAGCAAGCTTACACCAAACCTCAATCGCAACTCGTAATCCAATGCTCCATTTCCAATACTCCAAAAGTTAAGCATCAAGCCAGCATAAAATCTGTTCACGAAGTAGTAGTAGCTGGACGGACATCCCCACCGATGCACCCAAACCCCTAGTTCCCTAAACCGCTCGTAAATCCTACCGAATCAGCGACCTGAAGCAGCCTCAGGCATTCGGACGGGCCGAGCGCATGGCAATATCCGCACGGAGAAACCGAGGCCAGGGAAGGTGGGAGGGGAGGGGAGTGAGAGCCGGACCTTCGGGAGGAGCGGGCCGTCTCGGCCGCCGGCGCCGAGCGGCGGACGCGGCGCGGTGGACGCCGCGGCGCGTCGGAGGAGCGACGCGGCGCGCGCGAGGGCGCGCATCGGCCCGGCGCGGGGTGGAGAGGCCGCGGCGGCGGCGGCGGCGGCCGGGGAGTGGGCGAGGCGAGTGAAGGGGGAAGAGCCGTAAGCGATCTGCGTGGGGTCCACTCTAGTGACGACGCGCGGCGAGAAGAGCGAGCGTTGTGGCCTGATAGGCCAAGGCGGCACACGGGCCGCGGCGCCGTGGGGGATTAGCCTCGGCCAGGCGCGCGATGCCCGGTCGTTTCATGGCTGCCGCGACGAGACTTCGGCGTAGGCCAATAGCCCACGCCGCGGAGAGGCCGCGCCCCCGCGTTTTTCGCGGGCCGCCCGCGCTGCGGCCTCGCAGTCGTGGGGCCTTTTGCGCGTTCCGGTTTAGGATTCGGGCAGCGCTCGGGATACCGGCCGGCGTGGGGGAGAGGGAGTGGCCGGTGCCCAACTGCCCACACGTCGTGTTCTTGTGTGTTCCACCGTGACGGTGGGTCGGCACGGACCGGCTAGCTCTGGCCCACTCAGAGGCACTAAAATATGGACACATGTACTGCTTCCTCGTTGTCGGACATAGATTTACTGTTCAAAACCCCTCGTCATTGTTGGAACCCAGATTTACTGTCCAAAATCATTTGTATATACCAGCATTAGTCCCCGGATGTTACATTGGAACGCTCATGTGCTCGCAGCTCACATGTATCGCGTTCGACTGCACCTGCTTTTGGTTGAGGGGCCGGAGTGGAACACATAAAATGCTGTAGTTAGACTGGATATATATCCTGACATCCTATTATGTTGATTGCCAAGATGAATTTAACTTCTAGGTTTTCTAATCTCACGCAGCAGGGTATGTCCAGGTCATCTGCGCTTGAATGGTTTCCACATATGTTCTACATGTAATCACTACTACAAAAAGACTAATATTGTAATCACTACCACAGACGGTTTTTGTTTAACGATCGTTTGTGTTACTGGCTGTGCTAAAAACTGTCTGTGAAGAGGTAATATTGCAGACGGTTTATGTTGAAAACCGTATGTGAAGTATCACAGACGGTTCTAAACAAAAACTGTATGTGATATTACTAAATATCACAGACACTTTTTCTTAAAACTGTCTGTGATAATTAACTCATCATAGATGGTTTGTATTAAAAACCGTATGATAATTTCACTTATTACATACCTGATCCTCAAAGATCTGTCTTAAATTCCAGATCGATTCTCACGGGCTGCTGCTTTGAGGAGGTGGGGCTTTGAGGCCATTTGGTGAAAGGAGACCGCGGATTTGGGAAGAGTAATTGTAGATCCATTTGTTCTTGACTATCTATAGCTAGCAATTTATTCCTAATTGCATTATATTCTAGATCTAGCTTGGTAAATGGAGAATTGAAGATGGTTTAGATCTAACTTGATGTAGAGAGAGTATTATTTGCATATATCATGATTTAGGGTTTAGGGTTTAGCCAATTCATAGTATATTTCTACTTAATTCAATTTAATTAATTCTTGCTACATATAGCTACTTTATATCATATATAGTATATATACTACTTAATTAATTCAATATTTAGCACTAAATTGTTATATGCGTAGTGTAGTTGGACCGAAGCTGGATGTACGCTGAGAACCGTGTGAGTGAAGAGTACATTAATGACGTGTTTGCTTTTACAAGAGCTGCCGAGGAGGATATGTTAAATAAGGGGTGGAATATATGTACTGTCTATGCATTAACTGCGAGCGAAACACACTTGATTCGAAGGGGTTTCAAAAAGGGGTATACACGTTGGACCAGTCATAATGAAGAGTAGATTATACAGGAAGGTAGTAATAACGACATCGTCGACAAAGTCAACGATATGCCGCCGGATGATGTCGATTGTGGTTCCGATTCGGATATGCTGCACGATGACCATATGGAGCAGATGCTTCGCGATGCAGAAGGGAACTGTGATGAGAGAGAGTATGTTAAGTTCCAGGGCTTGATGGAGGATTCAGAGAAACCTTTGTTCATGTGCTGCAAGTCGAAGTACACAAGGTTATCATCCGCGTTTGAACTGTTGAAATTGAAGGTAAGAATTGGTTGGTCTGACAAGAGTTTCACGGCGATGTTAGATCTATTAGCGGACATGCTTCCGGAGGGAAACAAGTTGTCCAAAACCACCTACAAAGCTAAAAATATTCTTTGTCCATTGGGAATGGAAGTAGACAAAATACATGCATGCCCGAACGACTGTATACTGTGCCGTAAAGAGTATGTAAACATGCATGTATGTTCGGTGTGTAACGCATCCTGATACAAATATAAGAATCAATTAGATGATGACGAGAGAATCGAGGTGAAGAAAGGACCTCCTGCTAAGGTGGCATGGTATCTTTCTGTAATTCCACGTTTGAAGCGGTTTTTTGCAAACCCAAAGGGGACAAAACTACTGTGTTGGCACTCGGAGGAGCGTAAGAAGAATGGAAAGCTAAGACACCTTACTGATTCCGCCCAGTGGAGAAATATCAATAGGAGGTTTGCAGACTTCGGTGCGGAACCGAGGAATAAAAGGTTTGGATTGAGTATAAATGGAATGAATCCTTTTGGTAATATAAGCAGCCGATATAACACTTGTCATGTGACTCTTTGTATCTATAACTAGACCTATTCACGAGCGACCCAGCCTGAGCCCGACCTTGTCCGGGCCAGGCTTGGGACTGACTTTTGTGCCTGAAAGCCCGAAAAAGTATTTTTTAAAAATGAATATATATATATATATATATATATATATAAAATTATGGAAATGAATTAAATATAATTTTTTAATTCCAAAAAAGGATTAAAATAATATATTTAAATCAAAAAAAAAATCAAATTTCGGGCTAGGCTCGGGCCTGTCCATTTGAGATCGGTCTTTTCAAGCCCGGTCCGAAGCCCGGCCCGGCCTGGCGTTTGAACATGCCTATCTACAACCTTCCTCCTTGGTTGTGTATGAAGTGGAAGTATATTTTGATGTTGATAGTTATCCAAGGGCCGAAGTAACCTGAGAATGATATTGATGTGTACCTAGCACCATTGATGGAGGATCTAAAAATACTGTGGATCGAAGGGGTACAAGTATGGGATGCATACAAACGAGAAAACTTTACTTTATGCTCCTTGTTTTTCTGCACCATAAATGATGATCCTGCCCTGGCTAACTTGTCGGGTTAGAGTACAAAAGGGGCCAAAGCATGTACTCACTTCTTGGATGATACCGAGAGTGTGTGGCTGAAGCACTCACGCAAAACCGTGTGCACATGCGTCGCTGTAGGTTCCTTCGAAGGGCTCACCCATACCGTAGGATGAAAGAACAATTCGATAGAGAGAAGGTGGTAGTTCAGCTCCAAGGCATTTGAACAGAAAATATGTCTATGATATGGTTAAGGATTTAGATGTTGTGCTCAAAAAGTGACATAAATCGAGGACTCGTGAGAAGAAAACCTGGAAGAAGAGATCAATATTTTGGGACTGTAGGACCGGAAAGGCGACTAGAGGTGGGTGAATAGACGCTTTCTTGATTTTTTCCTTAATCAAATTCAACACGAACTTTTCTTCAATAGCTTGAGAGCTAAGAAGATTAGTAAATGTACAGAGAAAGCCTTGTGCTGAATCCGATTAACCCCTTAAGAAAAAGACCCAAAATATGGAGATTAAGCGCACTGGGGCGGTCTGACCGCCGTTGTGAAATCGGTCTGACCGGTCCTTACCAGAACCAGTGCAGACAGCCCAAAACCAAAACGAAAATCGGTATAACTTTTGATTTACCCGATGAAACTTGACCAAATTTGGAACACACCTCCCTAAGGATATCTGGAACCTATTCCTAGCAATGATCGTCCAGATCCACGTCAAAGTTTTGACCTTTTTAAGTTTTACTAAAGGAGGGTTCAAAACTGAGCAAAACGAAAAACTTGATCCAAATCTTGCTCGTGGGGGATTGATGATCTAGATGATCGTAGGAGTATTCCCACACATCATAGCAAGGTAAAAGAGATCAAGAGACCAACCAAAAACAACCGGATCAAGGAAGCACCAAAATCATCAAAAGAGAGAGGAAAACACATGAGGCCTCATCTTTGAACAAACATCCATAGATTGATTCAAGATGTTGCTTGTTATAGCCACTCCCTCAAGGAGAACAAGAGCTCAATCCAAGAGCACACACACAAACCACCTCTCTAGGACCTAGCCTCTCCTATCCAAACCCTAAAACAAACTAGGGTTTTTGCAAATGAGATGCTTGGAGGTTGTTTGGCAACCACCCCTCTATTTATAGTGAGGTCTAGATTCTAGAAGAGTTCACCTAATGGGCTCCTGTTAAGGCCCAAAACATACGGGACACATACACACGCATTACAGTCGAAGTAATCGTCTGCTTCGCCACGTGTAGGTTGACCAGCGACTCTCATCATGTCGGCAAGTCTCTTCCGTCCGAATCCCATCGGAACCTCCAAGGCACTTGCACCGACCCCCGCGCCGCTTGATCCAACCAGCTGCAACAAACTGCCCGTTCGAACCATCTTATCCATTCTGCGCCATGCTTGAGTGACACGACTTCACCCAGCATCTATGATCGTTCTGGACCTAAGCTCTCTAAGCTTAGTCCCAATCCACCTCGCCGCTGACCGTCGTTGACCTGCAAGCCACCTGCACAGCAATAGACCAAGAAATCGTCTTCGGGAACAAGTTCTTCAAAACTTGACCCACGTTAGCTCAAAACATGCAATATGCAGCATTAAAGTATTGAAACTCGTGCACTAAACTTAACCAAAATACAACACCGCCAAGATGGCCGATGAACAAGTGGAAACCAGTCTGACCTCCATACCTGGCCGGTCTGACCGATCTCAAATCGGTCAGACCGCCCAAAAGACTTTGCCAAATTTTCACCTGGAAATCCGAGAACTCTCTGGAATTTTCAAATGAATATAACTTTTGACTGGAAGCTCCAAAAAAATGAGACCACATGCAGGAGGCTCCCCTCTCTTGCCTACATATTCTATTTTTGGCCTAGCTCCAAACTCCACCAAAACTTCTGACCGGTCGGACCGCCGCACAGAGCCGATCGGACTGCCACACGGCCGTCGACGCCTTGATCTTTGCCGGCCCGACCACCGAGGTCCGAACAAAGATTGGAGCTTTTCCGCAAACGCGAGATTCGGCAAACCAACAACGACATTGCCAATTGACTCATCATCCTAAGATCATGTACATATCCTCACGATATCCACAGGGACTTACCTTGTTGGGAGCACCTAGAAGTTCACCACTTCATCAATGTCATGTACGTAGAGAATAATGTATGTGACAGCTTGATTGGTTTCTTACTGAACATTCGTGATAAAATAAAAGATGGTGTCAACGCACAGCTTGACTTGGTTTATATGGACATCAGGCATGAGTTAGCACTAACAAAGACCGATAAAGGACGAATGTGTCTTCCCCTGCTTGTTACACTCTGTCCAAGGCCGAGAGAACTGAATTGTGTCAGCGCTTGTATGGTGTGAAAGTTCCGCCCGGTTACTCTGCCAACATGAAAAAACTTGTTTCAATGGAAGATTTGAAGTTAATTGACATGAAGTCTCATGATTGTCATGTGCTGATGACACAGATGCTCTCTGTTGCAATTAGAAGTATTTTGTCGATCAAAGTCCGAGAGACAATAATGAGGTTGTGTTATTTCTTTAATACAATTGCTCAGAAGGTCATCAATCCCGAAGGACTAGATGCGCTACAAGACGAGGTGGTGAAAACTCTTTATCATCTTGAGATATATTTCTCTCCATCGTTTTATGATACCATGGTCTATCTCATTGTTCACATTGTGAGGTAGATAAATATGTGCTGGCCAGTGTTCCTACCTAGCATGTACCCGTTCAATAGGTTCATGGAAATTCTCAAGTCCTATGTACGGAATCGATCTCGGCTGGAGGGCAGCATCGTCGAAGGTTATGCAACTGAAGAGGTCACTGAGTTCTACGTCGATTACATGGCTCAGGTTTAACCAATAGGTGTGCCTCGATCTCCATGAGGGAGGCTCAAGGGTATTGGGGCCATCGGAAGGAAAGCAATAACTCCAGATATGGATGCGTATGTTCAAGCCCAATTCATGGTCTTGCAACACATTACTGAAGTGTCCCGTATATCGACCAACACAAGGACATGCTTCGGTAATAGAGTTCGGAGTGATCAGATGTTTGGATCACGAAACAACACAACAGTCAGTTCAACCAACAGTTGAAGGAGCGACTCGCTAGGAGCTCGTCAAGTGATATGCTGACATGGTTGGTAAAAAGGCCAATATTTACACTTATGACATGGCAAGTATACGATATACATGGGTACATTCTATACGCAGGCTCAGGATATAAAGAGCAATGACTAGAACAGTGGTGTCCGCATAAATACGTTCAGTACCGGTGGGTTGAGGAGCTCCTACTATGGGTTCATAGAGGAGATTTAGGAGCTCGACTACGTACTTTTCAAGATCCCCCTGTTTCGGTGCCGTTGGGTCCATCTCCCACAGGTGAAGGTCGACAAGTACGGCGTCACTAACGTGGACCTCGAACGTGTCGGATACAAAGACGCACCATTCATACTCGCTAACCAAATTATTCAAGTCTTCTATGTAACCGAATAGACAAATAAGAAGCACTACATAGTTCTTCATGGAAGAGGAGGATTGTCGGAGTTAAAAATGTAGTGGACGAACAAGAATACAATCAATTTGATGAGTTGACTCCTTTCAAAAATGGTATAATGGTCAAGGAAGAACAACGTGACAAAACTGGCTACATACGCGTCGAGCATCTTGAATGACTATTTTTTAAATGAAATAAGCAAGTGGAATGATGAATGAAATGTTTATGTGTCATATGTTCTGAATTTGCATTTATGTATATGAGAATGTGTCATATGTGAATTTGCATTTATGTATATGAGAATGTATATTATCACATACAGTTATTTATTGGAACCGTCTGTGATGTGTATTTATCACATACGGTTTTACTTTAGAACTGTTTGTGGTGTTCAACCCTATTTATATTCGGACTCTAGGGTTTGCCTGCGCCCCCACTCAAACGAATAAGTTTATCTAACTCTCCCTCCTCCCCTGAGCCCGTCGCCGCCGTCCTCGACGCCACCTCCTCCTCGAGCCTAGCATGCCTCCTCCCCGAGCACGAGCTGTCGCGTCCCCGAACCCGGCGCCCCTCCTCCTCGAGCCTAGCGCGCCTCCTCCCCTCCCCCGAGCACGCATCGCCTCCTCCTCGAGCCTAGCGCGTCTCCTCCCCCGAGTGCCTCCCAAGAACCACTAAGGTAAACTGGCCACCCCCACCCCCACCCCCGAGCGCCACCTTCTCCCGATGGTATGCTACCTAGGCATGACGATATTTTTAGCTTCAATTTCTCAATCCACATGCAGAAATATATGTAAATTCAATGAAAGATGAAGAACTATTGTATTTGCTTAGGACATGCAATCCACATTTCATTACTGATTGTACCATCAATCAACTTTAGTGTAGTAGTGTACATTACTACCACGCATGCTTAGAAAAGGATGGTCCGAAAGACCATGATGCGGACATCCTTAGCTATGTTGTTTCATATAATATTTTCAATTCATTAAATACCTCAGAACAACACGAGCTTACTAAGAGAGTTGAAAAACAAGAGAAGCTTATCCAACAGGTGAATTTGTTCACTGAATTTCCTTTTAAATTAGTTGAGAATTTCATACTGCCTAAAACTAGTGTTTTGCTTGTGCTCAGATTAGAAGATTCAATAATAAACGGAGATGAAGAATATGATGTTGTTCTTGAAGAAAGACCATCACAATGGAGGAGAAGCTCGTGGGAGACAAGCAAGGGAGGAGAAGCACAAGAATCCAAGTCAAATTCGAAACTTCCACAAACCCAACCAAATTCAAATTCGGAATCAACTCATAACTCAATTCGGATTCGGAATCAGCCTCAAATTCGGATTCGGAATCAGCAGGACAGTCCGGATTAAAAAGGCCATAAATTTCTCATACGAAGTCGGATTTGAGTGTTTTTGGGCTTGTTGGAAAGCTAACTTCAAGCCCGATCCAACGGATCCTCCCTCACTCCGAAATTCGTCCTGTATCAAAAGATATGACCGAAACAATATGACGGTTGTAAAATCAGAGTTTCCTTTTCTGTTTTGGAATGTATCGGAATTGGAGTAGGACTCCAAATCCGGATTAGAATAGGAGTAGGGCCTCTTGGCCAGCCATGAGGAGGAGTAGGAGCACTATATATAGAGGGGTAGACCCCCATTGTAACCTCAGACCACGATTAATATATTTTCAAAGCTTTTGCTTGATTCTCCTGTTGTGCTTATAGCCAAACAGAGGGAATTGGGCATTGAGAACAAGGGGTCGTTCTTGCTTTTCCGCTGGGAATTGAGGGTTCGACGATCTTCGCTTGTGGTCAGCGAGGATCCAATCAAGTGTGTGTTTGGGCGAATTTCCATAGAGTTGCAAGTCCGTGCATTGGCGCGGGGGATCAGCTGGTGGTTCGTCAGGATACACAAGTTATCTATAGGTTCTACGTCGAGAAGATCGGGCACCCCGAATCGGGCTTGAAGTTAGCTTTCCAACAAGCCCAAGAACACTCGAATCGGACTCCGTTTGTGAAAGTTATGGCTGTTTTAATCCGGACTGTCCTGCTGATTCCGAATCCGAATTTGAGGCTGATTCCGAATCCGAATTGAGTTATGAGTTGATTCCGAATTTGAATTTGGTTGGGTTTGTGGAAGTTTCGAATTTGACTTGGATTCTTGTGCTTCTCCTCCCTTGCTTGTCTCCCACGAGCTTCTCCTCCATTGTGATGGTCTTTCTTCAAGAACAACATCATATTCTTCATCTCCGTTTATTATTGAATCTTCTAATCTGAGCACAAGCAAAACACTAGTTTTAGGCAGTATGAAATTCTCAACTAATTTAAAAGGAAATTCAGTGAACAAATTCACCGTTGGATAAGCTTCTCTTGTTTTTCAACTCTCTTAGTAAGCTCGTGTTGTTTCGAGGTATTTAATGAATTGAAAATATTATATGAAACAACATAGCTAAGGATGTCCGCATCATCCTCCCTTTCTTCAAAAAGCCGTCCTCGGCTTTTGATAGCTGAAAATGTGCTAGACGAAGAAAACAACGTATATGCATGGTATATGTATGAATCAATTATTGTGTTCTTCTTGTTGTTTTGCACAATCGATAGCTCATAATCATCTTTCAAATTGCACAACCGACTCTTATGATAAAATTTAACCTTCCCAATATCAAAGTCAACTAAAGTGGGTGAAAATAAATTGATACCATTCCATGCTTCAATCTGCGCTATTCGATTAGTTATACATTTAAGAGATAAACAAGTAGGCATCATGTTGCGTTCTAAACAATAGACACTTGTATGTAAACCCATCTTAAAGATATCATGACATTGCTCAATAGATGGTTTTGCAAAACATGTGATTGTAAATCAACAAGATTATCATAGGTAATGTATATTTGATAAACTTGAAACATGTTGTCTACACCAACATCACCAATCAAATTGAATTTATATGTGTGTATGTAGCTATTTACTTGTGATCTTAAGTGTGAAATTTCAAGAACCTTCTTAGTCACACTAGATACATGTTTAGGACTATCGAATATGATATAACACAAAGAATTATTAATGTGTATCCTACTAAGAACTTCTTTTTGAGTAATCAATTTCACATTATGCAAATTAAGCATATCAAATTTAGAACGTGGAATCATCAAATGAATAATGGAGTTCTCGGTTTACGCACCTTGTTTTCATAAACGACCAATTCAGTACAAATAGTGTTACCTTGATCTTCAGGTATTCCCTCTCCATCTATGGTTAGCTCTTTATCTTTCTCTTCCAATGGTGAGGGCTCTTGAATCTCCAACTCCTTATTTGCTTGGTCCACCTGCAGAATGTGGGATACAACACTAGAAATAGAGGGTAAGTTGTTAGGTTCAAAAATAATCTTACTTGTCCTATCATCTATCTCTCTCTTTTCTTTTGGTGTATCTCTCACACTCTCAATTGGGATGCTCTCAATCTCGCGTATGGTGGAATCACACAGCTCACTCTTTTTATCACTCTCACTCAATTTGGCTATGTGGCTCTCATTCTCACATGGGTTTTGATCTGACTCATCCTTGTAAGACCGTGGGCAAGAAGGGCACAACTACCACCAACCACAACCTCCTCACGTGTTGCGGGTTGTGACGGGGCAGCACTACTCATCACCTCGGTCGAAGAAAAATTATCATGCTCGATCTTCTTCTCAAGTGACACACCAGTGGATGAATTAGAACTAAAGAGCCGGCGCAGATTTAACTGATGTGCTTGAATGTGTTTAAGTCTCTTTTCTACCTTCATAGCAAATTTCACAAGATCTTGCAGACTACGAAAATATTCATCTTGAAGTGCAGCAACGATCTGATAATTCAAGCCTGCTTTGAAATATGCCTTTTCTTGATATGCACTAGTGATATTGGCACGGCGCATTGCATGGTTTAACTCAATATAGTAATCTTTGACAACTTTGCATCCTTGTTTAATGCTCTCCACGTGTCGTAGTAGTTCCCGCTCATAATAGTATGGAACAAATTCTCTTCTCATGATGCTTTTAAATGCGGACCCAAGATGTAATGAATCGTTTTCCACCTAGTTGTTTCCACCAACTAGAGGCATAGTCCGTAAAAACAAAGTGGCCACTCTCACTTCCTTGGCTTCCGATTCAACTTATGGGATTCAAGCTCGAACTCCATGTCTTGTACCCACTCAAGATACTCCTCGGATCATTACTACCATAGAAGGGAAGATACGATACTCAACATCCGCCATTGTTAGCGACAAAGCAAAGAATATGTATGTAGGTGTATGTGTATATGTAGAGGTCACTCAACTCACAAACCTAACAAGGTGAAGTTTCTTTACCGTCAGAAAGGAATTAAGATCAACAATACTTACACTTGAGCGGCGAGGAACCACAAGGTGATGTGTGAGCGAATTTCAAGAGCAAGTCAAAGCACGACAACGGGTGTTTTGTGGAGTTTGGTATGGATACCTACTTAATTTGAAAATTCTAGGTATTGTAAGGCTAAGTAAATATCCAAACTAGAATTCAATGCCTAGTTGCCGATCACAAAGATATAAGTGAAAATCAAAGCAACTCACACGCAAAGATATTGGAACTTAGTGCGATCAAGGAATGAGCTATGTAAGATATAAGTGAAGAACAAAATAGCTCGTATTGCACAAGTTATAGAAAGACGCTAGCTAGTTGCAAATAATGAAACTAGAGCACAAGATTGCACAAAATATTGATATTCTAACAATTGAATCAAGAATGAGTGGGGATTTTTGCTCAAGTTTATGGTTCGGCTATGCGCTTTCTTTTTCCTTTTTTCTTTTGTCTTTTGTCTTTTGTCTTTTCTTTTTCTCTTCTTTCTTTTTTTTTCTTCTCTTTTTCCTTCGTTTTTTTTAACTATTGCCAAAATTCTTGTTCTACCAAAAATGAGCAAAAGTTATTTCCCACCTTTTGATCTTTGAACAATTGCAAGAACACAAATATTAATATGCAGCCCTAAGAAACGATTTAGCTAGTCTTCAATAGGTTCAAAGTATTCGCAAAGGATTGAAAGGTTCACAAAGGATAAATTGGTTACTCACTTTTTTTTGGTGTTTTTTTTATAAACACGACAAAAAAATCAAACTAGGCTCAAATAAAAGCAACGCAAAAGAATTCAAGATCAGCAAACTAAACTTGATTCTAATGGACAAAAACTTAACAAAACTCACTAGAATAACAAATTAAATACTACAATTTGAAAGACTTTTTTTGTATGGCTTTTTCGTGTATAGGAAAAAAAATTAGATAACTGGATAAAGATCCTACCGAGTCAACGGAGCTCTGATACCACCTGATGCGGGGTGCCCGATCTTCTCGACGTAGAACCTATAGATAACTTGTGTATCCTGACGAACCACCAGCTGATCCCCCGCGCCAATGCACGGACTTGCAACTCTATGGAAATTCGCCCAAACACACACTTGATTGGATCCTCGTGACCAAGCGAAGATCGTCGAACCTCAATTCCCAATGGAAAAGCAAGAACGACCCCTTGTTCTCAATGCCCAATTCCCTCTGTTTTGGCTATAAGCACAACAGTAGAATCAAGCAAAAGCTTTGAAAATATATTAAACGTGGTCTGAGATTACAATGGGGGTCTACCCCTCTATATATAGTGCTCCTACTCCTCCTCATGGCTGGCCAAGAGGCCCTACTCCTATTCTAATTCGGATTTAGAGTCCTACTCCAATTCCGACACATTCCAAAATTGAAAAGGAAACTCTGATTTTACAACCGTCATATTGTTTCGGCCATATCTTTTGATACGGGACGAATTTCGGAGTGAGGGAGGATCCGTTGGATCGGGCTTGAAGTTAGCTTTCCAACAAGCCCAAGAACACTCGAATCGGACTCCGTTTGTGAAAGTTATGGCGGTTTTAATCCGGACTGTCCTGCTGATTCCGAATCCGAATTTGAGGCTGATTCCGAATCCGAATTGAGTTATGAGTTGATTCCGAATTTGAATTTGGTTGGGTTTGTGGAAGTTTCGAATTTGACTTGGATTCTTGTGCTTCTCCTCCCTTGCTTGTCTCCCACGAGCTTCTCCTCCATTGTGATGGTCTTTCTTCAAGAACAACATCATATTCTTCATCTCCGTTTATTATTGAATCTTCTAATCTGAGCACAAGCAAAACACTAGTTTTAGGCAGTATGAAATTCTCAACTAATTTAAAAGGAAATTCAGTGAACAAATTCACCTGTTGGATAAGCTTCTCTTGTTTTTCAACTCTCTTAGTAAGCTCGTGTTGTTCTGAGGTATTTAATGAATTGAAAATATTATATGAAACAACATAGCTAAGGATGTCCGCATCAGACCACATGCCACTAATTACCCTCAGTATCATTTGTACCAGTGGCTTTACATTTTAAAGCAGCTTTTATTACTGAATATCTCATACTTGCACCGCTGGGTATGCGGGTAAAATCCAGCAATAGAGGAAGAAGGATGATCAAGCAATCATGTGGGAGGCCTCCCTGCCATTTGTCGGGATCCCTGATGAGCGCACTCGAAATTGGATAAGAGCGAGGTCATCTACCGTGTCTTTGGGGGCTATCTCCTTTCCAAACCCCACAGACGAGGAAGTGTATATGGATACTATGTTTGCCACAACATGCAACTACTCATCGGTTCTGTGATGACCAATGATCCTTAGGTTTGTCAATCTTGCAATAATTATTTCATACTTATCAATATATATATATATATATATATATATATATATATATATATATATATATATATATATGCACGACTTTAATCTTCCTAGCGACAGGTTGTGACCATCGCTACAACTGCGTTGGAACATACCGAGCTCAAATACATTCGATGACAGTTTGTGTACTTCTTGTTGTGTGAGGTCATAAACCCAGATGTGGAGCTCCACAATGTGGATTGAACTTGATTGAGATAAGATTGAACTTAATGTTACATGTGTGTATTTATTAATGAATGCTTAATTTTAGTTCATTTAAGTTAATTGATTTGTGAAATGGACGTGCTTGTTTCTGAAATAAATGTGAATTGGATGTATACATATACTTGTTGTGTTTCTGCTTGTTTCAGATGATATGACCAGCATTTCCTGAGACTAGCCAATAAACAGAAATAGATTTAGCAATATAAAAGAATATCACAGACGGTTCCTTTGGACAAACCGTTTGTGATACATCAGCTATCACAAATGATTTCTTCTACAAATCGTCTGTGATGACCTCATATCATTATTAACCCATAAACTCAGACTGCTCATGAAACTTTTTTGTGATGATATTTTTAAACCGTCTATAATGACCTTTTCTACATCACTGAATGTTGCCTACATGTCATATATGGTCCACTGAACATACACAATTCACACCATTCCATGTGAGCAAAATCTCGCACTAAACGCGCGCTAATTATGTCGGTCAAAACTTCATTTCTAGATAGATAAACTCGATCTTTAATCTCCAAGCTCCAATCCAAAACTAATGCACCATGAATACTCCGATGCTGTTCATCCTGTCAATATGAGTTGCTCATCTTACTAGGACACTTGAGCTAACAAGCTAGCTAATAGCCTAATAATTTAGGCTGGCTATTGAGCTTATCGGACTGTTATCGGGCTTCATTCAAAATTGATAATATTTGAAATAAAGTTATTTTATTTATTATTTAAATAATTATTTTAAAAATGAGCCAACGAACTACTATCGAGCCGAGCCTCGTTAACCGTTTTTCATTCTAAATCGACCCATTCCAATTTAACCAATTAACTACTTTAATAGTAGCAATTTTCATTCGAGCCCCTAACGAAATATTTTTTTGTTGCCTGCCCTCATATAAAGCAACTCCTACTCCACACATGGCCTGGTCATTTTGATTTTGGAGACCAAGCAAGCTAAGCTAAGCTAAGCTAAGCTACAATAAGAGTGTGCATGCATGTGTTCCCGCCACAGCAAAGCCATGAATGGCTATTATACCTAGCTAGCTAGGCAATGCATTGGCCAACCACCATGACTATGCCCGTGGGCCCTGCGAACAGTGTGGGCAAGCTAACAAAACTAGGAACACCTACAGCCATGTGGTGGGGCCCTCCGGTGAAGAAGAAGCTGATTTTCATGACCAACAAGTCTAGATTCCTACTCCTCTAATACTAGACCATAGGCACAGTCAGTAAAATACATGGCCCACGTGTCTGGATGAAGAGAGGCAGGGGCAATGGCCTTGTAGAGGAGCGGAGCTTGTACAAAGTCAGAGCTAGAGTAAGCCACACACAGTCTAGTCTAGGTGTCGGACTTGGATTTTTTTTTTTGATTGAATTTGAATGTTTGGTGATTTTTTTAAATTTTTTTGGGTTTTAATGCTAGTAAGAATTTTAGGTCTTGAATTATAATTTTTGGGTTTTAATGATTGCAAGGATGATCTACGTTGATACTTGGAGCTCATGTTCCAAATGACAACAAGACAAATGTACGTATGCGTGCGTGAATGTTCCAATTAATATACTACTACTGGATCCAAGGGCGGACCCTCCTTTTGGGATGGTCGGGCGGGGGGCTCCCCTTCGGCCAGACCCCTCTCCCCACGTGGCTAGACCTCATACTCCAGCATCTACAGTACAGCATAGGTAGTCGGCGGACAGCGAGGAGGATGCTGAAGCAGAGGTTGTAGAGAAGGTTGTTTCGTTGTCTCGGTCTTGGGAGCTTTGTTCAATTGGACATGGTTTAATTGGCCGACTGGTCTATTAGAAAGCACAATTCACAGCCCACAGCTGCACCACATTTTCTTCATAGGCTCACGACCTCCTCTACTCATCATTCACTCACGCCTCCTTAGTCCTCTCCTCCCATACCCCTTACCAAACATCGAGCGGTGGCGGCCGAGGCAAGGCGCGGGTGCGCAGCGACAAGGGGATGAGGTGAGGCGACGCCGCGCGGTGGCCAGGGGGCGAGGTGAGGGCGCACGGCGGCCGACAAAAGCTCAGGCCGTCGAACACGTGGTGCGCCGATGGCAAGGCAACTAGTTATCTTTGGTCCACGATTACAACTCTGTCCTGTCTAAAGCCCTATCTAAAATTTAGGGTTAGGTCCACCCTTGACTGCACCTATACAGTCGTGTGCAAGCTAGCTAACAGCGTGCGTACATGCATGTACATACGGTACAATTCACAGAACCGACATGGCTGTAGCTGCAGTATGTAGTAAAGTTGTAATTAGCTTTTGGTCGTCGGTCGGTGTCGAGTCCTGACTGCTTGATAGGCTAAAACACGAGTACTGGCTAGCTCCATCTGGGTAACAATTAAGATTTAAACTGATGTTGATAAAAAAGAATAAAAAGAGAGAAATATATTGTCTATAATTCTATAGCCGACTGTATCACAAGAGTCAAAAAGGAAATATCTTAGATCCATAAAAGTATTAAATGATTGTGTCATCTATAAAGATAAGCGAAAAGATAACTTATTGTATGAGTTGTTTATAATTCTAACTACAAGTGATATCAATAGTTGCTATAAACATCAACTGTCAATACCATTGTACTTGTTCTAAACAAGCATTCGACCGGCGGTGCTAATTGCCTAGTTATAGCCTGTACCTAGGCTATTACCCCTACCCGAGTTCCACTCATGTGTATAGTGCACGTAAAGGTTGGACAATTAGTTAGCATATTTGCTTTGCCTAGCTAGTTCAAACCTATCCTGAGGAAATAAACTCGCCTCGCCGCCAACTGAGCTAGCTTGAAAAAAATCAGATAATCATGATTGCTCCTATAATGGCCAACCCAGCCTAAGGCCAGCCCCGGACCTAACCCGCAACAACTTAGATCGACCTCCCGTGAATCTTTCACCATCAAATGGTACAGAATTAAATCAATATTTTATTCACATCTGGGCCCTGGCCCTGGCCCTAGCCCGACCCAGTCTAACCATGGTATCACAGCCACGTTATGTTTTCTATATTCTACTCAATTTACTACGTGCTACTTTACATTGCCATTTCCGCTGCTAGCCAAGCCCTTGCTCACTCACTCCCACAGAGGTTGAGATCCTCTTGTTGAAGTATACAATACAAATAACCTACAGTAACATAACATTAAAAGTCCCAAATTAATCGTTACAGTATCATTGATACAACAAAATCACCACGGTACACATACAACAACTGCTACAGTGCTGCAGAGTACGGTATATATTATCACGAAATATTATTCACACCGTGTTCCTCTCAAGTAATAACTACTTACCTTATCACATAACACTTCTCAGTTAGTGTTCCTCGGTGGTAACGCAGAGCATCCGAATCTCTCTCACAGCCAGTCATCACTCATCAGGCACTTCTCGGTTAGTGTTCCACGGTAGTAACCATGGCTGTTCCTGGTATTTTGGAGGCTTTGGAGTGAGATAAAATAGAAGACCTTTTATTTTAATATAAACATATAATGCTACCTTTTATATCAACTACAAAGTTATTTAATACATCAAAAAGATACAAACTACTCATATAAAGTAATTTATTCCTACATTTCTAGATGCAAAGTCATTGATACTAGTTGGTGGGCCTTAGTTACCGATTAAATAATTTAGGCTCATGTCCTGGGCTTCTGGCTAACTCAATGCCTCAATCTAGCAAGTAGTTGTACAGCTTTGGAGAGCAATTAAGCGTATACAAGATATACAATTATACATATACGTATATGATGAGTATATACACATTTTTCGAATTACTTTAATTCAGAAATATACTAGATGAATCATGAACAATACTCTAGCCTTTTCCATAAAGTAAGTAATCATGAACACCATAGTCATATGAATTTCTAGAAGAACAGAAACTAGTATTCCTATCCTAGTGTTCAAGACAATAACAGATAATAAAGCTAAACAAACAAAAAGTGTGAGGGAGATGTACCCAGAACCAGTAGATGGAACAACAGCAGAAGTGTTGGTGAGGTCGACGTCGTGATAGTAGTCGTGCAGATGATGTAGATGAAGCAGAGGATCGGATGATGACGAAGCAGCGATCGGATGAAGACGAAGCAGCGAGCAGTCGCGCAAACGCTCCCCAAAAACCTTATTCGTCCTCGCTCGTGCAAGCCTTCAAGGACGGGGTTCCGGAGGCCTACTCTTCCGGTTCGACCGTACACGCGTATTGCGGGATGGAGATCACCAGACACAACAGCAACAGACTCGAGGATCCTTTCTAAGTCTCTCGTGGAGTGAATTGGAGAAGCAACTGAACACGAACAGTTCTATGTTCTTGTAATAGCAAAAAACGAAGAGCCAGAGACCAGAGGAAACGGTTGCCATCAAGCAGTGCAAACCTGCAGCCATAACTCACTGGTAACTGAACCGTTACTGTCAGCCGTTTGTTAATGCTATTATTTCGAGTCGGTGCGTTTCGATTTTCGAATATATAAAGAAAAACGCGTACGCACCTGACGTGCCTGCGCGCACACGCACGCACGGCGAGGCGAGCGAGCGAGCGAGCGCGCGTGTGTGTTGGCTTTCTCCAATTCCACAAGGGGGCTACCACGTTTCACCTTATAAAGTGGTGTAACTCCCCTTCAACTCTCCACGTGGGACTAATCAATTTTAGCACATGCACACGAGCCATTGAGATTCTTCAAGAATTAATTAGAAATAAAAACTGAGTCCAACCCGTATTAATTTCTACCGTATATGTAATATGACATATCAAGGTTGAAACCCTTAACTCTGGTTGGCCCTGAGTGGTCGCCTCCGCCGGCCCTCTCTCGGGAGCGGCCCTGTAGTAACGCATAGCATCCGAACCCCTCTCGCAGCCGGTCACACTCATAAGGCGGTCACTCATCCCCTCTGGCTCACACAGTTCCCCTACTCTCGTAGCTTGCTACTGCTATTACCTCTACTTCCCAATCTCTCTCTCTCAAAAGCGTGTGCCTGTGAGCTCGCGACTGACTGACTGGCACGCACGAGCGCTTGGTGTTCAAGATCAGATCGGATCGATATATCACCGGCTCTGTAGCTGTAGCCATTGCTATCTACCCAGCGTTTCATCGGTTCTTCGACCGCGGGACATCACCGGCCGGCCAGCTGCAGCTAGCCTGCCGTCCTGGAGCCTTTGCGCCGGCACCTTGTTGGAGTTTCGTGTGCTGCTCTTTCTTCCACGGCGATGGGCGTCGTGAGCTGCCGGAGCCGGAGCTGGTGGCGCCGCCTCGCCGTCTTTGCCGTCGTCTTCTTCGCCGTGGCCATTGGTATGTGCAAGGGCTAGCTACTCTTTTGATCTATTTCATCTTAGTGTGTAGTCTTTTTAATCTTTTGTTTAGTTGCTCCCTTTTCCTTCCCCCTTTGATGTCTTCCTTTTTTGGTGGTTTGGGACTTGGGCGGTTAAATAAAGGTGATCTTTAGGTTCATCTATGGCTAGCTCGATCTCAACATATTTTGTACTTTCCATTAGGTCTAGCTGGCTAGTATTTGTGCTCCTACATTTCTCTATCAACGACCTCTAAGTATTGTTCTTGTGATTAGCATGCGGTCTCTCCTCTCTGGTACAGGTTACCTAGTGCGCTCTCCCTGTGTGTGTGTGTGTGTGTTTCTCATCCCCTTGCAAGCTACTACTGCAGTACTACTTACTGAGCAATTCTTAGGTCTCATTTGCATAGAACACTGGATCGATTGCTGCAGGAATTTTGGAGGAAAGAAAACATAAGCACTTTTGAATTAGTGGTCTTTTATCGATTGTTTTCTTATCTTCCTTCATGCAAAGCCAATGTTCTTGCTTGCAGAGCTCCGTTCTCTCTCCCTAATCCCTATCTGCTAACTAGCTTGCCAAGCTAGCTCCATTCTTCCATCCACCATGCATTACTAAACTATCTCAGCGATATAATTAAGAAAACAATCTACCCAAACACCAACTTGCCTTTCTTCTTGCATGCTGCCCTTTTTTCGCCCATCCTAGTGAGAGAAGTCAATAATAACAAGGGAGATTTTTCTTTGCTAATTAATTTAATTTATAAATCATTATATGACAAACACCCCCATTGCCAAGATGCAATCCTATACTATTTGCTCCCCAAACCCCTTCGAAAGGGAAATTAATCATCTGCATTTAAAGTTTCAATACATGCATTAAAAAATAGTCTCTCCTGTCCAATCATAAAATAAATCATAAAATAAAAGTTAAAATCAATAGCTACATTAATTTGCTACGGTTTTTGGTTACAGTAAAATACTTCTTTCTCTCTGCTCATCTGTTCTTCGCCAACCAACGCCTTTTCTCCTATAGTCTTGGGTGCCCCCACTCCGGCACTCTGGTCCAAGAAAAGAATACACGATCTAATTTATTGTCATGCACATATAGGACGTCAACTTTACTGCAGGAGAAGAGAATCTCCAAAAAAAAACCATCCAATACGTTCGTACCAATCAGCCAAAAAGACGTTTTGGTCGGTCTTACTTAACGTTTAGGGCACCAACCAATCATGCACATTTGTTGATTTTCAGGGATGTCATTCTATCGATTATAAAATAGAAATTATATGAGCTTATTTGTGTTCTGATAAAAGCTCTAACACGTACGCGCATTGTGTCGGTGAATACACTCCAGTTGTCACCGCGGGGAGGCCAATCCGTCTACCAGCAGCAGTAGTACCGCACAGAAGGAGGACAGACTCATCGTCGACGACGGACGGCACCACGCCGGCGGCTCGCCGGCGGCTGGTGGGGCCGGGGTCGTCGCCGCCGATGTGCCGGGCGAGGTGCGGGCGGTGCACGCCGTGCCAGGTGGTGCGCGTGGCGATCCACCCGGGGGTGGACACCCGGTGGGAGTACTACCCGGAGGCGTGGCGCTGCAAGTGTGGCAGTAAGCTCTTCGTGCCGTGAGCACGACACGGCGCCGCGGCTGGCCGGCGACGTACGGACGGACGCCGTGTTACGACTGGTGGTGGACTATGTGATCAGTGGCATAATTTTGAAAGGGTATATATACAGAGAGAGAGAGAGGAACAATTTAAATGTTATTTCCTGGTGATTAATTAGTGAACTATATAGCTAGGCGTGTGTGTGCATGATCGGCCGAGTTGGTCCTTGTAATGTTTATATATGCAAATTAAGATCTGAATTTTACTTGTGTTCTTTCCTCTGAACTATTTTTTCCCCTTTTTTTTCGTCACTCTTGTACTTTTACATGGGGCTTGGGCTTTTTTTTTTTCTTCTTTCCATATTCATAGTGCAGTATTAGGTGTATATTAGTAGTACTGGTATATCTTAATCAATGTACTCGCTAGGAGTAGGACTGTAGGAGTAAAATTATGTTTCTTTATTTGGCATAATCTGTACCTGCATGGGGACCAAATTAATATATATAAATTGAGCATTAATTGGTATTTGACGAATTAAACCAAAACCTAAATTCTGGATCTGAGTATAAATTAGTTCTGTTGTACTGCACGACGGTGATATTAGTTGTCAATTTATTTTACTTTTTCTGAGGTCACTCAACGAGATCAAATGGATGGTGTTGAAATGTATTGTACTGTTTTCTTTTATATATATACTGATATTTCAGGGTATCCACAGGATCAAACAGGGAGTAAACTTTCCATTTTTCTATGCATGGTCAGCTGTACTGTTGTAATTTGTTAATGTTCTGAGCATGCATGCATGTCTAGTCTCTGGTGTAGTACAGTGTTTATCTGTCTCATAGTAGTGCTCATTTAGATACACAGAAAGCTAAAGCATGCATGCCAAATTAAGGACAATACAGTACCATTGAGGAATTGCAAAGAAAGAGTTTGGGACCAAGCATCCTTTTTCTGCTATTTTTAAAATAATATTAATTTAAAAGATAATTATAAAAATAATCTTTTTTTTTACAAAACTGGGCCACTGTCACCATTTGAAATAGCAAAATTTTTCTGTCATCATTCCAAATAGTGACAGTAGCCTAGGCAGTGCAGGGATGTTCCTGTCACCAGTTAAAATGGCGACAGGACCCTGTCACCACTCCAATTGGTGATAGGACCATGTCGCCATTTCAATTGGCAACAGGGATCCAGCAGGTTCCTAATTTTTTAATATCAAATTTAGGAAAACTGCCATTTCAAATGGCGACAGGGATCCCGCAAGTTCCTATCGCAATTCCAAATGGCAATACAATATACCATATAAAAGACCAAAACATTATAGAATAACTCACCTTTATTTAGAAAAAGAAAAAGAGGGGAGGGAAGGGAGAGGGCCAGAGAGGAGTAGAGGGGAGGAGAGAAGCCAGTGAAGCGCTGCCCGACTTTCAGGTATTTTTTTTTAACCGAATGGATTGCATAGTTTTAAACGCACGGTTGTGTAGTGTAGTATGTTGTATATAATCCTTTTTAGTGGGTAGCATAGTTTTAGATATGTGGTTAATCGTGTAAATCTTGTTTACGGTGTAGTGCGTCAAATATGTCGGACGCCACAAACTTCAAAAATTACTACAGTCAGTGGAATATTCTTGAGGGTTCCGAGGGGATTGTTTTGCGTTATTTTCAATTGGTGACTGTGACTTTAACAAGACCAAAGCAGCGTACATGGAGTGCTATGATGTGGTGGTTGTTCCACACTTCGATTTGGATCTTGTTGTTTATGATCTAAGATTGAATTGCCTTGCTAATTGAGCACCACAGGGCACATATTGGGAGTTAGTGCAGCTCAAGGGAACAAGGTTATGGCAGTCATATGTATGCAGGGCGAGAGAGGAATGGTTGGATTTGGTCCTTCTAGCCTAGGCATATGTTAAGCCCACTTGCATCGGTGGCTTAATAAGAAGAGGGTGGTGATGCCGAAGAAGAAGTCGGGGACTTTAGTCACAACGTGGCACACACAATGGTCGAAGGTCTGGGAGTTTCTGATGCTGCCGATGAAGACCCTGCAGAAGGAGCACCTTCAGTCAGGCAGGTTAGTGGGGTTGTTGACGAGGGTGAGGAGCTGAAATCCCTAGTCCAAAAGGATGGATGTAACACCCCAGCCCAACACTGAGCCCAGAATGCCACCACACTACTCTTCCAACTAATAATTATCGACACACTATAAAATTACAGCAAGAAAACAACAATAAACATATCCATGGATCACAAAAGAACATGCATAACTATGGTTCAAACGATAATGAATACGCAAGGGAAATATAACCAGGTAAACAGTCCAAAATAGCATCAACCAATGAATCCAAATTAATAAAGCAAATAGTCTAGTCCAAACGTTGTCCTAAACTTTATTCAACCTCTAACATGTCCAAGAGTAATCCAATTGTGAATGAAAAGATTCTTATGGCAAATGATCATGTGTTGTCCATGTGCTCTACTCGCTCTCAGTTACGGCATCCTCGAAGATCACCTAAAGACAACAATAGAGCAAGGGTGAGTCCACGACTCAGCAAATACATCCATAAACAACGAACAATAATAAATCAACAGCATTCAATAACTTCATTATCATCACATGTACTGCTATTAACATTCACATGCAGTTATCTTCTCTTTGATTCACATCCATTAAACTCATGTATCAATGCAAATCTAATCTACATGTCCACATGCACTTCTTTCGCGTATACCGGTATAGCATGAGTGAATGCTCGCGACAACATTCACTCTCAAGCCCGTTCCTCCATAAGGATCGGGGACCTCCTCCACTCCCGTGGAGTTGTGATCATTCATGATCACCTGCTCATATGCAAAGATGCTTATGTATGAAAATGCAAACTCCATCATAAACATCATATTCAACTTTTCATCATGCTTGTCAACAAAGATATAAACATACCAATTCTTTGTTTGCAATTAAACCAAATAAAAGCACAACAATAATGGTAATAGAAGATAAAGAATCACAGTGATCATCATTGATCGCTGTCTACCATGCACTTGCCTTTACTAGTTGCGATGCACAATTTGGCTAGCAGATGGCAACAAGTACGACGCCTCTCCTACATTAAATATACAAACCTCAATACAAGCTACAGCAACAAGAATAGCAATCAATATACATCGCCCCTACACGTCCCCAAATATACCACGCTACTCCGGTACCGAAAAGTTACCTATTGCTGACTTAGTACTAAAACGAACGTAACTTTTGACTCAAAAGTCCAATCGCAACAAACCACCCCATTCTGGATTCTTTATAAAATTATCCACATTTTCCTAGATTACACAGTCTTCTAATTAAATCATCTAACCCTCCGTTTTTAGCCCAGAAAGCCGATCTGTCCGCTTCGGAACAGCAGGTCTTACTAATTTCATAACTTTTGTTTTACTCAACCAAAATGCGTGTTCTTAGATTCTACAGAACCATTGGACAATTATCTACATCTTTCATGTAGATCAAAAACTCTAATTAGGCTATTTACTATTTTTAATCTACAGTCCACCAAAACAGCGCCGAAAGACGACAACCGCAAAAACAGCGGTCTTCCGAAAATCATAACTCGAATTCTACTTGTCCGATTGACATGATTAAATATGCTATAGAAAGATATCGAAATTATCTACAATTAACCAGTAGATGAGATTTCCAAAATTCGCCATTAAGGTACCCGAATAAATCGTACAACAGAACAGCAGGTTATCCTCGACTAAAAATTTCTAAAACCGCTCTCTAATCCCTATTCTAATCTCTAATTAAATCAAGAAAACAGAGGAAATAAAATGACAGATCAAGTCTACTCGTATACGCACAAAGCAATTTGCAAGCGCTAGTTAATTTCTATTGCTAATTGTTTGCATGCAGGAACGTCACATACACACATATACTGCAACATTGCCAATCTAGTTAACCACCGAAACTAACCAAGGTTCGCATGAAAACAATCTAACCTCCACGCGACCGCGTCAAAGAACAAGCAGCATAGATCGGGTTCGGCGCGGCGTCCGCGGCGGCGTCCACGCGACGCCTTCGGCGGGCTTCAACACGTATGAGCGATCGGAAGAAGCGACTCAGCAGCGGCAGTCAGGCGGCGTCCACGCGACGCTTCGGCGCTTCAGAAACCACGCGGCAGTCGGGCCGCGTCAAGGAAACGCAGCAACAGCAGCAGCGGGACTTACGCGGCAGCAGGGCTTCGCGCGAGCGGAGGCAAGCACAGGCGGCGCACCAGAGGAAAATTGCTGACGCGGCGCGGCGCAACAAAAGTGTGGGCGGCGACGGCTGGAGAAAAAAAAAGTGGAGGCGCGGAGGAAAGAAAAAAATAAAAGCTATTAGGGTTTCTAGAAAACCCACAATCTATTTATATAGCTCATAAAAACTCTGAATTATCCTATTTCCACGTATACTAAATTATTTAATTACGCACAAGCCCTAAATTCTTTAACTAATTAATTTATTATTATTATTATTATTATTATTTTCAGAATATTACAATGGATCTCGATGGCATTGTCAGAAGATGAAGGATCCGACGATGAGGATGTTTTGAAACAACAGACAATTCCATTCGAGTGGAACACACACTAGTTCGACAACCTCGTCGTTAACAAAAACTACATTGTGCCGTGGGAGTACAATCAGAGCTAGGTTAGGTAAGGAGCTATGTACAAATGCAAGGAGCCCGTGTAGGACACAGTCAAATTCCGGGCCTTGTTGGTGTGGTGTACAATCACAGTTGTCAAGTTTAACTCAAGATTCTACGATGTGAAGTATGACATAGAGGGATGCCCTTGGAGAGTGCACACATTCAGCTAAGTGGGTCACCTACTGGAAATACTCCATAGTGGTCCCTCACATATGTATCGTCGTTGAGTCAATGCAATCCCACAAGAACCTGTCATCAGGCTTCATCGCGAGCATCATGTAGGTGAGATCGTGAATAATCTAGATTTTGAGCCACGATCCATCATTCGGGCGATTGAGTTAAGGTTACAGTACACAATCAGCTATGCCAAGGCGTGGAGGGCAAAACAGAAGTAATTGGAATCATGGTTCGGTACGTTCGAGAATTCCTACCACAACCTCCTTGGCCAACTCCGAGTAATACAAGACAGGAATCTCGATACTCATGTCGACATTCAAGATTCCACGTATCCGAAGTGGGGCAACAAGAGGCTACTGAAGCGAGCATTGTTTGCCTTTGGTCCATGTATCAATGCATTCCGGTACTACCGTTCAATCTTGTGCATGGATGACATATTCATGATTGGAAAGTACAAGGGCCAGATACTGACTGCAATACCGACAGACAGAAATAATCAAGTTCATCCCGTGGCATTCACATTCGTTGAAAATGAAAACATGGACAACTGGTTGTAGTTCCTGAAGAATTTGAGGGTTTCTATTGTACAGGGCCATCCTAACTTATGCATCATACATGATCGGTATACAGGTCTGTTGAGTGCAATAACTCAGCTACAACAAGGAGAGAACGAATCACTTCCATGAGTGGATCTGTAGAGCAGAACCAACAGTGAAAGTTTAATGTACTCTAAAAGATTTTGGATGAGTGAACCTAGAAGCACAGATGAGAGACAACAAAAAAGGCCACTTCAAGCATCGACTAGGCCCCCAAAGCATTGCCACAACTACTCACAGATAGTCGTAGTGCGGCGTGGAAGACGAGGGCACATGTGAAACACTTCTCGAACTGGATTGAGCATAAGGCTAAGGAGAAGTTGTCACTGCTACATGACAGGGGTGGTGCTCGATATGGTTTCATGACAAGCAATCAATCCGAGGTGTACAATTGGGTCATGCGGAGGCGCCAGATGTCCCCCTTTGGTTGGTATTACGGAGGCAATTCTCCACGGTACCACAAACTACTTTGTTGACAGAAACAACAACGCGTCGCTCGCTATGGCAAATGACAGACACTACTACACAAAAGCTCATCACAGACGGTTCTAAACCATCATCACAGACAGTTTTTGAACCGTCTGAATTTTTGTGTCTGTGATGACACGAAGTCATCACAGACGGCTTTTGAACCGTCCGTGAAAAAGGCTATCACAGAAGGTTCTATTCACGAACCGTCTGTGAAAATAGACCATCACAGACGGTTCGTGAATAGAACCGTCTGTGATAGTCTATTTTCACAGACGGTTCTAAACATATCACAGACAGTTCTCGTTTAGAACCGTCTGTGATAGTTTTTTCTATGGCAAAAAAAAACAAAAATGGATTTTCACTTCGCCTGGAGCCTCGCGAATGAATCTGATATTGATTTTCGGATTGAACTTTTCGCTAGCTTTCCCACAATAGCCATAATATCATAGTAGCATCAACTCAATCCATTCACAGAGCACTAAAAACAACACGGCATGCATCACCCACATCACAGTAGCATCAACTCAATCCATTCACAGAGCACTAACACATCACAGTAGTAATCCACATCACCACGACAAGGGGGAGTAGAGAGTGAGGTTGTGGGAGGCTGGGGTGACGAGGTAATGGGAGGCCGGGACGATGAGGCCGGGGCGAGGTAGAGGAGGCCGCGGGCGACGAACTCAGGGGAGAACGGGGTGACGAAGTAGAGGAGGCCGGGGGCGACGAGGTCGTTGGAGGCCGGCGACGACGAGGCTGGGCCGAGGTGGAGGAGGCCGCGGGCGACGAGCTCAGGGGAGGTCGGAGCGCAAGGTTAGGGTGAGACGGAGATGACAGAGGAGAAATGGCAGAGGAGGAGATGGAGATGGCAAAGGAGGAGATGAAGGACTCTGTTAATATAGAGAGATTTTCGGCAGCCCGCCCATTAAGTGCAAATTTTTGTTTTTTCGCCCAAGTATCACAGACGGTTTTATACAAAAACCATATGTGATGACATATCATAGACGGTTCGTACACGAACCGTCTGTGATAAGCGTCTCATCACAGACTAGAGGGGGGGGGGGGGTGAATAGGAGCACACTCACTTTTTCACAAATAATGGATCCAATAATATTTTACTCCAGTAGCTATGGAAGCTATGAAGATCAGTATATCAGTACATCAGAAGACTAATATTGAATCCAATAAACACCCCTAAGCAAGACTACAAACGATCAAAACACAAGATAGCAACTATCAGTGCGCTGCCGGTCGGACCGCTGGCCTTGTGCGGTCGGACCGATGTTAGGCCAGTCTGACCGGTGACTACGGGCGGTCTGATCGCCAGCCTCCAGAACAGAAGAACAACCCCGATGACGAAGATGAAAATAGATGCAATTTTTGATCTACTAATTCAAACATGATGAAACTTGGAACACACCTTCTCTATGATATCAGGAACCTATTCCAATTGAAATTTATGATAATTCTTGAAAGAATAAAGATTCTTTTTCGTTTGATCAAAGAAGGGTTCAAAACCGGGTCAAAACAAAAACTTGATCCAAGATCTTGCTCGTGGGTGATTGATGATCAAGATGATCCTAGATAGGTTCCCACATGTCACAGCAAGCTAGATCACGTGAAGAATTCAATCAAAAACTCTCAGATCAAAGAAAGACCCAAAATCATCAAATAGAGAGAAAGAACGCAATGAGGCAAGATGTGATCAAACTTTCTCTAGATTGATTTGATATGATATGGGCTTACAGCCTCTCCATCAATGGATGACAATGCTCAATCCAAGAGCATAAAAATCTCATCAAACTCTCTAAACCCTAACCTCCACCAAAGCTCTCCCTAAGAAAATTAGGGTTTCCAAAATAGCAAAAAGGCAAACAGATGGTGCAGCTACCACCCTCTCCTATTTATAGTGGAGGCTTAGACCTTCTAGATGTTTGATCCTATTGGACTCCCGTTAAGGCCCAAAACAAATGGGACACATACGCACGCATTTTAAAGCACCATCTTTATCTCCTCTTGACCTAACTAGCTACACCTAGCGCCATCTTGCGCGTCGGATTAGCTAATAGGTCTTCCTTGTCCATCTTGCACCACGCTTGAGTACATTGACCTCACCCGGCATCATCGATCGTTCTGGACCTTAGCTCTCCAAGCCTAGTCCCGATCATCCTCGCCATTGACTGTCGTTGACCACCAAGCAACCTGCACAACAATAGATAAATAAACCGAATTTGGGAACAAGTTCTTCACAACTTGACCTATGTTAGTCAAAACATGCATCATGCACCATATATGCCCTGAAACTCATGACTTTGACCTAACAACGCGACAACGCCGCCACGCCAAAGCGACGAACCAAGTGAAACCGGTCGACCGCCTAGGGCGGTCGATCATGACTCATGGCGGTCGACCACACATGGGTGGTCGGATCGCCAAGAATGACTTAGCCGATTTTCACCTCGAAAACCGAAACCTCTCTGGAATTTTCAATCCAATAGAACTTTTGACTGGAGACTCCAAAAATTATGGGACCGAGTGCAATAGAATCCCCTCTCTTGCCTACACCCTCTATTTTTGGCCCAGCTCAAAGTAACACATTTTAAGTTCACCGGTCCGACCGCCGCCTATTGCCGGTCGGACCGATTTGGGACCGATCGACCGCCATGCTTGACCGGTCGGGCCAGTTCTTGCGACAGATTCGAAACTTTATCGAAAACACATAAAACGATAAACTGTAAACGTCATTGCCAATTGTCACATCATCCTAAGATCTGAAACATATCCCCATGATATCCACAGACGGCGAGTATGCCTAAGAAAGCAACCAGGCCCACCACGAAGTATGATATTTTTTCGAGGGTTGTCCACGTAGCATGAAGAGGATGAGATAGTAGCCATGGCCAACTTCATCGAACCTGACACACTTGAGTGTATGATTTTGGGGCCGGTCCGACCGATAAGTTCAAAAGTTGATTTTGGGGCTGAGCCAAAAATAGGTTGTGTAGGCAAGTGAGGGGAGTCTCATGGATGTGGTCACATCATTTTTGGAGCTCCCAGTCAAAAGTTCTATTCAGTTGAAATTTCCAGAAGGTTTCGGAATTTCGAGCTGAAAATTTGGCTAAGTCTTTTCAGGCGGTCCGACCGCCGTTGTGGGATCGGTCGGACCGGCCTGAAATCGGTCGGACCGGCCGTATGGGGCGGTCAGACCGCCGATCACTTGAAGGTGAGCCTTCTTGGCATTGAGTTGATTTGAATGTGTTTATTGTATGAACTTCAATGCTTTATTGTTGCATATTGCATTGCGGAGCTAACGTGGGTCAAGTTATGAAGAACTTATTCCCGGAAACGATTTGTTTGTCTATTGCTGTGCAGGTGGCTTGCAGGTCAACAACGTCAACGGTGAGGTGGATCGGGACTACGCTTGGAGAGCTGAGGTCCAGAACGATCATGGATGTCGGGTGAGGTCGTGTGACTCAAGCATGGTGCAGAATGGGCAAGATGGATCGAACGGGTAGTTCGGTGCAGCTGGTTGGATCAGGCGGTGCGGAAGTCGTTGCAAGTCTCTAGGAGTTTCCGATGGGATTCGGACGGGAGAGTCTTGCCGACAGGATGAGAGCCGCTGATCAACCTACACGTGGTGAAGCAGGCGATTGCTTCAATAGTTATGTGTGTGTGGGTCTCATGTATGAGTGGGTCCCAAAAGTGAAACCCTAGGCCTCTCCTATAAATAGAAAGGGGGGAGATGTAAAATCCCCTAAGCATTCATTTGAGCCCCTCTTGCTTTTTCTAGGGTTTCGAGAGGAGAGGAGAGGAGAGGTTAGGGTTTGGAGATTGTGAGTGTGCTCTTGTGTGAGCTCTTGTCCTCCTTGTTGGAGTGGCTTTGTAAGCATCTTGTGAGATCAATCAATCTTGTGATGCTTGCTTGAGAGATCATTTGTCTCCCTTTGTGTTCTTCTCTCTTTTGGATGAATTGGGTGCTTCCTTGATTCAAGTGTTTAAGCTTGGTCTCTTGACCTATTTTCTCTTGCTTTGTTGTGTGGGAATACTCCTAGAATCATCCAGACCATCAACCCCCACAAGCGAGTCTTGAATCAAAGTTTTTCATATTTATAGGGTTTGTGCACTTCTTTGGTAAAACCTTGAGAGATCAATTCTGCGAAGTGGATCTGAAGGATCGTCGCTAGAAATAGGCCTCTAATATCCTTAGGGAGGTGTGCTCGAAATTTGGTCAAGTTTCATTGGTTGAATCAAAAGTTGGATCAAATTTCGTTTTGGATTTGGGCTTGACTTTTCAGTACTGGACTGAATCGGTCTGACCGGTTTTACAACGGCGGTCCGACCGCCCGCTTTTCAGACCGCTCAGTACTGCAGGGTCGAACCGATATCGAACGGTCTGACCGCCAGTTAGTATCGGTCCGACCGCTCGTTAACCGTCGGTCCGACCGCCAGTCTCCAGCCGATCTGACCGCCTGTACCCAATCCAGAACAGTGAATTCAATTCTCCACTTTTGTGTCGTGTGGTTGACGGGGTTATCGAATTCAGCACAAGGCTTCCACTGTGCGCTTACTGATCCTCTTAGCTTTCATAGCTAAAGGAGTAAAGTTCGTGTTGAATTTGATTAAGGCGAGAAAGTTGAGAAAGCGCCTATTCACCCCCCCTAGTCGCCTTTACGGTCCTACAGATGGCGGCGGAGGAATTTAGGTTTTAGCCGGCGGCGGTCGAAACCCTAAATACCAGATTGCGGGGGCGCCTTTTATAGGGTCCGGGCAAGGCTAAGGCGACGTATTGGCGGCGGAGTTCAAAAGAGTCCAAAACAAAAATGCGAAAACTTGGGGATAGAGCCAAAATAGGGATATGATTTCAACTGAAAGGAGTATGGGAAGGATAGAGATAGGATTTGGCAACAAAATATAAGAGATTTTATTTGGGAAATCCTCGTTGTCGTACGGGACTTGAGCTCGAGTCATGGCGGACGAAGTACACGGCTCTGCGAGGACGAAGACGACGCGAAGATGAAGACTTGACACGTGGGCCCCAGCATCAGCGGGTGCGAGCGGATGCACACGCGGCTAGGCTGCGCGCGGAGAGAGGTTGACATGCGGGGCCCGCATGTTAGTCGAGAAGGCGCGCGACGGCGGTATTGGGCCGATACGATCTTTGAAGCGAAATTGTCTTTGGGTTTCGCCCAAATCTTTTTCGAGATTTTAAATTAGTTTTTCTTTTTATAAAATACCAGAAAATCCAAATGGTAATTAGAAAATAGCAAATGAACTCGAGAAAAATTCTAGAAAATATATGAAAGCCCATAGAATCCAAATAAAATAGTTTTGACAATTGTTGATGTTGACTTTAATCATATTAATTTTTTTTTGATACTAAAAGTCTATATTTAGATTTAATTTAAAATTCAAATAAAATCCAAATAGTGTATTTTCAACTACTAACTAATAAAATATATTTTTAAAAGCTCAGAAAATTAGAAAGTTACAAAAACAAACTGAGCGCCACACTGCGACACAGGACGCGATTTTTAGTACCCGCTACAACACAATAATCCTATATCACACTTCGTAACCTGGCCTCTCGAACTGATTATACATATATATGTAATTCTATTTTTGCAATGCTACCAGTAACTACAAGGCAACGTTTGTGCATTCTACGTTTGCTATCATATGCAGGAAATTACGAGTGCTAAGGTGAAGGATCTAGAGGTTCATCAATCTCGCAATAATTATTTGTTAATTATATATATATACAAACTCTCAGACGTTCGAGGATGGTTCTCCACCTTCATCAAGTCGGAGATCATTAACCCGAACAGACAGTTTCACTCTAGTGACACCGATTAATACATGTTCAATAGTAATTCACTTTGAGTTGTAATTCAATTGTAACTCTACCAAAAATACATGAACATGCTTTTGTAATTGATTTTGAGTTTTAAATGACTTTGAGTTGTTCTATATCAAATCTATTGTGATTTTATCTGCTTGCTACTTGCTTATTTTCAGAGAGCATGTCTAGCATTTCTTGAGACTATCCGAAAAATAAAAAAAATATTTAGGTATGTAACGAACTATTACAGACGTTTTTATGGTATAGACCGTATTTGAAGGGCTACTATCACAGACAGCTACCACGAACAACTATTTGTGATATGACAGATATCAGAGACAGTTCTTTTTACTAATCATTTCTGATATGTCTTCAATCACAGACGGTTGGTATATATAACTGTTTGTAATGGCCTACATATCATAGACAGTTTTGTGGTATAAATCATCTGTGAAGGGCTACTATCATAGACGACTACCACAAAAAACCGTCTCTGATATGTGGGATATCACAGTCAGTTCTTTTTACTAACCGCCTGTGATATGTTTCCAACCACAGACGGTTAGTAAAAAGAACCATCTGTGATAGTAGGCTTTCATAGACGATTTCTTTTAAAAAACCATCAGTGTTGTTACTTATCACAGACGACTCAAAAAACAGTCTGTGATAACTGCCGGTTATCACAGACACATAAAATCAAATGGTTCAGAATCCATCTGTGATGACGGTTTAGAACCATTTGTGGTGACCCTTTGTGTAGTAGTGGGCTCCCTTCGTCGTCGGATCTTCGCGACCTAAAGCAACCTTAGCTGTTCGATCGCCTCCCACAGAAGCGCAACGAGAACGAAGGGCATAACAAAAGAACCTTTTTTATGATTTAATCTATTTTTAAAAAATATTTTTAAGATAACCTCTCCATAACTTTATTTCTAATTCTGACATCTTTGGTCACGCTACAACACGTGGCGTGACAAAAATACTCTGTTACGCCACGTACCACGGTGTGACCAAAGCTGTCACGATAGCCCATCCGAACCGGCACACGTTCGTTTTTGGGCTATGTCCTATTAAGCCAAGAGGGACGATGTGGTGTGACAACGTGCTTTTGCCACACCACGCGTGGTGGTGTGGTCAAAGGGGTTAGAACTGGAAATAAATTTTGGGAGAAGTTATTTTTAAAACATATTAAATCATAAAAAAAGGTTAAAAAATGTTGGCGCAACAAATGCATCCCTCCCAGCAAAAGCATTGTCTTGATATTGCAACAAAAAAAAGAGCCCGTGCAACAGAAGAAAATCCCACCGCAACCAATATCTGCACACTTCGGCCCAAGATCCCCATACAACACATGCAACAATTCAATTAAACATATGTAACAAATTTGCAACGATGCAACAATAAATGGATCTATCTACCCATCATTCGACTATTTTTTGGGTTACAAACATTCAGATTTCTTAGTCGTTGGATTGAGATCCAAAGGCTATTCCCTCCACCAACTTGCCTATTAAAGCACAACCCTAATCTCTCCAACCTACTCCTGTCTCCCTCCCACCCCGCCACCACAGATGCGAAACCACCCCGCCGCCCTGCGCTGTTACCCCACCACCTTGCTGCTTCCGCCGCCGGCCTCCTCCTCTCCTGCCTCCCTCGCTGCCACCTTCTTCCCAGTCTCCAGTCGCTATCGCCGCCGGATCCGACATCGCCACCCCCGCCTCCTAATTTATTCCACTGTCGACCTCCTCCTCGCTTGCCTCCCCCGCAGCCGTCTTCTTCCCCGTCTCTGGTGGCTACCGCCGCTGGATTCACTATCACCACCCTCGTCTCCTAATTTCTTCCGCCACCGGCCTCCTCCTCGCCTGCGTCCCCCGCAGCCGCCTTCTTCCCTGTCTCCGGCGGCTACTACCACCGGACCCGCCATCGCCACCCCGCCTCCTAATTTCCAGTTAATTATCGTGCTCCCCCGCCGACCTCCACCACCCACCGTCCTCAGGCCAGCGGCCGGCTGCACCACCGCCGCCTCGCCGCCCCTCCGTCACCCCCGCCCACCGCCGTGCCTCTGCCGCCCCTCACTCCATTGCGAACAAAATTGTCTCAACAACTCAAATGATTTGCCACAACATTCTAAAAATATAGATGCAACAATTAAAATTAACATTTACATCAAATTGGAAGGGAATAAGTTCAATTTACCCCCCTAAACTAATGGCCCAAGTCCAAAAACACTCTCAACTATTAAACTGTTCATTTTCCACTCCCAACTAGTGCAACCAGTGCAAACTACTCCTAGAGCTGGCTTCATTGGTGGTTTTGTCGCGTGACCTAACTTTGTGTTGACGTGGCATCACAATTAGCATCACATAATTAACCAGTAAATAAAAATTTAAAAAGGTGTCCACAAAAGCAGCCATGTCACCATTCCTCCCCTCCTCTCTACCCATTCATCTCTATCTTTGCAGCCGCCTCCTGCTCCTTCCTCTTACCAACGCGGGGCTCACCAAAAGTGATACGGGGTCGCCCGATCTTCTCGACGTAGGATGGATATTCACGGGAGTCTCGATGAATTGTAATGATCCTCCAATGCCAGTGCAAGGGACGAACACTCTTTAATCCGCCAAAACACACTCGTGTTGATTTCGCCGACCACCAAGCGAAGATCTATCGTGCACCCAATTCCCAGCGGAAAGGCTGAACGATCTTGATTGAAGAAGACACTCCAAATTTCCTATGGAATTTCGGTAGCAAAGCTAAACTCGAAAACTTTAGTAGATTGATTTTTCTCAAACGTGGTCTGAGGTTACAATAGGGGTCTACCCCTCTATATATAGGGATCCTACTCCTCCTCATGGCTGGCCAAGAGGCTCTACTCCTATTCTAATTAACAGAAAAAGGAAACTCTGATTTTATAACCATCACATTGATTTGATCATATCTTTTGACACAGAAGGCATTTCGGAGTGACGGAGGATCCGTTGGATTGGGCTTGAAGTTATCATTCCAACAAGCCCAAGAACACTCGAATCGGATTCCGTTTGTGAAAGTTATGACCGTTTTAATCCGGATTGTCATGCTGATTCTGAATCCGAATTTGATGCTGATTCCGAATCCGAATTTGATTATGAGTTGATCCCGAATTTGATTTCGGTTGGCGTTGTGGGAGATCTGAATTAGGCTTGAAAATCTTATCCAAAACTTGAGCTTTAAGTTCTTGGGCTTCCTCCCCTTTTGCTCTCCCATCACACGGCTTCCTTCCTCGTTGATCAGCCGCATGGGCTGCTTGACTTTCTCCTTCCCAACCGCTTTGACCTTCTTGTTCTTCATCACTATGCAACAAATACGGTTACCCTCCTCCTTGTGCTCCTCTATTGCTTTGGCTCCGGCCTCCCTCTCGGTTCCAAAGACTTTAAGCTTGTCAAACCTAAGAATGCACAAAGTATTGTTTTTACGTAGTATCCAATTCTCAAGGAAAACACAAAGAAATTTGTTAAGAAACAATTGCACCTGTTGTTCATAAGTAGTCGGGATATCCTCATCATCCTCTGTTCATAAGTAGTCGGGATATCCTCATCATCCTCCTTTTCTTCAAGAAAAGCCGTCCTCGGCTTTTGATAGCTTGAAAATGTGCTACACAAAGAAAACACCGTATGTGCATGGTATATGTATTTATCATCCAAACAAGTTCCGTGTAGCGCATGATGATTTGCCGAATATGTATTAAACCAAGAGAACAACGTATATACGTGATATATGTATGAATCAATTGTTGTGTTATTCGCGTTGTTTTGCACAATCGATAGCTCGAAATCGCATTTCAAATTGCACAACTGACTCGTATGATAAAATTTCACCTTCCCAACATCGAAGTCATCTAAAGTGTGTGAAAACAAATTGATACCATTCCATACTTCAACTGCGCTAGTCTGATTAGTTATACATTTAAGAGATAAATAAGTAGGCATCATATTGCGTTCCAAACAATAGACATTTGTATTTAAACCCGTCTTAAAGAGATCATGACATTGCTCAATAGATGATTTGCACAAAACATGTAATTTTAGATTAGCAAGATTATCACAAGTAATGCATATTCGATAAACTTGAAACATATTATCAAAACCCACATCTCCAATCAAATTTAATTTATATGTGTCTATGTAGCTATTTACTAGTGATCTTAAGTATGAAATTTCAAGGACCTTCTTAATCACACTAGATAGTTGTTTAGGACTATCGAATATGATATAACACAAAAAATCATTAAGGGATATTCTAGTAATAACCTCTACATGAGTAATCAATTCCATATTATGAAAATTAAGCATACCAAATTTAGAACTTGGAATCATCAAAGGAATAATGGAGTTCTCAGTGTTACACACCTTATCTTGATGAACTATCGATTCAGTACCAATAGTGTTACCTTGATCGTCCTCCTTTTGTGATGTAGGTGCCGCGGGTATCGCAATGTCATCATGTAACCATGGAGTAGCAAGCATTCCCTCTCCAACCATGGTTATCTCTTCATCTTTCTCCTTATTTGCTAGGTCCACCTACACAATGTGAGATACAACACTAGAAATAGATGGTAAGTTGTTAGGTTCAAAAATAATCTTACTTGTCCTATCATCTAGCTCTGTCTTTTCTTCTTGTATATCTCTCACACTCTCAATTGTGATGCTCTCAACCTCGCATATGGTGGAATCACACAGCTCACTCTTTTTATCACTCTCACTCAATTTGGCTATGTGGCTCTCATTCTCACATGGGATTTGATACATCTCATCCTTGTAAGACCGTGGGCCAGTAATGGCACAACTACCACCAACCACAACCTCCTCACGTGTTGCTGGTTGTGACGGGGTAGCACTACTCATCACCTTGGTCGAAGAAAAATTCCCATGCTCGATCTTCTTCTCAAGTGACACACCAGTGGATGAATAGGAACTAAAGAGCCGGAGCAGATTTAATTTATGTGCTCGCATGTCTTTAAGTCTCTTTTCCACCTTCATAGCATATTTCACTAGATCTTGCAGACTACGAAAATATTCATCTTGAAGTGCAACAACGATCTGATAATTCAAGCCTGCTTTGAAGTATGTCTTTTCTTGATATGCACCAGTGATATTGGCATGACACATTGCATGATTCAACTCAATATAGTTCTTGGACAACTTTGCATCCTTGTGTAGTGCTCTCCACGTGGCGTAGTAGTTCACGTTCATAATAGGATGGAACAAATTCTCTTCTCATGACCCTTTTTAAATAGACCCAAGATGTAATGAATCGTTTTCCACTTAGTTGTTGCCACCAACTAGAGGCATAGTCCATAAAAAACATAGTGGCCACTCTCACTTCCTTGGCTTCTGATTCAAACTTCTGAGATTCAAGCTCGAACTCCATGTTTTGTACCCACTCAAGATACTCCTCTGGATCATTACTACCATAGAAGGGAAGATACGTATACTCTCAATCTGCCATTGTTAGTAGCAAAGTAAAGAATATGTATATAGCTGTATGTGTGTCTCTCAAACTCACTTGTCTTACCAAATTACATTCTTACCTTTCCGAAGTGAATTGAGGCCAAAAGAAACTTCCACTTGGTGGTGGCTACAATAACGAGTGATGATCAAGCGGATTTAAAAGTGACTCACCATTGTACGGCAAAGGATATTTTGTGGAGCTTGGTTAGAAGGTATTTATCCTACACAATCTGAATTTCACGATGTTGTAAAATTAAGTAATAATCCAAGATAGAAAAATATTGCCTATGTGCTGATCCAATAGATGTAAGTGAAGTGTTTGAACGTACACGCAATGATCAATGTGACTCAATGCAACAAAGGAATGAGCTAAATAGAAACAATCAGGAACAATAGCTCGTTTGCATCAAGTACTAGGAGAGACGCTAGCCAATTGCAATGAAAATAAGGGCACGAAATTACTTAAAAATTAAATACTCTAACTGAATATCTCGTGTAGAGTACTCACCCGAGTTCGGCCCCCTTTTTTTACCTCTTTTTTTTTTCTTTTTTTACTACCCCGTAAGTGACTCCGAAAGATTCAAAATCTTATTCTGAATCTAATTAGGTATATGAGTCACAATTTTTTTTTTGGAAAAACACAGGGGTAAAATTCTCTCTCTAAACTTGGATTTTTTTTCAGCCGAGGGTGATGCACTATCAAATGATGATATTCAGTCGAGATATATAATTTAAGAGTAGCCCACAATGCAATTATCAAAAACTAGTCTCAAGTATCAAAGGATTTAAGTGAAGCCCTCAACAGATGCGCAAACCTTTGGATGGTCCGAATGTGTCCGACTAGGATTCTTCGGGGCGATTAGGACTCCTTGCAGCCGGCCGAATCAAACACGAAGAAGAATCCCCAATATTGAAGTAAGAACACGAATTCCGAGAAGTAAATTGAATCTTTTTTTAATGCTAATTGAAGGATCAACTAGCGGATTTTCAACGATATAATATGCAAAGATTGAGCTACGCAAAGGACACTAAGATCAGCACGTAAACAAATTTTCTAATGGATCAAGACTTAATAAAACTCACAAAAATTACAGATGCAAAACTAGGGTTTGGATTTTTTTTGTTTTCGGTTTATGGACTATAGGACAGTAAGTAAGAAACTAAAATTTAAAGGGATAAGATCCTACCGAGTAAACCGCGCTCTGATACCAAGATGATACGGGTCGCCGATCTTCTTGGCGTAGGATGGATACTCACGGGAGTCTTGATGAATTGTAATGATCCTTCAATGCCAGTGCAAGGGACGAACACTCTTTAATCCGCCAAAACACACTTGTGTTGATTTCGCCGACCACTAAGCGAAGATCTATCGTGCACCTAATTCCCAGCGGAAAGGCTGAACGATCTTGATTGAAGAAGACACTCCAAATTCCCTATGGAATTTCGGTAGCAAAGCTAAACTCGAAAATTTTAGTAGATTGATTTTTCTCAAACGTGGTCTGAGGTTACAATGGGGGTCTACCCTCTATATATAGAGACCCTACTCCTCCTCATGGCTGGCCAAGAGGCCCTACTCCTATTCTAATTCAGAAAAGGAAACTCTGATTTTACAATCGTCACATTGATTCGATCATATCTTTTGACACAGAAGGAATTTCGGAGTGAGAGAGGATCCGTTGGATCGGGATTGAAGTTATCTTTCCAACAAGCCCAAGAACACTCAAATCGGACTCCGTTTGTGAAAGTTATGACCATTTTAATCCGGACTGTCCTGCTGATTCCGAATCCGAATTTGATGCTGATTCCGAATCCGAATTTGATTATGAGTTGATCCTGAATTTGATTTCGGTTGGGGTTGTGGGAGATCTGAATTAGGCTTGAAAATCTTATCCAAAATTTGAGCTTTAAGTTCTTGGGCTTCCTCCCCTTTTGCTCTCCCATCACACGGCTTCCTTCCTCGTTGATCAGCCGCATATGCTGCTTGACTTTCTCCTTCCCAACCGCTTGGACCTTATTGTTCTTCATCACTAGGCAACAAATACGGTTACCCTCCTCCTTGTGCTCCTCTATTGCTTTGGCTCTGGCCTTCCTCTCGGTTCCAAAGACTTTAAGCTTGTCAAATCTGAGAATGCACAAAGTATTATTTTTACGTAGTATCCAATTCTCACAGAAAATACAAAGAAATTTGTTAAGAAACAATTACACCTGTTGTTCATAAGTAGTCAGGATATTCTCATCAGAAAGCCAAGATCGCCGCCATCCACTACTTCCGATTTGGTGCTTGAATTGTCGCCGGTGAGGAAGAAGAAGTGGCGGTGGAGTGGTTGCCGACAAGGAGTAAGAAGTAGCGGCGGAGTTGGAGAGGCAGCGGAATGGCGGAGCTCAATCTAGATCTCAGCTCGTAGTAGCGCCACTGAGTCCTGGGGTTTTGCAACCTCCAGATCCTGGTGTGCCAGTTGTTGGGGCACACCTTCTCTGCCCGTTCTGATCGCCGATGGAGAGGTTAGGTCGCCATTTGCCAGGTTGTCTCCTCTGCCCGCTGGATCCGGATCAGGGCGTGCCAATCTTCCATCGCATCCTCTCCTTGCAGGATGGAATTAAGATGAAAAGAAGAGGGAGAGGGAGAGACCTGGGAAAGAGAAGGGAGAAGAGGAAGGGCAGTAGGAGCAGTCGACAGTCATGCAACAGTTGTCAACGACGATTGAGCTCGGGCTCACTGGAGAGAAGGAGAGATGTAGGGAAAGATGGGGATGAAGCCCCTTTAGCAGCTAACTTGTGGGTTCATCTGCTTGTACATGAACATGTGGATGTCATGTCATCAAAACTTGAACACGTAAATGCCATCTTAGTCAAAACCGGATGGTTTTAGGCGAAGGAGGTAATTTGCACTGGTTTTGTTAGTTTGGGGATAGAAGGTGAATGATTTTGTAGTAAAGGATGGTTTGGGACTCAGGCCATAAGTTCTAGGGGTAAAGTGGACTCAGGCCGAAGAAAAAATTGAACGAATCATCGCTGCAACATTGCAAACTAGTAGTCACGACAACTCAAATGACCTATCGCAACATCCAAACCAAATCCCATCTCCTACTTCAACCTGCCAGGTAGGATCGGTGGACGAGTGAAGCGTCCGATCGGAACCTTTCGCGTGGGACATCCTCTGTGTAGCATTACTGTATATATACCCATGCATACCCGAAAGGCTACGCGTACGTAGGATTGCTACGAGATCTATACAATTTCCGACGAAACTACTAGGCTCCAACATGTAAGTGGTTATGTGCGCGGAAATAACTTCACTTCTTACACGATATTTGCAAGCAGTACATCATAAATGGCTATGCGCAGAAAGAATTTCTTACCAGACGTTAATTTGTAGGTGGGTCACTTGGAAAGTGGTTACGCAAATTCTACGTACCGATTCACCCGTCAACCACTTTTTTTTTTTCTGTATAAGGTGATCTCTAATAGTTAGATATAATTTTATCTTTAACATATGCTGTATTATCTTTAGAGATTACATCTCTAATATATAGTCTCTAGCGTACTCTCTAATATTTATATTTTATAAATTTCCTTTGAAACATGTCCACATATCAACTAGAGTAGATTAATATATCATGTCTTGTTTCGCGTGCACAATAATCTCTTCAGGAAGAGATAACATACGCTCTCTCTTCGCCTCCCTCTCCTTCACGTAGGATTGGTTAATATGATATAGCTAAGAGACGATAATAAATACACTATTAGAGATGTCCTAAGTTTATTTATACGTGTCTCGAACTCATTTCTCACAGGAGATAATTAGCATTTAACAATTGAGAAGTTTTTATAGGAGTTGAGAACGGCAAGACAATTGTACTACTGAAGGCTGCACTTAATAATCTGAAGTAGTACTTTTGTGCTGCAACAGCAGCTCCTTTTCATCTCAACATTCCTGAAACAGACATGTATACGACCCACTTTACAATATCCCATTTCAACATGGTAGGTTCATTGATTTCAATGATCACTAACAAGCAGGAGTTATCTCAGCTACTCCATACCAACACTGCATGCATACTCATCATGGTAGTCCAGTCTTTCTGACGAGTGATCAGATGGACTGAGAATGGTGTCCTCATGCATCACTGGAAAGAGTATACATAGTCTGTCAGTTGTGCTGTGCAAGTATACACTGACTATATGTACACTAGCTCTACCATTTTATACTTGATGTGTTCGATCAGCATGCGAAATTCAGCATATATATACACGGTCGTCACACCATCGACTTATCAAAGGAAGGACGAGGGCACACATGCATAGTGACAAGGGTCTAGTATTTGTAGCAGAAAAATCCATGCGCGTGTATATCTAAATAGTAAATAGTTCAATATTTACGCAGAAAATCATTTTTACCCGTAGGGGCTACCGTCCGTCCTTCTCGAGATGTGCGCACGTATTTAGCACCGAATTTTTTGCCGATACGGCCGATTTTCACACCGTATTAGCAGTTTTAACCACCGCGTGCACGTATTTGCAAAATGGCGGGCTGGACGCAGGCGGGCGTCTTCGCGTCGCGCCACGTCACGTGGCGCGAGGCGGGCAGCGCCAGCCGCGTGGCGTGGCGCAGGCGCGCGCCGCGCGCGCCCGCCACGTCATCGCGAGGCTGGGTGCGGCAAGGCGCCAATGCCACGTAAATCCTGTGTTGGCGGGGTGGGCATCTTGCCCGCCATTGGCGCATGCCCACCGCGCGCCAGCCAATTAGGTTAGTTTAGGGTTAGGTTAGTTTAGGGTTAGGTTAATTAGGTTAGTTTAGGGTTAGGTTAGTTTAGGGTTAGGTTAGAATAGAGTATAAATTTTAAAAAATTGAAATATATAGCATATTACATCAAAAAATTACAAAATTTTTTGTGGGGGTTTCTCACATATTATATTTGTTTGTGTAATTTTTTTATTAATTTATTTGTTAAGAATTGTTTGTACGTTTATTGATTAATACGAACAAGATACTCATACGAAATAGCGATAACAAGCATGTAGTACAATGAAAATCGCATAACACGTGATACTATACGGCTCACTCGTCTGAGCCACTACTCTCTCCTCGCTGCGCGCAAGGCGTCGCGTCGCGCGCCTTGTTTTGCGCCGAGCATGACCCGTGGAATACGTCCACCGCTCTGGAGAACGCGTGTCGGTTCGGAGGGGGTACGGAGACCGTTGAGGCGGAGGTGGACCAGTAGACTGAGTCTGGAGCAGAGTCTGGTAGGCGTACATGTCGTCGTGATGAGACGTGCCGACCTGGGGGACACTTCCGAGGAATTCATCCACGACGGAGGCTAGAAAACCACTCTGGGGGTACGATTCCTGCAACTCCGGTTGCGCGAATGAACTCTCGCCTGGAGTATACCGTGGGGCACCGAACCCGGAGGACATCTGCTCTTGAGCGACGGGGCGCGAACCCGGAGGAGCTCTGCCCTGCGTACGCTAAAAACCCTGGCTGCCATTGTCCTTGCCCTGGCGTCGTGTACTGCTCCCTGGTAGGAGCTGGGAGGCCCGTATCGTCGTCATCAGTCGATGTGAACTGGCCGTCACCCCCACGGGCTGAAGGCTGCAAGACGAAACGATGTTAGTACAAATGAACACTCTGGATGTAAACTAAGAACCTCGTACCTCACGGATGTGCGGATAACCGATAGGGCGGCAGTCGGTACCGGTCCGGACGACGAAGTGATTCATCCCGACGGACCCTACGGCGAGAGAAGCGGCATGATGTTAGCGAACGTAAGGCATAATTACAAAACTTAATGTAAATTTGTACATAGCGACTTACATGCGGCGGCGACCGCCCGCAGATGACCGACGGGAACGCTACGACGCCTGCCGGACTCGCTAGGTCGTGGTGACCTAGCGGGTGAGCACGCCCCCCCCCGCTTCGTGCCCGATGCGCAAGACGTCGTCCCTCGAACGACCACAGCTCAAGTTCTTTATTATCTTCTTCATCTCCGCCGAGATGTGATTCAAAACTTTTTATATACCGCGGGGTTCTATCTGGGCTGAGTTGGGCCTCGTCCGCTGCGCTCTGGACGCGCACCGCCCGCTCGAACTGTAGTGACATATGTAACAGGTTCATTAACAAAAAATACGAATATCGTCAACAAAACTGCGAACCAGAGGTTGTAAGTGTCGTACGGTGTCGTCATGTCTTGAAGCTATTTGTGACGGTCGTGACGCGTGCGCGGAGGCTCTCTTAGTGCGTCGAAATGTCACCTCCTCGGGCGCTCGGAGGAGGAATGGTGAGTCTTTGCGCGTTCGTGGCATGTACCACTCCATGTACGCAGCTGCACGACTCGTGGTCATATGGACGCCGCTCATGCCATACATCCACGCATCCTGTTAATCCATGTCGCAATCCACCGTTGGTGCATTTGCCGATCCAAATATGCCCACCCGACCTCGATTGCTGCATTTTGGAAAGATTAATGTTACAAAAGAAGACGTAAGGCGCAAAAATTACTTGGATGAAATTTGACTCACAGTGTACAGCTCGCTCCGAGGGCTGCCGTTCGGGGGCACGAGCCGGTATCGACAAAGCGTCGCATTACGCGGCTGCGCGCGTAAGGCTCCACCATATGTGAGAACACCGGTGGCGGTCGTCGTCCACAATAATCGATCCTCGACGCATTGCGCAGACAGCCCGTGCGGCGCAACCGCGAGCAGAAAATCAGCATGTCATGGACACCAGATGATGTCGCTCGTGCAATAACTCGAACTCGTTGTGGTACAACGAGTAGCACCTCGCCGGTCTTCGTTGGCCCAGTAGCAGACGACGGCGGCGATCCACCGTAAGCCCATGGTGGGCGGCGTCTATGTGGTCATGTGGGAGAGGGTACGGGTGCGCCGCTGTCTCAATGGTCGGCCGACCAACAGGGAAGTGCTCAAAACTCCACAGCTGCAGGAGCACGTAGCACACGGCGAGTTGCTACCGGTATTGCCCGGCCGCAGCGCCACACAACCCTCGGTATGTAAGCGCAAAGGGCTACCGATCCCGGTATCTTGCGGCATCGGCTCGGCCCGCGTCAACCAAAGACTCGACGACGCGGATGAAGTCGGGTTCAAAAATCGCCTTTGTGGTTGGAAACAGGACCCAACCAAAGAGCTGGAGAAGGTAAGCAACGAGATGCGTCCTAACGACGTCCTCAGGTGCACCCTGCGGGCATTCGCTGAACTACCTCAGCCAAGCCCGAGGGACGCCACGTGCACCCTCCGGCAGAGGTTGGCCAAACCGCTGCTCCAGCCTGACCTTCCAGTCCGCTCTCGGAGGGCCCGGAACAAGCGGCACACCCCGGATCGGGAGACCAGTCAAGAACGAGACGTCCTGTAGGGTGATCGTCATCTCACCCCACCGAAAATGGAAGGTGTGCGTCTCGGGCCTCCACCGGTCCACAAGTGCGGACAACAGGCTGCCGTCTAGGGTGAACCCACGTTGGAAGGACACCATCCTCGCAAAGGGCAACAGGCCCGTCTCCCGGAGGATCGGGACGTAACGATCTTCTACTGCCCACCAGTCCCTCCCCGCCCGAAGCGCCAGGGGCGGAGGGCCATCCACGCTAGTGGTGAGCCACAGCTTGCACCGGTGGTCCTCATCGTAGAATTGTTCTAGTAGCTCCGGTAGAGACATGACTAGCAAAACATACATAGCGAACATTACTGACAATGTGGCTAATTAAACATAGAAGAATGTAGCTAAATTAAAAATTACGATAAACCTACTCGCGAACGACGATTTACGGTTAATAACGTGGAAATATAATCGAGAAAGCAAGCGCATGAAAAGAAAAGAATGGGCAGAGGAGCGAGCGAGTGACTGCGATATGAACTTAGCAGAAGAACGAGCGAGCGAGCGACTGCGAAATGAAATCGCGCGGTCGCTCTCTCCAATATATATGCACTGCAATCATCAAAGGGAATCATTTTATATCCACTGCAATCATCAAAGAGAGTCACGAGATAACATTTCATCCAAACTTTTGGTGCAAAGTTAAACCACATGCATGAACCGAAGCATTACAATCAACACTTGGCAGCAAGTGCCTGCAAGGGCCACATTACAATCTCCAGCAAATGAGCACATGTCACAGATATCATAATGACCATATGACCTAGCAAAATGAGCATATGAAGTACATTAATTGATCTGTACGAAAGCACATTCGACACACATTTATTGCTTTGTATAAACACGTATTTATATCAAACAATTCTTAACAAATAAATTAATAAAAAAATTACACAAACAAATACAATATGTGAGAAACCCCCACAAAAAATTTTATAATTTTTTGATGTAATATGCTATATATTTCAATTTTTTTAAATTTATACTCTATTCTAACCTAACCCTAAACTAACCTAACCTAACCTAACCCTAAACTAACCTAATTGGCTAGCGCGCGGTGGGCATGCACAACACATGGGCAAGATGCTCACCCCACGCGGCGTGGCGTGGCGGGCGGGCGGGCGGGCGCGCATGGCGGTGGCTGCGCCCGCGCCACGCCACGCTGTAGCAAGACGCCCGCTCTGCGCCACCCGCCATTTTTGCAAACACGCGCATGTGCGGTGGTTAAAACTGCTAATACGGTGTGAAAATCGGCCGTATCGGCAAAAAAAATTCGGGAGCAATACCCCACCGTATCCCCCACCACATACCGTATGCATACGCTCGCCGGAAACCTTGCCGCTGCCGTAGCTGCAAATCTTTCGCCGCTGCCCGCCCAAAACATCGTAGCCGCGATCTTTCGCCGCCGCCAGCCCAAGACATCGTTGCCGCGGCTTTCATCGCAGGAAACCTAGCCGCCGTAGCTCGGAAACCTCGAGTAGCCCTTTCGCCGGAAACCTCGAGCCCGTCAACCGGAAACCTCGCGGTCGCGCCCTCGTCGCTAGAAACCTTGAGCCCGTCCGCCAGAAACCTCGAGGTCGCGCTGCCGTCGCCGGAAACCTTCGGAATTTTCTAGGTCGCGTCCCCAGAAACGTCGAGGTTGCGCTGTCGTCGCCGTAGACCTCGAGCCTGTCCACCAAAAACCTTGAGGTCGTGCCACCGTTGCCGGAAACCTCAAAGGTCATGTCGGGGAAACTTCCTGCCGCCTGATCCGGCCATCCCAAATTGGGGGCATGGCGGCGGGTTCGGCGAGACCAGAGAGAGAGAGAGAGAGAGAGAGAGAGAGAGAGAGGGAGAGGGCGGAGGTGATATTAGAAATAGATAAATACATAAGGAATACCTCGAGGGTATATTTGGATAGGGAGGATCAGAACCAATCTCTTCGGATTTAGTCGGATCACAGTATATCCAAACAACTCTTGAGATGTATAGGGGCGCTCGAACCTCAAAGTGGAATGAATGGTAGATGGCGTGGGTGGATATCCCCATAGGGGTAAAAAAAAATCCGCTTCCAATATTTACATATACACGTAGATAAGACTCATCGGTGAACAAATATAACTGATACATGTATCATGAAGAGAGAAAGTTGGACCGTTCAGAACTACAAACTAACCCTTGGATCGATCACAGTCACAGGATGATCGATGATCACTCGTCGATCGGTTCGATCACCAATTCGATCGAGCATGCAGCAAACAAAGCAAGCAGAAGCACTGCCTGGCCTGACCTACAGCCTGCGGCCGGCTTGCGTGCTTGCCTCATTCAATGGCCGGCCTGACATAACAACTTCTTTTGAATGCCTGCCGGCCGGGCTCTGGTACGGGTTGTCATAACCCGTCTCGGTAAAGAAAAAGTGAAAAAGGCGGGGTAGTACCGTGCTGCGTGCAGAAGTAGAAGTTATTTGGTTTACTACCCTTGCAAATCAAGTCAAATATTGATAATATCAACAAAAATTAACTACGGTTTATTTTGCTACATTTGACATTAAATGGTACACGTAAGCAATCGAAAGATGGGAAAATTGTTTACAAAAAAACTAAAATTTAACTCGATCACAATCCAAACAAATGTTTTTTTGGTAACTATTTGTTTTTTGTCTGGATTTCAAGTATGCCAAAATTTTGGCCGTTAGCCAAACAATCCAAACAAATGTTTTTTTTGTAACTATTTGTTTTTTTGTCTTGATTTCAAGTATGCCAAAATTTTGACCGTTAGCCAAACAGACCCGTAACGTGCTCCGTACCTGCAGGCTGCATCGTCCAAATGCGCTGCTACGAGATGCGTGTTTCTGTGGTTGTTCGATCGGGGCTAGGGGTTGTGCTGCGTGCAGTCGTCGGCCAGTGGAAAGGCCAGCTTCATGTGCATCAAAGAGAGATAATAATAATAATTATAACAACAACAACAACAATAATATTAACACTAACACTAATACTAATATTGTTGTTATTTTGTGAGGGAGATCGTATTAATTTACACACCACTATTAAGCGTTACGTAAGTTTTTATAGATTACTAGTTAAGTGTCTATGCGTTGTTACGGAACAACAATCGTGCATGCCGTTAGATTTGTAGTTATAAAAAAGTCAATTTATATATAAAACATTACAAAACATTCCATTTGTACTGAGATACTAAATTCAGTGGATCAATTAGAGACGTATATGTTAGCACAAGTAATAATGTGATAAATCAGTTAGTTCAAAATTTGTCATAGAGAGACCAATGCAAAAAGAACTAACAAAGCTCAAAATTTTACAACACTTTAAAATACGCCACAGCTCACAAAGGCTTTGTGATGCAAGTTTCTTTCTAACGTGATCAATGCAAATTCTATTGGTCGAAGCATGCTTCAACAGATTAACACTGATGTTTTAAGAACAGAGGTTTAAATTAAAATGTCATCGTATTTAATAATTATTAAGTTGGTCTTTAATAACAAATCAAGGATTGAACATGCTGTTAAACGGAGACAACCACTATCAGACTATGTTGAGTATCGAAAGAAATGCACACTGAAAAAGAAAAAGAGAAGAGTATAAACAATGGAGCATCTGAACCAACATACAATTGGATGTGCTGAATTGATAGATTTTTATGAATGGATCGAAGTCAGCATGACTTGACCGATTAGTATACATTTGAATAAGAGTAAACTTTTGCAAAAGCAATATTTCAATAAGAAAAATATCAATCTGAATGCATTCTGGATATCTGCCAAACAAAACTAATGTCTTCTTACAAACCATGACACCTCCAGTATAAAATTTGCAATTTCCAAGATCAGGGAATATTAATCAAGGAGCTTTTCTTATATATGTCCCTTCATGAACCAAATCTTCTAGACGTTGAGTTCTTGTACAACACATCAATATTTCTGCAAGCCAAATGTTTTATTCCCCACAACAATAATGCCGCCGGAGAATCACTTTGAAAAAATGGCTTGAAGGGTGTAGAGCATACATAAATCAGTCATAATATGCTTTAGGATCGTATAGCGAGGAATTATTCTCATGTATTAAACACATGAGCTTACAACATTTGTTATGACATCTAATCAGTGATCGACACTCATCACCCATTCACACTACAGCCAGGAAGTACAGTGCTGGGCATTTCTCATTTCAAAAATCTCCAAAGAAAAAAAAAATGGGGACAAAGCGAACCTTAAGTTCAGTATAGACGAAGTCAACTCCCATCTCCATTATGAAGAGATGTGCCTCAGGTCATGATTCATCAACTTCTTCTTTGCTTTGGGCTATGTAGCCAAAATCAAACAACCTCGAATGAGCAAAGTAATTAAAATATAGTTAGTAAAGGAAATATGTAATTAGCAACCTGAAATTTAAACACAAGTAAGAAATACCTCATCTATGATGTGAGGACCTCTCTATAGACGATGTTCCTCGTGTACGTCTCACAACTTGGATTGCTTAGTCTTGTCCTTATCACCGATGACGAGGATCTTGATGTTCCTTCTTGCGGTGGCTCTAGACAGCATGACGTACAACTGACTGTGAGAGAACACCGGATCGGGTAGTTACATTTTAAGATATAACAAAATATGCATTCCATTTGACATGGAAACAAAACAAAGATATTTGGAAGTGCAAAGCTTCTGTACAAACATGACTTTCCACACTCCCGGAAAAGAGACCCGCCCCTCCTGTTTTCCTCAAAGAAAAACTTAACTGGATATTGGGAAGTTAATATATAAGCAAAATATCATATGTTTGTTTCATTCAGATGATACTGTGAAATCATAGAGTTGTCTGCAATTTTTTGAAGAGCCTAATTCTTCACAACCAACCATTCATCATAGACAAAATGATGTACTTTTAAATTAAGGTACAACACAAGTGGCATACAACATCCCTACAGTATTATTGGCTTGGAATTGAACTGCAAACCACTTATTTGGGTGTTTCAATGACATCTGGGTCACTTTGAATGCGAAAAATACGATAGTCTAAAAAAGATTCAGGTCCACTGAAGCACTTACTTTCAGTTTATCTCCAGAAAGTGAAAAGATCATGAAACAAATAGGAAAATGCAAGTGGTCATCATCTAAGATCCAGGTCCATTTAAGCACTTACTTTCAATTTATCTTCACGAAATGAAAAGATCATGTAACAGCATGGTAAAAAATCACAGTAGTATGCTCTATGATATTAAGATGGGAAACTTCAGATCTAACTATGTAGCTTTATTTTTTAAACTGTATTGTACCGTGAAATAATCCTATTTAGTAGACACCCTTAGATTTAAAATTTTCCAAGCCAATATGGAGAAGGCAGAGGTTGAACAATAAGAGTGTGGTTTACCTACTAATATGTATAGATAAAAAAAAATCAAAAGTGTAACTTTTACATATATACTAGAAAAGGAAACATGACAAAAAATTGGATATGAAACATAAAAGTTGGCCAAAGAAATCAAACAAACACAACAGAAGTTCCGGATCAAATAGGAAATGAGCCTAAACAAAAGATGTATCAACTTACTTTCTCACATTAAATTGTAGCCAAATATAACAATTGGTCAGCTTATCCCTTCGGAGCCTATATTTATTTTATCAGTAGTATGACTTCTCACTTTGTGTGTAACAAAATAAAAAAGAGTCTAGGTCAACAATGTAGGTTTGATCATATCCGTAAAATCAATATATGTCAAGTATAATGTATTTTCTTTTCCATTTTTTGAATAATATAGCGTTGCGAGGTTCAGTCCTTATACACTAACAAAGTAGTATACAAAGAACTAAAAACAAAAGCAACAAATGCACAGAACACACACACACACACACACACACACACACACACACACACACACACATATATATAAATAAAATACCAAAAAACACAAGGATGCCTCTCACAGGTTGCATTCAAGACTAATAGAAGAATTATCAATTACTGTTTTTGTTTCACATATGGAGAGTAATAAACCTGCAGATTACAATATACTGGGGATTACAATGTTTACAAGGGGAAGCTAACATCCACATCTACAGTTCTTACCAAGACTGGAACTATGTGATGCCGACTACACTCTAGTAGCACCGAGATCCTTTTTTTGTAGGGAAAGCACTGAAATAACCATATGAGATTATTTGCATGCATGCCTCAAATAAAATAATTTTCTGAAATCAATCAATTGTTCTACAATCAAGTGAAACAATGCACTATAAATAAATCTAATGCACAAATCATGGATGCTTTAAATAGTAGGACATTGCTCATTTGGTTGTTGCAACAGAAAAAATGGAACATATACATGGTCTTCTCACCTCTGTGCTCAAAGAGCAATGGTGCGAATAGAAAATTGGTTGGGGGGGAAAACAAGGATGGTTGGCTAGATGGAACACAAACTGGATCCACTTCTCGGAAACACAACTACTGCAAAGAGAAGATAAGGCTACAAATAAAAGAACATCTGAACATCCAAAGCTATGTGTAAATTAGACTCACCTCCAATGTGAATGTGCAATGGTGCAAATGTCATCTAAGTTCATTTCTCTGGGCTTATATAGTGAGGGATTCTAACTTCCAATAGAAAAATATCCTGATAAGGTTTGCTGTAACAATAACAACAAAATCAAGAAAGATCGTAACAAACTATTTAAGCTGGGCCCAATTTGTGCTGACACATCCTCCATGATTCAGGCGAGCTGCCTGCGGCGGGTGAGGTCGATGATGCATTACTGTCAGCGGTAGCTCACCTAGATTGTAGCACACTACACAATCGAGCCAGAGCCGTGAGCAATGGTAGGGAAACACGAGGAGGGGGTAGGGGTTAGGGGGAGAAAAGAGGAAACTCACTTTAGGAGTCGTCGTTGTCCTTCTTCATGTAGAGCCACGCCATCTCCGGGTTAACGAGGTCACCGGCGAGGGAGCGAGGCATGCGGTGCTTTTAATGGTGGAACCGGCCGCACCGAGCCAAGAAGGTGGGTGCTTTGAGGGTTGATCTTGATGAGGCTTTGAGCGGAAGAAGATTTTTTTCGCTCGGATCCTATGCAACGATGGACCCACACCGGGACGACCTTGACGCCGTCGTCGTCACCAAAGACCTTGAGGAAGACGAGGCAGTCCTCCTCAGACTTCCCCTTCGTGGTGCTGGCGTAGAGCATCACGGGCAACGCCGCACTACTGGGGCGGATCACTAGCGCATGACGTAGCGGAGGACGCCTTCCTCGACCTCACCTGCCCCGACGTTGCACGCCTGCGCCACCCAGGCATGTTCCACGTCGTGCAGGCACTGGACGAGACCAAAGATGCCATGGAGCCACCCTGCCTTATATGCCGCCGTATCCCCCTAGTCTTTGTGCACGTCGTTGTCCCCGCCGAATCCAATCGTCCCTGGACATAACCCCACCGAATCCGGCCGTTCCCGCCCGCCGGAGCCGAGGAAGACAAGGGCGGCCATGGTAGGAGGAGGGGGGGAGGAGAAGAGAACCTGTGGGGGGAGCAACGGGAGCAGATCGGGCTGGGGAGGGATGGGGGGATGGAGAGGAGGGTACCGAGGAAGGGAATGAGGGGGGAGCGACGGGAGCAGATCGGGCCGGGAGGGATGGGAGGTTCCAGCTGGCTGGAGCCGGGAAGGCGGGGGCGGGGTGCTGAGGAAGAGAATGAGTTGTGGGCCCACTAGTCGGCACTTTTTTTGGGAGAGAAGGGGAACAAGAACACATCATTCACCTTTAAGGAGTAAAGATTCATCGTTTTGCACAAAGTCTACGTGTTTATTTGACCTCACGGTGTTCTGCACGTACGGTTCGCCCTTTGTTGTGGTTAATTGACACGATTGATTTTCGAACTGGATTGGATCGTGTCTGTCTGTGTAGTCAGTGCACACCCCGGTTATCCTAATCGGCTTAATCTTAACAAATTGCTAAGCATTGTACCTCGAGAAGCAAAGAACAAAAGGAATCAAGCTTAGACTCTGATAGTAAAGAAGAAAGTAACTTCTTGCATCTTCTTTATTGTACCTACTTGCTTGCCATGGAGGAGAAATCTGATTTTGTTGCAAAGTTAAACCCTAGTCACTCCACAACTTTCCCTTTTCATTTCCTCCTTTTGGCTTTATACGCAGGGTTATCTTGGAGGTCGCGGCCAAACGCATCCTACAATATGGTAAAATCTACAATAATTAGAAAACAATGCATATAAGGGAATATTTTATGACACTCAATTTTCATCCAAAAGTTGTGAATAATAGAGGTGATGTGGCTGCATGAGAGAAGAGAGAAATGGCATTGATTGTAGTTAGTGGAGATTACTTATTTAATATATATAGATTAGTCGGTGTAAAAGACTGGCAGGCCTGCTCTGTTCGTCGTTCTTCTCCTCGAGAAGATGCAACTAGACAGTCCAAAATCATACCATGTGATTTGTCAAATTTCGATCGGTTCGTTTTGTGAGATGGCATGGAACAACTGCATGTACGTACCACATGTCTACAAACCGATCGATTTTCATGAAACTCAAGGAGCAAATGGACATTATAACTTTTCTGAATCCAAAAAAGGGTAAAGTGCAAGAAAATGCTAAACCTTTCTATCGAAGCTTTGGCTGGGGTGGGCTTAGGACCTAAGTGACTCTCGAGGACCCTAATGGCAAGCCACTGCGGTGGATCCTCCTCAACAAAAAAAAAAAAAAAAAAAAAAAAAAAAACTAGTAAGAAGAGACGACGTGAGTAGTATACGTTCCAGCATGGTGATCGCGGCGGCTGCAGGGGCGGCGCCGGCGCGGGAGCCGGAGCCGGCGCTGCGGCTGGACGAAGTCTGCGTTGAACACGTCTTGCAAACCTATGCAACAACTGTCCACAGACGTAATCCTGTAAAATTGACTATTGAATCTGTAAGCGAATACAAGAGGTAGGGATGAAGCCGCAGGCTGAATAGGCTGCCGGCGCATAGTATTAATATTGCCGGTTTATGAACAGCAAATAACAAGATTACATTTGGTAAGATTACAACTGATATGATTACAGAAGATTACAAGATCAAATCTAATCTAAACTACCAAATATGTACAAGATACATCCGAAAATAGATATTGCTAACATCCCCCCGTACTCAAATCGTTCGTTGTCCGAATGCAGAGACTGAACCGAAAATCCTAAAACAACGGTATCGGAAGGCCCTTTGTCATGATATCGGCAAACTGGAGGGAATATGGTACATGCAAAACTATGACGTGACCACAAAATGAATATCAATCTTGATGTGCTTGGTACGTCAATGTTGAACCGGGTTTGACAATATGTACACAGCGCTGACGTTGTCACAGTAGACGACGGTGGCCGAAGACAAGGGTAGATGCAGCTTGGCCAAGAGTTGCATGAACCAATAACATTCGGCCACAGCATGAGCCACGACGCGATAATCAGCTTCAGCACTAAAACGCGAGACAATAGTCTTGCGCTTGGATGACCATGAGATGAGGTTGTCGCCAAGATACACGCAATAGCCGGAGGTGGGATGACAAGAGTTCGGACAACCTGCCCAGTCGGCGTCAGGGTAGGTCATGAGGGAGTCGACTGAAGAGGCGAGTAGCTCAAGTCCGTGATCAAGGGTACCCCTAACATAGCGTAGGATGCGCTTGATAAGAGCGAGATGAGGTTCCCGTGTTGGGTGCATTTGGAGACAAACATGTTGGACTGCATATGCAAGATCCGATCGCGTCAAAATCAAGCACTGAAGAGCACCAGCGAGGCTCCTATACTCTGTGGGATCATCGACAGGTGAGCCATCGGTAGCTGAGAGCTTAGACTGGGTGTCCATGAGAGTGGCAGTCGCATGGCACTTTGACATGTCGGCGCGCTGCAGGAGATGGGCAACGTACTAGCGTTGAGAGAGAAAGAGACCACGAGATTAATGTGTGACAGCAATCCCGAGGAAGTGGTGCAAGTCACCGAGGTCAGTCATGGCGAACTCAGTGTGACAGTAGCAAATGAGACGACCAAGGAGGGCAGTGGTCGAGGCAGTGAGAATTATGTCGTCAACGTATAAGAGGAGATAAACGAGGTCGGGACCATCCTTGAACACGAACAAGGATGTGTCCGAGGAGGAAGCGACAAAACCAATTGTGCGAATATATGTAGCGAAACGCTGGTACCACGCACAAGGGGCATGCTGGAGGCCGTATAGAGACTTGAGAAGACAACAAAAATGCTGAGCAGGATCAAGGAAACCGAATGGCTAGTGATAGTACTTAAGGGATACGGGTAGGCTACTCTAGCTGATAATTCAAAATTCTACCACGTAAACCAGGATGCCATGCAAGCAAAAGAGCAAAGATCGTTACCACAAGACGTGTAGTGCAGCGGAAGAAGAGTTGGAGTAGCCGGATGCAATGTAGAGTGCATCGATATAGTAGTCGTAGTCGATCGTCCAGTGTTCTTATTGCCGATCGTCTCCTATAGCAACCAGTCGCGTTCCTTGTGAAGATCGCTGACCGTCCTTTAGTTTCTCATGCTCTACTTCATCTTTTGAATAGATGAGAATGTCATCGATGAAAACAACCACAAACTTATCCAAGAATTCCATGAATACTTTGTTCATCATATTCATGAAATAAGCAGGGGCGTTTGTCAAACTGAAGGACATTACTATAAACTCGTACAATCCATATCTGGTTGTGAAGGCAGTCTTGGGTATGTCTTCTAGCATGATCTTCAGTTGATGATAGCCTGATCTTAAGTCGATCTTTGAGAAACACCAGCTCCTTTAAGTTGGTCAAATAGATCATCAATCCTGGGTAACAGGTGCTTGTTCTGATTGTTATTTATTTAGTGATCTGTAGTCCACACACAACCTCATACTATTGTCTTTCTTCTTGACAAATAGCACTGGTGCTCCCCAAGGTTATGAGCTAGGCTGAATATAACCTTTGCTCTGCAATTCCTCATCTGCTTCTTCAGTTCTGCTAACTCATTTGCAGGCATCCTGTAGGGTCACTTCAAAATTGGAGCGGTCCCTGGGTCTAAGTCAATTAAGAACATTATGGCCCTATTCGGTGGCATACCGGGTAATTCCTCAGGAAATATATCCGGTATTCTTGTACCACGGGTATATCTTCAAGTTTTACTTCCTTTAGACTGGACAGGAGGAAGCTTTCTCCTGTGGAAGTCTTGGGTCAGAATTCTGTTGTAATCCCTTGCTCATTGGTTATGTTGATAGACCTTGGCACAGTCTTTCTGTCCTTGATTCTTGGCGAGCCAGTCCATTCCGAGAATTACATCCAGTCCTTGAGAGCGCAAGACTATTAAGTCTTACAAACTGAAAAGGATTATGTACAACATACTATACTACGTAGTCGTACATCTAAAACTATGTAATACATTCGGTTAAAAAAATTACCTGAAATGTGGACGACCGTATGGCTAGCACTTCGTTAGCTTCTTTCCTTCCATCTACTCCTCTTTGCTTCTCTCTTCCCTCAACTCTTTCTCTTTTTCTGCATAAAAATGAGTTATACAAGAATTTTGGGGTCTTTTATACGGTAAATTGTGTCACTATTTGGAATGGCGATAGGGACTTGTGGGATTCTTGTTGCCATTTGAAATATCGATTTTTCTAAATTTTAATATTAAAAAAAATTAAGGACTTGCAGGATCCCTGTCATCATTTGAATTAGTCATTTTTCTAAAATTTAATATTAAAATTTTAGAGACTTGTGGTAACCTTGTCACCATTTGAAATAACGATTGTCCTAAATTTTAACTGGGGATCCTTGTCACTAGTTGAAATTGTGATAGGGTCCTGTCGCCAGTTTGAGTGGCGATAGGGCCACATCGCTATTTGAACTCGTGACAACAACCTCTCTGCATTGTTTAAGGCTACTGTCGTCATTCCCTAGGATACTGTCGTTATTTGAATTGGTGATGCAATAATTTTGTTATTTTAAATGTAATTTTGTTATTTTAAATGACGGCAGTAGTCTAGTTTTATATATATAAAATTGACTAGTTTTTTTGTAATTTTTTTAAAATAATATTATTTCAAACCAATCGTCAGAGAAAGATGGCGTTTTTACGTGCAATGTGTGCTTTTGCGTGGACATGGCGTGCGCCTACTTACCTAACAATCACAGGCTGTATCTAACGGCTTGTGTGATATATCACTTCTCTATAGTCCATATAGCCAGAATTAAGGCACCTCTTGAGAATTCTACATCTTCCATGCTATATACAGTTATACACTACTACAAGTTTATGATATTAAGGTGTTTTTTTTTCTTCCAAAATTGCATTGTGGTTGTTGGACGGTCAGGGTTGTTGTAGGAGGAAGCTGCCGTGTAAACCAAGGATGGTGCTCGAAAGAGGAGAAAAGGCTAGAAATTGCTGAACCTGGCTTTAGTAAAAGAAGAAACAAAACAAACCACTTCAATTCCCAGTTCGCCTTGGTGCTATCCTAGCAATGCATCATAAACTGAGTTTATTGCTAGATTGACATTGTTTAAGTGTGCAGTAGTAAATCTAACACTCTCTCGACATAAAAGCTAAAAATAGTATTATGGAGCTATCAGCAGGCGACACGGCATACAAAAGAGGTGTTTTCGCGCCTTAGGGGTGTGGATGTGGCCGCGTGTGTGGACGAAGGCACTTACCGACGTGTCACCCATCGCTCCGCTGTGCCATTTTTAACCAAGAATATTGCTAATTTTGAAAAAAAAAAACTCGCATAAACATTTTGCAGAACCATAAGTTTTCCAAGAAAAAAATGCGTAGAACCATAGGCGTGATGTGATGCTGTGAATTGAGTCCGAATCGGATCCTCAAAGAAGGCACGGAGCAGACGGGCCCACGAGGACCTGGACCCACCTGCTCGCTCGAGTCGAATCAATACTCGCACCCCATTACACGCGTCCATTCGCACCTCACTGAGAACCCGTATATCACCGACAGTGTGCCCCCGTAGGTGGTTTGGACCCACACGTCATGAGAAACCAAACTGTTGAAATGTCCGTAACCGGACCCGCCAAAAATGCTTCCCGTGCGAAGCTCCGGGCAGGACGATTGCCTCGCTGACATGTGGGCTCATTTGCTCCGACCCACCTGTCGGTGACACGCTCGAGGTATATAACGCTCTGACGCCATAGCCGATTTGCTTTGTCTACCTCTCGCTCCCGTACTCCTCTCGACTCCCCCCACTCGCAAACCCCACAAACCCTAACCGTCGCCGCAATGTCGAAGGCCCAGGCTGACCTTGAGTCCGGCGCAGGTGCCGGCGTGGCCTCCGCGGCGAAGGTGGCGGCGACGGCGTCTTCGCCGAGGAAGGTGGCGGCGGAGGAGGACCCGCGTTTGCGGTGGGCATTCGTGCGGAAGGTGTACGGCATCCTCGCCCTGCAGTTGGCGGTCACCTCGGTGATCGCCGCGGTCGCCTGCTACGTCGACCCCATCCCGCGCTTCTTCGTCACCGGCTCCCTCGCCTCCTGGGTTGTCTACATCGCCATCCTCCTCGCCCCCCTCCTCGGTGCGCCTCCGCCTCCGCTTCCTCTCCCCCTTCCCTTACCCAGGGTTTCGTTCGATCTCCCGTACCGCGTTCTGATGCGATGTTTGTGTGCGATTGCGCAGTGATGTGGCCGATGCTGAAGTACAGGGAGAAGCACCCCGTGAACCTGCTGCTACTGGCCCTCTTCACGCTCTGCACCAGCCTCAGCGTCGCCGTGTGCGCCTCCTTCTACGCTGGTACGGATGCGAAGACCCCCTTCTCCATTTTCTCCCTCCATCTTGTGGATTGTGGTGTGGTGCATGCCGTGATTTAGAGATTCAGTGCTGCAGATGGCTAAAATTTTGGCCGTTTCATAGACCAATCGATCATCTCCGTGTGATTTGGTGTTGCTAGTAGAGTGGTAGGGTGCTGGTGATTCGGTGTTTTTGACGGGACAGTGATTCGCAGGGATTTCCAATCCTGCGCTGTTGCGGGGGGTGTAGCTGTTGATAGATTGTTGAACAGAGAAAATTTGGGGTTGTGTGACGGGATTGTTGGGGTGGAAAGGAAGTTTTTTTTTTTTTTTTTGTCTCGGAGTGATTGATCGTGGGTGGCCTTATTAGTAGTATATTGTTGTATGGTTAGGACCATTAGGATTTAGGGCCACTTCCTATTACCTGGGAGATTATGATATTCATTTGGTGTCAGGCAATAAATGTTAAACTAGTCTGTGCCTTATGAATGTGGAGGACATATTGATGTGTTCTGACTGAGGACCTGATTACACTATTATCGTTTTGACCCTCTGTTTTTTTAATAGGGTGGTGGTGGTGTAGGGGTGGGGATGATCTTGATGTCAACCTTCTTTAACCAAATTCCTGCATGGCAACACCATATTCATCATTGTTGCATAGCAAGGGTTATTTATGTTATGAGTTTTCTATTTTTATGGTTTTTGGACAACTTCTACAAGCTTTGCATGTATTTATTACTATTGTGATTTCAGACAGAGCAATTGTTTGCAATGGTACATGTTGCAAGCTGACTCTGCTAACGTTTCCCATTTCATTTCTTGCCGGTTGTATCAGTTAACCATCACACTTTAGTTTACCAGTTGACATGTGTTATCTATTGTTTATGATTGCTCTGTATTGTCACTCCTCTGTTTATGTACTTCCATTTATTCCATTCAGTCCAATCAAGTCAGTGAACTATAGTTCAACCAACCAATTTGTTGTAGCACTATCTATAGTTTAGTTTTTGCTCTGTGACGGAACAATTGTGCCCTGATTTACTTGCAGAAACCCCATCTATAGCTGCCATTCATTGAGCACTTGGCTATATTTATGGTCCAGTGAGATTCAAGTGCTTAGCTATCTTTATTCTTTATTATTGGCTGTTGAGATTTAAGTGTGCTAGCCACTTGCTCAAAAAAAATTTAATGATGAAATCCATGGCTAGCCCTTTTCATTTTGAACTACTGTACAACTTGTTTTTTGGCAAGTTTAGATCTGAAGTAAATTACTTAAATGATTTTCATGACAGGGCAGAAGGGGTACTTACCTGTTACTGGTGCCTGAGTTTTTTCTTAGCTCAGTGAAAACATAATGCTAATGTTCCTTCTCAATGGCAGCATAACTGTGCTTTTGTACCATCACTGCTACTGACTTAAATGTTTTGCTTGTTCCAATACTTACAGGCAGAGTGGTTCTGCAATCTGCAATCCTCACAGCGGTTGCTGTTATCGGGCTCACCCTTTTCACATTCTGGGCAGCCAAGAAGGGCTATGATTTCACCTTCATGTCTCCCTTCCTGTCCGCCAGCCTCCTCGTTCTACTGGTGTACCTCATCATTCAGGTATTCTGTCCTACATCCTGTTCCTCATGATATAGCCTTTTTACTTGCGTGCTGTGCTGTCTGCCTCACGATGGACCTGCCAGATCTTCTTTCCAATTGGAAGGGTTGGCATGACTATCTACGGCTGCGTCGCCACCGTGGTGTTCTCTGCTTTCATCGTCTACGACACCAACCAGCTTCTCAAGCGCCACACATACAACGAGTACATCGTCGCCGCCATCTCGCTGTACCTGGACGTCATGAACCTCTTCATGGCCCAGCTCTCGTTCTCCGGCGCCCAGTGATGCGCCGGTTCCACCTCACCTCCTGACTCTCGTGGCTCATCCAGTACATGGCGGATCGTATACCTGAACAAAGTTAGTTACCGTACCTTACCTACCTCCGTTTTACAGAGTGGTATCCCTACAGAGCTGGAGCTCCCTGGATCTGTAATTAGTCAGCTCTAGCTATGACACATGTACTGATAACGATAGATCGTCTTGAGACCTTGAGATACATCTCACCTTTCGGGAATCTGCACTGCACCGGATAGCTATAAAATTGTTGGACTGCTGCATTGCATCGGAAACTTGAATGGAGATCTTAACGCTCAAGTTGCTATCATGTCTTTTTTATGTGTTGCTCCTGCATCTTGCCAATCAAACCCGCAACGCATGCCGTGTCACTGGTTGTGTTACAGATCGTTACTGGAAATGTTTATGGTGATCTGGGGTTTGCTTTGCATCGCCACCTTGCTATGTTTCGTAGCGTTGGTGGATAACCGGTATCAAAAAATGGAAATCTTAGGCGAATTGTCAGATCAATTTATTTTTTTTTTAAAAATAAGTTGGTAATTGGTTGAAAATATGGCCATTTTTTGGCATAAATTTCTTCTATATTTAAGTAAATTCATGCAAAACAAAATTTTCAGAACCGCTTTGAAAATTTACCTGGTGGTTGGTAGAAACAATTTTCGGCCCAAATTTTGAACCATGGTGGTCGATCTTTCGGATTGCATGGATCGTAGGATTGGTCCGGATACAGAGCACTGTGTACCGCAGTGCAGACGACTAGCTAGGGATTTTATTTCTACGGAATGCTAGTATTTAACAAAACACATACGCTAATCCAATGGAGAAATGGGACTGTACGGCTCCAGATCAACACATGTACGAAAATATACCTAAAGGCAAGAAATGTGTATGTGAAATCTGTGTCTGACTATCTGTATTGCTTTGCTTGCTTGACCCTGTCGTATCACTAAATCGCCTGGAGCCAGCCAGAAGAAGGAAACCAGCGTGAGGAGCTCCTGCAGCCGGTCAGCCAACGAGCCTGCAGCGCTGGACTTCTTGAGGGTGAAGGAGACGGGCGCCGAGCCCCGCTTCGAGCCGTTGAGTATGTCGGAAGAACCGAGCGAACCAAAAACAACAACCGCCGACGAGCGCGTCGGTAGACTGACACCGTGATACGTCCATCTCCATCCTGTGTTTTTCGGCTAAATCAAAGCCGGAAGGTGTTCTGAACTTACACCGCCGGTAGCAGGGGTAGGCGTACGTCGTCGTCGAGGAGGTTGCTGAAGCCGTCGCGGCAGGCGCAGCGGTGGCCCAAGTCAGACGCCTTCTCGCAGAGGAGGGGCTTACAGTTGGGGTATGAGTATGACGCAGGGGAGGAAGGGGAACTGCACGTCTCCCAGGCGGAACCGGCTCCACCGGCCCTGGCTTGCACTGGCACGCGAACCCGAACAAGAACACGTGGTCGCTCGACTCGCTGCAGCTGCCCATGCCGCAGCTCACCTTGCTGCAAATCCCATCTGCGAACCAGCATACACATACACATATGCATCGATCGATCGATCGTCAGCTGATCAGATCGGTTCAAGGAGCAACAAGACGCTGCATGGCTGCAAGCAAAGAAAAGCAAAGCAAGCACTGAGGTTAGTTGTGAGCTGTGACCTGCGACGAGGTAGCAGCGCGGCAATGGCTTGGAGAGACACCAGCATAAGAGCCAACTGGATATACTCCATTTCCTCCCGGAGTTGAGAGTTCTTGTGCCGTGTTCTTGGGGAGAGAGAGAGTAAGTTGGTTTTTGGCAGTTTGGTACCGTCGTAGCAACAGGATCATGCAGTAAAGAAAAGGGGACCGGTTACCACAAGGGGATCAGGGAGGGGATCTTTGAGAGAGGGGACCGGTGCCAAGATAAATTAGTATGTATTAATTGTCTTGAAAAAAAGTATTATCCGGTTACATGGGAGAGACGACTATTTATAACCTTCCGACTAGGTACATAAAATTATAGATCTACCTCTAAAAAGAACCTATGCCTATAGAGGTCGCAGGGGTTTTTCTTCTCCTACACGTAGCCTCCAGTCTATGGTGGATCCTCCTGATCCTAGTCCATCCGGTCGATACGCGCAATCCACTGGTACACCTCTCCCTTCGCATCGAGCGGGTGCTCCCGGGCAGAGGAGCCCTGGACACCCTTCGGTGCCCCCGAGGTGGCCTCGGGCAGGGGTCCTGGGGTCCTCTCGCTCCTGGGTGTGGCACTCAGCTATCTCCCCGCGCCCTCCGGCTCTTCCGAAGGTACACGCGGTACCCGTTAGGGAAGTGGTAGCGATGTGTGCCTTCTACCTGTGGCCATCGGGGGGCCTCTTGGTGGCCTTCGCCCCCCCCTCAAGGTGTACTTGGTACCCTCGGGGGGCCCTCGTCGCGCCTCTAGCTCTCGGGCCTCCTGGTAGCCTTCACGTGCTCTTCCGGGCCCTTTCGAAGGTATACTTTGTACCCTTAGGGGCCTCTCATCGCTCCTCTAGCTCTCAGCCCTCGAGGGCCTTTTGGTGACTTTCACGCGCCCTTTGGGGCCCTCCCAAAGGTGTACTAGGTACCCGCGGGGGGCCCCTTCGCGACACCTCTAGTCCATGGCCTTCGGGGGGGGGGGGGGGGGTCTTCTTGCAGTCTTCGCCGGGTCGTTAGGGCCAAACGCTACTCATAAATATTCTAGGACGATGTGAGCAACTGTTGGAAATATGCCCTAGAGGCAATAATAAAGATGATTATATTTCATTAAGTTCATAACATTGGATAATATGTTATCTTGTTCCTAGAATAACATCAATAATATTTATTATCAAGTATGTGACTTGATTGCGAAACTCTATATTTCTATGATGATTATTCTTAAAATGTTCACTGGTCGGAAACATATGAGAACACATATGAATAGACTAGCATATGTATTGGTTGATGACTATGTTTCACAAGTTATAGATATAGAGATATCAAACCAATAATATGGACACATGTTAGAGAACATGGCGTTGGAAAAGATTCACCTTGAGACACTGTTGAGAGTGTTATGATTCTATGTATAATTAGTTGGTCTCAAGCAATGATGATGTATAATCCTTAGATATGAGATCAACATGATTTCCTACATATATAGTAGCACTCTTAGGGGTTGCCAAACGCTACTCGTAACTGGGTAGTTATAAAGGTAGCTTTCGGGTATGCTATGAAATATGCGGAGGGATGTGAATGGTCGGATATGGGATTTGCCCCTCCAAACATAACAGGAGGGATGTCTCTAAGTCCCTCGTTGTGGTCGGATAAAGAAAGTCCATGGCCATGCCACTAGTGATCGAAGTGTCAACCATATGAAGTTATTCGAGACTTGATCGAGAAAGTATTAAACAGTCCATTGATGACACAACTTCTCACCTGGAGTTCAACCAGACATCGTGACGCAAGGGAGAATACATGAGAAGGTCTTTCAGTTCGATCAGATACGGGCTAGTCACATGGAGATATGAGCTGGTCGTAGGTTGGTCGAACATGGTCACTAAGTGGTCGAAACCTAGTCGTAAGGAGTTACAAATTGGTCGAGACCAAATATGAACTAGTAGTATAGAGATACGAGCTGGTCGTTAGTGATATGGACCTGGTCATAGATCATATTGCATTAAGGTTTGTCCGATATATTCTTTGTGTGTTTGAGAATCGTTATGTGCTGCTAGGTACCGCTAACGACTAGTTGTTGGAAAAGAGTTTCCGAGTAACAACCGATTACACATGAACATATAGGGTCGCACACTTAAAGGGCTAGGATTTGATTTGGATGGTGATCCAATTCTTGTAGGCCACGAGTTCCTAATGGACCTCAAGTTCGATACTTATTATGGATGACTATAAATAGAGGGGCAGTGGCAAGGGGTGTGATGATTTTTTGAGAAGAACTTTCCGAAACCCTAATAGCCACGCCTTCCTCAACCACACCGCCGGTGCTAGCACTCTAGCGCGTGGTACCCTAGCCCGTACGTGTGGATACCTTGGAGGTGTTGTTGCGAAGCATCAGCATTAGGACGATCCGCAACTAGCAACTACTCGAAGGAGAAGACGCGTGGCGAGTACGACTACTAAGAGGAGAAGACGCGTGATGAGTACGACTACAACCGCATCGACTCGCTCCATCGACTATACTTCCACTACGAGTCGGCGCGTCTAGTGGTAATCTCGTGATCTATTACTAGCCGAGGTTCCTTGGTTGCGCGATAAATTTTTGTTTTGTGCTATCGTAGCCTTCCCGCGATCCTTCAGTGGTATCAGAGCCATTCCATCTAGTTTTAGATTTGGATTAGATGCTTATTGTGATATGTGGTAGTCATAGATCATTTCTGGCGATGGTCGATATGATCGTCCATGCGTGGTGGTCGAAAGATGGGTTCATGTTCGTTATTCTGTGATCGTGCTTGCATGGTCGCATCACGACTTGCCTCTACCGGTCGGTTTCTGCCATCGGGGTAGACAGTGATCGTAAAACCATTGGAACACGCGAAGATCAATCTGGTTGATTGAATCGGAGTTGCAATCGAAAAGGACCATATGGTTTATTGCGCTTGTTCTTGATCACATTGCATAACACTCCTACCGGTTGGAACTTGTTCTTGATCACATTGCATAACACTCCTACCAGTTGGAATTTTGCCATTGGAGTATGCCGCAGTGTGTGGTCACATCAAGGCAATAACCAGATTGGTTCATAATAGGGTTAATATGATTAGTCCGATGATTTCCAAGAGTCGGTTACGTGAATAAGATTCATATCCTGAATTTTTTTTGGTTGTATGTGTTCCTGTCGCCCGATAGAATGTGATTCTATGCTTAACTTGTTTTTGCAGGTTTTTATGAATAGTATGACCCATGATGTGTGAGATGCTTGTATGTGTGTAATGCTCATGACCTGCGTGTCATGTTTATTGCAGCCCAAGGCTATCTATATTTGTATAACGGCTTGCGTGTCGACTTGTGGTGCTTCTTCACTCCTTGTAATTTATTACTAGTGCTATTAGGAGTAATGGCTTAGTGGGAGTACTTAGAGGATTTGGCCACTTGGAGACATGGTGAATAGGAAGCTCGGCGATGGAGATCACCATGTGGAAGGGTCATGCTATATCACAATGCAATTTGATTGTTTGTGAATGCCTTCATATTCCTGTTCGTTTATTTCTATGCATGTTATTTAATTGCTTTAAATGCTTTTAAAATGGTAGAAGTAAATTTCTCTCACATAATATTAAGTTAAATTGATGCCCTCCCAATTAGCTGCACCATCCAAAGTCATGTACTTTAATGGTAGATCTTGCTAAAGCATAGTGCCATTAATATTGCTTGACTAGATGGGTTTGTGTTGGACACCTATACGCACAACATTGGTTTAACTTGACAAGGTTATCATAACTGTTATGGACTTTGGGGCATAGGGTTGGGTGCCAGAGCATAGAGATGCTACCCAACAACAAGAGTCATATAGAGATATGATTAGCAAAGGGCTGCTTACCAAATTCACTAATCTTCTAGCCGTGATACCAAAGCTCAATAGTAGATTAACTGATTGCGGGTCTTGAATCACTAAATGTCATAAGAGGGATATGGTATTCAATGGGTGTAACTTTATTAAATTGTTTAATAGAAGTTATTTTTCTTGAACATATGTCTTAGTTTTGCACTTTTTATGTTGTAGATCATGGCACCAACTGCTGTACCTACATCCAGTTTTGCTTTACGTTCGATACTTGATAAGGAAAAACTGAATGAAATAAATTTTGCAGATTGGTCCCGCAACCTAAGAATTGTTCTTAGGCAAGATAAAAATGAACATGTTCTAAAGGAACCAATTCCTGATGTGTCTGTTGAGAATGTTGTTGCTGCTCTTAAAATAGCCTATAAAAAGGCATGTGATGAGTCCCTTGATTTAAGCTGTCTCTTGCTTGCTGCCATGAACTCAGACCTCCATAAGCAGTTTGAGAATATTGAGGCCTATGATATGATCATGGCGCTCAAAGGTATGTTTGAGACACAAGCTAGAACTGAGAGATGTGAGATCTCAAAGAAATTATTTGGAAGTAAGCTAGCTGAGGGTAGTCCGGTGAGCCAACATGTGATCAAGATGGTTGGTTACACATAGAGCTTGAAAAAACTTAATTTTTCACTTAGTCAAGAGTTGGCTACCGATTTGATTCTTGCTTCGCTTCCTGCAAGCTATGGGCAGTTCATTCTGAACTTCCATATGAATCGTTTAGACAAGAATCTCACCGAACTGCATATGATGCTCAAGATTGCAGAGGACAACATTAAGAAAAGCAAATGTCATGTGATGATGGTGCAAAATAGTACAAGCTTTAAGAAGAAGGCTAAGACTTGTGTCCAAGGTAAGGACAAGGATAAAGTTTTGGATGGGATCCAAGCTAACGAGCCTAAACCCAAGACTAAGTCCGGCCCGACTCAAGAGAATGAATGCTTTTACTGCAAGGAGCGGGGCCATTGGAAGAGGAATTGCAAGAAATATCTGGCTGATCTGAAAAAGAATGGTGGGACTAAACCTTCCACTTTAGGTATTAATGTTATAAATGTTTTTCTTACTGATTCTTCTGTTAGCTCTTGGGTATTTGATACTAGATCGGTTGCTCATATTTGCAATTCGATGCAAAGTGTAACAAAGAAGAGGAGAATTGCAAGAAGCGGGATGGATCTTCGCGTCGAGAATAAAGCAAGGGTTGCTGCATTAGCCGTCGGGACTTTGCCATTACTTTTGCCCTCAGGATTTATTATGAAATTAAATAATTGTTATTACGTTCCAGCCATAAGTAGAAACATCATCTCTGCCTCATGTTTGATGGCAGAGGGTTATAAATTCATTATTGAGAACAATGTTTGTTCTATATTTTTGAATAAAATATTTTATGGCTATGCTCCTGTTTTGAATGGGTTGTTTATTTTAAATCTTGATGATGCACCCGTCTATAATATTAATGCGAAGAGGCTTCGGCCCAATGATATGAATTCCGCTTTTATTTGGCATTGTCGTTTGGGTCACATAAGTGAGAAACGTATGCAGAAGCTCCATGATGATGGAATTCTAAATTCATTTGATTTAGAATCATTTAAAACGTACGAATCTTGCCTACTTGGAAAGATGACCAAGACACCTTTCACTAGTCGGAATGAGAGGGCGTCGACTTGCTGGCACTCGTACATACTGATTTATGTGGACCAATGAGCACGACAGCTAGAGGTGGTTTTCAGTACATCATTACTTTCACCGATGACTATAGCAGATATGGATATATCTATTTAATGAGGCACAAATCGGAATCCTTTGAAAAGTTCAAGGAGTTCCAGAATGAAGTACAAAATCAACTTGGCAAGATAATCAAATCCTTATGATCTGATCGCGGAGGTGAATTTTTGAGCCATGAATTTGGTGATCATTTGAAGCAATGTGGAATTGTTCCACAGCTTACACCACCGGGCACTCCACAGTGGAGTGGGGTGTCCGAGCGGCGTAATCGAACCTTGTTGGACATGGTTCGATCGATGATGAGCTAATCAGATCTGCCATTATATTTTTGGGGTTACGCTCTGAAAACTGCAGCTTTCACTTTAAATAGGGTACCATCTAAATCCGTAGATAAGACACCATATGAGATATGGACTAGAAAGAGTCCTAGCTTGTCCTTTCTAAAGATTTGGGGATGTGATGTCTATGTTAAACGTTTGACGTCTGATAAACTCACACCTAAGTCAGATAAATGCTTCTTTATAGGATATCTTAGGGAAACCAAAGGATATTATTTCTACAACCGGGAAGAACGCAAAGTTTTTGTTGCCTGAAATGGTGTCTTTTGCAGAAAGAGTTTCCTTCAAAAGGAGTCAGTGGGAGAATGGTGCAACTCGAAGAAATTCGGGAAATGTCTGAAAGTGTTTCAACTCCTACTGAATCTCTACAGGATGAACAAAATATTGTTGAACCTGTTGATGAGGCATCAGCCCCACATAGATCTAAAAGGCCACGTCAATTGCCTATAAGGTATGGGCATGACGTATTATTATTGAATAATGATGAGCCTAAGACTTATAAGGAAGCAATGACGGACCCAGACTCTGAGAAATGACTTGGAGCCATGAAATCCGAGATAGACTCCATGAGAGATAATTAGGTTTGGAACCTAGTCGATCCACTTGATGGTGTTAAAACCATTGAGTGCAAATGGATCTATAAGAAAAAGATTAACATGGATGGAAATGTTCACATTCATAAAGCTCGACTAGTCGCAAAAGGGTTTCAACAAGTTAAAGGAGTTGACTACGATGAGACTTTCTCACCAGTAGCGATGCTTAAATCTATACGGATCATTCTAGCTATTGCAACATATTTCAACTATGAGATATGGCAGATGGATGTCAAAACGGCTTTCCTTAATAGAAACCTAAGTGAGGATGCATACATTGCACAACCTAAAGGTTTTATCGATTCAAATAATGCTAGTAAAGTGTGCAAACTTCAGAAATCCATTTATGGGTTGAAGCAAGCATCTCGGAGTTGGAATTTGCATTTTGATGAGGAAGTCAAAAGGTTTGGTTTCGTAAAAAACAAAGAAGAACCTTGCGTTTACACGAAGGTTAGTGGGAGCATACTTGTAATTCTAATCTTATATATGGATGATATATTATTGATTGGGAATGACATTCCTATACTGGAATTCGTTAAGGCATCATTGAAAAATAGTTTTTCTATGAAAGACCTAGGAGAGGTAGCATATATCTTAAGGATAAAGATCTATAGAGATAGATCAAGAAGGCTAATTGGATTAAGCCAAAGTACTTATATTGACAAGGTGTTGATTTGGTTCAACATGCAGAATGCTAATAAATGGTTCTTGCCTGTGTCACATAGTATAAGTCTTAGCAAGAGTTAGTGTCCTTCTATATGCTTCGACTGTTGGATCTATCATGTATGCCATGATATGTACTAGACTAGATGTATCATATGCTCTAAGTGTTATGAGCGATAAAAACACATCACATAGATACAATATCATAGCATCAACATTTGTATAAGATCACAAAATAAGTGAAGGTCGATTTCTAATATCCGATTTGTCAGAATATCGGAAGTTCCACGCTTGTGAAAAATATTCTTAAGTACTTGAGAAGGACTAAGGATGCGAACTTCCGCTCCATACTAGTTTATTGCGGTGATGAAGAGCTCGTTGTAAATGGTTATATGCCGATACGCAAGCTTCCAAGGACCTAGTTTACAAAGATGATTATCGTCAAAGATGATTATCGTTCGCAATATGATTTTGTATTCATTTTGAATGGAGGAGCAGTGAGCTAGAAAAGTTCCAAGAAAGAGATGGTTGCTGATTCTACGACGGAGGCCGAGTACATTGCAGCTTCTGAAGCTGTGAAAGGTGTTTGGATAAGAAATTTCATTGCTGAGTTGGGTGTGGTTCTGAGTGCCTCGAGCCCAATGGATCTCTATTGTGACAATAATGGAGCCATTGCGCAGGCTAAGGAGCCTAAATCCCATCAGAAGTCCAAGTATATACTCAGGCGTTATCATCTTATTCGCGATTTGGTGGACAGAGGAGATGTTAAGATATGCAAAGTTCATACGGATTTAAATGTTACTGATCCATTGACAAAGCCTCTCTCACAGCCAAAGCATGAGGCGCACACAAGGGCTATCGATATTAAATACTTAAATGATTGACTCTAGTGCAAGTGGGAGACTGTTGAAAATATGCTCTAGAGGCAATCATAAAGATGACTATATTTTATTATGTTCATCACATTGGATAATATGTTATCTTATTTCTAGAATAATATCAATAATATTTATTATCAAGTATGTGACTTGATTGTGAAACTCTATATTTCTATGATGATTATTCTTAAAACGTTCACTGGTCGGAAACATATGAGAACACATATGAATAGACTAGCATATGTATTGGTTGATGACTATATTTCACAAGTCATAGATATGGAGATATCAAACCAATAATATGGACACATGTTAGAGAACATGGCGTTGGAAAAGATCCACCTTGAGACACTGTTGAGAGTGTTATGATTCTATGTATAATTAGTTGGTCTCAAGCAATGATGATGTATAATCCTTAGATCTGAGATCAGCATGATTTCCTACATATATAGTAGCACTCTTAGGGGTTGTCAAACGCTACTCGTAACTGAGTAGTTATAAAGGTAGCTTTCGGGTATGCTATGAAATATGCGGAGGGATGTGAATGGTCGGATATGGGATTTGCCCCTCCAAACATAACAGGAGGGATGTCTCTAAGTCCCTCGTTGTGGTCGGATAAAGAAAGTCCATGGCCATGCCACTAGTGATCGAAGTGTCAACCATATGAAGTTATTCGACACTTGACCGAGAAAGTATTAAACAGTCCATGGATGATATAACCTCTCACCTGGAGTTCAATCAGACATCGTGAGGCAAAGGGAGAATACACGAGAAGGTCTTTCAGTTCGATCAGATACGGACTAGTCGTATGGAGATACGAGCTGGTTGTAGGCTGGTTGAACATGGTCACTAAGTGGTTGAAATCTAGTCGTAAGGAGTTACGAATTGGTCGAGACCAAATATGAACTGGTCGTATAGAGATACGAGCTGGTCGTTAGTGATATGGACCTGGTCGTAGATCATATTGCATTAAGGTTCGTCAGATATATTCTATTTGTGTTTGGGAATTGTTATGTGCTGCTAGGTATCACTAACGACTAGTTGTCGGAAAAGAGTTTCGAGTCACAACCGATTACACATGAACCTATAGGGTTGCACACTTAAAAGCTAGAATTTGATTTGGATGGTGATCTGAATTTTTGTAGGCCACGAGTTCCTAATGGGCCTCAAGTTCGAGACTTATTATGGATGTCTATAAATAGAGGGGCGGTGGCAAGGAGTGTGATAATTTTTGAGAAGAACTTCCCGAAACCCTAATAGCCACGCCTTCCTCAACCACGCCACTGGTGCTAGCACTCCAGCGCGTGGTATCCCTACCCGTACGTGTGGTTACGTTGGAGGTATTGTTGCGAAACATTAGCACTAGGACGATCCGCAACTCGTGACTACTGGGAGGAGAAGACGCGCGGTGAGTACCACTACTCGGAGGAGAAGACGCGCGGTGAGTACGACTACGACCGCATCGACTCGTTACATCGACTCTACTTTCGCTACGAGTCGGCACGTCTAGTGGTAATCTCGTGATCTATTACTAGCGGAGGTTCCTTGGTTGCGCGGTAAATTTTTGTTTTGTGCTATCGTGGCCTTCCCGCATCCCGCTTTGGATCGTGCTCAACGCGGACATCAAGCCAGCATTGCGGTCCGAGATGACACACACACCTGGTCGATCTTGGACCACCGCCTGCTTCACATTGCACAAGAACCACAACCAGCTATCCTTGTTCTCGCTCTCAACAATTGCGAAGGCCACGAGGACTAAGCGGTCGTTCGTGATTACCGTGGCGGTGAGGATGGTACCCTTGTAATTCCCACATAGGAAGGTGCCATCCATCGTCAGCACGGAACGACAATGCTTGAAAGCTTCGATCGCCTGATGGAAGGTCCAGAAGACCCTATCAAGAACATGAAAATTGGGCCCTTCCGTCGGATGCACCCGCTCAAGCTTGTTTATGTATGTCCCGGGATTACATTCTGCGATTTGATGCAGCAATCTTGGTACTAGGTTGTAGGCCTCTTCGAATGTGCCGAACATTCGCCGACGACCTTGCGTTTCGCCCGCCATGCCGCCTTGTAGTGACCGAACCCCACAATATTGGCAACCTCTACGGGAGGAGGTTTGGCGAAATGGACACATCTGCAAAGGATTTGAGGTGGCTTATCAGGCTGGCAACATACGAGGAGGTCATGTTGCGGTGCCTGTAAAGCGGCTGAGCCAACTCGCATGTGTGGTCCTTCAAAGACCGTTATCCAAAATCCATGCTGCCAGACCATGAACCATTGCAAGACCGACCTTGCCAGCGCAGGATTCATCAACTCACCTGACGATGTAGGTGTCGGGGTTGGACCTCTGCACCCGATACATCCGACCGATGTTAGCGGCGTATTTAGCAATAGCATGCTGGGCGGCGCTCTTGTCAGGGAAGCGCTGCCCTAGGAGCAGGGTGTCATCATTGAACCCCCACTCAGCCCCCTCCCGATGTGGCAGAACCAGCGACGTCATTGTAACGTCGTCCAATCGTGAGGGGACGTAAGCAATGTCAGTGGTCACAAACCCACCAATTGCATCTCCTCCAGTACCAGCTTCTCCGTCTTTGTCGCCTTCCGAACTAGTTGTTTCCACGTCCTCCACGCTTTCCACCTCGTCCACCTGGTCGGCCAGGTACTCGTGACAATCAATATGGGCTGCCCACCATCTCTCCGCACCTTCGTTGGGCACATCTCCTCAGGTCTCCATCGCCCACGTCTTTGCCAGCGTCTCCTCCAACACCGGAGACCAACGCAGGCTCCTCCCCACCAGCAGCTTCACCAAAACCACCCACGCCGGATGTCCCCGTCCTCTCCACGAACTGAACGTAGACCATCGGCCGCGCATATATCGCAGCAGCGGGGTTGCAAACAACCCCCATGTAATTGGCCCATGAAGCGTCACATGTGACCTTCATAAGTTGCCAAACGGTCTCGCCTGCACCATCCGCAATCGAGGGACACACCGCCTCGATGCACATCTTCTTCCTTCTAGTGACACGATCGAACGCGAAACGCACACACCACCTTAGCTTCGAGAGGCCCATGTCCTTCAGAGACGGCGCCCGGATCACGGTGCGGTCGCAACTTGACAGGTCCGCACCGTATAGTCCGTCACGTACTAGACCTTCCCCGTGGAACACGAACAGATCTTGAATATCCGCCATGAAGTACCTAACACAAGAGCAATTTCCTGACACTTCTGTACTACTGAACACAAAAATTACATGGTTGCAGGTTCAGTCGAATTTGTGTTTAAATATTTCACGAAAAAATTGCACAATACTACTGGACCCAAAAATTATGTGGTTTACATGAGCAATTGGAATAAAATTTTGAGATCAACGTAAATTTATTCACTCCAAATGGAGTTCATATGATTTTTCTATCCATGAAAGGATCACTCTTTATCTTTTGCTTTCAACTCTTGAAACTCCCCACCAGCTCTAAGACATGAACACACAAATAACCATCCAACCTCCACCATCACAATTTCCCTTGAATTTTGCACCTCCTCAATATGCCCGACATTTTCAACCTCCATTTTCTCAACATTTCCTTCCTTATGGTGTTCCCCAGCCCCAACAACCTAAAACTGACACCACTACGGAATTTTTCATTGTGACTTTCCATATAGAGCTAATATTAATCACTCTCCACCTGCAATGTTTCGAGGATGTCATGGTCGAAATTCCGTACCAACGTCGGTATCAGAGAATAACAACACAACAAAAGCAGCATCAAGTAACGTAGTCATTTATGATAGTTTGAGTTGTAATTATATCAGAGTCCAGTAGTAAATTAATATATTTTGAGTAGTAATTGTACCAGAGTCTGGTAGTAAATTAGGATACTTTGAGTAGTAATTGAATCTTAGTCTGGTAGTAAATTAATATAGTTTGAGTAGTAATTGTATCAGAGTCTGGTAGTAAATTAGGATAGTTTGAGTAGTAATTATATCAAAGTCTGATTTAGTTTCGTATTGAGTTAGGAAGAAATTCCTTCCCAGCGCACCTTCTTACTCCTACGCTAGTTCATCTTTACTGCAGCCACAGCACCAGGGCACAAGCCGGGGCCAAAACCACCTACCTCTCATAGTTACCCGATACGATTGTTAGGGTGTGACATAGGAGCACCAACCAAGAAAAATAAGTAAATCAAAGCGAGAACAAACGGAAAGAAAAATCGGTAGAGAAAGGAGTACCTCAACAAAAAACGATGGAAAATAAATGCAAGAGAAAGGAGAGCCTTAGAAAAAAGAGATGGAAAAGAAATAGAAGAGGAATGAGCTTATTATTACTTCTCGATGGGTGCTTCTGTAATAAGAGATCCAAAATAAAAATTAATAGGAGTAGAACAACCAGAGAAGCTACAGAGGGAGGAAAACAAATAAAATAAATTAGGGAGTCTTGTTCCAACACACCTGAAGGCCTTGCTCACTCCATGTCTACAGTAGGGAAGGTAGGAATGCCTTCTACTTCCTACTAGCCATCGCCTCTGCAATAGGAAAATCACATCTCATCACCTCGCCCACAACAACCTACCAGTCGACTGCTTGCGCCGCACCTCCACGGCGACCGTCATCGCCCACAACAACCTACCAGTCGACTGCTTGCGCCGCACCTCCACGGCGACCGTCATCGCCCACAACAACCTACCAGTCGACTACTTGTGCCGCACCTCCACGGCGACCGTCATCACTACAGGACGCCGTGCATCATGTCCTCCACATCGGGCCGCTCGTGAGCTCGCTCGTGAGCTCCGTCGTCACCATCAGACCTTTCCGGGCTCTCTTCTCTTCCTCTTCTTCCGCCGCGAACACCAAATCTATTGCACGTGGTCCAACCCATCTGACACCGACTGCCAAATATGTTGAGAGATCCAGGGATCGGACTTCGATTTCACGAGGAATAAGGTGGTGGAGAAAAGGATCAAGGGGAGAGGGTATGAATTTCCATGCAATCTTGTTGGAGCAACTGTTAAACTTAGCCGAACCACGTGCAATAGAATTTGTTGGAGCGGTAACATGGACGGACAACACTATACTACTACCAGTACTACGTATGATTTGAACCGGTATTTTGAGTTGACAGGTATGGCACAGCAGGTAAGGTAACTTAATTGGATGGTTGGAACAACAGCTGTGAGATTGTGAGAAGGAGGGGAGTAAATTATTAAGAAACCGGTTCAGGTTGGGAGTTCTGGTCTAAGGTGGACTTTTTATCCATCAGTAGCCTATATAAAGGAGGGAATTTCAACCGTTGTACTACAGTTTTGAGAAGAGCAATAAAGAGAAACCTGAAGTCCCCTCATATCTCTGTGTTCAATCTATTATTTTGTTCGTATGTTCTTGTATTATTCTTACGATTCTGAGTTTGTCTACGAGGTAATTGCTCGGACTGAACTCGCCAGCGACGGTTTCTCAACACGTTATCAGCACAATCGACTCTCCTTAGATCGAAAAGGTAACCGTCGAACAAAGACACTCATAGATTGAATCATATTTTCTAGATCGCTTTCAATTATGCAAATTTCCTTTCTAGATTGGTTTTCTACATTGTAAATCCGCTCTAATATACCGCGAGCCGACTTGAAGTAACCGGCATAATGTCGATCGGTAGATTGTATAGAAAAGTGGATGTCGATTGTACCGTACATTGAAAATTACAAATTTGTTCTAGGTGGTGGAGAAAAGGATCAAGGAACAAAACAAAGAGCAACTGTTAAACTTAGCCGAACCTTCTTGCCATCTTGTTGGATTCTTCAAGTTTTCTTCTTTTCTTGCCTGGCTTGCTCCCACAGTCCACGCGGCCAAATCTCATCGCCCAGCTTGCCGTCGGCTAGTGACAGAGCCAGGAATTTTTCAAAGCCTAGGCAAACCGCAAGCTAAGTACCTCATTATGGTCTATTAAGAACCGCAAGCATCGGATATTCGGATACACAATTACACAAATCTACAACTGTTTTAAAGTAAAAGAACGGATACAATACATCGCACATGTAAAGGTTCATAGATAGATGGAAATAAAGAGCAAAGAGACAGAGCAAACCAGAGTGCTGGGGTCTGGAGAGGTTGCTGAGTGCTGAAGACTGAAGTGCCGAGCGAGGCGGCCCATGTACAGCAAGGAGGCGGCCCATGCTGCCCGGGCTTGGAGGCCCAGAGCGCGAGGAGGGCAGGAGGTGTTGGGTCTCGAGGGCCTCGGGGCTTAGATGCGCCGCTCGGTGGAAGCCCGGGCAACTACCCAGGCTGGAGCGGCGTTGAATCCCCTGCTGCCGCCGGCGCCAAGAACCCAAACGCCACAGACCACGTGGTCACACCTCACGAGATGCCCAATTTAGCGAGTCCCAAGGCCTTGGCCGCCGCCGTCCGCCGGTCACAGGGGTGCCGCCACACTGCTGTTCTAGGTTTTGCCATTGGCGGAGGAGGTGCCACGGCCCAGCTGTGCGAGCGTTGCCCTGACTCTTCTTGCCCAGGAGACGCCCTCTACGTCCCTCTCGGCAGCGGCATGCCTCGAGGGGGCTCTAATGGTGGCTCTTCGGCGAGCCCGGGCAGTCGCCCATGCTTGTAGCGGTTTGTAGATACTTCACGCTCAGTCGTAGCATGGGGCCCACTAGATCACAGTCGTTTGAAATTTTTGAGAACATAGTTGATTTTTTAAAGCGCAGATCCGCGTCATGTGGTCCCTACGTCCCTGTGCTGATTATGTGTTGTTTTTTACTGCCTAGCCTTAGTTGGATCCTTACCGGGCCCGTAATTCTCAAAATGTGGCCCGTTAACAGCCTGCTCCTTCATGGGTTGTCCAGTTTAGACATGAGTTTCGAGCTGAGACTTTCAAACTAACAAAAAGGTCCAATACAATCGTAGCCTGCGTGTCATGCTGTGAGATAACCATCGAGTTACATATAGTGAGAGTATCTTTTATTGACTGTTGATGATTAAGTTTGACTAGGTATGGACTGGTCGTATAGTGATACGACCAGATCCAGACTATTCGTATAGCGATACGACTAGACTGAGTTTAGTCGTATGGATGGTGATATGATCGGGTCCAGACTAGTCGTATGGTGATGCGACTGGATCTAGACTAGTCGTTGAAGATACGAGCTGGTCGTAGATTGATAGAACACAACCACTGTAACATCCCAATCTTGGGTTTGTATTTCAAATGTATAAAAATAAGAAGAATTTAAAACTTTTGGTGCATCATGTTATCATTTGATTTTTCTGAAAATTCTTTCAAAGGTTTTGTGCATTTTGAAAACCTAACGCATTAATTTCTAGAAACATAATCCTTTAATACTTTTTAAAACAAATCTTGTGATCAATCCATGGAAATAATTTTCCTAGATTCTAGATCACCTCGGTGACTCCTTTGAAAAATTTCTTAATTTCTAGAATTTTTTACTATTTTAAATTAGCCAGTCAAGCCTGTCAATCCTTAGTCAAACCCCTAAATAAGAGGATTGAAAGAATTTTTTTGAAAAATTCAATTCATGAAAAACTTTGAAAAATTTATATAAGGTTACTCTTTGAGTCAGTAAGAATTTTTGGAGCGGTACAACTCTGTCCAAAAATTGTAACCATCTCAGCCTTTTGAAATCAACCCAGCCAAACCCATCAAATTGACCCCCGTTCGTTTCTACCAGCCGCTCATTTTGACCATCCTCTAGAGTTTGACCAGCCGCTCGTTTCGACCAGCCTCTGGATTTTGACCAGAACCACTCGTTTTGACCACCCCCTCGGTCCGACCAGACCCTCTAGCCAGGTCTGACCAAATCGCCTGATATGACCAGGCCTACCTATCAGCCACCTCCTTGCCTGGTCATCGTCTACCTCGCCGCTGAAGCTCCATTTTCAGCTGAGACGTCGCAATCGTCTTTCCGTCGTTCCAATGCCACCCTCCTACTTCCATCTTCGTTCGTATATGTCTCTGATGCTTGAGGATGCCATCCCCTAACTCAATCTACCTTTTCCTCTTCAGGAGTGGTCTGACTTTGAGTTTTCTTCTACTCCAGCGAAACCAGTTCCTTCTTCCCCATCTCCGGTAAGAAGCTCCACTTTTTGATTGCTTGCTCTAGAACCATCTCTAGGTCTCACTGAAGCTTCCCGTACCTCTCATCTTCTTTCTCTTTGCTCAGGATGAGCCCTCCTCGGTGAAGCCCCATCATCTCCGTTGCTCATCGCCGCCGTCACCATTACCGGCGCCAAGCTTCCTGCAACCATCTACGACAATCTACGTTGCGTACGACCACCTACGACCTCTTTTCACCACCTTCAGGTAATTTCACTTTGCCTCGTAGGGGGTCTTGCATGCATACTCGAAACCATCAGTACTCGAAGCCAACAGTACTCGAAGTCTATTGTCGGATTTCCTCTTCCGACAGAAATGGTTTAGGCTATATCTGTCACATACGAACTCCAAATTGAATATATTTTTATTTTTAAATTCATACTAAATCATGCTCTACCTTCTGTGTAAATTTCAAGATTTTTGGATGATTTTGAGTTTTTGAGTTTATTCGGCGTTACCCGTTCTTAGTGGGTTTGTTCGACTCTTTCGCTAGGTTTTGATGATTCTATTATTTACGAGAGTGATCTACAGTAGCAAGAGGACTGTCTCCAGCAAGTCAAGCAATCCCTCCTTTGATCATGTTGATCCCATTAATTTCAAATTATGTTATCTTATTTGCAAGTTGTATGTATGCAGGCTCTATTTTGGTGTTTGAATTCTCGATCGAGTAGTTGATCCTAAATAGATGCATGAGCAGTAGGCAAATGTTCACCCTTTACCGTTGAACCAAGGTTATTATAGTTGTTGTGATTTAGAGCTCGATGGATGGGCTCTAGTCTCTTTATGCAGTATACAAGTCATGTTGCTTAGCTATGCTTAGTTTCCGTAGAATGGGATCATCACTTTGGCGTTGATTGTGATATCACCACTACTATTCCTTGGGTCAAGGTACTCATGAATGATGTATTTGGAAAACTAAAACTGAAAACAAAAAGATTTAGACTTGGGCACATGGTTAATGGTGTGATTATCGGGTGTGTGGATGGTGCCTAAGTCAATAAGGATCGAATTACTCGCACTACCGTACCAAGCATTTTTGCATGCAACCACATGAGGGACATATGGGGCCCTCTTGACCTAGTACTTTGGCGTGTGTTAGCTCTGAGTCGTAGGAGGTTGTGTGTGTTGTGTTAAAAATATTCTGTGTGTGTTGGGTGTGCGAGAGTGTGTTCCTGTCTTGGTCCTCCACACTAAGGAGCATCGGCAGTTGCTTCGGCTGGGCCGATGTCTCCAACACAACGTTTGGGTCTTCCATGGGAGCCCTGTCTGCACACACAAGGGTGGTTCACGGAGGGTTTCACCCATGCGGGTGACTCGTAGTTAATGCATTATATTGGAAAACATCACATAGGACTTAGCTTTCTGGCATACCTAAGGAAGTGTGTTAAATTGCTTGGCATAAGGAGCAATCTGATATGTGGGTAAAGTTGTACACCCCTGCAGGGTATGAACTATTCGAATAGCCTCATCCTAGATTATGGACATGCTTGGATACACCCTGTGAGAATTAGACTACAACATTTTCATTAAAACTTGAAATCGGGTGGTACGAATGGGTAATTTGTGCTATGTTGTGGTGGCTATTGATAAGTCACCTCTAGGATGTTAATTATGTTTATAAATGTTATCTCACTGCTATTTAAACATTTAAAAACATATTTGACAAATTGCTTTACAATCTATTACTCTATTGCAAAGAAAACTGCTTCATGTTGAAAACTGCTTAGTGTAGTAGCCTTCCTTTGATACTTGAATGCATGTAGCTATGTATAGGTTTATTATTTGTAAGTCTTACGAGTACAACTTTGTACTCAATTGTATTGTCTACTTGTTGCAGAGGATGTTGATCCCCAAGGGGTCAACTATCGTGAGACTGACTTCGACTACAACGACTAGCTTGGCGGGTTTTCGGTTGGTTGCCTTGTGGGTAAGGGCAACCGGTTGGCTTTTGCTATTGCCATCTTATGGCTTGTTATTTCTGCTGTGGTTTGGTACTCTATCATTTTATTTGGCCGACAGGTCCTATTTGTGTAATCTGAACTTCGAATGTCTTTTGTGTTGTAAATTATGAATACTCGGTATTGTAATAATTTGTGTATAGAATTGATGCTTAAAATTTTTAAAGGTGTATGTGTACCGCTCCAAGGAGATACACATTACATCAAGAGCGGGATATTTCATTTGTAATGCTAGAACCAATCGGATGGTTAAGTGTTCCAAGTTAAATACCTCGGGTTCTCACAACCACCAACGTGAGTGTCTAATAGAAGATCTTACATGAACATAGTGCGGAATCTTTGCATGTATTTCTATTGTATATCATGATATCTATTACTTCTTCTGCACCTACCTTTAATTTGTGATCTATTCTTGACTGGTTTCGTAATTTGAGAATTGTTCTCAAACAAGAAAAGAAGGGATATACTCTATAGGGTCCTTGGAAGAGAAATTACAAGAAGTACTTAGCAGAGATGAAAAAGAATATGGGAAGTAAGACTTCCAATTCAGGAATAAATATTATAGAAATTAATCTTACCACTTCTCCGACCAGTTCTTGTGTATTTGATACCGAATCGGTTGCTCATATTTGTAATTTGATGCAAGGACTGATAAGGAGTAGAAGTTTGACAAGAGGAGATGTTGATCTTCGTGTGGGTAATGGAGCAAGAGTTGCTGCATTAGCTATTAGCACTTTGCCATTAGCTCTACCCTCGGGATTAGTTATGAAACTAAATAATTGTTCTTATGTTCCAGCCTTAAGCAAAAATATTATTTCTTCTTCCTGTTTAGGAGTAGAAGGTTATGAGTTCAGAATAAAGAACCATTGTTGTTCAATTTATTTTGAAGATATGCTTTATGACCATGCTCTATTGGTGAATGGATTGTATGTTTTAAATCTTGAGGATGAGCCCATCTATAACATAAATGCTAAGAGACTTCGACCTAATAATTTGAATTCCACTTTTATTTGGCATTGTCGTCTAGGTCATATAAATGAAAAGCGCAGGATGAAGCTCCATAAAGATGATCTTCTAAACTCATTTGATTTTGAATCATTTGAAACATGTGAATCTTGTTTACTTGGCAAGATGACGAAGGCGATTTTCACGACTAGAGGTGAGAGGGCAAGTGACTTATTAGCCCTTGTACATACAGATGTATGTGGACCAATGAGCACTTCAGCCAGAGGTGGTTTTCAGTACTTCATAACTTTTACTGATGATTTCAGTAGATATGACTATGTCTATTTGATGAGACATCAGTCAGAATCCCTTAAAAAGTTCAAACAATTTCATAATGAAGTGTAGAATCAACTTGGCAAGACAATCCAATGTTTACGATTTGATCGTGAGATGAATATTTGAGCCATGAGTTTGGTGACCATCTAAAGAAGTGTGGAATTGTTGCACAACTTACTCCGTCGGGGATGCCTCAATGGAATACGGTGTCTGAACGACGAAACCGAACATTGTTGGACATGGTTCGGTCAATGATGAGCCAATCTGATCTTCCATTGTAATTCTGGGGATACACTCTAGAAACAAGGGCATTCACTTTAAATTGGGTTCTATAAAAAACTGTAGAGAAGACAGCATATGAGATATGGACCGGGAAGAGTACTGGATTGTCTTTTCTCAGGGTATGGGGTTGTGAGGTATATGTCAAACGTTTGACGTCTGATAAACACACACCCAAGTTCGATAAGTGCTTCTTTGTGGGGGTATCATAAGGAAACTAAAGGATATTATTTTTATAATTGGGTGGATAACAAAGTGTTTGTTACCCGTGATGGTGTCTTCTTGGAGAAAGAGTTTCTTTCCAAAGGAGTCAGTGAGAGCAAGGTGCAACTCGAAGAAATTCAAGAATAATATAAAAATATTTCAACTCCTACTGAACCTCTACAGGATAAATAAAGTGTTGTTGAACCTGTAGATAAGGCATCAGCCCCACGTAGATGAAAAAGGTCACGTCAATTACCTATAAGGTATGGGCATGACGTCTTATTAGTGAAAAATGATGAGCCTAAAATTTATGCGGGAGCGGTGGTGGATCCAGACTCTGAGTTATGGCATGAAACCATGAGATCCGAAATAAAGTCCATGCATGACAATCATATTTGGAACTTGGTTGATGCACCTAATGGTGTTACGGCCATTGAGTGCAAATGGATTTTTATGAAAAAAAGTAGATATAGATGGAAATGTGTTGGAAATATGCCCGAGAGGCAATCATAGAGATGATGATATTTCATTATATTCATGATTTTGATAATATGTTATCGTGTTCCTTGAATGAATCATTTGTTATAGATCAATAAGTATGTGACTTATTGGTGGAACTCTTTAACTTATATGATGTCATTCTAAATGTATCACTGGTCGGAGTTCACTGGTCGGAACACCAGTGACTACGTGACTAAAACATGTATTGATTGATGACCTGGTTTCACCGGTCATAGATATGGAGATATCGAATCAATAATGTGAACACATGTTAGAGAACATGGTGTTGGATAGACCCATCATTGAGATACTATTGAGATTGTTATGAATCTTTGTGTCATTAGTTGGTCTCAAGTAATGATGATGTATAATCCTTAGACCTAAGAATAGCATGGTTCCCTACATGTGTAATAGCACTCTTAGGGGTTACCAAACGCTACTCCGTAACTGGGTAGTTATAAAGGTAGCTTTCGGGTATGCTATGAAACATGCGGAGGGATGTGACTGGTCGAGATGGGATTTGTCCCTCCTTGCATAACAGGAGAGATGTCTCTGGGCCCCTCGTGGTGATAGGATAAAGAAAGTGCATGTCCATGCCACTAGTGATCGAAGTGTCGACCACATGATGTTATCCGACACTCGATCGAGAAAGTATTGAACAGTCCATGGATGACACATCATCTCACCTGGAGTTCAACCAGACATCGTGAGGCAAAGGGAGAATGCATGAGTAGGTTGCTTAGTTTGATCAGTTACGGACTAGTCGTATGGAGATACGTGCTGGTCATAGACTGGTCAAACGTAATCACAGAATGGTAAGAACCTGGTCGTAAGGAGTTACGAACTGGTCGTGACCAATTACAACCTGGTCGTATAGAGATACGAACTGGTCGTAAGTGATGAGGACCTGATCATAGATCATATTACATCAAGATTCGTCCGATTTATTCTATGTGTCTTTGGGAATCGTTATGTGTTGCTAGGTACCGCTAACGACTAGTGATCGGAAAAGAGTTTCCGAGTCATAACCGATTACACATGAACCTGTGGTGTCGCACACTTAAAGAGCAAGGATCTGTTTTGGATGGTGATCCAAATTCGTATAGGCCACGAGTTCCTAATGAGCCTCAGGTACGAGACCCATCATGGATGCCTATATAAAGAGGGGCGGTGGCATGGGGTAAAGGATGACGAGGATGATCTTTGGAAGAACTCTTGAAACCCTAATAGCCACGCCTTCTTTACCACGCTGCCGGAGCTAGCACTCCAATGCGTGGTGATCCTGTCCCGTACGTGTGGCTACCTCGGAGGTGTTGTTGCGAAGCATCAGCATTAGGACGATCCACGACTTGTGTTGATCACTGGAGTCGGAGAAGAAGTCGCGTGGTGGGTACGACCACTCGAAGAAGCAGACGCGCATCGAGTACGACTACTCGAAGAAGGAGACGCGTTGTGAGTACGACTACGACTTCATCAACTCGCTACAACGACTCTACTTCCGCTACGAGTAGGCGCGTCTAGCGGTAATCTCGTGATCTATTACTTGCGGTGGTTCCTTGGTTACGTGGTAAATTTTGTTTGTGCTATCGTAGCATTGCCGCTTTACCCAACAAAATGTTCATATTCATAAGGCACGACTTGTTACGAAGGGTTTCAAACAAATTCAAGGTGTTGATTATGATGAAACCTTCTCACTTGTCGCGATACTTAAGTCTATCCGGATCATTCTAGCTATTGCTGCATATTTCGATTATGAGATATGGCAAATGGATATTAAAACGGCTTTCCTAAATGGAAACCTAAGTGAGGATATGTACATGACACAAACTGAGGATTTGGTCGATCCAAAGGAAGCTAAAAAGGTATGCAAGCTTAAGAAATCCATATATTTATTGAAGCAAGCATCTCGGAGTTGGAACATTTATTTTGATGAAGTGATCAAAGGGGTTGACTTTATCAAGAACGAAGAAGAATCTTGTGAGCAAACTTGTGTTTCTGTGCTTGTATGTGGATGACATACTACTGGTCGAAAATGATATTCCAATGCTTGAATATGTTTAAACTTCATTAAGAAATAATTTATCAATGAAAGATTTATGAGATGCAGCATATATTCTTGGTATAAGTATCTATAAAGATAGATCTAAAAGGCTAGTTAGATTGAGCCACGATATGTACATAAACAAGGTGTTGAAACGGTTCAGCATGCAAGATTTCAATAGGGGTTTCTTGCCCACGACATATAGCATTAATCTTGACAAGAGTCAGTATCCTACGACCACTGATGAGTGAGACAAAATGAGTAGAATTCCATATGTTTCGGCTATTGGATCTATCATTTATGTTATGCTATGTACACGACCAGATGTGTCGTATGCTCTAAGTGTTACGAGCAGATATCAGTCAGATCCAGGTGAAGGTCACTAGATAGCAGTCAAAAATATCATTAAGTACTTGAGAAGGACTAAGGATGCATTCCTTGTGTATGGTGGTGAGGAAGAGGTGGTCGTAAATGGTTACACTGATACTAGCTTCCAAACTGACCAGGATGATTTCATATCGCAATCAGAGTTTTTGTTTTGTTTGAATGGAGGAGCAGTAAGCTAGAAGATTTCCATGCAGGGAACAGTTACTGATTCTACAACAGAGGCTGAGTACATTGCAGCTTCGGAAGCTACAAAAGAGGCCGTATGGATTAGAAAATTCATTAATGAACTGGGTGTGGTTTCGAGTGCTTCTAGTCCAATGGATCTCTATTGAAATAATAGTGGAGCCATTGCACAAGCTAAGGAGCCTAGATCGCATCAAAAGTCCAAGCACATACTTCGGCGATATCATATTATTCGTGAGATCGTTGAAAGAGGTGATGTGAAGATATGCAAAGTGCACGTGGATTTGGACATTGCTGATACGTTGACAAAGTCTCTTCCGCAACCTAAGCTTAAGGTGCACACAAGAGCAATGGGTATAAGACACCTATATGATTGACCTTAGTGCAAGTTCGATCAGGTATGGACAGGTCGTATAGTGATACGACTAGATCCAAGACTAGTCGTATGTGACACGACCAGATCTAAGACTAGTCGTATAGTGATACGATTAGATTAAGACTAGTCATATGGAGATACGGGGTTGTAGACCTGTCGAACATGATCGAGTGCACACAAGAGCTATGGGTATTTGATACCTATTTGATTGACTCTAGTGCAAGTGGGAGAGTGTTGGTGATATACCCTAGAGGCAATTATAGAGATGATTGTATCACGTCTATATTTATGTGTTATTGAATAAGTGTTAATCTTGTAATACCTCATTTATCCAGCTAGGTTGTATTGTTTCAATTGTATGGAAATTTTATTCGAAAACGAGAATTACAACTTTCCGGAATCGAATCGGTAAAAAGAAAGAAGTCGGAGGGAGTAAAAGAAACATCTTTCGTCGGATTTTCCAAACAGCGGGGGGGGGGGGGGCGGGGGTATTTGTTATTGTACGTCAACCTGGGCCGCAGGCCGCGGCCCAGATGGCCCAAGAGGGGCCGGCCAAAAAGGGGGGGCGCCACTCCCCCCCCCAAAACCCTAGCCGCCCCTACCTCCTCCCCTCCCCCTTGGTGGTGGTGCCAACTCCGGTGATCCCCGTCGCTCCTCCTCCAGTTCCCCTCCAACCACTCCGTTCAGCGCCGACGCCGACGGCCGCTCGTCAAATCTCCGGTGGCGGCCCTAGAAGAGAGAAGAGAGAGGAAGGGAGGAAGACCCGTGTGCAGCAGATCTTTGTCGTCTTACTGGTCTACAAGGGTAATTAGACCTCCGATTCGTTGTTTGATTCCATTAGAGTTGAGGATCCGATTGGATTTGTAGTTTCGTTTTGATTCTGTTAATAGATTGATTCTGTCCAGTACGTTGTACCTCAGTTTTGGGCATCTTAGAGGCCGAATTGGACATCTGTGTCTTCTGGAGAATTGTTCCTTATTTCATTAGCTTTCTTTTGGCACCTGGATCACGAATTTTCACCTAGTAGATTAAAAGTTATGACTGTTTTACCACGTACTGCTCTGTCTGTCAGAAATTCTGGGTATAGTCGGTTGCACCTAGGTTTTGATCTCGTTAGAGTCAGAATCAGGTCGGCCACCCAACTAGGTTTATGAAGATCATTTCACCATGTTTCCAGGCTGATAAATATCACTTTATTTGGATCAGTGGTTTAAAAGTTAGAGCCTTTTCTTTAGGGCTGTTCTGAATTCTGGGCAGACTGCAGTTATAGTTTTTCATTGGATGGTTAGACCTCTGTTTTGGCCGAATTAGAGTTTACCATCAACTAGAGTTTCGTAGCCAGTTAAGTTAAGAAAAGTTGAGCACTGGTTTCAGGTCTTTTGGACTTACGGTTTTTTATTGGTGAATTTTCTAGTAAAACTGCCAGATTAGGGATATTTGGAATGTTTGGGTAAATTGATCAAAATGAACTTTTGTTTGGTTGGTTTGGCTAGATATTGTGGGAGGACACGTGTAGCATTGCCATACTCGTTTGTCCTCATTTCGATTATTTTTATATTGTAGGCGGTGAAGCGGTGAGTGGAGGGGTATCTCAATTACCTCCCAACCCGTTGCAACGCGGCAGGCAAGTAACTTGTATATTAAGATTGATGCATTATGTGATGTGTGAATGAATAATTATATTTGTTCGTATTTGTAGATGAATGCCATGTGTATCTTTTCATTTATGAGTACTATTCAATATTTCCATGGAATCACATCATGACATGCATAATTATCTTTGTAAGACCCATCAATTCCAGTATGGGCACTTGAAAATCCCATCAATTCCAGAATGGGTACGTGAGTCCACCATTCCAATGTGGGCCACGTTACGTGAGTCCACCATTCTAATGTGGGCCACGTTGGACGATTGTATGAAACGTTCTTCATACGATTACTTTAAGTGAACACCGACCGGTGTTTCACTCGCTATACCGGTATATGCTGCGATATGTCCAATTCCTTCAATGCATCATTCCACTTCATTCATTCATAAAGTTGTTTCAAGTCAATGTTCAAATTATGATAGTGATATATTGTTCTTGGTATGTTCGATTGTTACATACAATTACTTGCTGAGTCCTTGGCTCATTCTTGCTTTGTTGTTTTATTTAGGTAAATGACAAGGAAGAACGGTTTCATGAAGGGTAGATCATCACGATGCACTCACTACCATAATCCAAAACATTCGAGAACTTATTATTGTCTTCTATTTATACCTTGTGTTGAATTGTAATAAGCCAACTTGGCCTTATTCACCATATCTTTCTGAATTGTTTATTTCCATTCCGTTGATTAAACTTGATGATGAATACTTGTTTCCGTATAATCTTAATACTTGCTTCACCTTATCATGCGTCTTGATGTTATTCTTTTAAAGAGTAGTGGTTATAGGTGACATCTTGACTTCCTTATATTCAGGGTGTTACAGTTGGTATCAGATCGGGCTTCAGGTCCGCGGTAATAATATTAAAATGACACACTGTGCACAATAGGAATGGTTGGGTAAACCATTGTTTTCCGCAATTGTTTGGTTATGTTCCAATTATTATGTTTATCAGTTCGTTGAGCTAAGTGTTTGGTTTTCTTTCTGTTGTGTTGTTCAAGGATGGCAAGAGGTAGAGGCCGTGGTCGTGGTCGTCCACCGACCCGTAGTCGCGGTCGTGGCCGCGGATCAGACTACATCATCTTCGTCTCAAGGGTTGGTTGGTCGGCATCGAGGAGATTGCCTCACCGCGCCTCGGTCGCAGAGCCACCGGCCGCTACAGCAGATCTTATTCAGAACCTAATAAGGGAGAATCAACAACTCCGCCAACAATTGCAGGCGGCCATTCCTGCGGCTGCTGCGCCTGTGGCGGAACCTGTTGCTACTACTATTCCACCCGAGGTTAGGATGAGCCTCCGGGAGTGGATGTCGCTTCGTCTGGACACTTTTGACGGAGCAGGCACACCGGTCCAGGCTGCGGACTGGTTGAGGTACATGGAGCGTCAGTTTGGAGCCTTAGAGCTGGCATCCGCGCAGAAGGCGCGATTTGTGGCCTTTCAGCTGAAGGGCCAGGCCGACATCTGGTGGGAAGGAGTCCTGTCTTCCAGGACTCCAGCTCAGGGTCCTGTTACTTGGGAGGTTTTTGTGGAGAGATTCAGGATACAGTTTTATCCTGACTCCTTCATTGAGAAGATGGAGCAATCACTCTTGACTTATGTGCAAGGGAAGATGTCAGTATCTGATTATGAGGCCGGGTTCAACAATCTGGTGCGTTTTGTACCAGCCGTGGCAAGTGATGATAAAGAGAAGGCTAAGAGGTTCCGGCGGGGCCTCAATCAGGAGTATCGCCAAATTCTGGGAGCGACAGGTCTGCGTGATTTTAGCTCAGTGGTTGAGCAAGGCTAGAGGATGGAGTTGGAAAGAGCTCCTTCGCCGCAAGGGCATGTTGCCGTGGTTCATTGTTACGGTGGATCCGCAAAGGCGTAAGCGGAGTTTCGGTGGAGGAGGTGGGTCTTTTCAGCGACCCGCCGCTAAGAGGTTTCATAAGAATCAAAGTTCCCGTCCGGTTCAAAGATGGCGCTTCTTCTTCTTGGCGCCACGTTCTTCATCTTTCGCCTACGATTGCCCCTGTTCTGTGTCGTGGCATGAAGTGTTTTCGGTGTAGTGATGGGCATCGAGCTTCAGAATGTTCCTTCAAGGGAACATGCCAGCAGTGTGGTCGGGAGGGCCACAAGTCCTCTGTGTGCAAGCAAAATCCAGCTAGTATCATCAAATGGGAAGCCGTCCCAACAGGCTTCTTCCTCCAGCTTCCACAGAGGTTCGGGCCAGACTGACAATAGCCTCGCACCACGCATTCTCCAAAGATGGGCTCCACTGCAGCTTTTACTCGGCGCCTCCTGCAGGTTCTATTGGAATCCCGCACCATCCGCACCTCCGCTGCTTGTTCCTCCAAAGAATTTGTTTCCAGCTTTCCGTCGCAGAGTGTGGTAGGCCTTCTCTGACGGTGCATCGGGGTCACGCCATGCCCACCCCTGAGACCTTGGGATGTCCTGATGTGGTGACATGTACCTTACTTGTGGATTCGCATGATGCCTTTGTATTGTTTGATTCGGGGGCTACTTACTCGTTCGTGTCTTTGGAGTTTGTTAGAAAAGTGGGTTTGAGTTTTCACTTATTTCGAGTCGGTGGTAGTCGCTCTCCAGAGGTCTTATTTCTAGCTCTACATCTATCCCGGTTGTTCTATAATTATTGATGATGAGGTTTTCACTGCGAATCTTATGGTTATTCAATTGGCACCATTCGATGTTATTTTGGGTATGGAGTGGTTATTCCAATACCGTGCCAAGATTTGTTGTTTCTGGAAGACGGTGACCTTGCTAGCTCCTTCCGTGAAGAAGCGGTATTCGAGGCATCTGCACCGCCTTATTCAAGATTTGTGCCGCTAACCTATTCCTAGCCGCCGTGCTTCACCATCGATTACTTTGTTCCCTCAATGAAAAGACCGATTCTTCGGTGTATTGAGGAGATTCCAGTTGTGAAGGAGTTTTCCGATGTCTTTCCTATAGAACTTCCGGAATGCCTCCGGTGAGGAAAGTGGAGTTCGGATTGATCTTATTCCTAAACTCGCCTTTGTCCAAGTCTCCTTACCGATTGGCTCGGCCATTTCAGAAGAATTGAAGAAACAATTGACGACCTGCTGTCCAAAGGTATGATTCAGCAGTAGCGTTCGCCATGGGGCGCTGTTCTTTTTACTAAGAAGAAAGATGGCAGCTGGCGATGTGCATAGATTATCGGGCGCTTAATCAGGCGACTGTGAAGAACAAATATCCTTTGCCTCGCATTGAGGACCTTTTCGACCAGTTGAAAGGAGCTAGGATATTTTCCAAGATTGATCTCCAGTCGGGTTATAATCAGATTCGGGTTCGTGAGCAGGATATTGAGAAACGGCTTTTCTACGAGGTATGGTCATTATGAGTATAAAGTTATGTCTTTTGACTAACGAATGCTCCTGCAGTTTTCATGGAAGCCATGAACAGTATGCTGCATCAATACCTTGATGATTTCGTTGTGGTATTCATAGATGATATCTTGATTTATTCCAAGACAGAGGAGGATCACACCCACCATTTGCGGTTGGTGCTTGAAACTTTAAGAGAGAATCAATTCTATGCCAAGCTGAAGAAGTGTGAGTTCTGGATTTCTGAAGTTGGGTTTTTGGGTCACGTTATTAATCATAAGGGTATTTCAGTTGATCCTAGCAAGATTTCGACAGTGGTAGAGTGGAAGAGACCAACCAATGTCAAAGAAGTAAGGAGTTTTTGGGTTTAGCGGCTATTACGGCGGTTTGTGGAGGGTTTTTCAACTATTGCTAAACCAATGTCCCAGTTGACACAGAAAGGTGTTAGGTTCTGCACTTTGAATGATAGATTAGTGACTGCTCCAATTCTTACTCTTCCTGAGCCTGGGAAGAGATTCACTATCTATTCAGATGCGTCCATAGTTGGACTTGGTTGTGTACTCATGCAGGATGGTAAAGTGATTGCCTATGCATCGAGACAAAACCAAGAAGCATGAAGCAATTATCCCACCCATGATCTAGAGCTTGTCGCAGGTGATTCATGCTTTGAAGATCTGCGTCATTATTTGTACGACGAATCTTGTGATGTGTTCACCGACCACTAGAGCTCAAATACATCTTTACCCGTATGACTTGAACTTGAGATGAAGAGATGGTTAGAGTTGATCAAGGATTATGATCTTACTATTCAAGCACCATCCCGCAAGGCTAATGTGGTAGTCGATGCCTTGAGTCGCAAGTCGACACCTCCTACCCTCAGTTGTCTTATTGCTGACTTTGAGCGTATGGATATTGCCTTCTGCTTTGCGGGTACCGCTCAGACCGAGTCTGAGTTGATTTTAGAGTCGACTCTTCCGGATCAAAGTAGTAGCACAAAGAAGAAGATCGATGCTCCAACGAGTGAGGAAGCGCCAGTCCGATGGCAAGCAAGGTCACCGGTGTAGACAAGTTTGATTCTTTGCGATTTAAAGGACGCCTCAGTGTGCCACAGAGTCTCGAGTTAAATCGAGATTTTGAAAGAGGCCCACCGTATTTTATACCGTACATCCTGGTGAGACCAAGATGTACAAAGATTTAAAGAAAAGTTTCTGGTGGAAACGGATGAAAATTGATATCGCATAGTATGTGGCTTCATGTGGGGTGTGCCGGTGGTCAAGGTGAGCACAAGTATTCTTTGGTTTGAATTTGAAATTGTTCTCAAACAAAAAAGATATACTCTAGGGTCCTTGGAAGAAAATTGCAAGAAGTACTTGGAGATGAAAGAATATGGGAAGTAAGACTTTAATTGGTATAAATATTATAGAAATTAATCTTGCCACTTCTCCCAGTTCTTGTGTATTTGATCAATCGGTTGCTCATATTTGTAATTTGATGCAGGGATAAGGAGTAGAAGTCGACAAGAGGAGATGTTGATCTTCGTGTGGGTAATGGAGCAAGAGTTTTGCATTAGCTATTGGCACTTGCCATTAGCTCTACCCTGGATTAGTTATGAAACTAAATAATTGTTCTTATATTCCTTAGCAAAAATATTATTTTTCTTCTGTTTAGGAGTAGAAGGTTATGAGTTGAATAAAAACCATTGTTGTTCAATTTATTTTGAAGATATGCTTTATGACCATGCTCTATTGGTGAATGGATTGTATGTTTTAAATCTTGAGGATGAGCCCATCTATAACATCGACCTAATAATTTGAATTCTACTTTTATTTGGCATTGTCGTCTATGTCATATAAATGAAAAGCGCAGGATGAAGCTCCATAAAGATGATCTTCTAAACTCATTTGATTTTAAATCATTTGAAACATGTGAATCTTGTTTACTTGGCAAGATGACGAAAATGATTTTCACTACTAGAGGTGAGAGGGCAAGTGACTTATTAGCCCTTGTACATACAGATGTATGTGGACCAATGAGCACTTACCGGGGTTTTCAGTTATAACTTTTACTGATGATTTCAGTAGATATTACTATGTCTATTTGATGAGACGTAAGTCAGAATCCCTTAAAAAGTTCAAACAATTTCATAATGAAGTGTAGAATCAACTTGGCAAGACAATCCAATGTTTACGATCTGATCGTGAGATGAATATTTGAGCCATGAGTTTGGTGACTATCTAAAGAAGTGTGGAATTGTTGCACAACTTACTCCGTCAGGGATGCCTCAATGGAATACGGTGTCTGAACGACGAAATCGAACATTGTTGGACATGGTTCGGTCAATGATGAGCCAATCCGATCTTCCATTGTAATTCTGGGGATACACTCTAGAAACAAGGGCATTCACTTTAAATAGGGTTCTATAAAAAACTGTAGAGAAGACACCATATGAGATATGGACCGGGAAGAGTACTAGATTGTCTTTTCTCAGGGTATGGGGTTGTAAGGTATATGTCAAACGTTTGACGTCTGATAAACTCACACCCAAGTTCGATAAGTGCTTCTTTGTGGGGTATCATAAGGAAACTAAATGATATTATTTTTATAATCGGGTGGATAACAAAGTGTTTGTTACCCGTGATGGTGTTTTCTTGGAGAAAGAGTTTCTTTCTAAAGGAGTCAGTGAGAGCAAGGTGCAACTCGAAGAAATTCAAGAATAATATAAAAATATTTCAACTCCTACTGAACCTCTACAGGATAAATAAAGTGTTGTTGAACCTGTAGATAAGGCATCAGCCCCACGTAGATGAAAAAGACCACGTCAATTACCTATAAGGTATGGGCATGACATCTTATTAGTGAAAAATGATGAGCCTAAAATTTATGCGGGAGCGGTGGTGGATCCAGACTCTGAGTTATGGCATGAAACCATGAGATCCGAAATAAAGTCCATGCATGACAATCATGTTTGGAACTTGGTTGATGCACCTAATGGTGTTCTGACCATTGAGTGCAAATGGATTTTATGAAAAAGTAGATATAGATGGAAATGTGTTGGAAATATGCCTAGAGGCAATCATAGAGATGATGATATTTCATTATGTTCATGATTTTGATAATATGTTATCGTGTTCCTTGAATGAATCATTTGTTATAGATCAATACGTATGTGACTTATTGGTGGAATTCTTTAACTTATATGATGTCATTCTAAATGTATCCGTCGGAGTTCTTGGTGGAACACGTCACTACGTGACTAGCACATGTATTGATTGATGACTGGTTTCACTCATAGATATGGAGATATCGAATCAATAATGTGAACACATGTTAGAGAACATGGTGTTGGATAGACCCATCATTGAGACACTATTGAGATTGTTATGAATCTTTGTGTCATTAGTTGGTCTCAAGTAATGATGATGTATAATCCTTAGACCGAGAAGCATGGTTCCCTACATGTAATAGCACTCTTAGGGTTACTACGCTACTCATGCGAGTTGTTATAAAGGTAGCTTTCGGGCATGCTATGAAACATGCGGAGGATATGATGGTCGAGATGGGATTTGCCCTCCTTGCATAACGAGAGATGTCTGGCCTCGTGGTGATCGGATAAAGAAAGTGCATGGCCATGCCACTAGTGATCAATTCGACCACATGATGTTATCACACTTGATCGAGAAAGTATTGCGCCATGGATGACACATCATCTCACGGTTCAACGGACATCGTGAGGCAAAGGAGAATGCATGAGTAGGTTGCTTGTTTGATCGTGGACTAGTCGATATGAGAACCCCCCCCCAAAAAAAAAAAAGTTTCATGGAAGCCATGAATAGTAGTCGCATCAATACCTTGATGATTTCGTTGTGGTATTCATAGATGATATCTTGATTTATTCCAAGCAGAGGAGGATCACACCCACCATTTGCGGTTGGTGCTTGAAACTTTAAGAGAGAATCAATTCTATGCCAAGCTGAAGAAGTGTGAGTTCTGGATTTCTGAAGTTGGGTTTTTGGGTCACGTTATTAATCAGAAGGGTATTTCAGTTGATCCTAGAAAGATTTCGACAGTGGTAGAGTGGAAGAGACCAACCAATGTCAAAGAAGTAAGGAGTTTTTTGGGTTTAGCTGGCTATTACCGGCGGTTTGTGGAGGGTTTTTCAACTATTGCTAAACCAATGTCCCAGTTGACACAGAAAGGTGTTAGGTTCTGCACTTTGAATGATAGATTAGTGACTGCTCCAATTCTTACTCTTCCTGAGCCTGGGAAGAGATTCACTATCTATTCAGATGCGTCCATAGTTGGACTTGGTTGTGTACTCATGCAGGATGGTAAAGTGATTGCCTATGCATCGAGACAGCTGAAGAAGCATGAACAGAATTATCCCACCCATGATCTAGAGCTTGCTGCAGTGATTCATGCTTTGAAGATCTGTCGTCATTATTTGTACGACGAATCTTGTGATGTGTTCACTGACCACTAGAGCCTGAAATACATCTTTACCCGTATGACTTGAACTTGAGACGAAGAGATGGTTAGAGTTGATCAAGGATTATGATCTTACTATTCAAGACCATCCGCAAGGCTAATGTGGTAGCTGATGCCTTGAGTCGCAAGTCGACACCTCCTACCCTCAGTTGTCTTATTGCCGACTTTGAGCGTATGGATATTGCCTTCGCTTATGCGGTACCGCTGCATCGAGTCTCGAGTTGATTTTAGAGTCGACTCTTCCGGATCAAAGTAGTAGCACAAGAAGAAGATCGATGCTCCAACGAGTGAGGAAGTTGCGCGATGGCAAGCAAGGTCACCGGTGTAGACAAGTTTGATTCTTTGCGATTTAAAGGACGCCTCGGTGCCACAGAGTCTCGAGTTAAACTCGAGATTTTGAAAGAGGCCCACTGTATCCTTTATACCGTACATCCCGGTGAGACCAAGATGTACAAAGATTTAAAGAAAAGTTTCGTGGAAACGGATGAAAATTGATATCGCATAGTATGTGGCTTCATGTGGGTGTGCCACGTGGTCAAGGCTGAGCACAAGCGTACAGCAGGATCATGTCAACCCTTGGAGGTACGCTTGGCCATGGGACGATATATCTATGGATTTTGTGAGTTGGTTTACCTCGCACGCATGAGGAAAGGATGCCATTTGGGTAATTGTGGACCGGTTCAGAAGTCCGACATTTCATTCCTATTCAGTACAACCAATTCAAGCGATTTGGCTCCTCTTTATGTACGAAATTGTGCGCTTGACGAGTGCCAAAGACCATTGTTTCGACCAAGATGCCAAGTTCGTTTCCAAATTCGGAAAGTTTGCGAGTGCATTGGGCACACAACTCCGCCTTAACAGACCTTTCATCGACTGAGTTATGGCATGAAACCATGAGATCCGAAATAAAGTCCATGCATGACAATCATGTTTGGAACTTGGTTGATGCACCTAATGGTGTTACGGCCATTGAGTGCAAATGGATTTTTATGAAAAAAGTAGATATAGATGGAAATGTGTTGGAAATATGCCCTAGAGGCAATCATAGAGATGATGATATTTCATTATGTTCATGATTTTGATAATATGTTATCGTGTTCCTTGAATGAATCATTTGTTATAGATCAATACGTATGTGACTTATTGGTGGAATTCTTTAACTTATATGATGTCATTCTAAATGTATCCCTGGTCGGAGTTCACTGGTCGGAACACCAGTCACTACGTGACTAGCACATGTATTGATTGATGACCTGGTTTCACCAGTCATAGATATGGAGATATCGAATCAATAATGTGAACACATGTTAGAGAACATGGTGTTGGATAGACCCATCATTGAGACACTATTGAGATTGTTATGAATCTTTGTGTCATTAGTTGGTCTCAAGTAATGATGATGTATAATCCTTAGACCTGAGAACAGCATGGTTCCCTACATGTGTAATAGCACTCTTAGGGGTTACTAAACGCTACTCCGTAACTGAGTTGTTATAAAGGTAGCTTTCGGGCATGCTATGAAACATGCGGAGGGATATGACTGGTCGAGATGGGATTTGCCCCTCCTTGCATAACAGGAGAGATGTCTCTGGGCCCCTCGTGGTGATCGGATAAAGAAAGTGCATGGCCATGCCACTAGTGATCGAAGTATCGACCACATGATGTTATCCGACACTTGATCGAGAAAGTATTGAGCAGTCCATGGATGACACATCATCTCACCTGGAGTTCAACCAGACATCGTGAGGCAAAGGGAGAATGCATGAGTAGGTTGCTTAGTTTGATCGCCATGACTAGTCGATAGAGATACGTCCGGTCGTAGACCGTCAAACGTAATCACTGAATGGTAAGAACACGGTCGTAAGGAGTTACGAATGGTCGTGACCAATTACAACTCGTCGTATAGAGATCTGAATCGGTCGTAAGTGATGAGGACCGATCATAGATCATATTACATCAAGGTTCGTCTGATTTATTCTATGTGTCTTTGGGAATCGTTATGTGCTGCTAGGTACCACTAACGACTAGTGATCGAAAAAGAGTTTCCGAGTCATAACCAAATACACATGAACATGTGGGGTCGCACACTTAAAGAGCAAGGATCTGTTTTGGATGGTGATCCAAATTCGTATAGGCCACGAGTTCCTAATGGGCCTCAGGTACGAGACCCATCATGGATGCCTATATAAAGAGGGGCGGTGGCATGGGGTAAAGGATGACGAGGATGTTCTTTGGAAGAACTACTGAAACCTTAATAGCCGCGCCTTCTTTACCACGCTGCCAGAGCTAGTACTCCAATGCGTGGTGATTCTGCCCCATACGTGTGGATACCTCGGAGGTGTTGTTGCGAAGCATCAGCACTAGGACGATCCGTGACTTGTGTTGATCACCGGAGTCGGAGAAGAAGTCGCGTGGTGGGTACGACCACTTGAAGAAGCAGATGCGCATCGAGTACGACTACTCGAAGAAGGAGACGCGTCGTGAGTATGACTACGACTGCATCAACTCGCTACAACGACTCTACTTCCGCTACGAGTCGGCGCGTCTAACGGTAATCTCGTGATCTATTACTTGCGGTGGTTCCTTAGTTACGTGGTAAATTTTGTTTGTGCTATCGTAGCATTGTCGCGTTCCCCAACAAAATGTTCATATTCATAAGGCACGACTGGTTACGAAGGGTTTCAAACAAATTCAAGGTGTTGATTATGATGAAACCTTCTCACCTGTCGCGATACTTAAGTCTATCCGGATCATTCTAGCTATTGCTGCATATTTCAATTATGAGATATGGCAAATGGATATTAAAACAGCTTTCCTAAATAGAAACCTAAGTGAGGATATGTACATGACACAAACTGAGGGTTTGGTCGATCCAAAGGAAGCTAAAAAGGTATGCAAGCTTAAGAAATCCATATATTTATTGAAGCAAGCATCTCGGAGTTGGAACATTCGTTTTGATGAAGAGATCAAAGGGGTTGACTTTATCAAGAACGAAGAAGAATCTTGTGAGCAAACTTGTGTTTATGTGCTTGTATGTGGATGACATACTACTGGTCGAAAATGATATTCCAATGCTTGAATATGTTTAAACTTCATTAAGAAATAATTTATCAATGAAAGATTTATGAGATACATCATATATTCTTGGTATAAGGATCCATAAAGATAGATCTAAAAGGCTAGTTAGATTGAGCCACGATATGTACATAAACAAGGTGTTGAAACGGTTCAGCATGCAAGATTTCAATAGGGGTTTCTTGCCCACGACATATAGCATTAATCTTGACAAGAGTCAGTATCCTACGACCACTGATGAGTGAGGCAAAATGAGTAGAATTCCATATGCTTCGGCTATTGGATCTATCATGTATGCTATGCTATGTACACGACCAGATGTGTCGTATGCTCTAAGTGTTACAAGCAGATATCAGTCAGATCCAGGTGAAGGTCACTAGATAGTAGTCAAAAATATCCTTAAGTACTTGAGAAGGACTAAGGATGCATTCCTTGTGTATGGTGGTGAGGAAGAGGTGGTCGTGAATGGTTACACTGATACTAGCTTCAAAACTGACCAGGATGATTTCATATCGCAATCAGAGTTTTTGTTTTGTTTGAATGGAGGAGCAGTAAGCTAGAAGATTTCCATGCAGGAACGAGCCATCGATTCTACAATAGAGGTTGAGTACATTGCGCCTTTTAAGTCGCAAAGAGGTCAGATGGATTAGAAAATTCATGACTGAACTGGGTGTGGTTTCGAGTGCTTCTAGTCCAATGGATCTCTATTGAAATAATAGTGGAGCCATTGCACAAGCTAAGGATCCTAGATCGCATCAAAAGTTCAAGCACATACTTCGGCGATATCATATTATTTGTGAGATCGTTGAAAGAGGTGATGTGAAGATATGCAAAGTGCACGTGGATTTGAACATTGCTGATACGTTGACAAAGTCTCTCCCGCAACCTAAGCTTAAGGTGCACACAAGAGCAATGGGTATAAGACACCTATATGATTGGCCCTAGTGCAAATTCGATCAGGTATGGACAGGTCGTATAGTGATACGACTAGATCTAAGACTAGTCGTATGTGACACGACCAGATCTATGACTAGTCGTATAGTGATACGATTAGATTAAGACTAGTCATATAGAGATACGGGCTAGTTGTAGACCTGTCGAACATGATCAAGTGCACACAAGAGCTATGGGTATTTGATACCTATTTGATTGACTCTAGTGCAAGTGGGAGAGTGTTGGTGATATACCCTAGAGGCAATCATAGAGATGATTGTATCACGTCTATGTTTATGTGTTATTGAATAAGTGTTAATCTGTTCCATGAATGAATCATCAGTTATAAAGATTAACGAGTATGTGACTTGTTGATGAAGCGCTTTTAACTTATGGTGATGTCGTTCTAAATGTATCCCTGGTCGAATATCACTGGTCGGAACACTAGTGACTCTATCGACCAGCACATGTATTGATTGATGACTATGTTTCACCGGTCATGGATATATGGATATCTAATCAATAATGTGAACACATGTTAGAGAACATTGTGTTGGATTGACCCACCTTGAGACACTTTTGAGATTATTATGATTTCGTTTGTCATCAGTTGGTCTCAAGCAATGATGATGTATAATCCTTAAACCTGAGATTAGCATGGTTTCCTACATACGTAAGAGTGCGGTTTGGGGTTGCCAAACGCTACTCGTAACTGGGTAGGTGTAAAGGTAGATTTCGAGTATGCTATGAAACATGCAGAGGAATATGACTGGTTGGATATGGGATTTGCCCCTCCTAACATAACAGACGAGATATCTCTAGACCCCTCAATGTGGCTAGATAAAAAAAGTGCATGGCCATGCCACTGATGGTCGAAGAGTTCGACCATATGAAGTTATCCGACACTCGATCAAAAAAGTATTGAACAGTCCATGGATGACACAACCTCTCACCGGAGTTCAACCAGATATCGTGAGGCAAAGGGAGAATACATGAGCTAGTCTTTTAGTTCGATCGGACTAGTCGGATGGAGATACGAGCTGGTTGTTGGCTAGTCGAACATGCTCACTAAGTGGTCGAAATCTGGTCGTAAGGAGTTACGAACTGGCCGAGACCAAATATGAGCAGTCATATAGAGATACGAGTGGACGTATAGAGATACGAGTTGGTCGTATAGAGATACGAGCTGGTCATTAGTGATAAAGACCTAGTCGTAGATTATATTGCATTAAGGTGATATAATTTGTGTGTATTCGGGAATCGTTATGTTATACTAGGTACTACTAACGACTCGTGGTCGGAAAAGGTTTCGAGTCACAACCGAATTACGCATGAACCTATAGGGTCACACACTTAACGGGTTGGAACAAACCAGTACAGATACGATTCGTCAAATGTGTTCAGATAGGATTCGTCACGGGCACTATATAAGGAGATGCTTGAGGCTATTAAGGAGGTAACAGAGGAGACACACGACAAGAGTTGATGTGAGTTGCTCCAAACCCTAGCCGACATCTTCTTGAGAGAGCCTTCTTGTGCGACTTAGTGCTGGCACACCGGCGTACAGTGTTCTTGCCCTGGATGTGTGGATACCATAGATGCGCTACTGTGGTTGCTGTTGCGCTCGAGGATGATCCGCGACTTTGCAAGAAAAGCGATCGGTTGCTATATGAGGACGATCGACTACGCCGGACGATCGACCACGACCACTATACTGACACGCTCTTGGTTGGACCAGGATGCTCCAACTCTTCTTCTGTTGCACCGCGCGTCTGGTGGTAATGATCTGTGATCTCTTGCTTGCATGGCATCCTGGTTTACATGGTAGATTTTTGAATTATCACTAGCGTAGCCTACCCGTATCCTAACAAATGACTACCAGTTATACAAGCCAGGTCATACCGCCACCGCTGGTTAGACCGCTCCACTTTGGCACAGAGAAGAAGCAAAGGCAAGCCTCTCTGGAAACCGACCGACAACATATGCCCAGTTGCACCGCTGCAACCAGTCATACCGGCCAACACACATGGCGGTCTGACTGCTTGCAGCTGAGCCAGAGGAGCAATGAAGAATGCTTTGGAAAAAAACCACGGGCAACTAGACGCTAGTTGGACCACTAGGGCAGTCAGACTGGCACAAAGTTTCTAGTAAATACAGATATGCATGCACTTTGACAAATTTTCAAAACACATTCACAAATATATTAGTACCATGCAATAAAGGTCAAAACATCATCCACGACTGCAAAACACATTTGCGACTTTAGAATCATGCCACAATGAATAGGAATATGGTCTCAAACCGTTTGCAAAACACATTTGCAAACTAAAGTCCCAAGCGACAAGAAATATTCATGATTCTTAACTTTTTGCATAACACATTCGAAAATACTAGCAGCCTGCCATGGAGAACTAGATCAAGCATAATGAGCTATCAACACATGACGTACTCAAACTACTAGCCATAGCCTCTTTTAATAGTACAACAACCTACACTAGCAACACGGTTACCCAACCAAACATCGTGACCGGTAAAATGACAAAGAAACAAATACTTAGCCTATGCTAGTTATACATTTGTCTTGCTCATCCATTTGGAGCATTTCGGTTGATGACGAACATCTACACTCCAAGATTAGGTTCTTGACTTGAGCATCAACACATGACGTTGATCACTTTACTTGATGAGTTTCAACACATGGAGCCATCCAAAGTCACTCATCATTATGGGACATCACCTATTTCATCAACTTATGAAAAATATTAGTCCCATGAAATAATTATCATTAATTACCAAAATACTCCACTAACTCATAAATGGCGGGTCTATATTCTTCACATGGCTCCCCCTCGAAGTGATACACACTTGAGTTCAAACGACCTCACATATATTAAATTCCTCTTTAAGTCGGGAACATACCGAACTCTTGTCAGTATGCGATGTGCTCCATTATATATCTCCAATGTGACCATTCTCTCCTCAGTAATTGTGTACTCCTTGCAATCATACTGAAATCCATATATTTCCACACAATTCTTGAAGAAAGGAAAGTCGAAGAGATAAGGAATTTGGGAGATTCCACATTTGCCTCGCCAAGAAACGGGACATAATCTATCTATCATCTTGCAACGTGATTTTCGCGATTGAAACGACTTTAAATGGAAACCCCATGACTACAAAATTATAGATATATGTGTGTAGTCCAATTTAGAGTCCTTATTCATCTAATTTAGAGTTCTAGCATGTGAGACATGGACCCCGCAAGGTAGGTCACACAGAGAATCAATCCACAACATAGTCAATTTCCAATGCTAATTTGGAAACGAAGACGACATTTTCAGAAAACCTCTACAAATAGAAAGTTGAATTACTCTGTGTTATATAAACAGAAAACATGAATCACCCAATTTCGAGTTCAAGAGAAAAAGTTATGGTCTCTTGAAGGTTCTCTGCACAGAAGGAAAGTACAAATCGACTCAAATACGAAGGAGATTCTGAATTCAAACTCTCCAAACTGGTTGTTTCCAACTCTACCACGTCCAAGCCATGACCCTCAAAATCCTTGGCCTTTAAATAGGGCCCTAGGGATACCCTCCAAATCATCCAATCTTCGAGTTCTTCCCTCGCCTCTCCGGCGAGGCCAAAGCAATGTTCGTCCATGAAATTAGGTCTAGATTGGATATAAGGGATTAGAGAGGGCTCTAATTGGCCTCTCTAATTAGGGTTATAATTATTCTCTCTAATTTGAGGGGATCTAGTTAGGGATGGTTCTAATTAGAGCCTAGGATCTGGAGCATCTATGCCGAAAGGCTACCAGAGTGTACATCTTCTATAATCTTCGTGGTTGTAAGCATTCCTCTGTACTCCCTTTGTTATTATGATTTGCTATGATGGTTATTATATTATGCATCCATGATCATACTATTGTGTGTCTTGTTGATATCATGCTTGTTTCTCAGTTGGTAATTAGCTATATCCATTGTTTAGCCCTAGGTTTAGTATTGGTGTTTATATCTAGCGAGCGGAACTATATCAAGTTGTACGATGCATGCTACGCTAGGAATAGCCTTATCACATGACAGGTGAACCGGTGAAAAATGTAGTATTGGACTATAGGGTGAGAGCCACCTTAGTGATTGATCAAGCATCTTATTCTTACATTATTTTAGCATTGCAACCTTTGATCTTTAGTACTAATTTCCTAAACCTAGTTAGATCTATTCTAGCTTTTAGGCTTATTGCTTTGTGCCTAGCTATCTTTTTACTAAAGTTGGATCACATTTATCACACATATTTATTTACCCTAGGTAGTTAGATGAAAATTAGATTGTTGAACCATAGGCGAAGTTAGTATATTCTCTGTGACTGTGGATACGATAACATTGGAATACTATGGGTGACAAGCTACAATTGACTCGTGCGCTTGTAGTTACATTTGATTGCTCGTAGTCAGCGTCAACAGCGTAGAGATCCTTCGTCAAATATCTCCATTGCAAACATATGTGGAAACGACAACCCGAATATTATATCCATTCATGAGGAGTATTTGATTGATTAATGATTAGTACGTCCAAATCAGCATTCGCTACAGCCATTGAGCATGTACCCTTCATTTTCTTCAAACTCTGACAGTATTTTATCACAAGATATTCCTCGTCACATAGATAGCATACAAGTGTGCCCTTGTTCTTGCCCTTCTACTTCCTGTGATTATTTGTTTTGCCTACACCACTTATGGTAGCCAATGCTTGATCACCCGATGATGAAGTCTGATGGCTTCTTCAAGGATTCTGCCTCCAATTGATATCTAATTGCCTCATTGAAATTGAGAGTACTTTCCCCGATGAGAATATTCATTACCAGGTGATCCCATGATGGTGGTAGAGATGGTGCTAATATGACAACCTTGTCGTTCTCCTCAATTGTCTCTTCCACACTAATTAGTTGTGTGACAACCTTGTTGAAGACATTAAGATGGCCAACAAACCGTGTGTCTTCCTCCAAGCGCAACTTGTACAGTTGTCACTTCAGTACCCACTGGTTTGCCAGCGACTTCGCTATATACAATTTTGCTAAGTTACTTCATAATTTCTTCACGAATTTTATTTGATCACCGAGTACTTTACCTTATCGGAGAGACATAGATAGATTGTACCGTCGATCTTTTGCTCCATCACCTTCCAATCTTCATCGGATATCTTTTTTGGTTTGTCCCCTCCAACAACATCCATTAACCCTTGTTGGACGAGAGCATCCTTCACCACAAATTGTCACGCTGAAATTTCATTCGCCGTCAAATTTCTTGATGCGACAATGGGTGTCCCAATCCTTCGATGAGAAGGATAACTCGATTTGGTGGAGACGACTCTCACGATTCGGCTACCAATTGCAGATGGCCAATATGTCCGCAATCACCGACCCAACTTCGTGATTATTTTCGACCTTGCTAGAAGCACGATCGATCTGACCATGAAGGTCTATTCCTGTATACAATTGAAGAACAAGCAAGAACACGATAGATAAGCAATCTGAAATTGCGAATAGGAATTGAAATTGTGTTGATAAGTGGGGTTCCGAAGAATAATGTTACTGTTGTACTCGTCGCATAAGAGAACAATGTATAAAGTAGCAAATCTAAACTTCAATCAATCAAAACCTGAATTTTGCTAAAGGGCGGCGGCTCCTATATGAGGAGGGTGGCCAGGAGGTGGAAACCCTTAGGTGGGTACTGTTCACATGGAGGTGGTACTGTTTATATGAATAGTATGGGTTCCCTAGGTGGCCGGCCAGCATATGGGCCAAGTCAGCCCATTCATGACATAAGTCAGCTCATTCATTATATAGCCCGTGGGCCAACAAAAGGTGACGTAGCACTAGGACATGAAGACGAAGTACGATGGCATGTAGACATAGTACAATGGCATGTAGACGCAGCTCGCCTCGTAGGAGTAGAAGTAGCTTGACCCAATTGGGGAATATGGCATTGTAGTAGCCGAAAGTCCTATTAGAGAAGATCTGGTTGAAGTAGAGGATGCAGTGCAGCAGGTCGAAGCAGTGGTTGCATCCTTAGGGTTGATGTCCTCATCATTTCTCTACCTGACTCCACATCATCAACATTGATCTTGATTTTGTACCACCTGACGCTTTGCCGACCTTCTCACAATTTGGCCTTAATTCTGACTCCACTTGCTCTGGCACTCCATCGTATGCACAACAGCCTTTGGATTGGATCAAAGTTTGTAAGATACGGCATGAGCTTGAACAATACCTAGAAGAAGTATATGAATCTCGTAGAGAGAACAAAATAACGACGACAAAGCAACCACGATGATTGAGAAAGATTTGGCGAAGCCGGTCACAAATTCTTTAAGCTTGACCTCAAAAGAGTGCAAGTGATTGTCGCTTTCTCATAACCTTTTCAAACTTTTTGGGATCATTAGATCATTGCTCTATACAAGAATCTAGTACTAAAATAATAATCTAGCATCTAATCCTCTCGTACCCTCTGCTTTGGATGAATTCCTCTTGCTTCGCTTGAGTAGGAATCCTAATCCTATTGGAGTTTATCTGGAAATTTATGTGTCACACCTCTACAAATCCTAAATGAATAGAATATGAGTCACCAGCCTCAACAATTTCTAAAACCGTTTGAGAGATCCGGACGAAGAGGTTCCGCTTGAGGAACATAATGATATCATCTGCGTACAATAAGACCTGGTGAATAAAAAACTAGCCCCTAGGGGAGAAAGGTTTCTCAGGGCATCTGCTTTACGGAGGAAAGGGTGTTCAGCTCTAAGCCCCCAAGAAGGGGGCCTATACGGTCAATCTGACAACTGATTGCCGCTTTTCAAAATCACATAATTTGCTGTGGCATTTTACTGATTTTTTTTGTAGAGACCAATATTGAGACATATCACATCACAGATCTCTTAGTACATAGAAACTTGAATAACAAATACAATACATCAGAAGCTCCTACCAAAGCCCTAGTTGCCAAACCCTGTGTGTGTTGGAATCTTGCAATCTAAACCAAAAAGATAAAAAGAAATTGACTAAACTCTGTCATGGCCTCTAAGTCAGTCCATGTTAGCAGATGAAGAGGTTTTTTCCCCCGTGAAACTGTGCAGAAGAAGGAAGCACTTCCCTAACACTGGCTAGGAGAGGGTGTCCACTGAAGGAACAAGGGTCCTGCAGCAGGGGCAATCTGGCTGGATGGCCAGCCATGGAAGAACACAATCCGAGTGGTACTTGTGGGAGCATGGCAGCCTTGTGATCCGCTGGTGCCGTTCCCGCACCTCGTCGAGGCAGACCGCGCAGAGATCGGCCTTCGACAGTGTCCTCTTCAGCTCGGCACGGCTTGCCGTTGCCTCCAGGGTCACTGAATTTGGCCTCAGTTCAGTGTTCGTGTCCAGAACTTGCTGCTGTTCACTGTTCGTGTCCAGAACTTGCTGCTGCTGCCTTGATGTTGCTCTTCCTTCTCGCACTCCCATTAGCCTACCCCACCTGCGTTGATTCAGCCAACGAAATGGACCTTTAACTGTTAGCTTGCAGGATCATAAATCTGCAGTTAGATCATTTTTACTATTTTTTTGTAGTCGATATGATGCTAGTATGGCATAATCCTAATTGAACCATGACTGATGCTGCGATGCAATTTGGAACCATTCAGAAGTTGTAGTACAAAACAGAGTGCGATCACCGGTTGTCCAGTTGGTCAACGATGATGTATCATCTCTTAAATTTTCCTTATTCTTAAACCAGTCAATCTACGCAGTCCAACTGACCATTTTCTTATTCTTCGACCATATCAGAGATTTGCTTATGACATGGCAAGAAGCTCTTAAATTCTTCTTGTTTTAAACATAGTGGTTCTTAATTTCTTGTTTTAAAAAATAAGTGTGGTTTACTTTGACGTTTTTATTTCCTAAACATAGTGGTTCTTAACTTCTTTTTTTTTAAAAAATAAGTGCGGTTTACTTGACGTTTTTATTTCCTGAACATAGTGGTTCTTAACTTCTTTTTGTTTTAAAAAATAAGATAGTGGTTCCACGTGTTGTTCTTGAGTTTAGGTTCCACATGTTGTTCTTGAGTTTAGCAATGGGGACATGTTTGGGTGCGGTGCGGAAAACCGGCGCGGTAGACATAGATGAAACATTTTGGTTGTGTGATGCAATTACTATGCGATATAACTTGGTTGCATTGCAGAAACTGATTGCTGAACAGAGAGCATCTCAAAACTGGATGGAAAAGTAGCCAAGAGATTGCTTCACATGTATGGAAACTTTTTCAAACAGATAATCGACAAGCTTCAATTCTCTATCTTCACAATTCAGTTACAGCACGAACTTTGAGGAATTATCGCGTTTTCACCAAAAAAAAAAGAACATTGCGAAAGCCTGATGGAATCAGGAAATCATCAGATTCTAGTGCTCAACCATCGAATCCAAGAAGTGTTTTTCTTTCCTTTCCTTTCCTAACTCTGTCTATGACTGATCAGCACATAAATGAAAGCAAAGCAAGATCTAAAAAAACACGATTTTTTTTTCACGCGTAGAATCGAAGGCTGGAATCACAAGCTCTTCCCTTCCCCTTCCCATCACTTGCAAATTTTCTTCCGTCTCTTATTAACAAAGGAAAGAAACAGGGGAGGAGGGGGAGGAGGAAGGTAAGGAGGAGGAGCTGACCTCGACGGCGACGGAGAGGGCAGCGCGGCGCCGCGGAGCTTCTCCTCGAGCCGGATGCGGGCCGCCAGCGCGGGCCCCACCACGCCGGTGCTCGCCTGCGCCGTCGCCCCCAGCTGGTGGTAGTGCCAGGCGTGGTGCTCCCCGGCCCCCGGCACGACGTCGCCATGGTAGTGCACGCGCCGCCGCCGCGCGAGCTCCACGCCCGGAAGCATGATCCTCCAAATCTCTTCCTCTGGAACGGCAGGCGGCGGTGGGATCGGGAAGTGATCGGAGACGCGAGTTCTTCTTGGCTCGTCGCTTCCTTTGCTCCCCCTCCTCGGTGGTGGGTTGGTGGGTGGTGTTGTTGGAAAGTTTGGAGCTTGGTTTTAAAGTGGTGGAGAAGAAGAGACGAGGAGGAAGATGACGTGGCGCGGGAATGGACGCTAGCGTCGCGCTTTGGACCGTGGAGGAAATTACGAGGAAGCCTCTCGACTCGAGTCTCAAAGTTGATCTTTTGGCTGACACGGCAAAATTTACCATCCCGCCCTTGCTCTGCTATGCATGAAAAAAGCCATTATTTTATGCACTCTTTATGGAACTTGGAAGATACGTGGGAACTGAATTGTTCCTTTAAAATTCATATATTCTAAACGAGATGTTAGTAGTTCTGAAATTGAAATGTTTACTGTTTATTTTTTCTAACACGATGCAAAAAAGAGAGGAAAAAACGAAGTTTTGCTTCCTTGCAGTTGTAGTGGCTCATGTGGTCAATCTTCACGCTTAGCTCAATCACGCTGCCTCCTTGTGCTGGTTAATCCACGTTTGCCGAGCAAACAGGGGAAAAAAAATCAATATCTTCGACTCACCTGACAAAATCTACTTGACAAACTTCAGAAAAGGATATCCTGATTTTTTTATGGTGAGGATTGATATGCTATATGCGATCAACGGATTCCAAAACCCAACCTTTGCCGAAAGAGTATCTCGAGGGGGCAAAACGGTCCAAACGCAAAGAATCGGGAGGGCTTCGCGGCAACTTCGGCGGCGTCCCGCGGGAAGCTGCGTGCGCGCGCGCGTGCTTTGTCCTCGTCGCCGAGGCAAACACAGCTCGAATTCTCAATTCTCAATTCTCAATTCTCAAATACGTGCAAACAGAGGGCGAAATGCCGGAAACTACACGCCTCAGCCGATGATTTCCTGACGCTGATGTCGTGGTGGATACTAACCTATAGGCGCACCACCCGCCGCACCAATGGCCGGATACCCAACTGCACGATCGAAGTGGTTAACTACTCTACTTCAAAAAAAAAAAAAATGGTTACAACAGGAAGAGCAGGGGTGCAATCAGCGCCCGTATCGTGTGCTATTTTTGTTTTGCTCCCTTCCGTATTGGCTCCGAGAGTTTTCGGTCGATAGAACGGAAATTATTGTTCCGTAGGTAATATGTTGTTCATAGAGTAGTATTTCCGTTGACACAACCACCTGACGGGTCGCGGCCTTGTCCTATGATGTTTATTGTTGGGCTCCGAAGGCAACCAGGCATGTTCTTGTTCCTCGTTCTGTTTCCGCTTGAGCTCTTGTGTGCATTGCCATTCGATGTACGCCAATGAGCGGTCCGGTCTGGTTAATTACATGGTAGCTTCCTCCTTTCTCTTCAACGAGGTCTCAATCGCCCGTCACTCTCTTATATCTTATAATCCTGTGAGAGGTCAATATGTGAACTTCCGTGTCAGCTCAGCGTATGTTTGGAGCACAAGAATTTTGCAGAAATCCATTTTTTTTTTGTAGAAACATGAATTTTCTTCCGTGTTCCCAACGGGCCTCACTCTTGACGGATGTCATGGCTCCGTGGTTAAGACTTTACAAGTGAAAGCCACCACCAGCTTTCCCATTGCTAGCTTGGACTAGGGATGATAATTGTACTCGATTATCCGTGTGTCTACGGTAAATGCCCTAATGGAGCCGGGCATGACCCGTTTTTTTGCCAACTGGTATGAAAATGGGTGCAACTCTCTGCACACTGAGTAAACGAGCATAGGTACAAGTGAGCTCCACCCACATCCGTCTCGCCCGTTTACCCGCAACCTACACTGACAGACAGGTCACACTCCTACTAAAAGCCTAGTAACTCTTACGGAGGCCAAAACTCCAGATCCTCCCTGTCCACCTCCCGGCCGGCCGCCGCCCCCATCCTCCTCCCGACCAACCGCCGCCCCCCCGCCTCAACGATGCCCATGTGTCATTGCAGGAGCAACACGCCACCCGTCAGCTACAGCGACGCATGGGGCGGCAAGAGGAAATGCGCCGGGGATGTATCCGCGTGGCAGGTCTAGCCGGTGGCTGATCAGGGCAGGAGGAGAGTATTTGGTGAACTGAATGTTGGTGAGGGCGACAATTCCTCTTGCTGGAGTTCCAAGAAGAGCTACAATTTGGCCGGAACCGAGGGAACTGGGGCATGCAAGCTTGCAGCTATGTACGGCAAGAATGGGTGCCGGTGATGGCTGGAATGCAGAGTGGTGAATCTGGAGTTGGTGAGAAGAGGAGGGGGAAGGAATCGAAGGGGTGGGGGGAGGAAGATGGGATCGAACAAGACCAAGAAGCAGCAAACTCTGCTACTCTAGTGTAAGATCGGATACGACAATCAGAGGAGGGTGCATGATTGTAGTACTTTTTTATGCAACTTACCGAGAAGAATCTGCTCTGGATTCAACCGACAACTGAATATTACGTACTCGTATAAGTTGGTCTCCTCGTCGTAGTGGCCGAAACTGCTGTGATCGGTTATGTCAGTCGATGCTATTGTCGACAACCGGGAGAATAGCATAGTACGTAATCGAAGAAGACGAAGTCGACCTGGTCGAGAGAGTTACGACCACCTAGTCGAAAGAGTTCGACTATCCGATTTCTTCCGCCCTCTGGCTCGGGAGATTCATGCACTACAAAGCACAAAAGCAGATCGAAAACAATGGACGAGAATAAGTCAAAGATATCTCAGAGCAGGAACTAGTCGAAGACTGATCAACACGAGAGCTAGTCGAAGACAGAAGAATGTGCAGTCGGCGATGCAGGAAAAATCGAACACAATGTCCGGAATCACACGCCGACATAGATGACAAATCTTGAAAGAGATCTGATATGCTATTACTCAAACATGTTCTGTGTCTACAAAGTGCTCCCGCAGCACCCCTCAAACCATAGCAATAAAGCACCAAAAACTCTCCCTCTGCTGAAAGCCGCCGCTGCCAAAAGCCTCCAAAAAGCCTCCCGCTAGCGTGCACTATTATTAACCTCTTCGGCCTTTATTTATACTAGGGACCTAAACCGTATCTTTATCAACATGGACACATAATCTTATCTCTTCCTTGAAATAAGGGAATTGAAATCCTTCAAATCACGTCAATATCTCTAAACCTTCCAGTTATGAAACACCTTCCATGACTCTTCACGTGTCGAGGCCTCCAGGATGGCACCTCCTGTAGCTTTGACCACGCATCATGAATTCACTTTGATCTCCATACGCCCCAGTATGAGCACGACCACCCGTGACATCCACGACTACCGAACCTTAAATTTCCCCTCCAAGTTCTAGTCTTCCTCTTCATCGACCATGATCGTCTCCACGCTCAACCTGCACATGCAAAGATCAAATGACGTTTTCCTGGCACAAGTTCTCCAACTTGACCAATATCAGTTCACACATGCATATCACACTCACATCCATTTATAAACACGAATCATATCATCCATGATCATAAATTTTAACTTTCAAAACATAAATCGAGACTACTCTGTAAAACCGGTCGTATCCGCTATGTATATGCCTGTCATACCGCTGACCAACTAGACACAATACTCAAAGTACTTGAAGAAAACAAGTATTGAAGCACTCGAAGCCTACGACCACTTACCAGAGGCGTACAACCACTTACCAGAGGCCTACGACCACTTAGCAGTGGCATACAACCATTTACAAGAGGCATATGACCACTAAGTATGGGTGAAAACGGATCGGATACGGACGGATAATGGCGCTACCATATTTGTTTTCATATTTTTTTTGGATCCGGATATGAATACGAATACTTCGAATACAAATACAAGTACGAATAATATCGAATACGAATACTGAGCGAATACGAATTGAAACGAATACGGTCGCAGATATTTTTCAGAATATGAAAACCCCTTAAATTGTATGCCAGAAATTAACGAAAACATATAACTAGTTTATTTGATGCAAATATTCATGAATTGTTCATATTTTCAGCAACCACACATAACATTGGCACTAGCAAATTGCATTAACTAGTTCATCATAAATATAACACTTAGTTTACCATATTTAGCTCGTAAGTCATAACTCACAAAATCACAAGTCATCACACATTCACACTTAGTTCATCACACAAATAAAACTTAGTTCACACTAACATTGATCAGGACAGATGGTTAATATATACATAAATGACCGTAACATCCCAAAGTATGTTACCAAAAATAAAATTAATAAAATTATTATTTTATTGGATTTTCTGAGATTTAAAAGAGTTTTCTTGGTTAAAAAGAAAATAATAATAAAATAAAGCCAATTATTTAATTTCCTAGTTTTCAATGTCAAAAATAAAATTTATTGAGATTTATAGGATTTTATTGGATTTAAAGTGAAAATGGAAAAAAAAATTAATTTCTTAATTTTCTATATTTTAAAAAAGGTTTTCCCTATTTTTCAGGAATTAAAAATAATTTATGTGCAGAAATAAAAACAAACTTTAACTTGTACTTAATTTTATTAAGTTCAAAATAATTCAAGGAATTTTTTTGATTTTTTCTAGAACTTCTTAACTCTATTTGCTATTTTCTAAAAGGCTATTTGATTAGTTGCATTTTCTGAAATTCGAAAATCAATTAAAATCACATTTTCTCTTTTGGGCTGAAATCCTCTTCTTTTGGGCCTAAATCCGGATATCCAGACTTGGTCTTATCCGGATAATCCGTATCCGTATTCGTATCCGCCGGAGAGCATGCCCGCCGATTCGCTTCGCTTCCGACAAAATATCGTAATCCGCTTCGATCCGAAAATTATCTGAGAAAATCCGATCCGAGACAATCCGAATCTGTTTCCGTCCGGATCGGTCGGAAACTATCCGATCCGTTTTCATCCCTACCACTAAGCACGAAGCCCACGACTATCGATCACGAAGCCTATGACTACCGACCACGAAGTCCACGACTATCGATCATGAAGCATACGACTACTGACCACGAAGCCCATGACTATCGAACATTCATTATAGTTTCGACCATCGATCAGTCACTGTAGCTTTGACTATCGACCAAGCAAATCCGACTACCCTTCGTACCCAATACACACCTCAACTTACGACCGAGTACATTACTCGGAACTCTACCACTCGATACTCGGAAAACTAACACTCAAGACTCGGACCTACAAAGACTCGTGAATCAGTATTTCGGTACTGGTTACAATACTCGTGATTCACGATACTGAGTCCAGTCGAAAGGATCATCGAGTATCACCAATTCGATCACCTGATACAATGCATGATCCGACCACTCACACTGACAATCTAACAACCGAAACTTTCACAATCGTAAATGTTAATACAACCCAAATATCAATTATTCATCATCACAACATCTACGACCAGTTCACATGATCTTTTACGACCAGTCCACCTGGTCTAACATCTATGTACTACTATTGTTGCGATGATTAGTGACTATTGAATTAGCTAGATGGTCATGGTGTCTCTACTCTGAACTGTCCAGCGACTAGTGATTACTGAACTATGCGTCGTTTACTACTGCTCCACTGTTTAGTGACTACTGAGACTCCTGCTGTCCCGGCGTCTCACCTGCTTCCTGAACTCGCCTGTTATATTGGGTTCCGATTTCTTCAGATACCTTGATCCGCTTGTTTCACGCAAGAGGAAGTTGTCAAGCATCTTGATGGAGGACTGACTGACTGGCCGGAAGTGAAGTCCTGCAGTTGGCCAGGTAATTCTACGACTTCATTGCTTCATTTGAACCATGCAAATTATAGTTCTTGAATTTGTCAATTACTGCACCTCGTCTTGTTTATAACACTCTAGCAACATGGCATTGATAGCACTGTCAGTGTCATCCTTCTAACTTTCTAGATTGTTCTGTTTGGCACTACTGATTACTGAACTATGAGAAGGTACTGTGTGTTTATGTGTGTGAGACTATGTTCGCGGGTACACAGGCATGCACACGGGCGATGGGTTTGGGCGAAGTTCTTCGCCCGTTGCCCTTCGCGGGCATGCTTATGGGGGAAAATCGGGATCGCGGGTATGGGTATGGGTATGGGTATGGACGAGAACTACACATGCCTGCCGTACCTGATTGCCATCCCTAACTTGGACCAGTTACATGCCGATTGGTATTAAATAAAGATGGCCTATTTAGGGCTTAGGATTGTTTGATTCTTCATGGGCTTATTCTTTTGGGAATTTTTTTTATATGCCACTGCAAATGTTTTGGATCCCAGATCTGCTATTGCAAAGTGACATCTTCCTTAGATGCCATATCAAAATCTAAATCATACTCTTTTATGCCATTGTATACCAGTCAAGCTGTGAAGTGACTGTGCAAATACCATTTTTTTCCTTACCGACTTTTTCTTCCTCCTCTTACTCCCTCTTCCTAGTCTCCCTCAGCATGCTTTGGTCTTGAGCGGGCCGTCGCGGCAGAGAGAGGCCACCGCCGCTCGGTCTCACATTGACAAAAGGGTGGCAGCCGCCAGGTGGACCTACGATTGGGTGGAGAAGGACACTAGCAGTGGCTCGATCCACACTAGAGATGGAGGACGACGTCGGGGAAGAAAGAGGGGGCCGTCTTCTTCCCCATTGAGATGGTGAGTTACTGCATGGTCCAGTGGGACAAGATGGGGGCGCACGACAGCGTCCGTTGCGACGGTGAGGAGGAGCAAGAGGTGACGGCGGCGACCATGGAGATGGGGACAATGACATTTATCGAGCGATGGAGGCACCAAAGTCCATGGCGACACCTCGGCGCGGAGGCACTAAGGGTGGTCTCCCTGGCACAGAGATAGCACTCGTCGTTAATGTTGGTGATATGCCCTAGAGGCAATCATAGAGATGCTGATATCACGTCTATGTTTATGAGTTATTGAATAAGTGTTATTATATTCCTTAAATAAATCATTGGTTATAAGATTAACAAGTATGTGACCTGTTGGTGAAGCTCTTTTAACTTATATAATGTCATTCTAAATGAATCCCGGTCAGATGTCACTGGTCGGAACACTAGTGACTCTATCGACCAGCGCATGTATTGATTGATGACCATATTTCACCGATCATGGATATAGGAATATCGAATCAATAAATGTGAACACATGTTAGAGAACATGGGTTGGATTGACTCACCTTGAGACACTGTTGAGATTGTTATGATTTTATGTGTTATCTGTTGGACTCCAGAATGATGATGTATAATCCTTAGACCTGAGATCAACATAGTTTCTTACATGCGTAGTAGTACACTTAGGGGTTACGAAATGCTACTCCGTAACTGGGTAGTTATAAAGGTAGCTTTTGGGTATGCTATGAAACATGCAGAGGAATGTGACTGGTCGAATATGTGATTTGCCCCTCCTAACATAATAGGAGAGATATCTTTGGGTCTCTGATGTGGTCGGATAAAGAAAGTGCACAGCCATGCCACTAGTGGTCCAAGTGTTCAACCATATGAAGTTATCCGACACTCGATCAAGAAAGTATTGAACAATCCATGGATGACATAACATCTCACCTAGAGTTCAACCAGATATCGTGAGGCATAGGGAGAATACACGAGAAGGTCTTTCAGTTCAATCAAATACGGACTAGTCGTATGGAGATATGAGTTGGTCGTATGTTGGTCGAATATGATCACTAAGTGGTCGAGACCTAGTCATAAGGAGTTACGAACTGGCCGAGACCAAATATAAACTAGTCATATAGAGATACGAGCTGATCGTTAGTGATATGGACTTGGTCGTAGATCATATTGCATTAATGTTCGTTCGATATAATTCGTGTGTATTCGGGAATCGTTATGTTCTGCTAGGATCCACTGACGACTCGTGATCGGAAAGGAGTTTCTGAGTCACAACCGATTACACATGAACCTAGCGGGTCACACACTTAACGGGTTGGAACAAATCAGTAAGGATACGATTCATCAAACGTGTTCGGATAGGATCCGTCACGGGCACTATATACGGAGATGCTTGAGGCTAGTGAGATAGACGTGAGTTGATACACCAAAACCTTAGCCGCCATCTTCCTAAGAAGTCTACTGTGCGACTTGGTGCTAGTACACCGGCGTACGGTCGTTCCTTCCCTAGACGTGTGGATACCGTAGAGGCGCTACTGCGGTTGCTATTGCGCTTGAGGACGATCCACGATCTTCACAAGGAACTGCAGAGGTTGTTGGAGGAGACGATTGACTACGACCACTGCATCAATGTACTCGACGAGGACGATCGACTACGACCACTACATCGACGCGCTCTTCGTTGGACCAGGCTGCTCTAACTCTTTTTCTACTACTTCGCCCGTCTGGTGGTAACGATTTGTGATCATCTTCTTGCTTGGCTTTCTGGTTTACGTGGTAGAATTTATGAATTATTGCTATCGTAGCCTACCCATCTCCCTTTAGTGGTTTCAGAGCCATCCTGCATAATTTTTTATCTGGATCAATCACATATACTTGATATGTGGTAGTAGTAGATTGGATCTATTACTGGTTTAGTTTGGTAACCTAGATCGGTTCATATGGATGGAACGATTTAGGCACTAGTCGATAAGTTCTATCTGGTGTTCGGCGGTAGTAGATGGGTCTACGAGGAGGTATGAGCTAAAAGGACCAGATGGTTAAATGCGCTTGTTTAAGATCACATTGCATGATACTCCTACCGGTCGGAATTCCGCCATCGGAGTATGCTACAGTGTGTGGTCATAACAAGACAGTGATTAGATTGGTTCGGAATATGGTTAATATGATTAATTCGATGATTTTTTAGGCTCAGTTACGTGAATAAGATTCATGTCTCGGGAAAAGTTTCCGAGAGCACTACCCCTTCGAACCCCACTTGCTAACCGGCTAGCGGGACCGCCATGGTCGTAGCCGCGTTATATAGTAGTTTGTGTTCATGTCACCCAATAGAATTGGATTCTATGCATAACTTGTTTTTGCAGGGATTGATGTAAATAATATGGCCCATTATGTATGTGATGCATGAATGGATTTCATATGGCCTGCATGTCATGCTGTGAGATAGCCATCGAGCTACATATTATTGTATAACGGTATGCGTACCAAATGCGATGCTTGATATTATCGTCTGTTATTCATTACTAGCTTTTAGGAGTAATTACTTAGTAGATGAATGCAGTCGGAGACTTCAAACATGTTGGTTGGAGGACAGGAAGCATGGTGATGGAGATCGTCATGTTAAGGGCCATACTATTTCATAGTTTAATTTGATTATCTGTGAATGTTTATTCCTGTCATGCTATTTGATCATGTATCATTAGATATTTTTACATGGTAGAATAGCATCCCTCAAGGAAAATTAAGTTAATTTGATGTCTTTCTAATTGCTGTGACCATCATGATTTTGATCGTTAATTGGTAGATCTACCAAAGTACAGTGCCAATAACTATCTTATAAGATGGGGTGGGTGTCGGACACCCACATGCACAGTGTTGGATTAAATTGACAAGGCTGTCAAAACAATTTTGGGCCTTGGGGCATAATGTTGGTTACCGGGGCATAGAGATGCCGCCCAACGAACAAGAGTCATATGTGATATGATTAGCAAAGAGTTGCTTACCAAAAGTCTCTAAGTTTCTAGTAATGGTGCCAAAGCTCACTAGGACTTAATGATTTATGGATCTTGAACTCACTATATGTTGTTTGAGGGAAATATGGTTTATAGTGGGAGTATCTTTTATTGACTATTGATGATTAAGTTCGACTGGGTATGGACTAGTCGTATAACTGATACGACCAGATCCAAACTGATCGTATGGTGATACGACCAGGTAAAGACTAGTCATATGGTGATATGAGCTGGTCGTAGACTGGTCGAACATAAGAACCAACATGAGTGTCTAATAGAAGATCTTACATAAACATAGTGCTGAATTTTTGCATATTCTGTTGTAGATCATTGCACCTACTACTTCTTCTGAATCTACCTTTAATTTGCGATCTTTTCTTGAGAAAGAAAAGCTAAATGGAATCAACTTCATTGACTGATCTCGTAATGTGAGAATTGTTCTCAAACAAGAAAAGAAGAAACATGTTCTAAAGAGTCCCTATCCCGAGGAACCGAGTGCCGATGCTCCTCGTGCTGAACAGAATGCTTACAAAAAGCATTGCAATGACGCAGTCGATGTGCACTGCCTTATGCTTGCAATCATGAACTCTGAGCTTCAGAAGCAATATGAGACCACAGACGCGTACAATATGATTGTGGGTCTGAAGGGTATGTTTCAGGATCAAGCAAGTGCAGAGAGGTTCAATACCTCTAAGGCATTTTTTTCTTGTAGGCTATCGGAGGGCAACCCAGTTAGTCCTCATGTTATCAAGATGATTGGTCATGTTGAGAGCCTGAGAAAACTTGGTTTTCCCCTTAGCCAAAAGTTGGCTACTGATGTAATTCTCCAATCGCTCCCTGCGAGCTTTGAGCATGTCATATTGAATTTTTATATGAATGGTATGGAGAAATCAATGACCGAGTTGCATGTTATGCTTAAAGGTGCTGAGGAGAGCATCAAGAAAAGTTTCAGTCATGTGATGATGGTTCAAAAGACTACGCCTTCAATAAGAAGGGTAACTTGGGAAAGGGAAAGGGCAAAGGAAAGACTTAAGATGAGATCAAGAGTCTCAAGACTAAGCTTAAGAAGCTTAAGCTGGGTCTGAAGCCTGACAGAGAATGTTACCATTGTCATGAGAGTAGGTATTAGAAGAGAAATTGCAAGAAGTACAAAGCAGAAATGAAAAAGAACAAAGAAAGTAAGATTTTAGTTCAGGTATAAATGTTATACAAATTAATCTTGCCACTTCTCCGACCAGTTCTTGGGTATTTGATACCGGATCGGTTGCTCATATTTGCAATTCGATGTAGCGACTGATAAGGAGTAGAAGCTTGACAAGAGGAGATGTTGATCTTCGTGTGGGCAATGGAGCAAGAGTTGTCTGTATTAGCTATTGGCACTTTACCATTAGGTTTACCCTCAGGATTAGTTATGGAACTAAATAGTTGTTATTATATTACAGCCTTAAGCAAAAATATTATTTCTGCTTCTTGTTTAGGAGCAGAAGGTTATGAGTTCAGAATAAAGAACAATTGATGTTCAATTTATTTTGAATATATGCTTTATGGCCATGCTCCATTGGTGAATGAATTGTATGTTTTAAATCTTGAGGATAAGCCCCGTCTATAACATTAGTGCTAAGAGACTTCAACCTAATGATGTGAATCTCACTTTTGTTTGGCATTGTCATCTTGGTCATATAAATGAGAAGCGCATGATGAGGCTCCATAAATATAGTCTTCTAAACTCATTTGATTTTGAATCATTTGAAACATGCGAATCTTGTTTACTTGGCAAGATAATAAAGGCGCCCTTCACGACTGAGGTGAGAGAGCGAGTGATCTACTGGTCGTAATACATTCGGATGTATGTGGACCAATGAGCACTCCGACTAGAGGTGGTTTTCTATACTTCATAACTTTTACTGATGATTTTAGTGGATATGGCTATTTCTATTTGATGAGGCATAAGTCGGAATCCTTTGAAAAGTTCAAAGAATTGCATAATAAAGTACAGAATCAACTTAGCAAGGCAATCAAATATCTACGATCTGATCGTGGAGGTGAATAATTGAGCCATGAGTTTGGTGATCATCTAAAGAAGTGTGGAATTGTTTCACACCTTGCTTCGCCATAGACGCCTCAAAGGAATGGAGTGTCGGAACAACGGAATCGAACATTGTTGGACTTCGTTCGGTCTATGATGAGTCAATATGATGTTCCATTGTAATTCTAGGGATACGCTCTAGAAACAACTGCTTTCACTTTAAATAGGTTTCCATCAAAAACTGTAGAGAAGACACCATATGAGATATGGACCGGGAAGAGTCCTGGATTGTCTTTTCTCAGGATATGGAGTTGTGAAGCATATGTAAAACGTTTGACTTCTAACAAGCTCTCACCCAAGTACGATAAGTGCTTCTTTGTGGGGTATCCTAAGGAAACTGGAGGATATTAATTTTATAATCAGGTTGATAACAAAGTATTTGTTGCCCGTAATGGTGTCTTCTTGGAGAAAGTGTTTCTTTCCAAAGGAGTCAGTGGGAGCAAGATGCAACTCGAAGAAATTTGAAAACCATATGAAAATGGTTCAACTCCTACTGAACCTCTACAGGATGAACAAAATATTGTTAAACCTGTAGATGAGACATCAGCCTCACGTAGATCAAAAGGCCACGTTAAATGCCTATAAGGTATGGGCATGACGTATTATTGTTGAATAATGATGAGCCTAAAACTTGTACGGAAGTGATGGTGGACCCAGAATCTGAGTCATGGCTTGAAGCCATGAGATCCGAAATAAAGTCCATATATGATAATTAAGTTTGGAACTTGATTGATGCACCTGATGGTGTTAAGACCATTGAGTGCAAGTGGATGTTTAAGAAAAAGATAGATATGGATGGAAATATTCACATTCATAAGGCACGACTGGTCGCAAAGGGTTTCAAACAAATTCAAGGTGTTGATTATGATGAAACCTTATCTCATGTCGCTATACTTAAGTCTATCCGGATCATTCTAGCTATTGCTGCATATTTCAATTATGAGATATGGCAAATAGATGTCAAAACGACTTTCCTAAAAAGGAAACATAAGTGAGGATGTGTACATGACACAACCTGAGGGTTTTGTCGATCCAAAGGAAGCTAGAAAGGTATGCAAGCTTAATAAATCCATTTATGGATTGAAGCAAGCATCTCAGAGTTGGAACATTCATTTTGATGAAGTGGTCAAAGGGTTTGATTTCATCAAGAACGAAAAAAACCTTGTATTTACAAGAAGGTCAGTGGGAGCAAGCTTCATTTTCCGATCTTGTATGTGGATGACATACTACTGGTCGGAAATGATACTCCAATGCTTGAATCTGTTAAAACTTCATTAAGAAATAGTTTCTCAATGAAAGATTTAGGAGATGCAACATATATTCTTGGTATAAGGATCTATAGAGATAGATCTAAAAGGCTAATTGGATTAAGTCAGGATATGTACATATAAAAGTTGTTGAAACTGTTCAATTTGCAATATTCCAAGAAAGGTTTCCTGCCCATGACACATGGTATTAATCTTAGCAAGGGTCAGTATCCTACGACCACTCATGAGAAAGACAAAATGACTAGAATTTCATATGCTTCGGCCATTGGATCTATCATGTATGCCATGCTATGTACACGACCAGATGTGTCGTATGCTCTAAGTGTTACGAGCAGATATCAGTCGAATCTAGGTGAAGGTCACTGGATAGCGGTCAAGAATATCCTTAAGTACTCGAGAAGGACTAAGGATGCATTCTTGTTTATGGGGGTGAGGAAGAGCTGGCCATAAATGTTTACACCGATGCTAGCTTACAAACCAACAAGGATGATTTCAGATCGCAGTCAGGGTTTGTGTTTTGTTTGAATGGAGGAGCAGTGAGTTGGAAAAGTTCCAACCAAAGAACAGTTGCTGATTCTACAACAGAGGCTGAGTACATTGCAACTTCAGAAGCTGCAAAAGAGGCCGTGTGGATTAGAAAGTTCATTAATGAATTGGTTGTGGCTTCAAGTGCTTTCAATCCAATGGATCTCTATTGTGATAATAGTGGAGCCATTGTACAAGTTAAGGAGCCTATATCGCATCAAAAGTCGAAACACATACTTCAACGATATCACATTATTCGTGAAATCGTTGAGAGAGGTGATATGAAGATATGCAAAGTGCACATAGATTTGAATATTGCTGATCTGTTGACAAAGTCTCTCCCGCAGCCTAAGCATGACGCGCGCACAAGAGCAATGGGTATAAGATACCTATATGATTGACTCTAGTGCAAGTGGGAGACTGTTGGTGATATGCCTTAGAGGCAATTATAGAGATGATGATATCACGTCTATGTTTATGTGTTATTGAATAAGTGTTATTATGTTCCTTGAATGAATCATTGGTTATAAGATTAACAAGTATGTGGCCTATTGGTGAAGCTCTTTTAACTTATATAATGTCATTTTAAATGAATCCCTGGTCGGAAGTCACTGGTCGGAACACTAGTGACTCTATCGACCAGCGTATGTATTGATTGATGACCATGTTTCACTGGTCATGGATATAGGGATATCGAATTAATAAATGTGAACACGTGTTAGAGAACATGGGGTTGGATTGACCCACCTTGAGACACTTTTGAGATTGTTATGATTTTATGTGTCGTCAGTTGGTCTTAAGCAATGATGATGTATAATCCTTAGACCTGAGATCCACATGATTTTCTACATGTGTGGTAGTACACTTAGGGGTTGCAATACACTACTCCGTAACTGAGTAGTTATAAAGTTAGCTTTCGGGTATGCTATGAAACATGTAGAGGAATATGACTGGTTGGATATGTGATTTGCCCCTCCTAACATAACAGGAGAGATATCTCCGAGCCCCTCGATGTGGTCGGATAAAGAAAGTGCATGGCCATACCACTAATGGTCGAAGTGTTCGACCACGTGAAGTTATCCGACACTCAATCGAGAAAGTATTGAACAGTCCATGATGACATAACATCTCACCTGGAGTTCAACCAGATGCCGTGAGACATAGGGAGAATACACGAGAAGGTCTTTCAGTTCAATCAGATACAGACTAGTCGTATGGAGATATGAGTTGGTTGTAGGTTGGTCGAACATGATCACTAAGTTGTCGAGACTTGGTCGTAAGGAGTTACGAGCTGGTTGAGACCAAATATGAACTAGTCATATAGAGATATGAGCTAGTCGTTAGTGATATGGACTTGGTCATAGATCATATTGCATTAAGGTTTTTCTGATATAATTCGTGTGTATTCGGGAATCGTTATGTTCTGCTAGGAGCTGCTGACGACTCATGATTGGAAAGGAGTTTCCGAGTCACAACCAGTTACGTATGAACCTAACGGGTCACACACTTAACGGGTTGGAACAAATCAGTAAGGATACAATTCATCAAACGTGTTCGAATATGATCCGTCACGGGCACTATATATGGAGATGCTTGAGGCTAGTGAGATAGACGTGAGTTGCTCCACCGAAACCCTGGCCGCCATCTTCCTGAGAGCTCTGCTGTGCGACTTGGGGCTAGCACACCGGCGTGACGTCTGGATACCATAGAGGCGCTACTGTGGCGCGATCTTCACAAGGAACTACAGAGGTTGTTGGAGGAGACGATCGACTACGACCACTACATCGATGCGCTCTTCGTTGGACCAGGCTACTCCAACTCTTGTTCCGCCGCTACACGATCTGGTGGTAACGATCTGTGATCATCTTCTTGCTTGGCTTCCTGATTTACGTGGTAGAATTTTTGAATTGTTGTTATCATAGCCTACCCATATCCCTTCAGTTAAGGCTTGCGGTGGAGAAGCCAAGGGCGGTGGTGACCCTGTCGCCGCCACAACCATCAAGGTCACCACCGTCGAATCCAACTCAAGTCTGACCAAGCACGGTGATGACCAAATCTGGCGACGACGAGGAGATGTGCCGGCGGCAATGACCTATGGCGAGATTGTGCCCCACGACAAGCGTCAGTCGTGTGGGGGCATAAGGAGAAGGGGGGAGAGGAGGGAGTGGTAGGAGGCGGCGTACAAGGGAGAGAGAGATAGAGAGAGAGGAAGAGAGGAAGGGTGGCATAGGTGGAGGAGCTCACCTACTGTCCAGGACAACAGTGGCCACTCAGGAAGAGGGATGCGGCGGCGTTGGGTAAAATGGAGGAGAGAGAAGAAGGAAGGGGAAGAAAGGAAAAGGAGGAAGGAGAAGAAAGAAAAGGAAGAGAAAAAGAAAATGAGGGTATTTTGGAAAAAGTTGGCTAAAAAAATCTAAGGGGGTTGATGACAGTGGCATAGAAGGGTGTGTTTCAGTTTTGTAGTGGCCTATAAGAGAAATGTCACTTTGTAATGACAGATCAGGGATCCAGAATATTTACAGTGGCATATAAAAAATTTATCTATTATTTTCCAAAGATTACATGGGCTAACTAATATTGGATGAACTCAAGTGGGCCAAGAGAAAGCATGGGTCATGAGATTATCTAAAGTGGGTGCCATATGGAGGCCCAAAATATTTACTACCACTTTTCATTTGCGAATGTACTAGCAAACCTAGTTATAATCTATGCTAAAAAGACAAACCTATTGTTGGAAATATGCCCTAGAGGCAATCATAGAGATGATGATATTTCATTATGTTCATGATTTTGATAATATGTTATCATGTTCCTTGAATGAATCATTTGTTATAGATCAATAAGTATGTGACTTGTTGGTGGAACTCTTTAACTTATATAATGTCATTCTAAATGTATCCCTGGTCGGAACACCAGTGACTCTATGACCAGCACATGTATTGATTGATGACAATGGTTCACCGGTCATGGATATGGGGATATCGAATCAATAATGTGAGCACATGTTAGAGAACATGGGGCTGGATAGACCCATCATTGAGACACTATTGAGATTATTATGAATCTTTGTGTCATTAGTTAGTCTCAAGTAATGATGATGTATAATCCTTATACCTGAGATCAGCATGGTTCCCTACATGTGTAATAACACTCTTAGGGGTTGCCAAACGCTACTCGTAACTGGGTAGTTACAAAGGTAGATTTCGGGTATGCTATGAAACATGCGGAGGGATATGACTGGTCGAGATGGGATTTGCCTCTCCTTGCATAACAGGAGAGATGTCTCTGGGCCCCTCGTGGTGATCGGATAAAGAAAGTGCATGGCCATGCCACTAGTGGTCGAAGTGTCGACCACATGATGTTATCCGACACTCGATCGAGAAAGTTTTGAACAATTCATGGATGACACATCTTCTCACCTGGAGTTCAACCAGACATCGTGAGGCAAAGGGAGAATGCATGAGTAGGTCGCTTAGTTCGACGATTCTGGACGACCGTATGGAGATACATGCTGGTCGTAGACTGGTTAAACGTAATCACATAATGGTAAGGACCTGGTCGTAAGGAGTTACGAACTGGTCGGGACCTAATACGATCTGGTCGTATGGAGATACGAACTGGTCATAAGTGATGAGGACCTGATCATAGATCATATTACATCAAGGTTCGTCTGATATATTCTATGTGTATTTGGGAATCGTTATGTGCTGCTAGGTACCGCTAACGACTAGTGGTCGGAAAAGAGTTTCCGAGTCATAACCGATTACACATGAACCTGTGGGGTCGCACACTTAAAGGGTTGGGATCTGGTTTGGATGGTGATCCGAATTCGTATAGGCCACGAGTTCCTAATGGGCCTCAGGTTCGAGACCTATCATGGATGCCTATATAAAGAGGGGCGGTGGCCTGGGGTAAATAAAAAGAGGATGATCTTTGGAAGAACTCCCAAAACCCTAATAGCCACGCCTTCTCAACCACGCTGCTGGTGCTAGCACTCCAGCGCGTGGAGATCCTGCCCCGTACGTGTGGATACCTCGGAGGTGTTGTTGTGAAGCATCAGCACTAGGACGATCCACGACTTGTGTTGATCACCGGAGTCAGAGGAGAAGTAGTGTGGTGAGTACGACTACTCAAAGAAGCAGACGCGCGGCGAGTACGACCACTCGAAGGAGGAGACGCGTCGTGAGTACGACTACGACTGCATCAACTCGCTACAATGACTCTACTTCCGCTACGAGTCGACGCGTCTAGCGGTAATCTCGTGATCTATTACTAGGGGTGGTTCCTTGGTTGTGTGGTAAATTTTTGTTTGTGCTATCGTAGCATTGCCGCATTCCTCAACACCTATAATCACCTTCCCCTCTCTCTCTCCAACTCAAAAAGAAGCTATCAGAGGGGCGGCCCCACCGGGCTCAGTGACTAGGCGAAGGCCACAGAGAGGCCACCGAGGGCCAAGGTCGAAGGCGCGGCTGGGTGCCTTCCCGAAGGGCACCAACTATGCCTTCGGGAAGGCCATGAAGGGCGTGCGAAGGCCACCCGAAGGTTCATGGGGACCAAGCCAAAGGTGTGGCTAGGCCCCCCCAGAGAACACCAGACGTACCTTTGGACGAGCCCCGAGGGGTGCCGGAAGCCACCCGGAGGTTCCCAAGGACCACAAGCAGAAGGCACATCCCCTCCCCCTAAAGGGTACCAAGGGTACCTTCAGGGGTGGGGGTGTAGGATCAAGGATAACCGACTAGAGGGGGTGAATATGAAGCTCTAAAAATTCTTACTTTCTAAAACTAATTTCTACAATTTTAGAGCAAAGCAAGATTTATATAGCAATTCAAGTCCTACTCAATTTGCTAGAAATATAAATATGGAAAGTAGAGGCACCTCGATTCCACTAGTGATTGTTCTTCCCTGCTCCGGAGATGGCGAACACCGAGCCATTCACGATTTGGCACCGGCCTCTTCATAATCTCCTTGAAGTGATCACCGCGCGAACTCCCACCAAGCTGCCTAGGTGCCAGCAAACACCAAGAGTAATGAACCATGATATTTGCTTGATGGCATTCAAGTGCCAAGGATCAATATAGAAATGAATGCACTTGAATGTTGCTCAACAACCTCACAATGAATGCAATAAGTGTATATGAGAAGTGGAGAGAATGCTCATAGCTCAAGAATGTTTAATAAGGTCTCCACATTCTATCCAACAACTGGTGGAGGGGTATTTATACCCCCACCAACCAATTTGACTGTTAGAGGCAAGATCCTGAAATTTTCAGCACGAGCGGTAGTACCGCCGTTCATCAGCTAGTACTACCGCATTTCCTCTGACTGCGCAGTAATGGCTATAGCAGACGTAATTGATGCCTCTGAACTAGCCGTTGAATCTGCGGCACGGTACTACCGCCGATGAATATGCAGTAGTTCTGCTCTCTGGTACTTCCGATCACATAGGGTGGTACTACCGGTTCCCTTAGAGGTCCAAAACTGGCCCAATCTGGAAATAACATACCGTCAACTAAGTTTCAGAACTTCCGGTGTGTGGTAGTTCCGCTCATGATATACGGTCGTACTGTGATGCAGTATTTTCGCCAAATGAACCTCGGTACAACCGCCTTCCAGGGGAGCAAACATGCTCCAAAAGGTATCTTTCTAGAAAGCACGTACCGCCAACTAGGTTTTGGTCCAACCGGGTTGCGGTAGTGCCGTACCACCTTTCCGATCATACTGCTGAGCGGTAGTACCACCAAGTAAACGTTGGTACTACCGACTTTTCTGAGAAAAGCATAGTTGGCTTTTAAAAATAATTCTAAGTGCACGCATGATCCTAAATTAATCCAAATGACACAAGAATATGCTATTAAGCTACTAGTCATGATCCCTTTTAATAGTACGGCATCTAACCTAAAATCTGGTCTTCCATCCTTTTCTCCTAAGACCAGTAAAATAAAAAGAGATCCTAGACTACTTATACCTTTGTCTTGAACCATATTGATCTTCTTGTTGACCTTTAGCATGCATCTCCAGGTTGATATATTTGTCACCGGGAATAAACCTTTTAAACACTCAATAAACATGTTAGTCCCATATTCATATATTGTCATTAATTACCAAAATAATTTTTAGGGGCCTAGATGCTTTCAATCTCCCCCTTTTTGATAATTGATGACAACCCGATTAATATGTGAGAAAGATATATTTTTGAATATACCGCTTGTTAAAAAACGAGTTGTATATTCTTGTTGTGACCTTTAAAAAAAAATATTTTTTGCAATGAGCTCAAATGAGTTTTGAGAATTATTTGTTTTTAAAGTCATTTCAAAGAAAGCCCCCCATAAACATGTGCATATAAATGATAAGATGTTTTTGCAAGCATATGTAGAGATTTTTGAAAATTTTAGCGGGGTTTCTTTTGTTTGTTGAAGTTGAGGGAATTTAACAATACTATAATCATACACAAGATATAGATTGCAATTCACAGAAAATAACTTAACCATATTACCAAGTTTAACAATATTACAATGATATCATAAAAACATAATACCATAACAATTTCATTACACCATAATATATAGTAGATAATAAGTTTATAGTCTTCCTCCTTTGCTTCTCCCCATCTCGCATCTTTCTTTCCTTTTCTTCTCCCCATTTGGCATCAAAATACCAAAAAAGGGTTACTCCTATGGCCCCTGAGGAGAGGGATCAAGGTGGTGACGGCGGCCAAAACAGACTGGAGAGGAAGGACGAGCCAAGGTGCGCTCAATGGAAGTGACTCTCTCAAGTGACCTTCAATGAAGTTCATCCTAGAGGAAAGAGATGCCAACCCCTCGGCTTAATTGTCATGAATCTGGAGGATAGCTGAGTAGATCTGAGAAAGGGAGACGTGGTCTTCTTCTGGTGCATCTTCTTCTTGTTGAGCCCCGGGATGAGGAGCTGCAGGAATGGGAGGACCCTCGCGTGGCTTGTATGGCTTGTGGACGGAGCCCAAACCTCCACGGTATCCGGTCTTTCGAATGATCAAAGCCATGATATAGGGAGCATAATTTATTCTTTTGATCCGATCATTCTTGGAAGCAGCAATCTCCGAAGGATAACATCTGCCACATCAAATTTCCTGCCATGCATTATGTTATCTATCAAGTTCCAAGCATGTCCTCTAATGGCATGACAAGCGCTGTTAATAGCTTCCGCCCAAAAGTTATCGGAAGTATTATATTCATCAAGTATTGTCCTAATCATCTCAATTAATGTTTGATTTTTCCTCTCTATAACTCCATCTTGCTTAGGAGTGTAAGTAGTGGAAAGCTCATGCTTTATTGCAAATTCATTACAAAAATCTTCAATTTTAATATTTTTGAACTCGAAACCATTGTCACTACAGATTTTATTTAGTTTGAGATCAAATTCATTTATAGCCCTTTTTGCAAAACATTGAAAATGCTGGAGGCTTCGGCCTTGTCATGTAAGAAGAATACCCATATATATCTAGATTAATCATCTACAATAACTAAAAAATAGTTATTGCCCATGATGCTCTTATAGGTTGTTGACCCGAATAAATCCATATGTAAGAGCTCTAATGGCCTAGAAGTTGACATGATACTTTTGGAAGGGTGAGAATTTACAACTTGCTTCCCAACTTTGAAAGCGATACATAATATATTTTCTCAAACTTTATGTCCTCCAAGCCAACTTCTAAGTCATGTTTGAAAAGCTTTTTGAGTTGAGTCATGCCCACATGACCTAGCCTTCCACGCCATAAGTAACCAAAAGAAGTTTTTGCATTAAACAAGTTTTTAAACAAGAGTCACTAGAAGATAAATCAACTAAATAAAGATTTCCAAATCTAAAGCCTTCAAAACCAATTCATTTTCTTTTTCCTTTGAAATGGTTACTCCATCTCAAGAGAATGAGCAAATTAATCTAAGATCACATAATTGTGCAATAGATAGTAAATTGAAATTTAATGTTTCTACTAGAGATACATTGGAAATTGAAAGGTCATTTGAGATAACGATTTCACCTAAATCAAGAAACTTCCCTTTGCTATTGTCTCCAAAGGTGATCTTTTCATTGCTCCTATTTTCAAAGGTGGCGAACATCTTTCGGTCTCCGGTCATGTGTTGAGTGCAACCACTATCGAGCACTCAATGCCTTCCACCGATCTTGTAGTTTACCTACAAAAGGATATCAAGTTCTTTTAGGTACCCAAGTTTGCTTGAGTCCTTGGAGGTTAGTGACTAAGGCTTTAGGCACCCAAATAGCATTCTTTTTAGCACATAAAATTGAAGTGCCAACAAATCTTGCAATAATTTACTATCCTTAGTCTTCTTAAGCATATAACATGAATCATATAATCCTACGGATAAAGTCTTGCCAATAGGACAAGTTTGTTATAAATGTCCTATTTCCGGGCACTTATAGCAATATTTACCGTTTTGTTTAACAAACCTTGTGGACTTGTTTACCGGTTTCTTACCCTTCTTGGGCACATACCCAAGTCCTTCTTTGGTGAGCACATTTGCTCACTTAAAAGCTTGTCGATGGTGGCCTTACCCTTGAAGCACCGTTCTAAGCTTTTGCTTAGCTTGGTTATTTACTCCTTTAGCTCATTATTTTCAACAACGAGTTTTGCATCACAATACTTAACATTATCATGATTAGAGTCAATATTAGAGCAACATGGCATGGCAAGTAGATCATCACGTGAAGTGGATGTACTAGTTCTAACAATTTCTATACTAGGAATTTTACAAAAAAAAATATCACATGTAATTCCAATACTAATGCAAGACTTGCTTGAATTTTCTTGGATAAGCAAGTCATGAGCTTACTTTAGCTCATCATAAGAGTCTTTAAGAGAGAGATGTTCTTTCTTCAAGACCTTAAATTTTATCTTTTTTTAAGATATTCATTCAATTCTTCCAACATATCCATGAGCTCATCATATAAAGGATCATCATCATCAAAGGATGTTACCTTATCTCCTTTTGCCATGAGGCATGTAGGAGACGAGAAGAGTGATGGAGTCTCCTAGATGGCGATGCCGACAAGTCCCTTATTCTTGGGGGACTCATCCTCATCCTCATCGGAGTTGGTGTACTTTTCATCAGAGTTTCATTCTCCAATGTGAGCTTCATTCTTGCTGTCTTTATGAAGCTTCTTCTTGCCATTGAATTACTTCTTCTTGGATGACTTGCAATTGTCATCCTTCTTTGTAGGGCAATGAGAGGCAATGTGTCCTTCTCATTGAAGGGTTACGAGCAAGGCTACGGTAGCACAAACAAAAATTTACCGCGCAACCAAGGAACCTCCGCTAGTAATAGATCACAAGATTACCGCTAGACGCGCCGACTCGTAGCGGAAGTAGAGTCGTTGTAGCGAGTTAATGCAGTCATAGTTGTACTCACAACGTGTCTCCTCCTTCGAGTGGTCGTACTCGCCGCGCGTCTGCTCCTCCAAGTGGTCGTACTCACCGCGCGACTTCTTCTCCGACACCGGTGATCGTCACGAGTTGCGGATCGTCCTAGTGCTGATGCTTCGCAACAACACTTCCGAGGTATCCACACGTACGGGGCAGGATCACCACGTGTTGGAGTGCTAGCACCGGCGATGTGGTTGAGAAGGCGTGGCTATTAGGGTTTCGGGAGTTCTTCCTAAGATCATCCTCTACCCTCACCCCATGTCATCGCCCCACTTTATATAGGCATCCATGATGGGTCTCGACCTGGATGCCCATTAGGAACTCGTGGCCTATACGATTTGGATCACCATCCAAAACAGATCCTAGCCCTTTAAGTGTGCTACCCTATAGGTTCATGTGTAATCGGTTATGACTCGGAAACTCTTTTCTGACCACCAGTCGTTAGCGGTACCTAGCAGCACATAACGATTCCCAAATACACATAGAATATATTGGACGAACCTTGATGTAATATGATCTATGACCAGGTCCTCATCACTTTCTAAAACTAATTTCTACAATTTTGGAGCAAAGCAACATTTATATAGCAATTCAAGTCCTACTCAATTTGCTAGAAATATAAATGCGGGAAGTAGAGGCAAAGAAATAACCAAATGATGACTCGCTATGTTTTGACGTGGTATCGAAGACTTGTCGGTCTTCACTAGTCCACGTTGAGGAAAGCCCAAGCGACTTGGACCGTCTCCATGAATTAAGCTTTGCTCCTCGATTCTACTAGTGGTTGCTCTTCCTCCGCTCTAGAGATGGCGAACTCCGATCCACTCACAATTTGGCGCTAGGCCTCTTCACAATCTTCTTGAAGAGATCGCCGTGTGAACTCCCGCCAAACCATCTAGGTGCTGGCAAATACCAAGAGTAATGAACCACAATCTTTGCTTGACGGCAATCAAGTGTCAAGGATCAATCTAGAAATGAATGCACTTGAATGTTGCTCAACAACTTCACAATGAATGCAATAAGTGTATATGAGAAGTGGAGAGAATGCACATAGCTCAAGAATGTTTAATAAGGTCTCAACATTCTGTTCTACAATTGGTGGAGGGGTATTTATACCCCCACCAACCAATTTGACCGTTAGAGGTAAGATCCTGAAATATTCAGCACGAGCGGTAGTATCGCCGTTCATCAGCCAATACTACCGCATTTCCTCTGACTGCATAGTAACGGCTATAGCAGACATAATTAATGCCTCTGAACTAGCCGTTCAATCCGTGACTCGGTACTACCGCCGTTGAATATGCAGTAGTTCCGCTCTCTGGTACTTCCGATCACATAGGGTGGTATTACTGCTTCCCTTAGAGGTGCAAAACTGGCCCAATCTGGTAATAACGTACCGCCAACTAAGTTTTGGAACTTTTGGTGTGTAGTAGTTCCGCTGAGGATATGCAGTCGTACCGTGATGCGGTAGTTCCGCCAAATGAACCTCGGTACTACCGCATTCTAGGGGAGCAAACATGCTCCAAAGAGTCTTTTGGAAAACACGTACCGCCAACTAGGTTTCGTCCGACCGGGTTGCGGTAGTACCGCACCACCTTCCCGGTCATACCACTGAGCGGTAGTACCGCGAAGTAAACGTCGATCCTAGATTGATCTAAATGGCACAGGAATATGCTATCAAGCTACTAGTTATGATCCTTCTTAATAGTACGATATCTAACCTAAAATCCGGTCTTCCATACTTTTATCCTAATACTGGTAAAATAAAAAGAGATCCTAGACTAATTATACTTTTGTCTTGAACCATATTGATCTTAATATTAACCTTTAGCATGCATCGCCATGTTGATATTTTTTTCACTGGAGATAAACCTTTTAAACATTCAACAAACATGTTAGTCATGTCGACGATCGAGTCGTCGATCTTACAAAATAAAATAGAGAAAAATGGCAAAGTGTTCGGGAGATGATAGGACTGCTCTTTATTGCTATGAACCGGATCCTTTACAGGGGGTGCCCTTGACAAGGCAATGAACTAATCCAAATTACACAAAATATAGTGATTGCTATGCTAATGCTATAAATGAAATCCAATTGTCTCTTGATCTTACGAATTGGATTCCGCTTCTCCTTCCATCTCCCTTATGCCGTTTGTGTTCTTCCTTAAGTAGTTGATGAAGTGGCAGCAGTTAATCCTGGAAGAGGCGCTGTGGAAGTGTCTTGACTGGTCAGAGCGAGGCAACGGTTGATGAAGTATCAACCGTTCGGCGGTTGATGCCTGAGAGATGCTAAACTGCACAGTAGTTTGTTGCTAGTGTCTTAGGACTATGAAGCGTCGCGTGGTATGGAGCCAATACAACATGTGTTCCATTCATCACATGGTAAGGAGTATGCTTGGAGCAAAATCCAAATGCCAGTTCATTGCTTGTATGAGCAATTATTTGGTCGGGGAGTAGGTACAGGATCTTGTTCAACCAGGGTACCTATAAGTAACCTCTGGAATCCTTACGACCATAGAGGTCGTTAGCCTCAGGGGTTATGACTCATACGACACACAAGGATTGTAGGCTTAGCGTTTTATGACCACGAAGACATATGTTCGTTTAATTATGTATTGAAGTAATACATAGAGGTTTTAATCCTCGTCAGCTAGCCCCGGAACTTTAAATGAATTGGGTGTGTGAATACTTTTTCCCGATGAAATCGTATCGGGCACCCTCATTTAATGATGTGACATCCGAGGTGGTCTGTATTCATTTTAAAGTTGAGAAACTGCTTTGGGAACTCAAGAGTTTTTTCTGTCTGTTGGACATTTGGGTAATTCCTAAGTGCGGCTATGGAGCTGCGGCTATAAAATCCCTTTGGTGTAGGGCTTTAGGGTTTTTACGCCTCCTGCTTTCCCTTTTCATCTTCTGAGAGAAGGATCACTTCCAACCTCCTTTTGCCTACAGCCTTCTACGACCTCATTTCTTTCTTTCATCTAATACCCAACCATATATGACTTGGTCACCAACTGATTTGTTTCTGTTTTGGGTGAGAGGAAGCTTGAATCTGGGAGGAGATTAGGATGCTTTGGACAGGAATCTGATTTCTTGGAGATTAGCGGCCGGAGAGCATTATTCGAGGTGTGGAGATGGGGAAATCCATGTGTGGATATCGTGGGGATATGTGCATGATCTTAGAGTGATGAGTCAATTGGCAATGGTATTGTTGATTTGCAAAATCTCGCGTTTTTGGGTTTGCTTGATCTTTGTCAGTCATCGGCGGTCCGACCGCCAAAGCCACGGTCCGACCGCTCAGTTGGAGGGGTCCGACCGGCAATGCTTGCCGGTCCGACCGCCCACAGGTTTTTGTGGGTTTTGAAGCTGAGCAAAAAATAGGATGTGTAGGCAAGTGAGGGGAGTCTCCTGGATGTGGTCACATAATTTTTGGAGCTCCCAGTCGAAAGTTGTATTCATTTGAAAATTCCAGAAGGTTTTGGATTTTCGAGATGAAAATTGGCTAAGTCTTTTCGGGCGGTCCGACCGCCGTTATGGAAGCGGTTCGACCGGCCTGAAATCGGTCGGACCGGCCATATGGGGCGGTCAGACCGCTGATCACTTGGATGTTAGCCTTTTTGGCATTATTGTGTCTGGATGTGTTTTATGTATGAATTTCAATGCTTTATTGTTGCATATTGTATTGTTGAACAAACGTGGGTCAAGTTGTGAAGAACTTGTTCCCGGAGACGATTTCTTTGTCTATTGCTGTGCAGGTGGCTTGCAGGTCAACGACGTCAACGGTGAGGTGGATCGGGACTACGCTTGGAGAGCTAAGGTCTAGAACGATCATGGATGCCGGGTGAGGTCGTGTGACTCAAGCATGGTGCAGAATAGGCAAGATGGATCGAACGGGCAGTTCGTTGCAGCTGGTTGGAACAGGCGGTGCGGAAGTCGGTGCAAGTCCCCGGAGGTTCCGGCGGGATTGGACGGAGAGACTTGCCGACATGATGAGAGCCACTGATCAACCTACACGTGGTGAAGCGGCGATTGCTTCAACAGATGTGTGTGAGTGGGTCCCATGTGTGTGTGGGCCTTCATGGGAGCCCATGAGTGAAACCCTAGCTCTCCATATAAATAGAAAGGGGGGAGATGTAAAACCCCCCTAAGCACTCAAGCCCTCATTTGCAAAATCCCTTGTTAGGGTTAGGGTTTGGAGAGGAGAGGAGAGGAAGATTGTGTGTGCTCTTTGGTTTGAGCTCTTGTCCTCCTTGAACGAGTGGCTTTGTAAGCAACTTGTTGAATCAATCAATCTATTGATGTTTGCTTAAGGTTGAAGTCTCTTTTGTGTTCCTCTCTCTTTTGATGATTTTGGTGCTTCCTTGATCCAAGTGTTTATGCTTGGTCTCTTGACCGTTTTTATCTTGCTTTGATGTGTGGGAATACTCCTAGAATCTTCTAGATCATCAATCCCTCACAAGCAAGTCTTGGATCAAGATTATCATATTTCTAGGTTTTGGAACACTTCTTTAGTAAAACCTTAAGAGATCGATTTTTTGAAGTGGATCTGGGCGATTGTCACTAGAAATAGGTCTTAGATATCCTTAGGGAGGTGTTCTCCAAATTTGGTCAAGTTTCATTGGTTGAATCAAAAGTTAGTCCAATTTTTGTTTTAGATTTGAGCACTGTGCATAGCCTCTGGACTAAATCGGTCCGACCAATTTAGAAGCGGCAGTCAGACCGCCAGCCTTCGGACCGCCCGTTAACGACCGGTCGAACCGATTTCCAACGGTCCGACCTTGATCACACCAGTCGGTCCGATCTAGTCAATCACGGTCCGATCACGGCCCGATCGCTACCAATCAACGGCCCGACCGCCAAGATTGTGATCGATCTCCTGAGATCATTTCCCTTTTGTTTGGGTCTTGTGGTTAAGGGGGTAATCGGATTCAGCACAAGGCTTCCTCTGTGCATTCACTGATCTTCTTAGCCTTCATAGCTAAAGGAGAAAAGTACGTGTTGAATTTGATTAAGGCGAAAAATTAAGAAAGCGCCTATTCACCCCCCCCTCTAGTAACCTTTACGGTCCTACACCATGTTTTCCTCGCATATATCGAATGCGGATTCAGGTTCCCGATTCACTCATTCCTCCCCATGATCTTGATGCACTATGGAGTCGAATTGGTGAACCTTACCTCCAATGCTAATACCAACCTCAACGTCTTCGTCTACCTCTGTGAAGCGTACTTATGTATTTCGCAGATCTAGAGCTCTTCAAGTACTTCTACAGGATGGCGAAATCGGGGAAGACGATAGGGGCGCCTGGAGAGTGCACCTTGCGCCTCCACGAAGGAAAACTGGTGAGTACATCTGTATGTACTCAAAATCTCCGTGGTCATCATGGAAGAATAACTGGTTCTATATGACGGTCACTCAAAAATACAGCCTTCACTATACATGTAAAAAGGCGGCTGAGAATCCGGAATGACACTACTCTGTGAAGAAAGAGGGAAAGGTGGGGAGATGGGTGGAAGCCATCCAACACCTTAGTATCAGGGGTTTAACCTCCTGGCACGTAGTAAGAGACTTCTCCATACGCCGGATTAGCCCCCTGAAGGCTGTAACGTTCCAAAATTTAGCTTTTCAAAAATCTTTTGAGTAGTTTAGGTCACTAGAAAATTTCACCAATTTTATTTGAATTAATAAAGCTTAATTAGAATTTTTCTAAGTTAAAAATATTTAATTTGACTAATCTAAACATCAATTAAATAAAAATCTATTTTATTTGGCTTCCTTATATTCTCAGGAATTTTCTGGTATTTTTAGAAATTTTTTTGGATTTATTTGCTATTTATTCTATCTTATCGATTTGTTGCCTTTTAATTAAAATCCGAAACTCGGTTTTGTTTTCTCTCTCCTCCCACGTGAACAGTACCATGCGGTACTGTTCACGCATTTTTTCCAGCCGCGCGTTGCTCTGCCGAACAGCCGAACGGATTTTCCGATTCTGTTCTCAATTCAAACTTTAAATCTCAATATCTTTCGCCGGTGCATATAAATGCGAGCCGTCTACGACGCGTCCGTCTCGACGTCCTCTTCCAATCCTCGATTTGCTTTCCTCCGAATCGATCAGTATTCAACGCAGTTCGCAAAATCTGAGTTCATCCAACCGCCTTCTCCGCCGAAGTTTCTCCTCCGTCCGACGTCCGCGGGCGAACCGTCTGCGGGCGTTGGGTTCGCGTCTGTCGTGTTTCACGACATGGTGCCAGCCCTTCGCCTCGGTTCGCGGAGTTCCGCCGTCCGTCGATCCCAACCGTATTCTTCGCGTATTCTACTTCCTCGGTGAGTATTTCCAAAATCCGACCGCACCATCGCGTCCGGCTCGTCGTTTTCTTTCCGTTTTGCCCCTTCGCCGCCGTCACGTCGCATCCGACCGCCGGCCAGGTTGATCGCCAAAACCAATCTGTAGTCTGTTCAGTTCATTGCTAGGTGCTTTGCTCAGTTTGGCTACACGGCGGTGTCTCGGTTATCTGCGGTTCTTGTGTTCGGTTCTCTCCCTCCCTCCAGTCAGCTTCTCTGCTCAGCCAGTGCACCGTCAGCTCAACTCCGTTTCACGTGCATGCTAGCCTAGCCGGACGTATGCGCCGGCCGTCCCTTGCGCTCATACCAGGTTGTACTATTCTGTTTATTGAGTTGTTTTTTTTTGTGTCGGCAGTGGTCGGTTCCTTCTTTTAGTCCTTGTTCGTTGTTCTTTAATGTTCGACTTGATCCTCTGTTAATTATTTCCATAATCTTTGCTCGTCACTTTGCTACCCCATGCACTAAATATATATGCTACTGTTTTGTATATGCGTGAGTGCATGTCTTCAGTTCTATTTCTTTTCTGTCTCGCACGGCTGCGTCCCTGCTAACGGTAGCATTTGTTCGGTTCTGTTAATTTCTCTACTATGTATTCTATTCTCACTGCCATATATTTCTTCTAATACTTGCCATCTCCAATCCCCATGCCAATGCATCTTTGTGTTCCAAGAACCGGTCGGCGAGCTCCTGCTCTCAGTTCTGTTGATATGTATGTTTGTATACATGTGTGTGCGTGTGTCTATACATATATATATGTATGTACGTATGTATGCATGTATGTGTATATGTATCTATATATGTATATATATATATATATGTATGCATGCATGTATATATGTATACATAGATATATATCTCCTCTTAGTTCCATGTTGACCCCACATATCATCCACCCAAATAAAAACCCTAACTATTAATTCTCTCACTTACATGCGGGTCCCGCATGTCAGTCAACCTTTGGTCAACCCTCCTCCATGAACTTGGTCCACCGTGGACTAGCGTATCTCCGTGGACCTGGTCCATAGACCAGTGGCCCACATGTCAACCCTAATCTTATTTTTGAGAATTAATTTAATTCTTGAAAGTTCTTTTATCTCATTGGTCCCACCTGTCTTACACTCAGCAATCTCTAATATTTTTGGAATAGAATATTATGAGAATATTCCGTAGACCCCACTTGTCAGCTTCTCTCTCTCTTTTTATTTTCATCATTCCAAAAGCCATATCTTCTTCATCCGAGTTCCGATTGAACTCGTCCAAATTCCTACATTTATCTAAATTCAATATTTATCTTCCAGTACCATTCAATTTCAATTTGGAATTTATTTGATTTGTCTTCTTAAATTTAGTTTGTTTTTGCGCTTTCTTTATCGTTAGACATTGAAGTACCGGAATTGTCCGAATGAGCTGAAGATCAAGGAAGCAGAAGATTGAAGATAAAATAAGACCATCATTGCTATAGCAAGGCAAGTTATACCTTTGATCATATTGAACCCAGTTTTCAAAATACTTTGTTTCAATGTATTGCATTCTATTTCAAGTATTTATTTAAATGCTTTTGGGATAGTTATTAATCCAATTTGTTATACCACCTTGTCTATTGTATGCCATGATCTCTTGTCACCCTAGGTTGGTTAATTATTAGTTGGTATTATGGTAGCACCAACGTGGGTTGGTTAGATACGATTAGACTGCTTAGCCATGCCACGAGTCATCATTTCATGTGAGAGTTGCAATTATAAACTTGACTAAGTGATTATGGAACTGTGTGATGAAACTGTGTGCGCTGTGTGCTGTTACTCGTTGATGGCATGAGTTGCACTTAATCAACAGGGTGGGAAAAGATTTGGACTGAGGCAAGTGGTGGATCTGTGTGAATGGTGGAACTGTGTGTTTTAAACTTTGTGATTTGGGTTAAAACTGGAAGTCTTACCTTGGTCAATTAAGGACTTAACTTTGTGCGCCATTGAACTGGGCCTTACTGTACGACCACATGCCTAGTATGGGCTGGGCCTGACTTAGTAAGTTATGGAGTCTTGACATTGACAACTCAGGTTGTATTTAAGCTGTGTGATGGGCTGGAGGTGTGATATGTCACATCGCAGGACGGTTCGCTGCATCCCTGTCCAACGGTGTGTGTGTCGTTCCAAGGGCTGTGTGTACAAATTGGACGGCAGGAAAGCACATCGGGAGTGTCATTGTTTGAGATGAAGTTTCTGAAAGGTTTTGTTGTGATCAACTCTGATCTGGTTGGTTTCATCGTGTGGGTAAAGTGTACAAACTCTGCAGAGTGTTTAAACCAATCTATTCGAATAGCCGCGTCCCGGTTATGGACATGCTCTGAATTTCACACGAGGGTAGATTTTCATAAAACAATTGGGAAGGGTCAGCTGTGTGAGATAACTTGTGCAGCTGTGTGAATAACTTGATTAGACTGTGTGTACTTTGTGAAATTAATTGTTAACTTATTATTGTCTATTTGTTTTGAATTATGCTTTCAATCTATTATTTGTATTCAATTGCAAATGTTGCATTTCTGCAAAATAACCACAGAAGCCATTCCTTTGGAATAAGCCATCATCTATAAATTGCATTCGTGGTATGACTTGCGAGTACGGTGTGTACTCACTCTTGCTATAAACAATCAATGTATGGAAGAATCATCAGTCAACAAGGTCTACCTCAAGGATCGTGGAGAACTAGGTCGCGCTACCCCAGTCGATTGCCTGTGGGCATATGGATGGGCTTCACTAAAGTTATTCCATTACGTTTCGCTGCAATTTATTGAGCTATTTGTCTTCTGAGACATTAATTGTAAGCTTTGACCTTAAGGTCTTTACTCTGATAATTATTGTTATTTGTCTATTTATTAGTCATCTTTGTATATGGAATTGATATTTCATTGATGTTGCCACTGTGTGCACTAGCGTGATCCTGGACTAGTGCAGTATACACAGAGGGTCCAGATTTGCATATTTGCGTCCCGACAAAGGCCCAAGCACATTCGATGCTATGTATATTGGTCGTGACGACACGACCAAAGATTCCCAAGAGGGTAAGTCATTAAACATTTCAACCGATTTTGTTTATCTTGGCTGATTAATTTTGTAACCTTAAAGTCTCTCATTCATTCTACATCTCTTTCTCCTGATGAGATTAGAAACTGGATCAAAATGATCTACGCCAGGGAGCCTGATGAGTAGGGTGATTTCCCCCGGATTTTAAAGGTTGTTTCCACAAAAGAGCGAGCGGAGAGGCTTAAGATAAATATATCAACCATAAATCATGTTTGATGTGTAGTCAGTCGGATTAAGGATCAATGAGGCCACCGAGAGTTGTGAGCCAATTGACACTCCAATTACTCCTACGACCACCTGAGAAGGTGGTCTTACAAAGGTAGATAACCAAACATAAATGTATATTCTAGATGAATAATTTTCATCACCTAACTAACTTTGGTTGTTAATTAGGCGGTTGTCGTAGTCTCTAAAGGGGTCGCTAACGACAAGCCAGTTGCTATAGAAGAAACCGTTCGTGAGGCCGACGAGACCACATCATCCGGCCCTGTGGCCAGGGATCTTATTCTCGACTAGCTGGTCGAGAATATTTCTTTCAACCTCCAATTGGTGGATGCGAGGGGTCTAACCAACCCTACCGATTTGAGATCAGTGAAGTCGGTTGAAAAGAAAAGGAAAGCGAGCGCGTCAGACTTTGTTTCGGCGCACTTCAAGATAAAGACCAAGAAAATAAGGTATGTATAAATGGAAAGGAAACCTATGTAAATACTTACCTCTAGTGTTTCTAGAGTCTTGAGCTTCTTTTCTTCTCTATAGATTCTCTTGTGTTCCGGTCGTTTCTCACTAGAGCATCCCTCAAGAGAAGGCTCCTGAGAAGAAAGAGGTCGAGCTAGCTCCCGAGCAGGAGATAAAGCTAATGCTTGTTCAGGAACCCGTGGCGGCTCCAACCCCACCTATGGAGGTCGTGGTGTCTAAGGAATCCTAGCAGGTTCCGACCTTAGCTGGGAAATCCACTCTCCCTGTCAGTTTTCCTTGTCACCTTCTAGTTTTCGATAATAAGAAACTCGATGAGGCTTGGGGAAGTGAGAAACCATGTGAGAGGTCCTCCATTGTGAGTGATGAGTATTTGGCAACTTGTTGAAGAGGTTGAGAGTTGAGTCTCTCTGTTTGTACTGTTTCTGTGATGAAACAGGATAATCGGAACTACCGCCATGTATGTAGCGGAAGTTCCGATAATCGGAACTTCCGGCTTTGTAAAGCGGAACGTCCGATTAATATGGGAAATGTGTTCGGTTGAAGTAATCGGAACTTCCGCACCTGGGGACGCGGTTTGTCCGATAATACTGACGTGAGTATTCCTCTCTGACGAAAATCGGAATTGAAAATCTGGGAGTACGGACGTTCCGATAATCGGAACTTCCGCAATGGTAAGCGAACTTCCGATAATCGACAAGCGGACGTTCCGGAAATTGGAACTTCCGCAATGGTAAGTGCGGAACTTCCGATTGTGGGCAGAACTGTGCAGAAAGGCATAGTTTGTGATTTTGAGTTTGTATGAGTTTGAGTCTTGTACAATTGTTGATGCTATGATATTGGGCAATGCTATGTGATGTATTTTTGTCTGTGTTGACTGCAGGACATCGAGACGAAGTCGTGGCGAGACACGAGGTGATCGGACTAGGCGTAGGCAGCGTTGAGGTCAGAACGGTCGGGATGTGTCGAAGATGGCGTGAATCTTGATGTGGTTGCGAGTCAAGGACAGCAAGGTGTACGGGAGGCTTCCAGAAGGTGCGCAAGGGGCGAAACGGTCTTTTCGCAAAGCGGCACAAGTGGAGGCGGTTCCGTTCGGGTGTAACGGGCTTAATGGGTTCGAGACCCGTTAGCTAGGCTATAAATAGAGGTGTAACCTCGTGAGAGGTTGGAGATTTTGTTAGGGTTTTGGAATAGGGTTTGTTGGCTTTTGCTTTAGTGGTTAAGGGTTGTTTTGCTTTGGAGCTTTAGTTGTTGAGATTGAGAGGATGAACTAAACTTCTTGTAATCATTCCTCCTTGTTTACCTCTGTAATTTATGTTTCAATTAATGAAATCTTTGAAGTTGATTTCTCTATTCATGCCCTTGTTCTTGTTCTCCCGTGCAACTTGATCTTGAGTTTTCGGCATTTCTTGTTGATTCTTGTTGGGACGTGCTAAGATGGATTGCTCTCAGTTGGGATGATACCTCTAGATCATTTGATCAACTTTTCTCACGAGCAAACTTAGTTTAATCTTCGTTCTTAAGTTTTGCTTCCTCTGTTCTTCCTCCCCGTGCCTAGGTTTTATTGAAAATCTTGTTTGGCTTGTTGAGAAGGGATGAAACTTGGCATGCAGGATCACTATGCTATTAAGTAGCCATCCTGAAAGTTTCATAACCCGAGAATCAAAGAATCTCTTGAATTTCAGTTTGTGGCCTCTCTTACCTCTTCTTGAAGAAATCCTATTTCTCTTTAGTTAGACGATCTTTGTCTGCGATTTCTTCTCATGAGGTCAAGATGTTGTTTAGGATGATGTCCTGTGAGACTTGACCTGAGAAGAGCAGCAAATCAAAAGTATTTCGGATTTTTGAATCGCTCCAAAGGCGCTCGTTCTTTGTCAAGATAATCGGAACTTCCGCCATCCGAGTGCGGAACTTCCGATTTTCTAACTTCCAGATCGACACATCGAACTTCCAGCGGAACTTCCGCACTGACCGGCCTAACTTTCGATTGTCGCGTAATGTACCAAGCTTGTTTTCGTTCTCTGATTTAGCTTCACTTCTTTTCTTGAGATTTCCAGAGGGCTTTGTTGGTTTGTTTAAATACAGTAAAGGGGAGTTCTTAATTTTTAAGGCACCATTCACCCCCCCTCTGCTGCCATTTCGGTCCTTCAATTGGTATCGAGCGTGTTAGCTCTTCCTTATAGATCTTAACCGGCCTCGTTGAGCCATGCCAACGGACAAGTATTCCACCAAGCCTCCAGTCTTTGATGGCTCGGATTACCCTTCCGAAGAGCCGAATGGAAACTTACATCCGTGCTCGTGGGTATGCCATCCGAGAAAGGTGAAGGTTAGATTTGTTGCTCTGCCGATGAAAACATCAATGTGGGAAACATGCCCGATGTTGAGGACAATGCTAAGGCAAGGAACATTATCATTCGTGGTTTGAGCGTATGAGTTTGATCGCATTTCTCATTTGTCTTTCGCTACGACATCCGGGTGACCTCGATGCATACCATGAGGGCACCACTTAGATTAAGACGGTTCGACAAGACCAGTTCAGCGAGAATACAAAGAAATTTGAGATGCTTGTCGTGAATCTCTCGACGAGTGCTTTCAGCGCTTCCATAAGATTTTGAGCAACCTCCGAGCGGTCGGTCTTACATACCCCGACTTGATAACGCCGATGATGCTTTCGACTCGATCTTCGTGTTTGGGAGATAAAAGTGACTACCATCAAGGATAGCACGGACCTCTCGACCGACTCTTGATGCGCTTTACTCACGCCTCAAGACTCACGAGATTGACATTGTCTCTCAAGGTCGAAGTCACGCCAATGGCTTTAGTCATCGATCCCACCTCCGATCTTCTTTCGAGTCGACACGCGGTTCTCCTTGTCGCTCTCGTGACATAACCGATGATCGCTAGAGCAATTTTGAGGATGAACAGTTAGCCCTCCTAGCTCGGAAGTTTTCCCATGCTTACAAGAGGAGGGATGGAAAAAGAGGAGGTCATGTGATTTGCTTCGAGTGTGGTGGCCCCAACCACATCCGAGCAAACTGCCCCAAGCTCGGGAAGGGCAAAGGTGACTACGGCGGTTCGGGCAAGAACGACTACATCGACAAGAACCGCAACACGAAGCCCTCAGCACCTGACCAAGGCAAGAAGAAGTTCCGCAACTTTGGGAAGGCAAAGAAGCTGTTCCATCGCGTCCTCACCGCCCTCGATGAACTTGACACCAGCGAGGTGGAGGGGTGGAGTGACGATGATGGAAAGGACGATCAAGATCCCAAGGACGACGGCAACTTCTCCTAAGATGTGCTTCATGGCCTCTGGGCGATCTAAGCGACAATGAGCCAGATCTGACCGATGAGGTTAGTCCCACTTACGACCAGCTTAATGATGCTTTTCTTAAGCTAGGTAGATTTCATGCTAAGTCTAGGCTAAGTGTTCCGAGTTGGAGAAGGAAGTAGCTAGACTATCACTGAGCTTACCTCACTTACATCCGCTCTGTCCCGTGATGATTGTGACACATGTCAGTGCTCGCTTGATGACATGGAAAACTAAGGACCTTGCATGATAGTGTGTCCTCCGAATTAGACATGATTAAAGTGGAGAACATTAGCCTTCTTGCTGAACTAGAGATGAGTAGGGTAGCACCTTCTTCATCTACTACTGTTGAGGCTACTGCTTGCACCTCATGTGAGGTTAAGGACAACTCGTTTAGAGGTCTATATACCATGTTGCTCGATCTGCCCGAGACTTGTGAAAATTGTAATAATCTCAAGATGAACCTAAAACGGGCAGATCACAAAATTGTCAATTCCAAGTCGCTTTATTAGAGCTCATTGTTTCTTGTTTAAACCGCCCTAAGTTAATGTTGAACTAGAATCTGTATCAAAACAGTTTCAAGAAATGATTGATCACAATGACAAACTGGCTCAGTATGCTTCTAAGGATCTTGTTAGCTCACCATGCAATCAGTGTAATAAACTAAAATGTGATTTGGTTGCTTTGGATGAAAAATGTGTGAAGCTAACTAAGGACCTTCTAGAGACACAATCATCCGCTTGTATTGTGTGTGCTGGGAAGAAGTCTAAGGGTTTGGTAGAGACGCCTAGCAACGTGAACCAATCTGCTAGCAGAGGATATTCCCTCAAAGTCTACCGTGCATGCACAAGCCAATCTTTCCTCTCGCTGTTGGTTCTTCTTCCGCCCCTTACCTTCATTGTTTCCTTCTTCCCCGCTCTTCTTGCACCTCTCTTTCGTGAGTGTCGATCTTATGAACACTCTCGAGAGGTTTGTAGGAGGCAAGAAGAAGCTCAATCTCATTCTAGACCAATCTAAGATTTGCAGATTTAATCAGGGTCTAGGATATGATTTTCATGAGGATATGAGGAAGCATCCACCGCCGTGCTCGTAACCATAGCACTGTGTGTGATGAAAACTAAGCCTGTGGATCGAGAAAGTTAATTTTAAATCACGGTTTTGTTCAAAGGATCTCGGCGAAGAAGGTGATTTCACCGCAGCCTTCGCCTCTCGTAAGGCAGTATCATTGCACCTTCGTCGGAAGGATGGACATTTGGTTGATCATTGCTTCAGCGCCAAGATCGCAGAGATCATGTTGAGTCCTTTAGGCGCATTCGTGGTCGACCCTGCACCATGAGTGCACCTAAGACTAACATGAGGTCTAGGTTTGCTACGATTGATATTTTAGGCGCATCGAGGACTTGGTTTTTCCGAGTTTTCTCGATTTTCGTCCTCATGCTCCCTTTGGTCGTGACTTCCGTCGCTTGAGGGTAGATCTCGCTTCCTTTCGAGATGGCTACCATGGCGTGATCAAGATGTTGCGTAATCCGACTCGCTCTTCCATAGCAATCGGATTCAAGAACAGCCTTCAGTCCGCATACGCACCTTCCGCTTGTTGAGTGACAGAGAGCGTAAGGTAGATAGAGGTCACCTTGCTTGACTACTTCATCTGCTCGACGTGTTACTCAAGATTGGGTGCCAAAATCACTATTGATTCACCCCAAGATCGAGACTTTACTGCTTGACTCAGTTCACGGCCGGGAAGGAAAGGTCCGGATTGTAGACTCGGTGTTCTCGCCATATGACCGAAGACTCGCTGGTTTTCTTCCCAAGCCCGTGCTCGAGGTGATGAGACGATCACCTTCGAGATGCTTCATTTGGGCGCCATCGCTAAAGGTACCGTGAGCATTAATAGTTCGCTTATTTTGAAAGATGTTGCCTTAGTAAGTAAGCCGCAGATAATCGCTTTCGCTCTCACCACCGATGATGGTTACGAGGTGAGCTTTAAGAAAACAATTGCAAAATTCTTGATTCTTCTGTAGCCTAGTTTATGGATTTCTCGATATGGGAGGATCTTTCGTGCTGATTTTTCCGAGTCTTCCGTGATCCTCTCCTGTTTAATTGCTTCAATCCCGTGATTTGACCTTCTAGCATAGGAGACTAGGTCATATAGGCTTTGATCATTTGACACGAGTTAGCGCCACGATCTCATTCGTGGTTTACCAAAACTTAAGATGGTCAAGTATCTAGTTTGCTCTCCATGCCAAGACGGCAAGATGGTTGCCGCTTCTCACTCTCTAGTCACAAGGATAATGATCGATGCACCGTGACAACCGCCTATATGGATACGCTTGGTCCAAATGAGTGCATCCAACAGGAGGGAAGTGGTATGTTCTTGTTGTGGTCGATGACTTCTCGAGGTACTCTTGGGTGTTTCTCTTAGCCTCAAGGATGAGACGCTTACTCATTTTCGTGGTCTTTTAGTAGGCTTTCGTTGAGCTCCTGTGCATTACGAGCAATTCGCAGTGATAATGGCACCGAGTTCAAGAATTTCTACTTTGAGAGTTTCGTGGTGAGACAGTGTAGAGCACCGCCTCGCTCTCCATACGCCCCCAATGTAATGGTGTTGTGGAGAGGAAGAACCGCATCTTGGTCGAGATGGCAGTGATGATGCTTGATGAATACTCTACACCTAGGAAGTTTTAATGAGGCTATTGCTACGCTTGTCATGTTTCTAACAGAGTTTTTCTTAGGGCACTCTTGCATCGCACTTCTTATGAGTTGAGATATGGGCGAAACCCACGCCTCGCATTTTCGTGTTTGGTTGCAAGTGTTTTATTATGAAGTCTGGGAACCTAGATAAGTTCGAGTCACGATCTTGTGATGGGATCTTTTCGGGTTACTCGACTTCTTCTCGTGCCTATAGAGTCCAAAGCGTGAGTCTAGCAAAATGGTAGAAACTCGTGAGGTGACCTTCGATGAGGCCATCCGGGATGTAATGACCCAAAATTTCAATTTCAGTTAAAAATAAGATTTTATTAATTTTTGTGGATTTTCTGAATTTTTAAAAGCTTTTCCTAAAGTATATTAAGGCTAAAAGAATTTATGTGCAAAATCTATTACCAACTAAAATTGGAATTATTTTATTTAAGTCCGTAATGCCTCATAGAATTTCTGTGAATTTTCTCAAAATTTTGGACTTCATTTACTATTTTCTAAAGCCTATTTGAATTTCTGTAATTAAATCAATTGAAAAAGAAATTAAAATCTTTCACATAAGATCGGGCCAAGCCCAAGATCGGCGCTTCTCGCCCAACTCTCCTGAGTAACGCGACCGTCCGATCAAAATCGGACGGCCGACAATCAATCCGCCCGCGCCTCTCTCCCGCTCTCCCGTCTCACGATCGTGGGCCTCGTCAGGCTTCTTCCCGCTCCCTTCTTCTCCGCAGCCGCTCTCCCGCCGCCATTGATGCCGCACACGGAGCTTCGCTCCTCCGTGATTCCTCCGCCTTAACCCCAGATTTACGCATTAGCATCGCCACCCTCCCGCATTCACCCCCAGACCCCCTTCTAACGCCGTAACGTCCCCGCCTCGCCTCCGCCATTACCGCGACTCAATCTCCCGCCCCGCCTCGCCCTATAGCACCCAGCCGCGCTCTCTCCCTCATTCTATTCCCCACCTCCTGCCCTCGACGCCTCAATCGCCTGCAGATTTCGCATTCACGGCGGCCGGCTCGTTTTCTCCGATTCCGCGCCACTGCATTTCCTCACCACTCGATCGCACCTTCGGCAGATCAAGATCCTCCGCGATCCTCTGGCGCACTCGGCCACCAAGACCCCGAGCACCTTCGCCGCCAACAACCGAACCACACGCCGCCTCTCCGCCGCCGACGACCTTCCGCCACTCTCGCGCGCCGCCAGCGCGCTCGCCTCGGTGTATCCTCGAACCTTTAGACCTCACCGGAGCTCGCCGCCGCGCCGTTCACGGTGCCCTCGGCCCCGTGCTCCTCCCCTCTCCTGCTTAAGTGGATCGCCAAGTCGGGCGCCACTGAGCGCCACATGGGCACTTTGGTCGACGAGCGACCACATAGGTGCTAACGGACGGCCGCGCCCAAGCCCCGCCCCTCACATCTGCGTGCGGCGCCGAGTCCACCGTGGATTCGGGTGACGCCGTGGACTCACCCATACTGCTTGGGCCCACATGTCGATCTCAGTGAATAAAGTGTCGGCCGACGCATGCTATGCTAATAATTGGAATTTCCTTTAGAAATTTAATTCGGGAAATTCGAAAATTTGATTTTAGGATTTAATTTAGGTTTTAAACTTCCAGAGCTCGTATTTCTTCATACAAACTCCGATTTAGGTGATTCAAATTTATAAATTTGTATAAAATCAAGATCTAGCTAACTAAACCAAAATTATTTAATTTGGAGTTAATTTGAATTTTCATTTGAAATTATTTGTGTTCATTTGAATTCTGTTTGAATTTGGAATATTTTCACAGATAGATTTTGACGACTCGGAGAGCTTGACCCTATTGAAGAAGTAGAATACCAGAATTTGAGCAAGGCAAGTTACACCATTGACCATTTTGCCCCAATATTTAAAATTATTTAATTCTGCTTTAAATTATTATTGCATGCATAATTGTAATTAATTATTTTAAATTCTGCTTTAAATATTTAATTATTCCAATTCCTTTGTATAGCCAAATTTGATTGTTGTATTATCAATTCCTTGTAACCTTAGTCAAATGAATTTAAAATAAATATATGCATAGCAAATGCTTAGACCATGAAATATTTGACTTTGGGAGAATTTAGCCAAAATTTCATAAATTGATAAAAGCCTATGACATTGCTTTGTCATGGTGGACTTTTGCAAATGTCTTTGAAAATTAAAAATAAAAGAACATGGTTTATACTTGGGCAAACATGGACCGCTGGTGGGTGCAAGTTTATGCACGGCCTCGTCTGTTAGGATCGAGACCTGTGGTTTTTATTGAAAGTTGCCCAAGTAGATTAAGGACCGCCTTTGAGCCGCATCTTGCAAAAGCTCCACCGACTACCACATGTTCTGTATGGGCGTAACTGTGCTTAATAATTTGTATCACCTCGTATTGTTTATGCCATTTTTGTTGTGTGGGTGTTTGTTAGACTTTATTCCCACTTGGCGCAAGAGGGGCTTCGGTGAGGTGGTTAGCCTAATGGAAGTGAAACCTTAGCGCATATTGGTATTGAGGTAGTGCATTGAAACGTCTTGTGATAATTGCCCACCACACGCCTAAGGAAGCGTGTATTGGCCGACATAACTGCAAATTATCTCGTGTGGGTAAAGTTGTACCACCTCCGCAGAGTGTAAATCTATTCGAATAGCCGTGTCCACTGGCCATGGACATGCCGAGCAAAGCCACTCTAAGTTAGATTTGTTTTTGGTTTTAAAATAACTTTGGACATGATTTGAGGATGGTTAATCCTTGTGGTAAATTTAAGGTAGCCTTGTGATAGGAGGGTATCCTTCACCATGTTTCATATGGAGGTTATCCACTATAAAATGATAAATTTTAAATCTGATTTTAGTTATGTAATGAAAATGTGCCTTGAAACTTAGTATAACTATTTAAACCAAAAGGTCGATTTATGCAAATAAACCCTACAACCTTCCTTTGAATAACTTATGCATGCATTCTAAATTTCAGATTGGGTGTAATTTGCGAGCACAGTTGTAGTGCTCACTCTTGCTGAATATTATTATTCAGGAAGACTGCTATCCGTAGGTGAGGAGCAGACGATTAGGCGGCGACTCTGCAGGCGATTGCCTGTGGCGATCGTGTGGCTTACCATTATTATTTGCTTCCGCTAATGTTTTATTTGGCCTCCGCCCAGCTTGTAATAAACTCTATGCTTATTAAATATACACGTTGGATATGTTTGTGATAACATTTTTGTGACTGTACACGGAAATCTCGACTAGTGTATGAACACGAGAATTCGGATCCTTCGCTCCCGGTTCGACAGGGGACTAGGCCTGATATCTCAGGTTCTCTAGAGCAGCCTGAGTCCATCTTTGTGGACGATGAGGAAGACGGAGATGAGGGTTGCCTACCCGATCAAGTTCTTCCTCCTCCTCTTGAGGTGCCTTCTTCCACTGCACCTCGAGGAGATCACCTTACCTTTCGCTTCTTCGAAGCTAGTGGCTCTGTCCCTATCTCATCTGCTCATGAGATAGAGGCCACTTCTTCATCTCACCCTGGACCTCCTAGACACATTCAAAAGGACCATCCTTCAGAGCAGATCATTGGAGACCTCTTTGAGCGTGTCACACGCTCCAAAGTCGGGTTTGTCTCTCTTCTGTCTCCATTCTCGCTGTCGCCTCATTTGAGCCCAAAGACGCTTGTCATGCTCTATCCGACGAGTCTTGGATAAACGCCATGCATGAGGAGTTGGAAAACTTTGAAAGAAACAAGGTCTGGTCCCTTGTTGAGCCCCCTCAAGGTCATAATATCATTGGGACCAAATGGGTGTTCAAGAACAAGCAAAGTGAGGATGGGTTAGTCATTCGAAACAAGGCTAGGCTGGTAGCTCAGGGGTACTCCCAAGTTGAGGATCTAGATTTCGAAGAGACCTTTGCCCCTGTAGCTAGACTTGAAGCCATTAGAATCTCGCTTGCCTTTGCGCCTTCTAAGGGTTTCAAGCTTTACCAGATGGATGTCAAGAGTGCTTTCTCAATGGCCTTATTGAGGAAGAAGTCTATATCGATGACCTCCGTGTTTCGAGAACCCCAAATACCCTAACCATGTCTACAGGCTTTCCAAAGCTTTGTACGGACTCAAGCAGGCTCCTAGAGCTTGGTATGAAAGGCTTAAATCCTATCTGCTGAGTCATGGTTTTGAAATGGGTAAAATAGACAAGACCTTGTTCATCCGCCGTCTTGGCACTGATCTTTTGCTCGTCCAGATCTATGTAGACGACATCATCTTTGGCGGCTCCTCACATACTCTCGTTTCCCAGTTTTCCGATGTTATGAGCTCGGAATTTGAGATGAGCATGATGGGCGAGTTGAGCTTCTTCCTTGGCTTCCAAATCAAACAGACTCGGGAGGGTACTTTTCTTCATCAAGGCAAGTACACTCGAGACCTCCAAGCGCTTAGACATGAATGATGGAAAGCCCAGATCAACTCCGATGGCGCCTACACACCGCTTCTTGATCCGTATGAAGACGGCGAACTCGTTGACCAAAAGGAGTTCAGAGCATGATCGGCTCTCTCTTGTACCTCACACCTCGAGACCGGACATACATTTCTGTGTGTCTTTGTGCTCGATTTGAGCTTCTCCTCGCAGATCTCACCGTCAGCGGTGAAGCGCATCTTCTGTACCTTCGAGCTACCATTGACTATGGTATCCGTACTCTTCCTCCTCTTGTCTATCTCTTAGAGCCTTCTTCGATGCGATTTCATTGGTGTAGGATAGATAGGAAGAGCACCTCCGCACTTGCCAATTCATTGGCACTTCTCTTGTCTCCTAGTCGCCAAGAAAGCAATCCTGTTGCACATCCATGTAGAGGCCGAGCACGCTGTCGCAGCCGATTCTGTTGTAGCCAAGTGCTTTGATGGTCTCGACCTTGCGGGACTTTGGGTTAGCAATCCATGTTGTTCCACTCTTTTGTGATAACACGTCCGCAATTTGCATTGCCAAGAACCCAAAGGCAACATTCTCGGACCAAGCATATTGATATCGATATCACTTTCTTCGAGACCATGTAGAGAAGGGTGACATTGTGCTCCAGTTTGTGGAGAGTGAGCATCGCTGGTCGATATCTTCACCAAGACTCAGGATGACTCTCGGTTTCACTCTGCTGGGAGAGCTTGGGGTGGTTTGTCCTTATGGACTGCTGTGAGGGGAGCTTATGTTTTACTATTGTATTATATTTTAATTATGCTATTTCTCTTTCTCGTTGCTTTTCATTTAAGTGCTTTGGGTCTAAGTCCTTCCAAAGATAGGTTAGAGTGGTTCTCTTGCCAAGTTGCTTTGATTGCTAATTCTTATCTTGTGCTTCTAGGATGTCGCTTATTAGTCGTCTCTTCTCTCTCTAAGTAGAGCTTACTCACTTCTTATAGGTTCTAGCAAGGTGGGGCCACCCTTGGGTAGACAGGACATGATGTTTGCTCCTTAGTGTGTGAGTTGATCACCGATAGTCCCGAATCATATGGGGTAGATAAGAATGCATCGAGCTATAGTATTCTCTATATCTTTCTATGCTCTAAGGTGCGCTTTTCTCGTTCTCTTATCGATTCTCGCTTTTGTTCCTTTGGTTGGGGAGTTCATCTTGTTTCTTCAAGTTCTTAAATTTGTCATAACTCAACCTGAATTAAAAAATGCATCTCTTTTTGAAGGGAATCTGGTTTTTCGTACATTTCATCCTGCATTGCAATATAATCATATGGAGCCTTGTCTATTATCCCTTATGATCTGCTTTCACTGCTTTTACATCTTGCCATGATTTATGCTAAACTGCTAGATTTATCATGACTTTTTATGTGTAGTTTAGTCTTTGCCATGCTAAGGTGATTATAAAATGCTAAACTTGAATTAAAATCTCGTCATAATAGCTCTTGAGACTAGTCCGCTGAAGTTATCCTTTATGATTCTCGCCATGTCAAGTAGGTGAGTTGAGTCTTGAATCTTTATTGAGTTTCGAGAAAGCTATGTCGATTGCTAAGAAACATGACTTATCTTTAATCGTTGGTCTAAAAACTTCAAAAGCAAAAATGATCTCTTTTGTGCGAAAAAACTGATCTCACCAAATCTTTCTCATGAGACTGCTTGACATTGCACTAGGCATGAACTCGGGGAGCCTTGGATGACATAAGATCACCTCCTTAAGTACATTTGTTTGGAGTGGTCGATAAGGCTTGGGATCTAGCACATGGTTAACATTTGAAAAATGATTGAAGCTTAGGAGGCAGTTGTGGATGGCACCTAGTCCAGAGCTTGCTTTACTGAGATAAAACCATAAAGAGCTTTCAGAAAAAGAAAAATGTGCTAAAATTGCTTATCTTCAAACAGACCAAGTACTTGTTTCAATTGAGTCGTTCTTAAAACTGGTAGCAATCTGAACTGTTCAAGATTATGCTTCTTGGTTCCACTTAGAGTATTTGACATGGCTTGTATCATCCTTGGATACCTTTAGCTAAATTACAATCTTGGTTTATTTGACTTGCTAAAGAATTGGATCATTAATCAGATTATGGATTTTCTGTTTTAGCTATTCTATACATCAATTGTCATGATCTTAATAGCATTCTTATGTGTTATGGCTTGGTGTAATACTCTAATAGTCATTTTGGATAATCTTTATGGCTCCTAATGCTTAAAATGAATATCATATAGTCATTTCCTCTCCTTAAAACATCTTGATGATTTTATTACCAAAGGGGGAGAATTTTGGAGAGAAAAAGTCTTCTGGAGAAAAGCCTTGAGTTTTGTGAAAATTGCTTTTTCATCTCGTCTCAAGTCTTTATCTTCTGTCAACATGGTCTTGAGCTTCTGTACTACTTGTTTAGACCTTGGTTGACTTTAAACTCAAACTCATCTTATGCTTTTTCGGTGATTGTCAATATACTCATCAAGGGGGAGATTGAGAAACCATGTGAGAGGTCCTCCATTGTGAGTGATGAGTATTTGACAACTTGTTGAAGAGGTTGAGAGTTGAGTCTCTCTGTTTGTACTGTTTCTGTAATGAAACAGGATAATCGGAACTACCGCCATGTATGTAGCGGAAGTTCCGATAATCGGAACTTCCAGCTTTGTAAAGCGGAACGTCCGATTAATCTGGGAAATGTGTTCGGTTGAAGTAATCGGAACTTCCGCACCTGGGGACGCGGTTTGTCCGATAATACTGACGTGAGTATTCCTCTGTGACGAAAATCAGAATTGAAAATCTGGGAGTGCGGAAGTTCCGATTATCGGAACTTCCGCAATGGTAAGTGCGGAACTTCCGATAATCCTGAAAAGTGCGGACGTTCCGGAAATCGGAACTTCCGCAATGGTAAGTCGCGAACTTCCGATTGTGGCGTAACTCGCGCGTAAAGGCATAATTTGTGATTTTGAGTTTGTATGAGTTTGAGTCTTGTACAATTGTTGATGCTATGATATTGGGCAATGCTATGTGATGTATTTTTGTCTGTGTTGACTGCAGGACATCGAGACGAAGTCGTGGCGAGACACGAGGTGATCGGACTAGGCGCAGGCGGCGTTGAGGTCAGAACGGTCGGGATGTGTCGAAGACGGCGTGAATCTTGATGTGGTTGCGAGTCAAGGACAGCAAGGTGTACGGGAGGCTTCCAGAAGATGCGCACGGGGCGAAACGGTCTTTTCGCAAAGCGGCACAAGTAGAGGCGGTTCCGTTCGGGTGTAGCGGGCTTAATGGGTTGGAGACCCGTTAGCTAGGCTATAAATAGAGGTGTAACCCTGGTGAGAGGGTTGGAGATTTTGTTAGGGTTTTGGAATATGGTTTGTTGGCTTTTGCTTTAGTGGTTAAGGGTTGTTTTGCTTTGGAGCTTTAGTTGTTGAGATTGAGAGGATGAACTAAACTTCTTGTAATCATTCCTCCTTGTTTACCTCTGTAATTTACGTTTCAATTAATGAAATATTTGAAGTTGATTTCTCTATTCATGCCCTTGTTCTTGTTCTCCCGTGCAACTTGATCTTGAGTTTTTGGCTTTTCTTGTTGATTCTTGTTGGGACGTGCTAAGATGGATTGCTCTTAGTTGGGATGATACCTCTAGATCATTTGATCAACTTTTCCCACGAGCAAACTTAGTTTAATCTTCGTTCTTAAGTTTTGCTTCCTCTGTTCTTCCTCCCCGTGCCTAGGTTTTATTGAAAATCTTGTTTGGCTTGTTGAGAAGGGATGAAACTTGGCACGCAGGATCACTATGCTATTAAGTAGCCATCCTCAAAGTTTCATAACCCGAGAATCAAAGAATCTCTTGAATTTCAGTTTGTGGCCTCTCTTACCTCTTCTTCAAGAAATCTGATTTCTCTTTAGTTAGACGATCTTTGTCTGCGATTTCTTCTCATGAGGTCAAGATGTTGTTTAGGATGATGTCTGTGAGACTTGACTCGAGAAGAGCAAAGAAATCAAAAGTATTTCGGATTTTTGAATCGCTCCGGTCGTGCTCGTTCTTACGTCAGATAATCGAACTTCCGCCATCCGAGCCGCGAACTTCCGATTTCGAACTCCGTGACCGACACATCGGAACTTCCACAGCGAACTTCCGCACTGACCGGGCCTGAACTTCCGATTCTGTCGCGTAACGACCAAGCTTGTTTTTGTTCTCTGATTTAGCTTCACTTCTTTTCTTGAGATTTCCAGAGGGCTTTGTAGGTTTGTTTAAATACAGTAAAGGGGAGTTCTTAATTTTTAAGGCACCATTCACCCCCCCCCCTCTGTTGCCATTTCGGTCCTTCAGGAAGGATATCAGATCGTCATTAAAAAATGAGTCTCAATTCCAATTTTACCGAATATAATAACATGCAATGCAGGTAAACTTCCACGACCACTTTTAATAGCCTTTCCCTTTAAATTTTATCAAAAACTCAAAGGACTCTACTATTTTAGTAGCATTTGGTGGAAAACTTCGCTGTGGTCGAAGGACTGACGCAGCGAATAAAAGTCTTGGAGCAAAAGAACTCCGAATTAGAAAGTAAGTACTTTTTCATATCTTCTCCTCCCCTTCTTTACCATCTGGCTCCTTTTTGTTGGTTAACTTCTCTCTTTATCATACTTGATAGATTCGGAGAAACTTACAAAAGAGGTTATGTCAAAAGAAGCCATAATAGCCAAGCTTAAAGAGGAATGCCAAAACAAGGGCCGGTCGATCAAATATCTGACGACCAGACACAAGGAAGTCCTTGAGGCTTTCGAGAAGAAGGTTGAAGGTAACCGATCATAAACTTGACTAGTGTAATATGTTTAATTGTATGTATTTATTTTTTGGTCTACTCGGGCAGAGCAAACTCAAGAATTTTTTGGTCTACTCGGCAAGGAGGAAGCTTCCCAGCTTAGGAGATCCTATAGAGAAGATCAACTTCCTTTGCCAACAACTCAAAGATCTCATGAGCTTGCTTAAAACTACTCGGGAGAACCATGCACAGACGTTATTTGAAGCTGTCAAAAATGGAGTCAGTTTTGCTTTGGCAAAGCTGAAGGCTTCCAACCCTACCATAAATCTCCAAGCTGTTGAGGAAGACTTCAACTGCTCGGGAGACGATGCAATCAGACTTTTCGAGGAAATGACACCTCTCGAAAATAAGGTTGCAGAAGAAATAGAGGTCGGATCTTTGACATGTAGTGATAAGTCTAGTGATCATAAGGAGTAGGTTATTGTAATATAAGAATTATGAATATAAAATCTCACATTTCTTTCATCGATAAAGTCTTTTGTTTATTCTTTTGAGTTATGAAGTACTCACATATTTTCTAGCCCCGTCTGCTTGTATATTAGAAGATCTTTACTAAAGAAGCAGTAAGCCAAGAATAAGAGTAAAAGTCACGACCACTGTTGATAGTATGTGCTGATTATATGATAAAGACTGATCGTATTAATAGTAGGAAATCAACTGTGGTCAGAATCATTGTGCGACTTCACCTAGTTGTAGATCTATTTTCCATAATCGAAATACCAAATGATAGATTACATGGTTGGAATATAAGACTTTTCTTGATGAGAAAAAATGCAAGAAAGTATGCAATAAACGATAAATGGTTTTATTTACATGTAGTATCCAAACTGGTCGTAATGATGGCTAAGAACTGAAGACATAAAAAACACCTCATGACACGTGCTCATGCTCAAGTCCGACTGGCAGCGAAGATCGTACAAAAAGGACCGTAACTAGGAAGCTCATTCCAGTTGGCAGAACAACATGTGGAGAGGAGAGAATTCGACTAGGAAGCTTTCCGTGTCTTGACCAGTAGCAAAACAAGAGTAGAACAGAATGTTGAAGTGAAAAAATATAATCTCCCAAATCTTAGGCATATAAATCACTATATGTAGTTGTTTGTGTTATGCTCCTTTTACTCGCATGTTTCTTTAAAAAAGAGTGTGGTCGCGCGTGAGAACCATTAACGTAATGGTCACGATTAGGACCCTTATTGCGTTTGACTTAGATGTCTAAACCAGAGAGTAACAAAAATCCTTTTTAAAGGATATCATAGAAAAGTTGGTCTTCTCTGACCCGTGTAAACAACAAATAGTAAGCAACCAGAGTTTGGGTACAAACATATAAACAATATCACTTATCGAAGAAAATAAATAAATGACAAACTTTAATGAAATATGACAAAATGTAAAAATACAATTAGACAAAGAACTTACGCAATTGGTCAATATTCCAGGAGTTTGAGAAAACATGCTTGTCTGACATAACTTGTCGTAACGAACCGGGTCTGATGACTTCGACCATAGTGTATGGACCTTCCCATTTGGAAGAAAGTTTGTTGCGATTAGCCCGGCTCTGAATTTTTCTGAGAACCAGATCACCTACAGCTAGGTTGCGAGGTTACACCTTACGACTGTGATACCTTCGCATGGCTTGTAGGTAAACCGCCGATCGTATTAGGGCTTCGTTTTGTCGTTCCTTAATAACGTTGACATCGTCGAGTCGTCGTTATTCTTGATCGTTATTGTTGTAACAATCAGTTCGAGCAGAGCCCATTTTCAGTTCTGGAGGAAGCATGGCTTCAGCACTGTAAATGAGAAAAATGGTGTTTCACTAGTCGCACGACTGGTCGTGGTTCTAATGGCCCATAATACAGAAGGAAGTTCTTGAACCCAAGCTCCTGACTATTGTGTTAACTGGTCGAACACTTGGTATTTCACCACTTGCATTATGTATCTTGATACCTAGATGGCTAGATCCTCGCTAAATTCCTAAAAATTTCTGCTAGAGAACTGGGCATCATTATCTGTGATTATACGACTAGGTACACTAAATCGTGTGATAATTTTTTTGTGAAAAACCTCTTAGCAGCTTGAGTTGTTTTTTTAACAACTGGCTCGGCTTCTATCTATTTTGTAAATGTGTCAATCATGACGAAAAGAAATTTAAAGCCCCCAGGTGCTCTTGGGAAAAGTCCCAGAATGTCTAGTCCCCAGGTTGCAAATGGCTAAGAAAGAGGTATTGTTTGCAAAGCTTGTGCCGGCTAATGTACTTGTAAACTATGAAATTGGCATTGTACGCAATTCGTCACGAGCTTTTTTGCATCATGAAGGGCAGTTGGCAAGTAGTATCCTTGCCTGAAAGCTTTACCGACCAGTGTTCTGTAGAAATGATGTGCTCCACAGACTCCTCCATGAATGTCGGATAGCAACTCAATGCCATCTATTTAAGATATGCATATCATCAAGACTCCGTGAGATCCTCATTCATACAAGGTACGTTTGATCAAAGTGTATGATTTGGTTTTTCGGGCAATACGATCAGCCTCTATGTCATCTTCAGGAATAATGCCATGCTGAAGATAGTTGTAGATTGATGTCATCCAATCTCTACCGGGGTCATGCATGAGGACCTCCTGTGAAGCATCCATGTTCACATGATTGATTTGTACGACCTCTATTGGAATAATTATGTCCTCAGAATGTTCGACTACCGAGGGTGAATCGAGTTGCTCGAGAAAAACTTCGGGTGGGACAGATGACCTTGTGGAGGCTATCTGTGCCAACTGGTCTGCCAGAAAGTTTTTTTCTAGGAATGTGTTGGATTTGGAAACCGAAGAAGTGTTTTTTGAGTTTTTGTACTTTTGCCAGATAATATGGCATCTTAGTACTTGAGCATTAATACTCTTTCCCAACTTGATTCGTTACTAGTTGAGAATCGTCTTTTACTAGTAATATGTGAATCCCGAGCACTCTGGCTGCATGGAGTCCTGCTAGTAAAACTTTGTATTCTACCACATTGTTTGTTGCGGGAAAGTTTAGCTGAGTATCGTATTTGATATGTTCTCCAGTAGGGGATATTTGGACGACTCCAGCCCCCGAGCTTTTGAGCATCAAGAAACCATCCAAGTATATTGTCCACTCATCGTGGTGTTCATAATCGGGCCCTTGGTTGGGTTTAAGGTTTGTCCATTCGGTAATGAATTCTGCTATTGCCTGGGACTTGATTGTTGTTCGTGAGATGAAATAGAGGTCGAACGCCCCAAGCTCGATCGCCTATTTTGCTATTCGTCTTGATGATTCCTTGTTTATAAGAACTTGACCAAGAGGATATCCAGTTGGTACAACCACTTTGTGGGCTTGAAAGTAATACCTTAGTTTTCTTGAAGCCATAAGGAGACGATAGAGCAACTTTTGTACTTGTGGGTATCTTTCCTTTGGTCCATGTAAGACTTCATTTACGTAATACACCGGTCGTTAGACGTTGTTACTTTCTACGGCCAGTACACCACTGACTGTTTGCGACGTTGTAGCCACATAAATTAGCAATGTTTCTCCCGATCTTGGAAAAACTAAGATCGAGGTATTCGTAAGGTACTTCTTAAGTTTGTCAAAGGCATCGTCTACTTCCTTAGTCCACTCAAAACTTCTATGTTTTCGAAGAAGATTGAAGAATGGCAATCCTTTCTCACATAACCATACTATGAAATGACTTAACGCTGTAGACCCGGTTAGTTTTTGAACTTTCTTCTTTGTGGTTGAGGGCGTATCTGGTCAATGGCCGATATTTTTGCTGGGTTTGCTTTAATACCTCTAGTCGGAACTAGGAGTCCAAGAAGCTTTCCCTAAAAAACTCCAAACACACACTTCTCTGGATTTAATTTAAGGTTATGCCTTCTTATGTTATTGAAAGTCTCGTGCAGGTCGGAAATATGGTCGCTAGCATCGATGCCTTTCACAACCAAGTCATCAATGTAAGCTTCTAGATTTTGACCTATCTGAGGATTAAAGGTGTAGGACCAGAAAGGTGACTAGAGGGGGGTGAATAGACGCTTTCTTAATTTTTACCTTAATCAAATTCAACACGGACTTTTCTCCAATAGCTATAAAAACTAAGAAGATCAATAAATACACAGTGGAAGCCTTGTGCTGAATCCGATTAACCCCTCAAGCAAAAGACCCAAAATACGAAGATCCAACTATGGGGCGGTCAGATCGACGGCCAATCGTCGATTGCTTGGCGACCGCCATTGTGTAACCGGTCCGACCAATACGACGTAAAAAGCAGTCGACGGCACCAAACCAAAACGAAAATCAGTCTAACTTTTGATCTACATGATGAAACTTGACCAAATTTGAAGCACACCTTCCTAGGGATATCTGGAATCTATTCCAAGCAGCGATCGTCCAGATCTATGTCAAAGTTTTAACCTTTCTCTATTTTTCCGAAGAAGGGTTTAAAACCGAGCAAAACGAAAATCTTGATCCAACTCTTGCTCGTGGGAGATTGATGATCTAGATGATCCTAGAAGTATTCCCACACATCATAGCAAGGTAAAAGAGGTCAAGAAACAAGCTAAAAATAACCGGATCAAGGAAGCACCAAAAATCATCAAAAGAGAAGGAAAAACATAAGGAGACTCATCTTTGAACAATTATCCATAGATTGATTCATGGTGTTTGCTGGTTACAACCTCTCCCTCAAGGAGGACAAGAACTCAATCCATGAGCACACACCCAACACATCTCTCTAAAGCCTAAGCCTCACCTCTCCTCTCTAAAACCTAAAACCAACTAGGGTTTTTCCTAATGAAGTGCTTGAGGGTTGTTTAAAGCAGCCCCTCATATATATAGTGAGGCATATACTTCTAGAAGATTTCACTTAATGGGCTCCCGTTAAGGCCCAATACAACGGGACACATACGCACACAATCTGAAGCGCCGTCTTCATCTTCAATTGACCTAAACCGCTTCTCCAAGCACCGCGGTTTAGTCAAGAGTCACAAAGGCGGTATTTGGTGAAATTACCAAAATACCCCTTCTCGATCCTTCTCAATGGACCGAGACCAATCCAGTCGAAGCAATCGCCTGCTTCGCCACGTGTAGGTTGATCAGACGCTCTCATCATGTCAGCAAGTCTCTCCTGTCCGAATCCCATCGGAACCTCCAAGGCACTTGCACCGACCCCCGCGTCGCTTGATTCAACCGGCTGCACCAAACTGCCCGTTCGATCCATCTTGTCCATTCTGCGCCATGCTTGAGTCACTCGACCTCACCCGGCATCCATGATCGTTCTGGACCTCAGCTCTCCAAGCTTATTCCCAATCCTCCTCGCCGTTGACCATCGTTGACCTACAAGCCACCTGCACAGCAATAGACCAAGAAATCGTCTCCGGGAACAAGTTCTTCACAACTTGACCCACGTTAGCTCAAAACATGCAATATGCAACACATATGCCAAGATAAACATGGATATGACCCATCCCAAAAACAAATTCCCAATAATATCAATGATCAGCAAAGAACCGGTCACACTGCCAACCTTGGCCGGTCTGACCACCCTTCTTACCGGTCAGACCGCTAATCCTTAGCCGGACGGACCGACAGCAAGGGACTTAGCCAAAATTCCATCCTGGAATTACAAAGCTCTCTAGAAATTTCAAATGAATATAACTTTTGACTAGAAGCTCCAAAAATTAGGAGACCAAGTGTAGGAGACTCCCCTCTCTTGCCTGCACACTCTATTTTTGGCCTAGCTCCAAACACACCCAAAAGATCTGGCCGGTCGGACCACCACACAGAGCCGGTCTGACCGCCACTTAGACCGATCTGACCGCCTGAGGCCTGACAGCATTGGAACTTCTCCGAAAACTCTAGATTCGGCAAACCAACAAACCAATTGCCAATTGTATCATCATCCTAGGATCATGCACATATCTCCATGATATCCACAATCTCCCCCTTGATGAACACATTGGCAATCTCCCAGAAAATGTAAGTTTGTATTTTGAAAGTAAAATACTCACAGTTTTCGCGCAAAGGCACAACTTGGTCCAAAAGCAAGAGAAAGACTAGAAAATGACCAAGCTGGCTTCAGAATAGCATAGGTAAGTGAGATAAGGCAAAGAGAACACAAAAAGTTTCAATTTCCAGAGAATAACCAAAAATCTCACTTAGGTCCATATGAAAGAACAATTGTTCTATTTGACCTTTGATCATTGTGAGTCTTCTAGAATTGCAAATCAAAATCAGAAAGGCAATAAGATCAAGAGAATGCAATGAGATGCTCCCACTCACTATGATCACAAATTTCCAGAAAAAGCATTTTCTCCCTAAGACTCCAAAAAGCTCTATAATGACATTTTTACCATTCTTTCTCCTCCTTTGACAATGAATTCATCAAGGTGTATGGAAGAAGATAGAGCATGAAGTAATGGTTGTAGTTTTTCAAAAAAATTATTTTTGAACTTTAGCAAAAGGAGCCATGCAGATTATCCATGAAGACTGTACAAGTATTACACCAAGCCATATGATGTGAAGAAGCTATGTTCAATCATGGCAAAACATGTACAGCAAAGCTAAGATCAAAATAGCAATAATCTGAGATTGAATAAACTAATAGCATGACAAGTTACTCAAGATCATAGTTTCACTAAAGGTATCCAAAAATAAGTCAAACCATGTCTAAAAGCAATTTGTTCAATTTTGAGCATTATGAGTTCAATTATGAAGCAATTTGTTCAAGCATTTAGCACTTTGAACATTTTGCTAAAAATAATTGATTTTATCTTAGTAAAGCAAGTCCTGAACTAGGAGCCATCCACAATTGTCTCCTAAGTTTCAACCAATTGACATTTTTGTTTTCTTAGCATTGTGCTAGATCTCAAGCCTTGCCGCGACCATCTCAAGCATGAAGCTTAAAAGAGTGGTCTAGGTCATCCAAAACTCCCCCTGAGTTCATGCCTAGTGCAATGGCAAACAGTCTCATGAGAAAGAATTTGTGAGATTAGTTTTTCGCACAAAAATCTCATTTTTCATTTGCTTGACTTAAGAGTTAACATAGCTCAATATTCAGCTCAAAATAAGTTCAAGACTCAATTTAACCTCTATGACATGGTATGAATCATGAGAGGATCACTATAGCAAAACTAGTCACAAGATCCAACAAGTCATGTTTTGATTCAATTTGCTCACAGATAATAAAGCTAGCATGGCAAAAGCTAAGCTAAACAAGAAAAGCCATAAAAGAATTCTAGCAGACTAGCACAGAACATGGTATGGTATAAAGTATGAAAACAAGTTATACAAGGATAATAATCAAAGCTCCACAAGTTTATATTACAATGCAGGATGTTTGAATTGTAAAATGCATTATGATACAATGAATGCAAAAAGAACAAACTCCCCCTCAAAATAGGCCAAGAGGACTAACAACCCCTAACTCTCCCTGCAAAGTAGCAAAACGAGAAGAATCAAGAGCTTTAGTGAAAATATCCGCAACCTACTGCTCAGACTCAACAAAGTGAAGCACAACATCACCCTTCTTAACATGGTCTCTAAGGAAATGATATTGAATGTCAATGTGCTTAGTCCTAGAATGTTGCACTGGGTTTTTGGCAATGTTTATGGCAGAAGTGTTGTCACAGAAAAGAGGAACACTACCCAAAAATAACCCATAGTCCCAAAGAGTAGATAAGATCCAGAGAACCTGAGAGCAACCATCGGTCAGTGACTACATACTAGGCCTCCTGGCAGGTGTGCAATGTAAGACTGTTTTCTAGAAGACCAAGAGATAAGAGATGTGTCTAAGAAATTACAAGTGCCAGAAGTACTCTTTCTATCCACCCTACACCCCGCAAAATCAGCATCAGAAAAAGCCCGAATAGAGAGAGTAGACGAAGAAGAATACCAGAGTCCAAAGTCAAGAGTATCTTGGAGGTACCTGAAGATGCGACGTACTGCTTGACGATGAGAGGCATGAGGAGAAGCCTGAAAGCGAGTGCACAGACATACTGCAAATTGTATGTCCGGCCTCGACGCAGTGAGGTAGAGGAGGGAGCCGATCATGCTGCGGTACTCTTTCGTCCACGGGCTCTCCATCCTCATCAGAGTCTAGCACGGTGGTTGTGGCAATGGGAGTTGACATTGGTCTACTGCTTCCCATGTCGAAGTGCTACCAAGAAGGTCCTTTGTGTACTTGCTTTGGTGAATGAAGGTGCCTTCTTTCAGTTGCTTGACTTGAAGACCAAGGAAGAAGGTCAATTCTCCCATCATGCTCATCTCGAACTCCGTGCTCATAGAATCTAAAAATTTGGACACCAAAGCATGAGAGGAACCACCGAATATGATATCATCCACATAAATTGAACCAATAAGAAATCACTGCCATGCTGAGAGTGAACAAAGTTTTATCAACTATTCCCATTTTGAAATTATTTTTAAGCGGGAAACTCTTAAGCCTGTCATACCAAGCTCTAGGGGCTTGCTTCAATCCATACAGGGCTTTAGAGAGTTTGAAAACATGATTAGGGAATTTAATATTTTCAAAACCAGGTGGTTGCTTGACATAGACCTCTTCTTCTATGAAACCATTTAAGAAAGCACTTTTAAAATCCATTTGATAAAGCTTGAAACCCTTAGATGTTGCAAATGCTAGTAAAATGTGAATGACTTCTAATCTAGCTACAGGAGCAAAGGTCTCTTCAAAGTCTAAGCCTTCTACCTGGGAATAACCTTGAGCTACAAGTCTAGCCTTATTGCGAACTACCAACCCATCCTCACTTTGCTTATTTTTAAAAATCCATTTTGTTCCAATTATATTATGATTAGGTGGAGGTTCAACTAAGGTCCAGACTTTGTTTCTTTTAAAATTTTCAAGCTCTTCATGCATGGCATTAACCCAAGAGGCATCAGATAAAGCATGGGTGATATCTCGGGGTTCAAAAGAAGCGACAAAAATAGAATGTGCATGAGAATCAGGAGAAATAAACCTGGAGCGAGTGACTCGCTCTTGAAGATCCCCAATCATCTGCTCAGGTGGATGCCGTCGCTGAATGTGAAGAGGAGCTCCTGGTGCAGAAGTGGCCTCTACCTCATGAGCTGTGAAGGTAGGAGCAGAGCCACTCAGGTCGTCGGTGAAGATAGGAGGAGGTTGCTCAGCTGAAGCTGGAGTAGTAGAAGCAGGCTCTCCAACCATCTCAGAAGTGACTGGAGGATAGATTGGGTCCTCATCCTCAGAGTCATCATCGATGAAGATGCTTTCTCGAATATCAAGAACCTGTGTACCTGCAGCATCGGGTCTAGTACCAGGACTAGCCTCATCAAAAGTGACTTCGCAAGTCTCAACAATTTTGTTAGTATCAAAATTAAATACACGATAGCCACGATAATGAGCAGGATATCCAAGAAATATGCTATCAGAACATCTAGATTCAAATTTATCAAGGTTGTCATGTTTAAGAATGAAGCACTTGCAACCAAAAATCTTGAAATGAGAGACATTGGGCTTATGACCAAATCTAAGCTCAAAAGAAGTTTTGCCAATCACAGATCTCAAGAAAATACTATTAGAGATATAACAATTTGTAGAGATCGCCTCAGCCCAAAACCTCCTAGGTGTGGAATGCTCATCTAACATGGTCCGAGCCATCTCTACAAGGGTCATGTTCTTCCTCTCTACAACACCATTCTGCTGGCGAACTCTAGGAGAAGAGAACTGTGCTCAATTCCCCTATCAGTGCAGAAGGTAGCAAAGGAATAATTCTTGAATTATGTCCCATTGTCACTCCTAATGGCTCTCAAGGCTCCAGGAAGATCAAGAGCAAGTCTAAGGACCAATTCTCTAAAGAAGCCAAATACCTCGTCCTTAAAAACTAGAAAATAAACCCATGAATACCTGGAGAAATCATCCACAATCACAAGCACATACCATTTCCCACCGGCTGACTGAACTCTAGAAGGACCAATAGTGTCTAAGGGCAGAAGCTGTCCTGCTCCATCAGTCATCACTAAGGTAAGAGGTGGATGAGAAGCAGAAACCATCTTACCATGTCTACAGGGTGAGTACACAAGATCTCTAACAGCCTTCAGCCTAGGCAAACCTCTAATCAAATCCTTGCAACTGACCCTAGACAAGTGATCAAAGCCTATATGCCCAAGTCTACGATGCCACAAAACAAGATCATGAGAATCAGAAGCTACAAGACATCTAGGACTGGAAGCAGAGGAAATACTAAAATCAGCATAAAATATCCTCTCAAACCTAGAGATCTCAAAGACAAGATCACCCGAGGAATCTAGAACTCTACACTCACCACTTTTAAACCTTACTTCTAGACCCTCATCAAGCAGCTGAGAAACAGATAGCAGATTATACCTCAGCTTACTTACCAAAGCGACGTCCTTAAGCATGAACTTGTTGTTGACGCGCACAGTGCCCTTGGTTGTCACGGTCCCGGTAGAAGCATCCCCAAAGGTAATCAATTCATTGCCGGATACACATATGAGAGAGGAGAACCATCTAGAATCTCCAGTCATATGTCGAGAACACCCGGAGTCAACAAGCCATATGTCCACCTTCCTCGCACGACGGACCTAAAAAGCACAAACAGGAAACATCCATGCCTCAGTACTGGGGTTAGTGATAAGAGACTTGGGAATCCAGTACTGAGTCACACGATGCTTGGGAACAACAATAGAAGCAGCAGTAAAATGGTTAGGAACAAAATCATAAGAATGCACACGAGAACCACCTAGACCTCTCCGAAATGAATTGCCAAAAGATCGGTACTCCCCCTATCTAGATGCTACCCGTGGTTTCTCCTCACGATATCCTAAAACAGAACGCTGCTTAAACCCACCAAAAGAGTCAAAGAAGTGCTCTACGAACCTAGGCCTATGTCTAGTAGGAAAAACAGGCTGCCTGGCTCTAGAGACTATAGTAGGTGAAGGAACTCCTCTAATGGTTCTCAAAGCGCTCATCCTCTCCTTTCTCTCAATCTTGGCTCTACGGAAGCAGAACTCAACAATATGGCCGTCTTTCTTGCAGAAGGTGCATGGTACTTGACATTTTGAGGGGTCTGACCTGATGAAGCAGAAGCACCTGTCTTGCTAGAAAGAGTTTGGGCAAAACCTGCAGATCTAAAGATAACCTTAGATGGCTTAGGGGGTTCTACCTCAAACAGGCCACTCTCAATAACTCTTGCAATCTTAGGTAGATGGTTCTTGGAATGCTATAGGGAATTAAAACCTAGGCTACTATTCTTCATACTCACTTTAGATTGGTCAAGAATCATATTGAGATTCTTCTTCCCACTAGTAAACCTCTCAAGAGTCACTTTGAGGTAATCATTCTCTATGGCTAAATCCTCACATATAGTGCACTTTCTTGACTTGATTGCCTCATCATACTCACTCTTAAGAAGGGCTACTTCAACTTTCAAAGCCTCACAAGACACACAATAAGAATCCATAATCCTATTCAACTGCTCCTTAAATTTGTCTCTAAAAGACACAACAAGTAGAGTCAATAACTTTCCTGGATGCAGTAATGGTCATAGAATTTTTAATTTTAGCTTTTTCTTCTAGTGCCTTGTTTAGAGCTTCATTTTCAATTATGAGCTTAGGACAATTTTCACATGATGCAGAACTAGAGTAAAGAACTATTTCTGTCATCTCTTTCATTTTAATACTATTATTCTCACAATGAGAGCAAGTGTGACTAGCATCAAATTTCTGCAATTCTTTCATAGTGCTATCTAATTTTAATTCAAGCAAAGCACAATTTGAGCACGGTAAAGAGATAGCATCTACAGCAGTCACATCAAGAGCAATGACATTCATGCAAGCAAGACTAGACTTGAGAGATTCTAGTTCATCTAGAGCATCTTTCAATTGATTAGCAACAGAGGAATGAGCATATCTTAGATTTGTCAATTCATTAAGCAAGTTAGTGCAGGAATCACAAATATCATCACGATTAATAGATTTGAGCCTAACAACTTCTAGGTTCAAGTTATCAATCATAGTGTCATGTTTCTTAATCAATTTAGCTTGCTTATGCAGTTTCTGTTCAGCAAGAACCAAGACACGTTTCATATCAGTAGGTGAAGGACATACCTCATCGGGATCGCTGAAAGGATTATCGTCGTTGGAGGAGTCGATGTCGTGGCTGTCCCTAGCCATGAAACACATGCCGGTGAAGTCCTGAGCCTTCTTCTTGCCACGGGAGTCATCCTCGTTGTCCTCTGTCTCCGAGTCCACATCGCTCATATTAACATTCTCAAGAGCGGTAAGGACCCGGCTGACGAACTTGCGATAGTTTGTCTTCTTGGGTTTCGCATCCCTAGCTTGAGGATGCCTCCGAGAGTCCTTCTCCTCCTTGCACTTCAGCTTGGGGCACTTGGAGCGAATGTGGTTTGGCTCACCACACTCAAAGCACGTGACAGGGTCACCTCTCCTTCTGTTACTCACCTTGTTGTAAACTCTCGAGAATTTGGTGGATAGGAGGGCTAAATCATCCTCAGGTAGTTTCTCTAGTTGCTCATCGCTCAAAGAATGCAAAGCTGATAAAGAAAAACCAGATGAACTACCCTTAGATGGGTCGACCACTAAAGCTATCGACTCTGTCTTGGGGAGACATGAGATGAAATCAATCTCATGCGTCTTCAATCTCGAGTATAGCTTATCCATGGTAAGCTCACTCATGACAGTGTTGTCATTGATGGATGTGATCTTCATTCCCCAGACCTTCACATCAAGAGCACCCAAAAGCTGGCGTGCATTCTCAGACTCAGAGAAAACAAGCTCAACAGTGCGAAGATCATGAAGAATATTAGAAAACCTTCCCCACAGCTCATCTAAAGACTCACCAGGGCTTTGCTCGATCTTGGAGTATATTTTCTTGAGCTGGTTCTGTCTCACTTCCTTGATTGCAGTGGAGCCCTCGTGGTAATCACAGAGAGTCCACAGATCTCATGAGCAGACCTGAAATGAGCAACACGCTAAAACTCAGATCGGCTTAGGCCTTGGATCAGAAAGTTTCAAGCCTTGCTATTGGCCTCCACATCTGGAGTGATCACATCGTCATCGGCTGGCACGACATAAGGATTTTTACTTTAAGCCAAATTGCGTGCCCTTGAGCCTCGATGTAGGCCTGCATGCGTGCCTTCCAGTAAGCAAAATCAACTCCATCGAAAATATATGGTTTGATCGAATACTTGTCAGTCGCCATGGCTCCAAAGACCGGTTAAGATCTATGAGAAGAGCTAACCGGGCTCTGATACCACTTGTAGGACCAGAAAGGCGACTAGAAGGGGGTGAATATACACTTTATTAATTTTTACTTTAATCAAATTCAACACGGACTTTTCTCCAATAGCTATCAAAGCTAAGAAGATCAGTAAATGCACAGTGGAAGCCTTGTGCTGAATCCGATTAACCCCTCAAGAAAAAGACCCAAAATACGAATATCCAACTGACTAGGGCGGTTAGACCGACGGCCAACTGGCGGTCTGATTGCTTGGTGGTCTAACCGCCATTGTGTAACGGTCTGACCGGCCCTGACCAGAAATAGTGCAGACGGCCCGAAACCAAAACTAAAATCGGTCTAACTTTTGATCTACACGATGAAACTTGACCAAATTTGAAGCACACCTTCCTAGGGATATCTGGAATCTATTCCAAGTAGCGATCATCTAGATCCACGTCAAAGTTTTGACATTTCTCTATTTTTCTGAACAAGGGTTTAAAACCGAGCAAAATGAAAAACTTGATCCAACTCTTGCTCGCGGGAGATTGAGGATCTAGATGATCCTAGGAGTATTCCCACACATCATAGCAAGGTAAAAGAGGTCAAGAAACCAACCAAAAACAGCTGAATCAAGGAAGCACCAAAAATCATCAAAAGAGAAGGAAAAACACAAGGAGACTCATCTTTGAACAATCATCCATAGCTTGATTCATGGTGTTTGCTGGTTACAGCCTCTCCCTCAAGGAGGACAAGAACTCAATCCATGAGCACACACCCAACACATCTCTCTAAAGCCTAAGCCTCACCTCTCCTCTCTAAACCCTAAAACCAACTAGGGTTTTTCCTAATGAAGTGCTTGAGTGTTGTTTATAGCAGCCCCTCATATATATAGTGAGGCCTAGTATTCTAGAAGATTCCACTTAATGGGCTCTCGTTAAGGCCCAATACAACGAGACACATACGCACGCAATCTGAAGCGCCGTCTTCATCTTCAATTGACCTAAACCGCTTCTCCAAGCGCCGCGGTTTAGTCAAGAGTTACAAAGGCGATATTTGGTGAAATTACTAAAATATCCCTTCTCGATCCTTCTGAATGGACCGAGTCCAATCCAGTCGAAGCAATCGCCTGCTTCATAATGTGTAGGTTGATCACCGGCTCTCATCATGTCGGCAAGTCTCTCCCGTCCGAATCTCATCGGAACCTCCAAGGCACTTGCATCGACCCCCGCGCCGCTTGATTCAACCAGCTGCACCAAACTGCCCGTTCGATCCATCTTGTCCATTCTGCGCCATGCTTGAGTCACTCGACCTCACCCGGCATCCATGATCGTTCTGGACCTCAGCTCTCCAAGCTTAGTCCCGATCCTCCTCGCCATTGACCGTCGTTGACCTGCAAGCCACCTGCACAGTAATAGACCAAGAAATCGTCTCCGGGAACAAGTTCTTCACAACTTGACTCACGTTAGCTCAAAACATGCAATATGCAACACATATGCCAAGATAAACATGGATATGACCTATCCCAAAAACAGAACCGGTCAGACTGCCAACCTTGGCTGGTCTGACCGCCCTTCTTGCCGGTCTGACCGCTAATCCTTAGCCGGTCGGACCGCCCGCAAGGGACTTAGCCAAAATTCCATCATGGAATTTTGAAGCTCTCTGGAAATTTCAAATGAATATAACTTTTGACTGAAAGCTCCAAAAATTATGAGACCAAGTGTAGGAGACTCCCCTCTCTTGCCTACACACTATATTTGTGGCCTTGCTCCAAACTCACCCAAAAGATCTGGCAAGTCGGATCGCTGCACAGAGCCGGTCTGACCGCCGGCCTCTCGGCCTGACTAGTCTGACCACCAGTGCTTGGTGGTCGACTGCCACACAGCCGGTCTGACCGCCGCTTGGGCCGGTCTGACAGCCTAAGGCCTGACAACATTGGAACTTCTCCGAAAACTCGAGATTCGGTAAACCAACAAAGCCATTGCCAATTGTATCATCATCCTAAGATCATGCACATATCCCCATGATATCCACAAAAGGTTTTTTCATCAATCTTTGAAAAGTGGCACCAACGTTTTTTAGACCAAATGACATCTTAACATAGTAGTAAATGCCATGCGGTGTGATGAAGGACGTTTTCTTCTTATCATCTTTACTCATATTAATCTGGTGGTACCCTGAGTATGCATCTAAAAAACAAAACAACTCACACCCGGAAGTAGAGTCTATAAGTTGATCAATGCGAGGAAGTGGAAAGTCATTCTTCGGACAAGCTTTATTAAGATCTGTGAAGTCAATACACATTCGTAATTTCTCATTGTTTTTTCTAACCACTACAAGGTTGGTGAGGCACTCTGGGTAGTCTACTTCACGAATGAATCCAGCCTTGAGGTGCTTGTCGATCTCCGACTGGATTGCCTCCTTCCGATTAGGTGTGAAACGTCTTAGCATCTGCTTGACCGATTTTTTTGTCAGGATGGAAAGCTAGGATATGCTCGATCACCTCCCTAGGGACTCCGGGTATGTCGAACGCCTACCAGTACCTTTTGGGTAGACGCATTAGCATTTCTTGAGCCAGACGTTGCGTTGGTGCTTTTCAGGGGAGCACCTTTGCCCTCGAGTTCGTGATCTGCATGGTAGGTGGATTAGTTTCTCTGGTTGGAAGATCATCGACCATTTCTAAGGATTTCGATCACATGCATAAGCCATTTTTCGATCTCCTCGAACCGTGATAACTTCCTTTGGTCCTAGTGTTTTTAAAACTTTGATAACCGTAGTGCGTGGCTACCAGAAATTTTGCTAAAACGGATGACTGAGGATTCCATTGTATGCGGTTTCGAAATCTACCACATCAAATGGAACATTTTCTGTTTGGAAGTTGTCGGGTCTTCTGAACGTAACTGGTAGTGACAGTTGTCCTATCAGTTTGGCGGTAGAACCAGGAACTATGCCATGGAAGGTATATTTCACGGGCTTTACCATAGACATGGGAATCGCATCTCTTCCGATGCTCCCGTAAATAAAATATTTAAAGAACTACCTCCATCTATTAAGACTCGATTAAGTTTACAATTGTTAATAGTAGGTTCAACTACGATAGGAAACCTACTTGGTCGAGTCGACGGGATGGGGTAGCCTTCTTCGTTGAAGAATATTACAGTTTTCGACCACCTGGATAGTGATCGGAGACTCGACAAGGTTCACTTCCCGTTCCATGGCCTTCAGATGATGTCTTGACTTGTACAAGGAGGATCCACCAAAAATTATATCGATTGTGTGATGCGACTCCTGGTACTTTATATCTTTGTCGCCATCTTTGTCCTTCTTGGAGTTTAGTTTTTCGAGTTCTGTTATGGAGGGAAAGGGACCTTTACCTGAGTAGTAATCCTCCCATTTTTTTGCCAGGCTCGGCAGATGTGCAAATCATGCCCCACTGCCGGTGAAGTGGACAACACTTCTTACTTTTCCTGTAATCGCTGGTCGGAGCCTTAGCCTTGTTCCGACCAGTGAAGTATCTTTTGCCCTTGGTAAACTTTTCGGGAATCGCAAGGACTTCCCTGTTATTAGGCTTGCGATGCTTCTTATTCACGTGAGACTTCTTGCTTTTCTTCTCTTGCTTCTCCAGGCCTGACTAGGCATTTTTATCTTTTCGATCAATAGCATCGCACCATTTGACCACTTCACTAGCGGTTGTATACTTGTTTGCTATGTCCAAAAGTTCGACGGTCGTTCGTGGACTATTTATTGCAATATCCCTTGTAAACCGGCGATTTCTCTGCCCTTCTTTAAAATCCTGAATGACATAAGATTCTACGATCTCTAGGATAGAGTTTCGAACCTGACTGAATCTCTTGATATATTATCGAAGAGTTTCGTTAGTTTTCTACTTCATCCGGTGAAGATCAGTCTCCTTCCCAGGACGGTCATAAGTCCCTTGAAAGTTGGAGATCAGAGTATCGCAGAGCTTCTCCCAGGTATAGATAGATCCGGTTGGTAGGTTAAACAACCACGAGCGGGCAGACCCTTCAAGGACCGTGGGCAAGTAATTTGCTATCACGTTGTCATTACCACCAACAGCTTTGATGGTGGTAGTATAAATTTGAAGAAATTCTAATGGGTTCCGGGTCCCATTGAACTTTTCTATGTTGGCTGGTCGGAACCTGCCCGGCCAATGAATAGTTTGGAGACCTACCGAAAATGCTCGGTAGCCTATAATGGAATCATGACGCCTTATCTGAAAAGGATCCAAATTATAATCAGTTGGGGGATCAGTTCCTCGGATTTGCATACCAAGATTCTGATGTCCCCATTCAGTCATGGATGTTATGATAACGTCTTTGACCACTAGCTTGGTTCAGATGATGCCAAAGATCGCCTAAACCAAGTGGTTGTTCCTCTTGATGAGGAGGAGGGGTGGCTGCTGTGAAGATCCGTCTTCCTTCGTGATTTCCTAGTCAAAACCTATGAAGGGGTCTTGGTGTTAATCGGTCCTCCGCTCGACCATGTTGTCCCCTACTGAGAGAGGAGTGATGGGATGAAATCATCGTGTGACTTTGCGAATTCCTTTGCTCCTGGTACATTTCTGTACGGCGACATGATTTGTTGGAGGATCTCCGACACCTCACCTGCAAGCTGAGAGTTCCTGCTAAAACAGGATCTGGATTATTCAGAATATCCTAGACTCGTTGCAGGTTTTGTATTGTTACCAAGGTCGAGGAATACTCCCGCTTGCAGTGGGCATTTGATGAGGTGAATTTTCCTCGACCTTCCGGTTGGCCCTATCTGACCCCTTACTCGCGGTGTGGTAGGAACAAGTGAATTAACTAATGCACATCCATCAACTCCGTTGCCTCTGGTAGTTGGTTCTTGAGCGCCCTTACCATTTCCACAAGCAAGTGGTGGCGAGTTAACTCGTGGAGGATCATGCATGGCATCCGAATTGGTATCTTCGATTGTCTTAACTTCGTAGCGCCAGTAGTGATCTTACAATGAACTCCCGTCGTAGCTAAGGGAGAGCCTTCCACTGCTTCTGCAAAGAGCCTCCATGATGGGGAGCGGTCGGAGATTATCATCTCCGGTGGGCTTTGTGGTGGACTCAGTCTGATTCGGCGGATTGTCGATCGTATACTGAGTTTCACCATGCCCACTTGGCCTACAATCGGTGATAACTTCATCAATATCCTTACCAAATGTCGGTTGGTCCTAAAAATACGTAGGATCCGTTGGTGAATATTGGTTGTCCATGACAATATCGAAAGTACATAGACTCTTTGATTGCAGCGTTGGGCTTCGTTGCCATTTTTTACGGTTAGGTCGACCGGGTTTGTAGAGGCATTCAGACATTCCGAACTGGTCAAAACAAGAGGTTCCTCTGAGAGTGCCATTGATGGTGGCGGTGTATCTTCATCCATTCGGTCGATTTCGCTAATCTCTGCGACTGGCGAGCCGGTGGATGATGAGGATGAGGATGATGACATCCCATTTTCTTCCATGGCGTGAATGCATGCGTCCATGTCGAGGTCGGAGTAGTCTGCCAGGTCGAACTAGTTTTCCTCATCCCAACTGTCATGTTTGCATGAGCAATGATGAGGCAAAGGGAGTGGATGAGGAATACCCGAGCGAAGTAAACTTCAAGAACTCAACTCCTTCTTCCCCACAGACTGCGCCAGCTGTCAACAATCGAGTCGCCGATCTTACGAAATAAAATAGAGGAAAATGGCAAAGAGTTCTTAGGAGATGATGATACTGCTTTTATTGCTATGAACTGGATCCTTAACAAGGGGTGCCCTTGACAAGGCAATAGACTAATCCTAATTACACTAAATGTAGTGATTGCTATACTAATGCTTCAGATGAAATCCAATTATCTCTTGATCTTACAAATTGGATTCTGCTTTTCCTTCCATCTCCCTTCTGTCATTTGTGTTTTTCTTAAGTAGTTGATGGAGTGGCGGCAATTAATCTTGAAAGAGGCACATGTTGGAAGTGTCACAACTGGTCAAAGTAAGACAACAGTTGATGAAGTATCAACTCTAGTTAGGGAGTACTAAGTATAAGCACTAGAGGATTGACGACACCTCCTAACAATCCGTAGAACGGCCCACAAAGCACTCACATCCTCACGGGCTGCCAAAATAAGTTATGGGCCATAAATCTAATGCTTCCTCATATTAAACTTGTGCGTACCAAAAAGTTGAGGCCTCTGTTCCAGTTCTCGGACGGACAACTCACGTAGTTGAATTTTTTTAAAAAAATAGTGATTGTAGAAAAAGTTATATTTCACTATTTGTTAATTTTAGTATAGTGATAACACGTATCTATCCAATAGGTAGTACTCCGGCATCATCACAAAATAGATATATAAGACTCTGTTAGGAAAAGCAAGTCTGGTAGGAAAAGCGATGGTGCCTTTTGCCTCGTCATGTGATCAAAAAAGTAAAACCATGTCAAATGCTACATTAAACTACAACCTTCATTACTTCTACAATGACTTTAATTTTATGGTTTTACTATGACACTTTGACAAATTTCCACCCATGTATTTGATTCACTGATATTAAGGCCATATTGGTATCGTCTTGCTTTCACAAAAGTAGAGAACACGATCTTCACTAATTATACTCCTAACATGTTGAAGAGAAAGAAATCACGTGACATTTTACTTTATCTTAGCTAGCTCAAATCTAACTTTCTCAACATCATGATTGAGCTTATCAACTTTGATGCACTTTACGTTAAACATGCATATACCATCTCATACAAACCGAGAGTTCCTTTCTAATCATCGACTCTCACTGAAATGTCTACGGCACATCCAACTACTGCCAATCTTACCTCTTATCGCTGACGACTAAGTGAAGCAAACCTCTAGTTAATACATAATCATCAACAAAAATACTAATCACTCATTACTATTACTACGTCATTAATTGAAAAACAAAGTATTACTATGTCATATGAAGTACTATGTCATATAAAGAAGTGTTGCAAAATAGAAACCCTGAATTCTGAAAATCCTAGACAGCCGTTGTTATGGTCGCATTCGCCTCCCGTGACAAGCCATCCTTTTCCTTCCCCTTCTCCCCCATAAAACCACCGCGAATAAAACCCCCAGCTCCCCTCCTGAGGCCACCTGTCCCTGTCCTCTTTCCCTTCTCTTCTCTCCCACCGCGCGCGAAGTGTCTCGATCCTTTGCTTCCTCCTCTGGCCATGGCCACGACAGGCTCCGGCGGCGGCTCGGAGTGCCACGCGACGCAGGTGGTGGGTGCGGACGGTGAGATGGACGCCGCCTCGATGGAGCGGTTCACGGCGGCGGCGGGGCTCGCCACGCGCGGCCTCTCCTACGCTGTCATCTCCATCTTCGGACCCCAGGGCAGCGGTGAGCCGCCACGCGCTCATCACACTCAGCTAATTTTTTGGGGGGTTTTATCTTTTACGGTGATGAATGCGATAAAGCGGTTTTGTTTAGACAATATGTATGCTTATTTTCGTCGTGGGTTGCATGTAATCAACTGAGTAAATTGCGGTTTGCTCTAATTAATTTCATCGTCTAGTTGTGTGCAATTGTTGCGTCTCGTTTGCTGCGATTGTGTCGTCTAGTAGCAGATTTTGTTTAGGTGGTTGAATTCAGAAGCCGTTCTGAATCCTGATGGCTGCTTTGTTCTCCGACCAGGGAAAAGCACCCTGCTCAACCATCTCTTCGGGACAAACTTTAGAGAGATGGATACCTTGAAAGGAAGGTAAAATTCGTTGCCGTCTTCTTCTTCTTTTTGGTGGTTCGATGGCATTCGATTCGTTGCGGCGTGTCGAGTTGTGGATGATTGATGCTGTTTTTGGTGGTCGTTGCCAGGAGTCAGACCACCACGGGCATTTGGATTGCCAAGGCTGTCGGCATTGAGCCGTTCACTGTTGTGATGGATTTAGAGGGAACGGACGGGAGGGAAAGAGGAGAGGTAAAAAATTCTACTTCTGCAAATGTGCTCTGTGCTAAATGTTTCTGAATGCAATTGTGCTTTCATTTAATTTTATTTTGCACATCATAGTTTAATGGTTTGTCTATTCCTCGTTCTTTAGCATTTTGATGGATGTTCACAAAAGTAGTACAAATAGGTTGTTTCCTATGTACGCAAGTATTTAAGCTGTCGAGAAGAAAATGGCTGTGTTCGGTAGTACTTGACCTTATTCACATGGTGCATTAGTGCCCTTATTAACTTCCCTACAAGGATCTTTAGTACTTGTGCTGCATGGATCTAGTTTCCAACAAAATTGCCATGGAAGTCAATAGTACTCGTGGTTGTATTGAGATATAAATATTATTTTGCCACTTCAGTATAACTAGTTAACAATCTTGTGCAGCCTAAATACAATCAATTCATTTGAGCATCTATCTAGCAATGTAATCAACTCATACATTCCAACTTGTTCTCTATCCCTTCATCTTCCACAGTATGAGCTATGATTTCTAGCATCAACTTAAAACATACATGTTCTGTCACTTTTGACTGAGTTTGACATTTCTTTTGTTGAAGTGATGCTCTTTATCTTTTACTTTCAATTTATCACTGATTGGTAGTGTAGTGTTAATTCTCTGTTAAGCTACATTCCAGTGGTGTTTTTTATTTATTTAACTGCCATGTCTTATTCGTGCAGGATGATACAACCTTCGAGAAGCAGAGTGCCCTTTTTGCACTTGCAGTTTCAGATATTGTAATGATAAATTTGTGAGTTGCTATGTCGTTTAGTATTTTTTTTATTGGTGAATTATAAGTGTGATGAGTAGAGAGCACTTTAATTTTCCCCAACCTTTTTATGTGGATTGGTGAATATGCCTTATGTAGGTGGTGTCATGACATAGGCCGAGAAAATGCCGCTAACAGACCTCTTTTGAAAACAATATTTGAGGTATTCTCTGTTGCAATGAGACTCGAAGGATTTCTTTTGGCCACTTATGCGTTTTAGTTTCTTATGAGTTACGAATTTTCTTTTCTATTTGAGGTTTTGACGCGTTTATTCAGCCCTCGTAAAACTACACTGCTACTTGTTATTCGTGATAAAACAAAGGTTTGTACAATTCCAGAGACTGAGATACACAATTTTGTTCTTCTATATCTGTAGCTAGATATGCTTAGTTGATATGACTTATTGTGCTTTATTTTGCTCGTCTTTGTAGACTCCACTAGAGTATCTGGCCGAAGCTCTGAAGGAGGATATCAAGAAGGTGCTCATGTCTTATTTCTGTGCACCTTTCTTTTCCCTTGTCATACTGCAATCTTCATCATTTCTTCTATTCGTACCAGATATGGGATTCTGTTCGCAAACCGGAAGTCTACAAGGAAGCTGCGCTAAGTGAATTCTTCAATGTCAGTGCATGAGTTTTCTGAAAGTGGACTTGCGTGTATCAACTGACGTATATTTTCTGCAATATAAAGGTGGAGGTCACTGCTTTGTCAAGTTATGAAGAGAAAGAAGAACTATTTAAGGAGCAGGTATATTAGTGTTGAAGTATAACTGTATAAGTGAATTGTTCGCCTTTTCTCATAAGTTTAAGTTTTTGGGTGAGTTGGTTAGTGCATGCAACTTAATATGGTATCAGAGCTAAGAGGTCTTGAGTTCAAAACCCGGTTGGTGCAATTAAAAATAATAATTGCAACTCATTTCTATTCCACGTCTTAGGCCTGAGGGGGCCAACACGTGAGGAGGAGTGTTGAAGTATAACTGTATAAGTGAATTGTCCGTCTTTCCTCATAAGCTTAAGCTTTTGGGTGAATTGGTTGGTTCATGCTGAGACGATTTAACCTCACATATATTAGATGAATACGCAAAGGTATAAATAGTAGTAGTACAAGTAGTACAAAACCCTAGAGACAATGGGCCTAATGGGCCTACATATGGGCTATATATATACATATACATAACACCCCCTTTCAAACTCAACATGGGTCAGGAGGATCTGAAACATTGAGTTTGGAGAGATAGAAACAATGTTGCTTTCGAGTTTGAGCCTTGGTGAAGAAATCTGCAACTTGAATCTCAGAGGGCACATACTGAAGAGCAATGGTCTTCTGTTGACAATGAGAACGAGTAAAATATGCATCCACACCAATGTGTTTAGTAAGCTCATGCTTCACTCGAATCAGTAGCAATCTGTATAGCACTAGTGTTGTCACACAGAAGAGATGCAGGAATATCGCATGACACACCAAGATCCGCCAAAAGCCAACGAAGCCAAACAATCTTTGAAGTAGTAATGGCCAACGCTCGAAGCTCAGCCTCAGCACTAGACCGTGACACTGCAGTCTATTTCTTGGACTTCCAGGCAATAAGTGAAGACCCAACAAATATGCAATAGCCAAAGATAGATCGTCTATCAGCAGGATCACTCACCCAATTTGAGTCAGAGTAAGCGTGAAGCTGAAGCTGAGTCAACCGAGAATAAAAGAGACAACGATCAACAGTCCGGATCAACAGTCCCTCGTAGGTAGCGTAGCACACGTAGTAGGTGAGCATAGTGAACAGACGTAGGAGCAGAAACAAACTGACTGAGCACATGAACAGAATGAGCAATGTCAGGATGTGTTACTGCAAGGTAGACAAGACTCCCAACAATATGACGATAATGAGAAGGATCTTTAAGCAAAGTACCATCAGTAGGACGAAGCTGAAGATGAAGCTCCATAGGAGTAGCAGCTGTCCGACTGTCAGTGAGACCAGAACGGCAAGTAGATCCTGAATATAACGCTGCTGAGATAGATAGTAGCCATCATATGTGTGAGTAAACTCAATCCCCAGAAAATAATGTAGATGACCCAAATCCGACATCAAAAACTGCTCACTGAGCCGTTGCTTAACAAAAACAATATACTCCTTGTCATCTCCAGTAATCAGCATGTCATCAACATAGAGTAAGAGCATAGTACAACCACGTGGAAGATGTATGAATAAATAATGCAGGATCATGATTACTCGGGGAGAAACCAGTAGTTAACACAACTGAACTGAACTTCTCAAACCAAGTACGAGGAGCCTGTTTGAGACCATAAAGAGCATGACGAAGGCGACAAACATGACCAGCAGGAGCCACAACACCCTGAGGTGGGGCCATATAAACCTCCTGCAAATCACCATGAAGAAAAGCATTCTTCACATCCATCTGAGAGATAGTCCAAGAGCGAATAGCAGCCACAACAACAAGAGTGCGAACCGTTACCATATGAGCAACATGAGCAAATGTCTCGTCATAATCACGACCATATGCCTGCTGAAAACCACGAGCAACTAGTCGAGCCTTGTACCTCTCAACAGAGCCATCAGATTTCGTCTTAACTTTAAAAACCCACTTGCAAGTAATAGGAACAACATGAGCAGGTAAAATAACAAGATCCCATGTATGAGTACGATCCAAAGCAGCCAACTCCTCAGCCATAGCTAACTGCCACTCAGGATGAACAACAGCCTCCTGATAAGTGTGAGGCTCAAGCACAACAGCAGTAGAAAGAAAACCATATCTGTCAGGAGCAGTAATAGTAGTACGATCACGAAGCTCATACCGAGATGACGGTGCCGGTGGAGAATCATCAGAAGGAGTATCATCAGTACTAGCCATGCCATCAGATGAGGAAAAAATAGAAAGTTAAGTATCAGGAGAAACCCTAGACCGACGAGTATAGTGAAGAGGAAACGGTGACCTGACTAAGGATGGAGAAGAAGACTCCACAGAAAAAGGTGTATCAGACGAAACAAGGGGTGGTAGATAAAGAAAAGAGAGAGACTCAGCGGGAGAGGAGGACCGAGTGGCACAAGAGTAAAAGTAGGGACGATCCTCAACAAAAGAAACATCACGAGAAATGTGCATACGCCGAGCAGAGGGATCATAACAACGATAGCCCTTATGCTCAAGACTATATCCAAGAAAAACACACTCAACTGGCTGAGCTGTTAACTTGGTGCGCTCACGAGGCGGAAGCAGAACATAGCAGGTACAACCAAAAACCCGAAGATGGTCATACCGTGGGGGAGTAGAAAATAAGAGCTCTCCAGGACACTTTCCCTGAAGACGAGAAGATGGTTGCATATTAATGAGATAGACAGCCGTAGAAACCACATCAGCCCAAAAATGTCGTGGAACATGAGATGCAAGTAAAAGGGTACGAGCAGTCTCAATAAGATGATGGTGTTTACGTTCAGCAACACCATTCTGAGCATGGGCGCCAGGACAGGAAAGCTAAGGAAGAGTTCCCTCAGTGGACAAAAATTGACGAAAGGCATGCGACAAGTACTCCCCCCTGAATCAGAACGAAAGGTCTGAATAGGAGTGGAAAACTGAGTGTGAACCATACGAGCAAAAGACTGGTAAATAGACAGGAGTTGAGAACGATGTTTCATAAAGTAAACCCAAGTATATCGAGAATAGTCATCAATAAAGATGACATAATAGATATGACCACCTTTGGAAGCAAAAGGCAGGACCCCAAACGTCAGAGTGAACCAACTCAAAAGGATGACTAGACCGAGATGTACTAGTAGGGTATGGGAGTTGTAACTGTTTACCAAGCTTGCAACCCTTACAATCATAACTAGTGTCGACAATGACACGACCTAGGACACCCTGACATGCTAATGTAGAAAGACGAGATCCACACAAATGACCAAGGCGATGATGCCACTGAGGAAAACTAACAGAGGCTGATGCAATAACTGAAGATGCATGAGCGGAGGAAGAAGGAAGACTCAGACAATCAAGGAAGTAGAGACCCTGAGAATCTCTAAGGCGATGGCCAGTACCAACAAGAGCTCCTGTCCGACGATCCTGCACATAGCAAGTAGAGTCATCAAACCCAACAAAGTAGTGCATGTCAGCAAGCTGACCAATAGACATAAGGTTCATAGAAAGCTGAGGTACAAATGACACATCAGGAACAGTAAAATGAGAAGTAGAGAGAGTGCCCTGATGAGTGACTGAACATGAGGTACCATCAGCTGTTTGTACACAGGAACCATCCATAACAGGTCGACATGATGCAAGATGAGACTTATCCGATGTCATATGAAAAGAAGCTCCAGAGTCCAAAACCCATGGAAGACTAGTACCTGACACGGAAGAGGCCACAGCAAGACTGGCAGAACCACTAGGAAGGGCATCAGATGAAGACTGCTGATGAACTTGCGTCTGAAGAGCCTGAAGCTGTGACTGAATCTGACCCAACTGAGTGACAAAAGCAGAATCCCCAACAGATACAGGAGTAGTGATGGCAACCACACCACGACGACGGCGGTGAGATGCAGGTCGCAACTCTGGATGGAGTCGATAGCACCTCTGAACAGGATGTCCAGGCTTCTTGCAATGAGAGCATAAAGTTTGGTTAGATGTAGCATCAGGAAATGAACTAGGCTGATAGACCTCCTAACGAGGTACTACAAGAACAGACTGAGATAATGTCGATCCGAAAGATAAAGAGCGAAGTCGAGTCTCCTCAGCAATCAACACAGCAAGGGCCTCCTCTATGGATGGAAGAACAACACGTCCCAGTAGTTGAGCTCGAATGGACTCATACTCTGGACGAAGGCGCATAACAAAAGTGAACATCAAATTCTGTGCATCATGACTCGCTTTACCTACACAGCCAGTACATCCAGCACAGGAAGGGGGAACCATGGAGATCAGCTGTCGTGAAATACGAGTAAAAGAACTGTAGTACTCCTCAATGGACATCTCCTGCTGACGTAGATCATGAAGAGTTTGTAGAAGAGAAAATCGACATGCTGCACTGGTCTGCTGATAGCGCTGCTGAAGATACTCCCACATTTTGCGAGAACTTGGAAGATCAATGAAATCCATCCTAATTGAAATTTCAGCACTATGACATAAGATACCCATAATGCGATCATCTGCACTGTGCCATGCAGCAGCCTCCTTCGCATCAGTCTTCTCAGTCGGAGGCTCCGCTGTAATATATGAAAGAAAGCCAATAGACCGAAGAAGCATGCGAACAGATGACGACCACTCACGATAATTCTGGCCATCTAGTTTGATATCTGAGGTCAGAAGAGTACCTCCCATACCGAGAGAAGTAGAAACACCAAAAGTCATTTTACCAATAAATCACCGAGGCACCAACCAAGCAATCAGACTGAGGCAACAAGCAACCGGACCGAAGCACCAGTGATCAGACCGAGCGACCAGACCGAGGCGTGAGCACCAGCGACCGAACCGAGGCACCACCGTAAATCACCGAGGCATGCGCATGCGACCGGACCGAGGCACAAGTGAAAACCGAGACCGAGAGCGAGAGCGAGACCGGTCCCTTCTCCTCCCTCCTACCGAGAGCGTCCACCGACGGTCCCCTTCTCCTCCCTTCTCCTTCCGCTCAGCGTTGGTGACGGATCTTTGCTTGAGAGGGAGCAGAGGAGATGGCGTGCGTGAGGACAAGCTCCCCGCTGGTCCAAAGGAGGTGACAGAGATGAGCTCGTGCCGACGGCGGTGGTGTGTGCGAGGACAAGCTCCCCGCTGGTCTAGAGGAGGTGACGGAGACGAGCTCGTGTCGGCGGCGGTGAAGACAAGCTTGTGCGCTGTCGGGAGAGGAGGCGGCGTCGGTCGAGCGAAGGATCCCGCCGGAGAACAAGGCGAATTCCAGGCCGACGGCGAGTGGAGAGGAACCAAGACCGCGCGGCTTACCGCAACGGAGAAGATGCACAAAGGCAAAAGCCACGAGGCGGACGACGGAAGGCGGCGGTAGGCTCTGATACCATGATACGATTTAACCTCTCACATATATTAGATGAATACGCAAAGGTATAAATAGTAGTAGTGCAAGTAGTACAAAACCCTAGAGACAATGGGCCTAATGGGCCTACATATGGGCTATATATATATACATATACATAACACATGCAACTCAACAATTAGAAGTTCAAATACTTATCTTTTTTCTCCTATAAAGCACAAAGTTTTTTCTTCTGGTTGCAACCACATTTTACCCTAAAAGTTTTGAGTGTGGAATTGAAATTGCAAGCTTGTCACATTTTTGACAGAGAAGACCTTCTAGTGTACTGTTTCTGAAGGACCGAAATGGCAACAGAGGGGGGGGTGAATGGTGCTTTAAAATTAATAACTCCCCTTTGCTGTAATTAAATAAGACCTACAAAGTCCTCTGGATATCTCAAGAAGAGTGAAGCAAAATCGAGAACAGCGAAAGTTTCAGATCGTTTCATAGAAATCGGAAGTTAGATTCTACGTGATAGTTCCGACTCGGAAGTTCGGGGTTCATCTGGAAGTTCCGCTGCAGATAGTTCCGCCGTGGACAATCGGAAGTTCCGCTTGTCCTGGTCGAAGAACAACGTGCGCTCGGGTTTTTCCCAAAAATCCGAAATCCTAAATCTTGAATGCTCTTCTCGGTCAAGTTTCACAGACATCATCCTAAACAACATCTTGACCTCATGGAGAAGAATCGCAAACAAAGATTTAAAGATCAAGCCAAAACGGATTTCTTGAAGAAGGGCAAGAAAGACCAAAACTCACAATAAGAGAGATTCTCGATTCTTAGCTCATGAAACTTTGAGGATGCATTAGTAATAGCAAAACGACTCTAGATATCAAGTTTCATCTTTGTTTCATAAGACAAATCAAAAGATACATCAAAACCCTAAACATTCAATATGAGCGAGAAAGAGAATAGAGAAAGGCATAAGCAAGTAATCAAAACCTCAGAGATTCATTAATAGAAATCAAAAGATTACAAAGGAAATACAGAGGAATGATTACAAGATTTTTTGATTCATTCTCTCTCAACTCAACAAACTCTCAAAAAGGCAACACACACCCTTTTAGAGCTAACCTAATTTTCTATCAAAAGGTCTCACCCTAACTGTGGTTCTCCCTATTTATAGCCTTGGCTAATGGGCCTCCAACCCATTAAGCCCGCTACACCGAACGGAACCGCCTCCACTTTTGCCGCTTTGCGAAAATACCCTTTCGCCTTGCGCATCTTACGAAGCCTCCGTACACCTTGTTGTGCACGACTCGCAACCGCTTCAAGATTCACGCCGTCTTCGACATATCCCGACTGTTCGACCTCAACGCCTCCTGCGCCTAGTCCGTCCACGTGTCTCGCCACGACTCCATCTTGATGCCTGCATCAACACAGACAAAAACACATCACATAGCATTGTACAATAACATAGCATCAACATTTGTATAAGACTCAAACTCATACAAGATCAAAATCCACAAAAATCTTCTCGCATAGATTCGACACAATCGAAGTTCGCATTATTACACGGCGGAAGTTCCGATTTCGAACATCCGCATTTGTCAGAATATCGGAAGTTCCGCGCCAACATCTGCGGTACTTCCGATATCCGGAACAACCGACTTTCCAGATATTTAATTCCGATTTGATATCTCAGAGAACACTTAATGTCAGAAATATCGGACACTCCGCTACCCCTTGTGCGGAAGTTCCGATTTCCTTCAGCCGAGAGCAAAACCCAGATAAATCGGAAGTTCCTATTCCCAACACCGTAGTTCGATTAATCGAACTTCCGCTCCATACACAATGTAGTTCCGATTTCCGACTGACCGAAATAGTCCAAACCAAAAACCTCAACTCTCAATCTAATCAACACACTTGTCAAATACTCATCACTTAGAGTGGAGGACCTCTCACATGGTCTCTCAGTTTCGTACTTTTATTTCCTTGCAGATTGGACAACTCAGGCAGAGGTTTCTTCATTCAATTGCTCCAGGCGGTCTAGCAGCTGATAGGAGAGGCGTGATACCTGCTTCAGGTTTCTGTCTGAATGCACTGCAGATCTGGAAAGTGATACGGGAAAATAAGGACCTCAACCTTCCTGCTCACAAGGTTAATGCCTTTTATTGCCAGTAATGTTCAACAACAAAAAAACTTGCAACACATAAGCATGCCGTCAATTTAGTAGTAACGCACAAATATATTATAATTTCGTTTTTTTGTCTTCCATACATTTCCTAGGTCATGGTTGCTACTGTTCGATGCGAAGAGAATGCAGATGAAAAGCTCAGACGATTTTTTCTGATAAGGTGACATTGTTCTTATGTTGTAGTTTTATGTCTTTTGTTTAGTTGGCATCATGGAAATAATTATTCTGCTCTGCAGGGTTGGTTGGATTTGGAGCTAGACGCAGCTGTAAGATCTGGTTCTGTACCAGGCTTTGGCACGAAGCTCAGTGCTATTGTTGATTTTTATCTATCAGAGTGAGTGATCTGACTTTACCCGAACAACATTCTTTCTAGAAAGTTAATACAACCACAATGGTTGTGATGATTCGTAATGCTTCTGTTCTCTCTTAACATATTCCTGAACCTGCTAGTTTTATTATGTGCTGTTCATTCGCTTAAGAGGTAACGCAAAAGCATTTTCCTTGCATGTATCTTGCATGCAGCATGTTTAAGTCTTTGCTTTTTCTAATTCTGAGATTTTTTTATGGTGTGATTTCTCTCATGGACTGCTTATACGGAAATTAAGTTGGTCCTCTATGCCTTAGCATTCTTTTTTCCCTTGCTCCTATGTGTACTGGATGTTAGTGCATCACTGCGAGTAGGACAAGATGCTCTATCCTCTTAAAACAATTTGACCTATAAACAGGAACATGCAAACTTTCAAGCATTTAGAGCAGAATGTTTAGATCGTTTTTCATATTTGAGCTGTACAGTGTATATTTGGGTTATTTGGATAATTGCATGTAAGACATAAAACACTTGATCTTTACTTTTATTTTCGACAGTCTGAACTTACTACATTTTCTTGCAGGTATGACATGGAAGCCATGTACTTTGATGAAAGTGTGAGAACTGCTAAGCGCCAACAGTTAGAACATGAAATCCTAAATGTGAGTAACTCATTTCCATGTGTTCGATTCCACTTGTTACATAGATAATGTAGTTTAACCAGCTGATGATGTTTGCTTATGAGGAGGACCGTAGTTAAGCTAGGTGAATATGCTTGCTCAAGAATTAGCCCTGGGCTCATGACATTTTAAATCATTGCTCGCTAATGTGTATGTATATATTCCAACAAAAAGCATTGTTTTGCAAATATCTTAGACACTTTGTGTGATACGATCTTTCTCGAGTTCTATTAAGTTAAGCTGCACGGTTTCATGCATATTTATGGCTGTTATAATATAAAAAAATTGGATTTTTAAATATGTTTTAGAACATATAACTTCTGTTAAAAAATGTTGATGGATTTTTTCATTTGTCCTTGTAGTTGGTCCTTTGGTCTCATGGTCTCATGTAAATCTTGGGTTTTTTCAGCACACATATCCTGCTTGCGAGACAGTGATAGAACACTTGCATCTTGTGGCCCTCAATAAATTCAAAAGTGATCTAGAACAATCACTAAGGAATGGTGAGGGATTTGCAGCATCGGTTCATGACTGTGCCCAGTCTTCAATATCAGAGTTTGATGGTGGATTGAGAGGTAAGCAAACAACTGCCGCTGGATATCTTGGGACAAAAATATTTAGCTATGTAGTCAAAACAACGTATACGATATTGACCAGCATTTTGTTATCACATGTTTTCTCCTTCAATTAGTGCTGTTCTTAGTGATGAATTTGGGTGCATGGCTATGACACCTTATCACTGTAACCCTGTAAATTCCCTATGCAGTGCTGCGAAAGCTAATTTGCCATGTTGTAGGTACTGATTTCACAATAGTGAATGTATGGTTGTTTTCGATAACTAATTTCACAATTTCACTTCTATGAGCTCTGCTTGTTTGTATCTGGTTGTAAGCACTAAGCTCCAGTACTTATGCTTGCTCCTAGCATCTTCAAATATTGTATCTGTTTTTGAAACGGTTGATGCTTATATTATGGTCCAGCTGATACTGGGAATACTAGATACTGTATCAACAAAAGTGAATCCGTAGTAGATGTAAATGGTCTCCTTCGATGGGGATATTGGTCCTGTACTCAGTAGTAGGTACCTTATATGTTTGGCCAATATACAATACACTAATGTCAATTCCTTTCTGTGTTTTTATACAGACGCAGTGGTTAAACATGTGAAGTGGGATGTTTCGAATGTTAGGAACAAACTGCAGCAGCATATGGAAGCTCATGCAGCATCTGTTAGGAGCACAAAATTGTCTGAACTGAAAGCTACTTATGAGGTTATTTTCCAACTCACTGCACAGTTAATGTCTTGAGGCTACAGCACATTCCTAGGAAGGGATCCTTCATTTTTCAAGTTTTTACAGTAGTGATTGTTTTCAATACATTCCATCATGCTACGACCTTTTTCCATCTCATATTGCAGAACAAGCTCTCGGATGCACTTGTTGGACCTGTACAATCAATCCTGGAAACTGGCGAGAGAAACTCTTGGGCATCTATTAGGAGACTATATAGGCGCGAGACTGAATATGCTGTTTTAGCATTCTCAGCTTCCCTTTCTGAGTTTGAACTAGACCAGACAAATTCCAATAAGATGGTCTTAGAATTAAGGGAACATGCGAGAAGTATAGTGGAAAAGAAAGCTAGGGAAGAAGCTGGAAATGTTCTGATGCGTATGAAAAAAAGGTGGAATTTTTTTGGCTTTGTTTGCTAAATGGAAAATTAGTAAAATATAGCTTTAATTTTCATATATCACACTACCATATATGTAGCTTTCATCTCTTTGCTACTTCTTTTATTGGATTACCTGTAGGTTTTCTACTGTGTTAAGCCGTGACAAGGATTCGACGCCAAGGGCATGGACAGGAAATGAAGATACCCGTGCAATCACTAGAGAAGCACGTTTAGCGGTATTGATACTTACATGTTTTGATTTGATCAGTATTGCACCGTTTCTAGGGTAAAGTCCCCATCGATGATGTTCACACACAAGAAATATAATCTGAGTATCATTTTCACACTGCAGGCTTTAAGACTTCTTTCTGTAATGGCAGCTATACGGTTGGATGATAAACCAGATAAAATAGAACGAGCTCTGACGACTGCTCTTTTAGATGGAGGGCCACTTTCCCAGGAGAGGAGTATCGAGTTTTCTTCTGATCCACTTGCTTCAAGCACGTGGGAAGAGGTGCTGCCACTTGCACTTGGATCTTTATGGTTTAGGAGGAACAAAGCGAGAAATAAGTTGGAACAATATTGTTATGTTTGTACAGGTGTCACCAAAAGATACACTGATCACACCAGTGCAGTGTAAATCCATTTGGAGGCAATTCAAAGCAGAGACAGAGTATGCTGTTGCACAAGCAATTTCTATGCAGGTATGTTTTCCTATGTCATTTGCTGCTCAAGTGCTCATCCAATTAGGATCAGTCCTTGCATAACTGTGATCTATGTTCTAATTTATACTAGGATAATCGAATCAATAGGTAAAATAAATTTCCTGATTTCTTATAAGGAATTTCTGAATACTGATCCTGAAATTTGTCAGTGCTTCCTTTTCACTTTACTATCCTTGTTTTGATCGATCATTTTTTTGTGTGCATTATATGGAATTATGTTTATGATATTTCTATTTTAATATCCATGTGCTGTGCTGATCAAATTCTTCCAATCCAAATTCCCTTTCACCAGGAAGCACACAGACGCAGTAATAATTGGTTGCCGCCTGCATGGACTATTCTGCTTGTCGCAATACTAGGTTTCAATGTATCTATGTTTCTTAGGTAATCATCTCAATTAACTCTTTTATCCTTGAATAATTGAATTCTCCTTTTGAACTTCTGGTTCAAGTTTCTAGTTAATGCAATATTTTGAGACTTCAAGCTTCACGGTTGACATATGTAACAAGGGTCATTTTGGTTTGTTCATGAACAGGAACCCTTTGTATCTTCTGGGGGTCTTTCTGGCCTTTGTACTATCCTATGCTGTATGGTTGCAATACGACATCACTGCTTATTTTCGCCATGGCACGGTAAGAATCTACAGATCTCTTTTCGCAGAAATTAGATGTTTGACCGGAACAACGACGGGGCTAGGGGGGTTTAATAGGAGCACTACTATTTTTTTGACCTCAATGATGTTTAACTTCTTCACCTCAGTAGATATGAAAATTATGAAGATAAAAAATAAAAGCACAACGGAAGTCTTGCGTTGAATCCGAGAATCCCTGAGGCAAAATACCTCAACACGGCACAGGGCCTGTCTGACCGCATGACCTGGCCGGTCTGATCGTCGGTTGCCTAGTAGCAGTCTGCGAAGATCACAAAACGATTTCAACCATAGCTCATTAAGAAGGTCAGAAACCTATTCCAATCGATGATCGGGAAGATCGAGGCCAAGATTTCATGAAATTTTTGGATGAGATCAAGTAGGCACAAGAACCGAGGAAATTTAAACTTTGATCCAAAAACTTGCTCGGGGTGGATGATGGTCAAGATGACCTTGGATGGATTCCCACACGTGCTAGCAAGTTAGATCATAGCAAAAGACCCAAGGAAACCATAGGGAACACTTAAAATTCGAAAAGGCAAAACAAAAAAAAGCAAGAACAAAAGAGAACTCATTTTGGAGAAAATCTTGCTTAGATTGATTCAAAAGATTGTTGTTTTACAACCAATCCACTATGGAGGACAAAAGCTCAACACTTACCACACAATCAATCCATCTCTCTCAAATCTTAGCCTCCTCTATTTCCACTTTCCCTATATCAAAAATTAGGGTTTCTACTTGAAAGTGCTCTTGCACCCTTTCTTTTATAGTGGAGGCTAGTCAAGAGAGAAAAAACTTCTCAGGCGCCCGTTAAGCTCTCATACAAGCGGGTTTACACTTACACACGTTTCTCAAAGCAAATGACGAGCTGGGCTTTTCGAATCTGTCTCTTCGTGATCTTCATCTTCTCTTGACCTAAATCGTCTCTTCTTGTGCTGCCCTGCGTCGGATTTCTCCAAAGGTCACCAACATGCTATTTTGGTGAAGATACCAAAATACCCCTTTTCGATCTTTCTCCGGAGACTGAGTGCAATCGTTATAAAGCAATCTCATGCTTCGCCATATGTAGGTTGATGAATGGCTCTCTTCATGTCAGCAAGTTTCTCCCATCCGGCTTCCACCGGAACCACCATGCCACTTGCACCGACCCCCGCGCCACTTAATGCAACCCGTAGTATCGACCTTCCCGTTCGGTCATCCCTGTCCATCTTGCACCATGCTTGAGTTCAATGATTTCACCTGGCATTTTTTTTCGTTTTGGACCTCAGCTCTCCTAGCCTAGTCCTGACCATCCTCATTGACCGTCATTGACTCCGATCCACCTGCACAACAATACACCAAGAAATTATTTCTGGACACAACTTCTTTGCAACTTGGCCCACGTTAGCCAAAACATGCATCATGCAACACATATACACTAAATCTCTTGACTTTGGCCAATTCCACGAAGTTCACTGCCTTCCTGGAGCATGAACACCCTGTGGCCGATCAAACCGCTCCCTGGCCGGTTAGACCGTCTACCGGCCAGACCACCCAAGGACATAACCAATTTTTCAGCCCTGAAAATCTCGACTATCTCTGGAATTTTTGAACTCTATCTAGTTTCGGCTCGAAACTCCAATTTCAATGAGACCAAGTGCAAACACATCCTCTCACCTACTACGATATGTGATTTTTGGCCGATTTCCAAAATTTAAATTTTGGACTTTTGGCCGGTTAGACCACCACCAAGTAGCCAGTCTGACTGCCATGCCCCTGGTCGGTCTGACCACCACCCATGGCCGATCAGACCGCCGACAGAGGCCGGTCAGACTCCCACTTGGCCGGTCAGACATCCTAAGACCTGACAGCAATATGAAGGTTGTCGAAAACGAGGGTTTCTCCAAACGCCTCAATGCTATTGACAATTGTTCAACACACTAAGATTAAGAGCATGTTTATGTGACATCCACATTGTTGAATAATCTTGTGCACATCCGTTTTTTTTGTTTTTATGGCTAACTAACAGTCATGCGTGCATTGATTGTTTACTTTTTTGTTTTCGGCTAATTGGCAGTCATGCTTTGATGCTGCACGTTGCGGACGCATTGATGCCGCACGTTGTGGAGGCAGTCATGCTTTGATGTTGCACGTCGCGGAGCATGAAATCTCTTCAGTTACTTCTTTCTTTGTGAATAAAAGCAAAAAAAGAGGAAAAGCTACGACAATTTGAGTAGCACCAAAATATTGTCTTGAGTCTTCATCGTCTTTGAATTTTTTCTGAGTGTTCTAGGTGATCGTGTGTGTAGTAGCCGGTGTGGCTAACAATTGGTATCAGAGCTTCGTACTCTCCTACATGTGAAGATGTCACGCGACGGTTCAGAGTCTCCATCGGGTCCTAGGATTCACGCCGAGGATGGTGCAAGCGGTAGCGACGTTGGCCACACACTAGTGGTACCGCGGGTGGTGAAGGAAGCTAGAGCGACAGTGGTCTATCTCATGCGGACGTGGATAAACCAAGGTAGTCAGAGTCGAGATCCTAAGTTGGATCGATTTGCCTCCAGTAGGACCGGATCGTAGTATCGAATCGTAGAATCAGCGATTATAAAGAATTGTAAAAATACACATATTTAACATCTATACTATAAGTTTGTATGATTCTTATATGGTTTACCACTTACTTATAACCGGAAAAGGGACAAAGCACTTTTCATCGCACAACAGAAAAGCATAATGGTACTGACATGATGGGTGATATAGTTCTTAACCATAAGAGAACAGCTAATGACCATGACTAGTTTACTACAATTACATGAGAAATGTTCACAACTTTTGTAAATCAATATCTAATTGCAACATTTGTATGTTCCTTGAAAGCAGCTAGACATACTCCAGGAATAAAAATAGCTTTATCAAGCTCAAGATTGCTCATGTCATAATATAGATATTTGTACTAGCATTACCACACTAATATAATATTTTACATGTTTCTTGTTTATTTATTGTTTCATTCTCAGAAATTAATATCAATAAATTTTGCTCTAAAACAAAATATCAGCAAACCCTGGCCTCTTAAAAAAAATTAAAAATTACAATTTTTTTTTGCCCAAACGATTCTACCACGATTATGTTAGAATAGGAGTTAGAATATGGACTCTTTTATATTTTCTTATCTGCCTTTTGTATTGCCTTGTCTGTATATGGTATATACCTCTTGTACTCCTATATATATTGCACATTGGGACTCTTCAATATACATACAATATTCATAACATGGTATCAGAGCAAATGTTAGGGTTAGGGTTTCTTACGTGCGCCGCCTCCTAGCCTCCGGCCGCCGTTGCCCCCGGGAGGAGCTATCTTCACTCTCGGGGCGGCCTTCTCCTCTAGGCGCGCTCGTCGCCTACGGGGCCGTCGCCGTTCGCTCTTTGTGGCGCTCGCCATCGCCTCGGGCTCGTCAGCTGCAACGGCCTTCCCCATCGCCGCCGGTTGTTGATGTCGTCGGTGTGGATGTTGGTGCGCCACGCCTTCTTCCCCTTCCGCGATCCCTTCGCCGCCTTCCCCATCGCCGCCGGTTGCTCGCTCGATCCGCCGCCTCGCGCTCACGGTGGGTGGGAGGAAGCGGGAAGGGGGAAGGAGGCGGATTGTTGCTCCGCTGCGTGATGGCCGGGTCGCCGCACCTCGTGCGTTTCCTTCGCTTCTTCTCCGCCTGGATCTACCGAGCCATATCCGGCCTGGCCAGATCTGTACACGGCCCTCGAGCTCCTGCTGCCCGTGTGGCTCACTCGCCCCTTCGGGCTTCCGCCGCCCCTCGCACTACTTCTCTCGGGTTTCGTCGACTCCAGGTGTCGCTCGGTCTTCCCCATCGCCGGCCTCCGAAGCTATCGCACGACGGATTTGAGCGGTGGAGTGGTGGTTTGGGAGGAGACGGATGGGGGAGTTTCTTCGCTGTGGCTGTGGCGGCGGGGTTAGTGTTTCGACCATGGACGGAGGAGAGGGCGAGATGCGGAGGCGAAGGCGAAGGGAGAAGAGAAAATTGGTGGGGCCTTCTCCACGCTTCTCCACGGGCAAGTTTGACATGCTTCTCTACGGGCTTAAGTTTCGGTGCCTAGCTAATGACATGGGGCTTGAGCCATCAGCCCCCATTACCAACTCTTTAGCCCTCCGTTAAGCTGGAGTTACAGGTGCGCGCGGCCCGATGGAGCTGGCGCTGGTGATGTTCCCGGAGTCGTCGACGCACGTGGTTTGTCTGCTCGATGAGGAATGGCTCGGCTATGCGGTTAGGGTTTGTGTTGGCCTGATGAGGGATGGATCGACTGTGCGGCTGTTCTAGCGCATGGTTGTGCTGCTAGTATTTCCTGCTAGTTAGCTCGGGTCTTTTCTTTATTTGTGTCATTTTCTTCCGTTGCGTCCATCCAAGTCTGTAATTCTTTATCTCTTAGTTCGTCTAAGCCATGCGAGTCCACAAATTTATTGTCAGTCATAGAAGCATAGGAATTGCCTTATGCATGGCAGCAGCCACCGCTCCCGCTCTTTTTCTAAGCCGCGTGCAGATCGTAGAAGTCGTTATGATGCCGCCGCTTTCTTAGCTACCGCCCCGAGCTTCTAAGGCCACCACGCTTCTTTCGCGCCGCCGCCGTTCTGGGCTTCGATCTGCGCTTTCATGCTTCCACCTATTCCTATTCGGCTTGACTTGGCAACATTCACTATTTTTTTATCGGTTTCATCATCTTCTTGGTATATGAGTTGTCGCACGACACTGGATGGGAGATCTTTTGATACTCGGTATATTTTCCAAGAGTTGCATGCTACGATGACATTATCAAGACTTGGACTTTGTATTTTCTATATTTTTGTGTCAACCATTTCCAAATGCAATGCTATTGCATACACCTTGCATTTGAGGGGGTGTTAGAATAGGAGTTAGAATAGGGACTCTTTTATATTTCTTTATCTGCCTTTTGTATTGCCTTATCTGTATATAGCATACACCTCTTATACTCCTATATATATTGCTCATTGGGGCTCTTCAATATACACATAATATTCATAACAGATTCTACTATGCGATTCTACACGATTCTACGCGATTCTACTCTTTGGATCGCGACTCTACCACGATTCTACCTGATTCTGATTCACGGTGCGATTTGGATCGACAGGCTGTCGTGGGTTCGTAGAATCGTAAGACTCTAAGAGTAAGATCATGATTCCAACTACCTTGGGATGAACTACACCGACTAGGCCCTCGTGATGAGGTTAAACCTGCAGGCACAAGGCATGTGAGAGGCGATCGAACCTGACATTGTCGACTACCGTGACAACAGATTGGCGTTATCCGCCATCCTCCGTGCGGTGTCACCAAACATGCTGTCTACACTAGCGGTGAAGGACACAACCAAGCAGGTATAGGACGCTGTGAAGACGATGCAGATGGGCGTCGAGTGCGTTCGTAAGGTGAGTGCACAAAAGCTTCGCAAAGAGTTTGAGGATATCGAATTCAAGGATGGTGAGTTGGTGGACGACTTCTCCATGAGGATCATGGGACTCGTCAGCAGCCTCTAGATCCTAGGCGACACGTTGGAAGATGAAAAGGTAGTCAAGAAATTCGCTTGTGTTGTGCCACAAAGGTATACACAGGTGGCAATCTCGATTGAGACACTTCTTGACTTGAGCACGTTGTCGATCGAAGAGCTCACTAGCCGGCTCTGATCAGTGGAGCAGTGCTACACGCGCAACGACTCGGGTTGCTCCGGTGGGCGTCTGCTCCTCACTGAAGAGGGTGGCTCGCACGCGCCAAGAAGAGGAAGCAAGGTGTCAGCTCCTCCAGCGGTGACAAGGGCAGCGGCAGCGCTGGTGACAACTGTTACCGCGGCAAGCCGTGTGGCCGTGGGCGCGGAAAAAGCAGGCACAACGGTAAGGACAGTGGCTCATCCAGTGCGCGCCGTGACATGTCGCAGTTTAGTGCTACAACTGCGATAAGTACGGGCATTACTTCAGGGACCACCGCAAACCTAAGCACGTCGAGCAAGTTAATCTGACACAGGTTAACGGCGATGAGCTTGTGCTTCTCATGGCGCAGGTATGCGTGCTCACCGAGGCTTTCGTGGCCGTGGGTACTGACGTGGTGCTCAACGAGGTGCACGCGTAGTTACATCTAGGGCACGAGGAGGATGCCCACGACGACGCTTGGTACCTGGACACCGTCGCCAGCAATTACATGTTCGGGTGCCAAGCAAGCTTCGCGGAGATGGACGAGGGCATCACCAGCTCCATCAAGTTTGGCGACGGCTCGGTGGTGCATATACGCGGGCGTGGCACTATCTTGCTCACCTATCGGAACTGGGAGCACCGTGCGCTGACGGGGGTGTATTACATCCCACAATTGCGCAGCAACATAGTGTGCCTCGGGCAGCTCGACGAGAATGGCTGCCAGGCGCTCTTCCAGGACGGCATGCTCACGATCTGCGACCAGCAGCGTCGCATACTTGCTCGGGTAAACCACATTTACAACCGGCTCTATGTGCTCACCCTCAGCATTGCACAGTCGGTCTGCTTTCTGTGCGGTGCGGCGATGACGTGTGGCGATGGCATGCCAAGTACGAGCACCTGAACTTACAGGCGTTGCGGAAACTGGCGCAATGCGGCATGGTGCATGGGCTGCCGCAGATCGATCATGTCGACCAGATTTGCAATAACTGCCTCATCAGCAAGCAGTGGCGCACCCTGTTCCTGGAGTAGGCCAAGTACCGCGTGGAGCACATCCTCGATCTGGTGCACGGCGATCTATTCGGCCCCATCGCGCCAGTCGCACCAGGCAGGAAACAATATTTTCTGCTCCTCGTCGACGACCTCAACCACTATATATGGCTGGTCTTGCTTACGACGAAGGACGAGGCGCCGGTGGCGATCAAACAATTCCAGACCGGTGTTGAGGTGGAAACCGGGCGCAAGCTGTGCGCCCTCCGCGTTGACCCCGGCAGCGAGTTCACATTGGTTGAGTTCGGTGAGTACTGCGCTGATCACGATGTTCACCAACACCTTACGATGCCATACTCCCCGCAGTAGAACGACGTCGTCGAGCGCCAGAACCAGACAGTGGTAGCTATGGCTCAAAGCATGATGAAGGCCAAGAGCATGTCGATGATGTTTTGGGGTGAGGTGGTGACGACGGCCATGTTAATCCTGAACCGAGCCCCGACCTACAGCGTCGATGGCATGACGTCGTACGAGGCGTGACATGGCGCGCAACCTCCGGTGCACTTTCTCTGCACTTTCGGTTGTATCGTGTCGGGACCCAAATATGCAAATCTGGACCCTCTGTGTATTCTGCACTAGTCCAGGATCACGCTAGTGCACACAGTGCCAACATTGATGAAATATCACATCCATACAACGAATATATGAATAAACGAGTACTTTGAATAACAATTAACTGTTGGGACCTTATGGTCAAGTCTTACATTTATTAAGCCATGCAAGGCTGACAATAAAGAAATAAACTGCAGCGGAAACGAAATAAACTCCAGTGGCTCCCATCAATTTACCACAGGCAACTGACTGGGATCAAGACCCTAACGCTCAACCTTCGTAGAACTCTTCTTCAAAAGCAGGCGACTCCTCCTCCACTTCTGTTGATTTGTTTAGCAAGAGTGAGTACACACCGTACTCGCAAGTCATACCACAGAATGCATTTATACATGATGGCTTATTCCAAAGAAATGGCTTCTGTGGTTATTTTGCAGAAATGCAACATTTGCAATAGAATACAAATAATAGATTGAAAGCATAATTTAAAACAAATAGACAATAATAAGTTAACAATTGATTTCACAAAGGACACACAGTCTAATCAAGTTATTTCACACAGCTGAACAAGTTACCTCACACAGCTGACCCTTCCCAATTGTTTTTATAAAAATCTACCCCTCGTGTGAAATTCCCGAGCATGTCCATAACCGAGGACGCAGCTATTCGAATAGATTGATTTAAACACTCTGCAGAGTTTGTACACTTTACCCACACGATACAATCGATTGTAGCGATCATCGACCATAACAAAACCTTTCGAAACTTCATCTCAAACAATGACACTCTGGTGTGCTTTCTTGCCGTCAATTTGTACACACGGCCTTGGAGCGACACACACCATTGGACGGGGCAACGGCGAACCGTCCGCGATGTGACATATCACACCTCCACCCATCACACGGCTTAAATACAACCCGAGTTGTCAATGTCAAGACTCCATAACTTACTAAGTCGGGCCCGACCCATACTAGGCATGTGGTCGCGTGCAAGAAGGCCAGTTCAATGGCGCACAAAGTTAAGTCCTTAATTGACCAAGGCAAGACTTCCAGTTTTAACCCAAATCACAAAGTTTATATCACACAGATCCACCATTCACACAGATCCACCACTTGCCTCAGTCTAAATCTTTTCCCACCCTGTTGATTAAGTGCAACACATGCCATCAACGAGTAACAGCACACAGCGCACACAGTTTCATCACACAGTTCCATAATCACTTAGTCAAGTTTATAATTGCAACTCTCACATGAAATGATGACTCGTGGCATGGCTAAGCAGTCTAATCGTATCTAACCAACCCACGTTGGTGCTACGATAATACCAACTAATAATGAACCAACCTAGGGTGGCAAAAGATCATGGCATACAATAGACAAGGTGGATATAACAAATTGGATTAATAGCTATCCCAAAAGCATTTAAATAAATACTTGAAATAGAATGCAATACATTGAAACAAAGTATTTTGAAAACTGGGTTCAAAATGATCAAAGGTATAACTTGCTTTGGAATAGATCTAGATATTGGTCTTGGTCTTGAGGTGCTCCTTCTTCTGCAAAATTCCCCGAAGTATCGACGTCTACTCGCAAACGAGACAAAAGAAACAAAAATAAATAAATAACAGAGGCAAAACAACTCCAAAAATTCAAATAAAATTCACCATTAAATAGATCTTAATTTTATATGAATTTACAAATTTGAATGGGCTCAAATGGACTTCGGATGCAAAAGATATGGGCTTTGGAAGATTTGAAAATCAATTAAACCCTAATTTGGATTTTCTAGAATTTCCCGAATTATTTTATAAAGGAAAATCGAATTATTGCGCAATGCTTGCGTCGGTAGAATTTCCGGAAAAGAAATATATTTAAAAGAAATCGACATGTGGGACCTTTGTCGGTGGCACGGCCACGGTGGACCAAATCCACCGAGCCTTTGAATCTGGTCGGTGAGGTGGTGCACCCGCGTGCGGGTGGCACTGACGCGGCGCCAACGAGGCTGACACGCACGCACTTGGCCGAGGTGGACGCCGACGCGGCCGCCACATCGGATCGGCGGTGGCGGTGGCTCGGGAACTAATGGCAGCGGCGAACGGCGGCGACTTCGCCGGCGGTGAGTGGTGCCAACGTAGAGGGGATTATTGCGCACTTGATGGCACCGGTTTGAGCACACAGGGTTAACGGAGATGGCCGTGGCGAGGAAGAAGCGGCGAAGACTCGGGTTTGTCGGACGGAAGCTCGGCGATGCTCGGCGACGAGTGCGCGACGAGGTAGCCCGAGACTTGCGATCACGATGGTGCAATCGGCGAGGCAAGGGCGGCGACGATGGCGGCGCAATTCACCGGAGAAGAAACTCGGCGAAACCCTAAAGCTCGAAATGCGGCGCGCTAGAGCGTCGAGGCGGCGAGTGGCGGCTTTGGGTTGCGGAGGTCCAGCGATCTAAGGGAGGTATTTATAGGCCGGGACGTCGGTTGGAAATCCCAAATCGGGTCCGAAGCGGCGCGATTTGAAAATCCGAGATTCGGGAGATTGAAACCGATTCGGGATTGGATTTGGTTTGGAGCGGATAAGGAATAGCAGAAGACATGATTTGGTGGGGTCGGCACGAAGAATCGAGAACGAATACGCGTTTGTCGGACGAGGCTTGAGCCCCGGCAATGGCGCGCGGCGCGGCGCGAGGAAGAAGAAGGCTCGCGGAGACGGCGACTTCGATCGCGGCCCACCTGGTCGGCGAGAGCGAGGAAAGCGCAATGCGGCGGCGGCAACCGAGCGATGGCGATCCAACGGTGGGAGCGCCTTGCAAGGGGCTGGTCGGCATGTTGATGGAATAGTGTTGGGCTTGGCCAAAGATCATTCGAGGAATTTCTTTTGATTTTTATTTTAAATAAATCCGAAAATACAAATAGCCAATAGAAAATAGCAAATGACTTTGGAAAAATTCCAGAAAATTCTATAAAATATATCCAAGCATATAGAATCTAAATAAAATAGTTTTGACAATTGTTGATGTTGGGATTAAGCACATTAAATCAATTTGTCCTTAAAGTCCATATTAAGCTTTTTAAATTAATATTCAAATAAATCCAAATGGTGAATTTTCTCACTACCACTATTTAAAAGATTTTAAAGCTCTGAAAATTGGGATGTTACAAACCTCCCCCCTTAAGCGAATCTCGTCCCGAGATTAGGCTAGCTAGAGAAAAGGCTAGGGAACTCGGATTTCAACTCTTCTTCACGTTCCCACGTTGCTTCTCCTTACAGTGGTTACTCCTTTGGACTTTCGTAAACGAGCGGTCTTGCTTCTAGTGCGGCGCTCTGCGACATCCAAAATCCTAACAGGTTGTTCTTTGTACGTGAGATCCTCCTTCAGTTCAATTGACTCCAACGGGTCTGCTCTTCTGGCACACGAAGACACTTCTTCAGCTGAGAGACATGAAAGACATCATGCACTCCTGCTAATGACTGTGGTAACTCCAACTGGTACGCAACTTCTCCACGGCGTTCCAAAACCTTGAATGGACCCACATACCTTGGAGCAAGCTTCCCTTTGGTGTGGAATCTCTTAACACCTCTGAGCGGAGTAACTCGAAGATACACAAAATCCTCTGGCTCAAAGTCGAGGTCACGGCGGCGATTATCGGCATAACTCTTTTGCGGGTGGGCTATCTTTAGTCTTTCTCTGATCATAGCAACTTGTTCTTCGGCTTCCTGAATAATATCTGGCCCGAACACTACGCGTTCAGCTGTCTCTGACCAATTCAACGGAGTTCTGCAGGCACGACCATACAAGGCTTCAAATGGTGACATCTGCAAACTGGCTTGATAACTGTTGTTGTACGAGAATTCTGCATACGGTAAACTCTTATCCCAACTGGTAGCATTTGCTAAGGCACAGGCTCTCAACATATCTTCTAATATCTGGTTGACTCTTTCAGTCTGTCCATCTGTCTGTGGATGATAAGCAGTACTAAAATTCAGATGAGTTCCCAGGGCTTCATGTAGACTCTGCCAAAAACGAGAGGTGAATTGAGATCCTCGATCTGACACTATCTTCTTAGGCACACCGTGCAGACTGACGATTTTTGTCATATACAATTCCGCAAGGCGATCTCCGGAATAAGTGGTTTTGAGTGGCAAGAAATGGGCAACCTTAGTCAAGCGATCCACTATTACCCAAATCGAATCATAACTGATTGAGTCTTGGGTAGACCGGTAATAAAATCCATACCGATTTCTTCCCACTTCCATTCTGGTATCTTCAGCGGTTGTAGCAATCCTGCTGGTCTTTGATGTTCGGCCTTTACTTTCTGACACACGTCGCATAAGGCAACGAACTCTGCGACGTCTCGCTTTAAGTTTGGCCACCAAAACTTATTCTTAACATCCTGATACATCTTAGTACTTCCAGGGTGAATCGAATACTTAGAGTCATGGGCTTCCTTCAGAATCAGTTGTCTTAAACCATCAATATCCGGTACACAGATACGTCCATTGATCCACAGTATATCCTGATCATCTATGGTGAAGTCTTTAAATTTTCCTTCTAACATCTTCTTCTTGAGGTCGGCAAACTCAGAATCCTTGGGTTGCGCTTCACGAATCTGTTTCTCCAGAGTAGATTGCACTTCTAGGCTGGCCACAAATCCTTCCGGAACTACTTCTAGCTGTAGCTTCTGGAATTCCTCCTGAAGTTCCGAACACAACTCTTTTATCTCTAGAGCATTGCAGTAGCTTTTACGACTCAGTGCATCTGCAACTACATTGGCCTTACCAGGATGGTAATGGATTCCAAGATTATAATCCTTTATTAATTCCAGCCATCTTCTCTGTCTCATGTTCAAATCAGACTGAGTGAATATGTACTTGAGCTCTTATGATGCATGTAGACTTCACGGCGATTCTGGATGAGATAATGGCGCTAAATCTTCAAAGCATGCACTACTACGACTAGTTCCAAATCATGGGTAGGATAGTTCTCTTCATGAGGCCTTAATTGCCTTGACGCATAAGCGACATCTCTTCCTTCTTGCATAAGGACACATCCTAATCCTTGACGCGAAGCATCACAATAGATATCAAAATCCTTGCTAATATCCGGCAAAACTAGCACTGGGGCTGAAGTCAGATGTTTCTTCAATTCTTGAAAACTCTCTTCACAAGCTGGGGTCCAAATGTACTTCTTCTCTTTCTTCAATAATTGCGTAAGAGGCTTAGCAATCGTTGAGAATCCTTCAATGAAACGACGATAGTATCCTGCCATTCCCAAGAAACTACGAATTTGAGTAACCGTCTTGGGTGCTCCCAATTCATTCTGACTTTAACCTTTAGGGGTCAAGCTGCTACTCCTTCGGCTGTCATCACATGACCGAGGAAGTCAACTTTCTTCTTCCAAAAGTCACACTTGCTGAACTTGGCATACAACTGATGTTCTCTGAGCTTCTCTAGGATTAATCTCAAATGTTCTGTATGTTCTTCTTCTGACTTTGAGTAAACCAAAATATCATCAATAAACACTACTACGAACTTATCCAAATATTCCATGAATACTTTGTTCATCATGTTCATGAAATAGGCAGGGGCATTAGTCAATCCAAAAGACATGACTAAAAACTCATAATGTCCATACCGGGTTGAGAAAGCGGTCTTTGGTACATCCTTAGGACAAATCTTCAAGCGATGGTAACTTCGATCGCGGATCGATCTTGGAGAATACTCGGCTCCTTTCATCCAGTCGAACAAATCATCTATTACGGGCAATGGGTACTTGTTCTTGATGGTGACTTCGTTGAGAGAGCGATAATCAATACACATCCTCATGCTTCCATCTTTCTTCTTGACAAATAAAGCGGTGCTCCCCAGGGCGACGAACTAGGTCTTACAAAACCTTTCTCCAGTAGTTCTTCTATTTGCTTCTTCATTTCCACAAGTTCATCGGCTGACATCCGATAGGGTCTCTTGGAAATTGGTGTTGTTCCTGGCACTAGATCGATGACAAACTCAATGTCACGGTCCGGTGGCATTCTGGTAATTCTTCGGAAATACGTCAGGATAATCTCGACTACGGTACATCTTCCAAAGCTGTCTTGATCGTTGACTACCAAATGTCCATCACGTCTTGAGGTGGCTAGAAATTCAACTTTCTTTCTGTGGTATCCTCTATTGTCACGGCTCTTCGGCCACAATCTAGCACTGCTTTATGTTTGGATAACCAATCCATACCAAGGATGACATCTATGGTCTGAGTGTCTAGAACTATTAGGTTGGCTAGAAACTCAACTCTAGCTATGAGTAGACTAGCTCCTAAACATCCAACTTTAGAACTTAGCTCTGCTCCAGGCGACTGGACTAACAGAGTATGCTTAAGATGCATAACTTCCAATTTGTTCTTAGTTGCAAAAATTCCGAAACAAGCGAATGTGAAGCTCGAATCAAGCAGGCGATGCAGTCTTGAATTTACTAGGAACTTACCCAGTACAATGTCAGGTGCTTCTTGGGCTCATTCTAGAGTGACGTGGTTGACACGGCCTCTGACCACTTATGGCGGTGCTCCTCCGGATTGACCGGTAGCTTGAGAAGTTCCTTGATGGTTGCCTTGCACTGGCGTCTTGGCTGGTGTATTCCCAAGGTTGAAGCGTACTGGAGTGATAGTCCCATTCTGCGGACATCGGTTGGCGAAATGCCTGGCCGACGGCGAGTAAAGCAAACTCGGTTGTATACGTGGGTTGCTTCTTGGATTGGGGTTGGTAGTGCGGGGTTGCGGAAGTTACGAACAAGCGGGCGAGTCTTTGAAGTTGGTGCGGTGGTCCGCGAGTGCGTGGTGGAAAGCGGCTAAGCTGCGGTGGAATCATTCTTGCCCTCGGTGGGGTTGGTGACTTCCTTCTTTGAGCCATTCTGCGCTACGATGATCTTCCAATTTCTTGCGCTTATCCTCTAGAATCAAAGCCTTGTTGATCAACTCTTGAAAATCGGGAAAGGTGTGGGCGATCAAGTTGACTTGAAGTCCGATGTTCAATCCTTTAAAACGACTCGACGAGCCTTGTCGGTGGCGACATCTTCTGCGACATATCGAGCAAGTTGAGAGAATTTGTTGAGGTAGTCGATCAGCGACATTCCTCCTTGCTTGAGAGCACGGAATTCATCCTTCTTTAGATCCATGATTCCTTCGGTACATGATCTTGGCGGCGTTGTGAACTCTTCCCAAGTAATGTCTTGCGGCGTTCCATGCTTTGCACAAAGTTTTCCACCATTCGCGGCAATGCCTTCCATCGGTGAGAGGCGTCTGAGAACTTTTCATGATCGTTGCATTGAGTGATCGCAGCTTTCTCTCAATGACACGAAGCCAATCATCGCCTTCTCTTGGTGAGACATGTCCGAGAAAGTTGGTGGGCGGGTCCTCATAAACTCGCCAACTTGGATGATCCATTATGACCATGAGCAAGCTGGGGTTCCATTATGATGCTGATTGTTGTTGTTCTGGTTATTCATAGCTTGCATCTGATTCATCATGGTGTACATCAGCTGGGTCTGAGCTGTCATGAATGCTCCAAAATTCTGCAGATCGACTGAAGGTGCTTGTGGTGGAATTGCTTCTCCGGGAGTGCATTCTGTCCTTACGATCACGAGTATCGGAACCACTTGCGTGACTTGACGAGTCCGAACCATCTGGTGAATCTCGGGGTTAGATAAGGTAGCAAGCACAAGATGAGTTGTAGAACTAATCGGGGTAGGTAAAACCCAACAACATATTTTAAGAAAGCTCAACTGAAACTCTTATATTGATTAAGATAATAGTATGGCTTGCAACAAATGCCTAAGGGCCTTTGCAGCTCATACTTGCACACAAAAATAAGGACGAACTTAAGCACACCAAACTACCGCCTAAAGGCGACTCAAGACTTATATGGCTAAGCACGAAACAACTTAACGGACTACTCGATTAAATAGCCTCATGAGCCTTGGCGGTGCTCCGCCCACCGTGACTGAAAGTGGTGGCATCCTTGCAACCGATCCACGATGTCCCGGATGGTGCAATAGGAGCAGTGTCCACAGTGCAGTCTTCTTTGGTCCTTCAGCTCTCTTGCCTCTGTGGCTCTTACGGTTCGGCGGTTCATCGACTTCTTACAGGTCTTCTTCTTCATGTCTTCTTCGTGATCGTGTCGTCCATAAAGAGTTTCTTCTAATATGGCGATCCTTTCTTGACTCTCGAAGAGTCTCATAGGTACCTCCACTCTGTGGCGGCTAACTCCAACGATTCCTCTGGCGTGTGGCGAATCGGGCGAGATGCACGGCGGTGGCGTTGTCTTCTCCCTCCGTAGAGCGGAAAGCGTGCGGCTAGATCCACGTCGGAAGTGCGGGGATGATAACGGAAAAGCGTGTCACGAAGCTCTCGAGTAGATGTTGCAGATCCTCGGGATGGCAAAGCGCGAAGACTCTGGATTGCTTCAATCCAAATACTCCTTCGGTGAGATGTTCGATGGTTTGCTTGCCTTGGTGTTACGCTGGCGTGAGGCGGTCAAATGGCGCGATCACTCCACGATCTCGGCTGTTCACAATCCAAGCACTGCCACGGTACAATGGACGATCGAACCCTCCAAGTACTTGTAGCAACTTCCAAAGCTCGGCGGCAAGTCCTCCCTTGCGCTCTCCATAACTCTGAAGACGAGGCATCTGTCAAGATGGACAAGGATATGAAAACAACTTCAAAACAGTGGGGAAAGAAAGAATTTCAGCAATAGTTGAGTCAAGAGAGACATGAGATGAGTTAAGGAGTTCAATTAATCTTGTAAGTTAATTTTGCTTTAGAAAATAGTTTGGACACACTACAACGGCCAATCTAGCTAAGGTCAAGACCTACAGTCAGTATGGCTCTGATACCCCTCTGTCGGGACCCAAATATGCAAATCTGGACCCTCTGTGTATTCTGCACTAGTCCAGGATCACGCTAGTGCACACAGTGTCAACATTGATGAAATATCACATCCATACAACGAATATAAGAATAAACGAGTACTTTGAATAACAAATAACTGTTGGGACCTTATGGTCAAGTCTTACATTTATTAAGCCATGCAAGGTGACAATAAAGAAATAAACTGCGTGAAGCGAAATAAACTCGGTGGCTCCCATCAATTTACCACGAACAGTGGCGGGATCAAGACCCTAACGCTCAACCTTCGTAGAACTCTTCTTCAAAAGCAAAGTGACGACTCCTCCATACATTGATTTGTTTAGCAAGAGTGAGTACACACCGTACTCGCAAGTCATACCACAGAATGCATTTATACATGATGGCTTATTCCAAAGAAATGGCTTGTGTGGTTATTTTGCAGAAATACAACATTTGCAATAGAATACAAATAATAGATTGAAAGCATAATTCAAAATAAATAGACAATAATAAGTTAACAATTGATTTCACAAAGGACACACAGTCTAATCAAGTTCTTTCACACAGTGAACAAGTTATCTCACGGTGACCCTTCCCAATTGTTTTATGAAAATCTACCTCGTGTGAAATTCCGAGCATGTCCATAACCGAGGACGCGGCTATTCGAATAGATTGATTTAAACACTCTGCGAGTTTGTACACTTTACCCACACGATACAATCGGTGTAGCGATCATCGACCATAACAAAACCTTTGAAACTTCATCTCAAACAATGACACTCTGGTGTGCTTTCTGCCGTCAATTTGTACACACGGCCCTTGGAGCGACACACACCATTGGGCGGGGATGCGTGAACCGTCCGCGATGTGACATATCACACCTCCGACCCATCACACGGCTTAAATACAACTGAGTTGTCAATGTCAAGACTCCATAACTTACTAAGTCGACCCACCATACTAGGCATGTGGTGCATGCAGAAGGCCCAGTTCAATGGCGCACAAAGTTAAGTCCTTAATTGACCAAGGCAAGACTTCGATTTTAACCCAAATCACAAAGTTTATATCACACAGATCCACCATTCACACAGATCCACCACTTGCCTCGGTCTAAATCTTTTCCCACCTGTTGATTAAGTGCAACACATGCCATCAACGAGTAACGACACACACAGCACACAGTTTCATCACACAGTTCCATAATCACTTAGTCAAGTTTATAATTGCAACTCACATGAAATGATGACTCGTGGCATGGCTAAGCGATCTAATCGTATCTAACCAACCCACGTTGGTGCTACGATAATACCAACTAATAATGAACCAACCTAGGGTGACAAAAGATCATGGCATACAATAGACAAGGTGGATATAACAAATTGGATTAATAACTATCCCAAAAGCATTTAAATAAATACTTGAAATAGAATGCAATACATTGAAACAAAGTATTTTGGCGGGTTCAAAATGATCAAAGGTATAACTTGCCTTGGAATAGATCTAGATATTGGTCTTGGTCTTGAGGTGCTCCTTCTTACGCAAAATTCCCAAGTATCGATGTCTACTCATAAGCGAGACAAAAGAAACAAAATAAATAAATAACAGAGGCAAAACAACTCCAAAAATTCAAATAAAATTCACCATTAAATAGATCTTAATTTTATATGAATTTACAAATTTGAATGGGCTCAAATGGACTTGGATGCAAAAGATATGGGCTTTGGAAGATTTGAAAATCAATTAAACCCTAATTTGGATTTTCTTGAATTTCCGAATTATTTTATAAAGGAAAATCAAATTATTGCGCAATGCTTGCGTCGGTAGAAATTTCGGAAAAAGAAATATATTTAAAAGAAATCGACATGTGGGACCCATCGTCGGTGGCAACTCACGGTGGACCAAATCCACCGAGCCTTTGGATCTGGTCGGGGCTAAGGTGGTGCACCGCGCGTGTGGTGGCAGCGACGCGGCGCCAGCGAGGTGACACGCGCACGCACTTGGGTTGAGGTGGGCCGGCGGACCGCCACATCGGATCGGCAATGGCTCGGGAACCAATGGCAGCAGCGAGCGGCGACTTCGCCGGCGGTGAGTGGTGCCAACGTGTAGAGGGGATTATTGCGCACTTGATAGCCTTGGTTTGAGCACACAGGGTTAACGGAGATGGCCGTGGCGAGGAAGAAGCGGCGAAGACTCGGGTTTGTCGGACGGAAGCTCGGCGATGCTCGGCGGCGAGTGCGCGCGAGGTAGCGAGACTTGCGATCACGATGGTGCGATCGGCGAGGCAAGCAAGCGGCGACGGCGGCGCGCATTCACCGGAGAAGAAACTCGGCGAAACCCTAAAGCTCGAAATGCGGCGGCGCTAGGGTGATCGAGGCGGCGAGTGGCGGCTTTGGGTTGCGGAGGTCGAGCGATCCTAAGGGAGGTATTTATAGGCCGGAGGCGCCGGTTGGAAATCCCCAAATCGGGCCCGAAAGCGGCGCGATTTGAAAATCCGAGATTCGTGGAGATTGGCGATTCGGATTGGATTTGGTTTGGAGCGGATAAGGAATAGCAGAAGACATGATTTGGTGGGGTCGACACGAAGAATCGAAAGAACGAATACGCGTTTGTCGATGAGGCTTGAGCTCCGGCAATGGCGGAAAGCGAGCGCGAGGAAGAAGAAGGCTCGGGAGGCGGCGACTCGATCGCGAGCCCACTTGTCGGCGAGAGCGAGCGAAAGCGCGAAGCGGCGACAGCCGGCGATAAGCGATCAACGGATCCAGCGGCCTTGGCGGCGCGGGCTGGATTTGGTGGTGATGGAATAGTATTGAGCTTGACCCGAAGATCATTCGAGGAATTTCTTTGATTTTTCTTTTAAATAAATCCAGAAAATACAAATAGCCAATAGAAAATAGCAAAAGACTTTGGAAAAAATTCCAGAAAATTCTATAAAATATATCCAAGCATATAGAATCTAAATAAAATAGTTTTGACAATTGTTGATGTTGGGATTAAGCACATTAAATCAATTTGTCCTTAAAGTCCATATTAAGCTTTTTAAATTAATATTCAAATAAATCCAAATGGTGAATTTGCTCACTACCACTATTTAAAAGATTTTTAAAGCTCTGAAAATTGGGATGTTACATATCGCGTATGTCAAAGTGGTGAAGCCACACCTGAAGAAGCTCGATGACAGGAGCACGCCGATGGTGTTCATCAGCTACAAGCCTGGCACCAAGGCATATCGCGTCCATGACCTTGTTGGCAAGCGCATGCACATGACACGCAACGTCATCTTCGACGAGGCGGCATAGTGGGACTGGGGCGCGTAGGGCATTGCAGCAACAAACAACTCCGGCGAGATGTTTACTGTTGAGTATACCATATATCTTATAGCAGGTGATATGCGTGGCAATCCTACGGCGCACGGGAGTGACGAGCCATCGACACCAGTAGTGCCGAGTCGCGAGCCTAGCCCTGTGCCGCTGACGCTAGCATCCGGAGCAGTAGCGAGCACGTCTACGCTTGTGGCACAAGGTGAGGTGGAATTTGTTTCACCATCCACTGATGCCTCGACCATGCTCGACGCCGACGATGATAGGCCGCATCGCTTTCGGACCACGGCTAACGTGTATGACACGACCACTGCTCAGGAGCTTGACATGGATGTGCTGCATCCAATGGCCGTTGAGGAGCCGACCACGTTCGCTGAGGAAGAACAACACCAGTGCTGGCACAAGGTGATGCTCGATGAGATGCGTTCCATCGAGAACAACACGTGGGACCTCGTCGACCTCCTAGCGAACCACCATCCCATCGGTTTGAAGTGGGTCTTCAAGGTAAAGAAGAACTTCCACGGCGCTATTATCAAGCACAAGGCCTACCCGTGGCAAAGGGCTATGTGCAACGCTAGGTTGTCGACTGCGAGGAGGTGTTTGCATCGGTGGCCCGTGTTGAGTCTGTGCGCTTGCTGATCGCGCTCCCCACGCAAGAGGGATGGCCAGTGCACCACATGGACGTCAAATCGGCATTCCTTAATGGCGAGCTCAACAAGGAGGTCTACGTCACCCAACCTCCCTGCTTTGAGGTTGAGGGCCACAAGCAGAAGGTGATGAGGCTCCATAAGGCCCTCTACGACAGCCTGAAGCAGGTGCCGAGAGTGTGGAACGCCAAACTTGACAGTTGTTTGCTGTCGCTCGGGTTTCAACAGAGCGCATTGGAACTATTAGGAATAGCAACTTGTATTCTCAGGGGGCCAATGGGCCAGTATATATAGACAAGTACAGAAGGTGAATATGCAAATAACCACTCATAACAATAGGGAATAACACAACTATACATATATATCTCTAACACCCCCCTCAAACTTATGGTGGATCAACAACACTGAGTTTGGAGAGGTAGAAGCTGTGTTGTGCTCGAGTCTGGGCCTTCGTAAAGAAATTCGCTATCTGAAGCTCGGAAGACACATACTGAAGAGCAATCACCTGATCATGCACACAAGACTTCATGAAGGAAGCATCAACACCAATATGCTTGGTGAGCTCATGCTTCATAGGGTCACGGGCAATACTAATAGCACATGTACTGTCCGACAAGAGAGGAGTTGGTGTAGTGACAGAAACATCAAAATCCTCAAGTAACCACCATAGCCAGGTAATCTCTGCTATCAAGAGAGTCATAGCTCGTAACTCAGCCTCTGCACTCGAACGGGATACTGCAGTCTATTTCTTCGTCTTCAAGGCAATGAGAGAACCACCAAGAAAAACACAGTAAGCAGAGATAGACTAGCGATCAGATGGATCGCTGGCCCAAGTAGCATCCGAATAAGCCTGAAGCTGTAACGAGCTGGAGTGTGGAAAGAAGAGACGGCGAGAGATAGTCCCACGAAGGTATCGCGGAACTCGAAGAAGGTGGTTGTAGTGGACCTGAGTGGGAGCAGAGACAAACTGACTCAGAATGTGGACTTGATAAGTGATATCCGGACGAGTAACAGCAAGGTAGACAAGACTCCCAACAAGATGACGATAGCGAGTCGGATCAGAAAGAGGCTCACCATCAGAGGGCCGGAGATGAACATTTAGCTCCATGGGAGTCTCAACAGTACGCTGATCAGTGAGAGAGACGCGATCAAGAAGATCCTGAATATACTTCTCTTGGAACATAAAGAAACCATCTGGAGTGGAGGTAACCTCAATCCCAAGGAAGTAACGAAGAGGACCAAGACCCGACATAAGGAACTACTCACTCAAACGAGCCTTGACAAAGGCAATGTACTCAGAGTCATCTCCGGTGATGATCATATCATCAACATATAGAAGAAGAAGAGTCCGACCACGAGACGAAGTGTGGGCAAAAAGGGCAGGATCGTGGTCACTAGCTGAGAAGCCAGCAGCAGTGACCACAGAGGAGAAGCGCTCAAACCAAGCACGAGGGGCTTGTTTAAGCCCATAGAGAGAGCGACGAAGACGATAGACCATGCCCTTAGGAACAGAATACCCAGGTGGTGGATGCATGTGGACCTCCTCACGCAACTCGCCATTAAGAAAGGCATTCTTGACATCAAGCTGAGAAACAGACCAATGGCGAACAGACACCACCGAAAGAAGAGTACAAACAGTGGTCATGTGGGCTAGAGGAGCAAAAGTCTCATCGTAGTCACGACCATACTCCTGCTGGAAGCCACGAGCAACAAGATGCGCCTTATAGCGCTCAAGAGAGCCATCAGAGCGAGTCTTAATCTTATAGACCCACTTACACATGATGGGACGGGAGTGAAATGGAAAAGGAACAAGATCCCAAATACCAATACAATCGAGGGCAGCAATCTCCTCGGCCATGGCATGCTACCACTCAGGGTGAGTAACAACATCCCGGTAGGAGACAGGCTCATGGGTAGCTGCACTAGCAAAACCAAAACGGGTAGGAGGCCGAATTGACTGACGAGCGCGGAGACCGTAGCGAGGAGATGATGACCCATCAGGGGAAGATGGAGCATCAGGAGAAGATGAAGCACCAGGGAAAGATGACTCATCTGGAAGAGCCTCAATACGAGGTCGACGAGTGTAAAAGAGAGTGGGAGTAGCCTAAGGAGCCACAGGGGACGAAGTAGGCAGTGAAAACGGCAGAGAGGCCCCAGGAGGTATATGTAGAGGCTCAGTGGGACGGGTGGATGAGGGTAAAACAGAGATGGGTGTATCTGAAAAAGTCAAGAAGGATAGGGACTCCACAGAGGAAACCGAAGGAGAGGCAGGACGGGGGTAGAAGGGATGAGACTCGTCAAAAGTCACATCCCGAGAAATCTGCATCCGTCGACCAACAGGGTCCCAGCACCGATAGCCCTTGTGCTCGGCACTATATCCCAGAAAAACACACTCAACCGACTGAGCAGTCAGTTTGGTGCGTTCTCGAGGTGCAAGAAGAGCGTAACAAATGCAGCCAAACAGACGAAGAGCAGAGTAGTTTGGAAGAAGACCACAGAGATGCTCAACAGGGATCTCACCCTGAAAAGCAGAAGAGGGCTGAATGTTGATGAGATAGGTGGCAGTAGAAATGGTCTCGGCCCAAAAGTGAGGTGGAATAGAGGCGGCAATCATCAGGGTACGAGCCGTCTCAAGGAGGTGACGATGCTTACGCTTAGAGACACCATTCTGAGCATGAGCACCAGGACAAGAGAACTGAGCGAGGGTGCCCTACACAGCAAGAAAGCTGCGCAGGTAACGAGAGAGGTACTCGCTAGGAGAGTCAGCACGAAAAACACTAATAGGAGTGGAAAACTGTGTGCGAACCATAGTAGCAAATTGTTTAGAGATAGACAATGCCTCACTACGAGAAGACATAAAATATATCCAAGTGTGGCGAGAGAAGTCATCTATAAAAATGATATAATATCGATGGCCCCCTTTCGAAAGGAAGGGAGCCGGACCCCAAACATCTGAATGAATAAGATCAAATGGTCGCTGAGACACTGACTCACTATGAGAATAGGGAAGATGAATCTGTTTCCGTAACTTACAGCCCTGACAATCTAAAGATACGTCTCTTGAGACAAACCCCAGAAGACCACGACGGACTATGGATGACAAACGAGATCCACACAGATGACCAAGACGGTGATGCCACTACTGGAAAGAGCTGGTAGATGGAGTGGCAGAAGCGGAAAGACTGGCGGCGACGGTGGCAGTGGAAGGAAGATGAAGCCAGTCAAGCTCCCAGAAACGCTGTGAGTCAAGGTGCCGAGGGCCAAAACCAACCAGAGCCCCCGTGTGGCGATCCTGAACACAACAAGAGTCAGAGTCAAGAGTGACCCGACAACCAAGGTCAGTAATCTGTCCAGCATAAAGAAGCTGCATGGTTAGGCGAGGAACATGAGCAACAGAAGGAATATGAAAGGATGAGTTGCTACGAGGTCCTCAACCAGAGACAGAAAGAGAGGTACAATCAGCAGTAAGAACACTGACAGGGGAATCAAGAGGTGTAATAAAAGACAAAGTAGAAGAATCAGAAGTCATGTGAAAGGATGCTCCAGAATCAAGAATCCATGGGGAGGTACCTGACTGTGTAGGAGGTGGTTTCTCATTGCCCGAAGAGTCAGTAGCAGAACCTGTTGAGGGAGAACCTGAAGCGGCAAGCAGGCGTCGAAGTCTGGCTGTCTCCTGCTCAGTGAGAGAAACCGCTGAAGGAGTCGATGTAGACGTCGATGTAGAAGCATCGGTGCCAGTGCTAGGAGAAGAACGGCGTGAAAGATGTCGCTGCTTTTTATAGCACTGGGACTCAATGTGGCCAACCTTGTCGCAGTAGGAGCAGCGAGGACGGCCACTACCAGATGGAGGGCGGCCACCACCACTTGTGGCAGCCGCTGGAGGTGGCAGTGTACTGTAGCGTGGAGCAGCCGGTGTAGCAGGTGGACGAGCAGCGAGCACGGAGGGAAGTGACATCAGACCAGCACCACTCAGATGAGTCTCCTCTACACGTATCTCGGTAAGAGCCTCTAGAAGAGTGACACGAGGGTGGCGTGCAAGAAGCTGGGCACGCCTTTGCTCGAACTCAGGACGAAGGCGAGTAAGGAACTCGTAGACACGCTGAAACTCTAGGTCGCCGACGTCTGACGAGCAAAGACGAGCAGGAGCGGCACCGGCGAAGGCGAAGAGAGTCCGGTGGCGCCGCATGTGAGAACTCGGCGTAGAAGGCGTCAACGGTAGCATCACCCTGCTGAAGAGAGTGCTCCTGGCGAACCACTGATAGGTAGAGGGCATCTCCAGAGGGTTCGTAGCGTTGACGAAGGTGAGTCCACATCTGAACAGCCGAAGGAAGTCCCACAACCTTAGAAGAGAACTGAGGCTGGACACTAGCGATGAAGACAACAGCAGCCCGAGCGTCGTCGTCGCACCACTGAGTGTAGATGGTCAATCGATTCATGTAGGAATCCAGAGCCTCTTGGTAGGCAGAGGCAGCCTTCTTATCAGCAAGCCAGCAGCCTCGACAGCAGCCTTGTCGGCTGTCGGGAGTAGCACAACAGACGTAGGCTCCGTCAAAGGAGTAGGGCAAGGCGGGCAGGTGACATCGCTAGAGAGGACGCCCCAGAGACGAAGTCCACGCATGTGAGACACAAAGTCGGTGTAATTAACACCATCGAAGATCATCGGGCAACGAGGGAGGGAAATGGTGCCCATTGGTAGGCGACGCTGGACGGCGCGGCGACCAAGGCAACGAAGTCTAACAGGCTGCGCTGGACGGCGCGGTGGTTAGAACGACGTTTTTTAGCTCTAAAACCGAATCGGGCCGGCCGATCAACGGCCCACTCTGCTTATAAACCTACCAGGCCAAAAAAAGAGACCACGCCCCAGCACCAACCTCTACCGAACGGGGGGACTAGGGTTCCTCCGTGGCGACAGCGGCGGCCCTTGCGGCGGCGGAGCGGGAGGAGCCGAGCACGAGGTAGCGGCGTCGGCATCGGCTGGCGATGCGCGGGCAGATCCGGCACCGATCTCGTGGCTAGCAGCGGCAGCGATGAGGCGGCGGCGGTTACCTCTTTGGTTCCAGCGCCGCTCTCGGAGCGGGAGCGACGAGGCGGAGTGGCGACGGCCTTCACAGCGCCCGATGGTCGGGGCGTGACAGGGAGGAACCGAGGCGACTCCAAGCGGCAGCAATGAGGCGGCGGCGGCTGCCTCTCCGGCTCCAGCGCCGATCTCGTGGCTTCGGGCAACGAGGCAACTGCGACCTAGAGGGCGTCGGCAACCTGGGGCTTCGGCGAGCGTCGGCGACTTGATTGGGAGGAGTCGAGGCGAGCGTCGGTGCGTCGGCACCAAGCGACTCAAATGGCAAACCGAGCGGCAATGGGATGTCGACGACGGCAGAGAGGGAGCAGTCTAGCGGCGGCGGCAGGAAGGGAGAAGCCGATGACGGCGGCTAGGGCAAGGGAGGATGAGTTGCACGTCCGGGAGAGCTAACCCTAATGGGCTCTGATACCATGTTAGGAATAGCAACTTGTATTCTCAGGGGGGCAATGGCCAGTATATATAGACAAGTACAGGAGGCGAATCTGCAAATAACCCCTCATAACAATGGGGAATAACACAACTATACATATATATCTCTAACAGGAACATGCGGTATACATGCGCGGCATCGGTGCATCGCGGCTGACGGTGGGTGTCTACGTCAACAACCTCATTATCATGGGCACCGACACACATGAGATTGCCAAATTCAAAAGGGAGATGAAAAGCTCATTTAAAATGAGCGATCTCGGCCTACTCAGTTTCTAACTTGGCATCGAAGTACACCAGTCCGATGACTGCATCACGATGAACCAATCTGCATACACGCTCAAAATTCTTGTGAAGAACGGTATGGCAGATTGCAATCCTTGCCACGTTCCCATGGAGATGAGGCTCAAGCTAAGCAAGGCAAGCTAAGCCCCTCTCACGGACGCCATGGCCTACTGGAGCATCGTCGAGGGCTTGTGGTACCCAGGGCACACAAGACCGACATCGCATACTCGGTGGGTTACGTGAGCCGCTTCATGGAAGCAACCAACCACCGAGCACTTGGCGGCAGTCAAGCATATACTCTTGTACATTGCTGGTACGCAGGCTATGGCTGCTGTTACGAAGAAGTTGGAGTCACGGTTTGTCGGCTACAGTGACAGCGACATGGCCGGCAGCATCGACAACAGCAAGAGCACGACAGACGTCCTCTTCTTCTTAGGCTGCGGCCCCATCAGCTGGCAATCTCAGAAGCAGAAAGTTGTGGTGCTATCCTCTTGCGAGGCCGAGTACATTGCGGCGACAGCAGCTGCTTACTAAGGTATCTGGCTCGCTCGTTTATTCGTTGATTTGAAGAATGAAGAGGCAGGAAATATCATGCCTAAAGTCGACAACAAGTCGAGAATCTCCTTCAGTGAAAATCCGATGTTCCACGACCGGGACAAGTACATAGACATCCGATATGATTTTATTCGGGAGTGTGTTGAAGATGGCAAAGTTGAGGTGGAGTACATTAAGACCGAAGAGTAGCTAGCTGACATTCTGACGAAGGCGATGGGATACGTCAAATTCCAGGAGCTGCGCATAAGGATCGTCATCGTCGAGATCAAGAAAGCGTATCAAAGATTCGGGAGTGTTAGTTGAATAATCCTGTGTGTATCCATTTTTTTGTTTGCATGGCTAGCTGATAGTCATGCGCACATTGATTGTTTCTGTTTTTTTGTTTTCGGCTGACGGTAGTCATGCTTTGATGCTGCACGTTGGTCATGGAGTGTATTAATGCCGCACGTCGTGGAGCGTCCGCAATTGATGCCGCATGTCGTGGAGGCAGTCATGCTTTGATGCTGCATGTCGCGGAGCACGAAAGCTCTTCTCTCTTTGTGAATAAAAGCAACCGAAAAAAACAGGAAAAGCTATGGCAGTTTGAGTAGCACCAAATACTGTTTTGAGTCTTCATCATCTTTGAGTTTTTTCTTAGTGTTCCGGATGATCGCGTGTGAAGTAGCCAGCATGGCTAACACACATTAGATCCTAGAGTTCCTTTAATCGCTCTAGCTAGAGCGAAGTTGCTGCTACTAGAGAGGTTTAAGCACTGCTCATCTTTTTTCATCAGACATAATTCTTTGTCATATATAGTGCATTTTCAGTGCAACCGAAACTTGCTACACGTAATTTCCATTTGATCTCTAAAGGAGTTTTGTCATCTGCAGCTATATGCTCTTCTCAATATTTTATCAAGCCTTCTCCCCACAATCATGGACATTGTAACGGCAATCGTCAATATGAACCACCGTAAGAAGCATTATTCGCACCCGTCTCGCCGTCCCCCACAGCTCCATGCTCAAAGCTTCAGAAACCAAACGCAGCGGCAGGCTCGTGTGCAGTATCAGGCTCCAGACTCACCGTCCTCGTCCTCCTCGGTGGACTCAAACAGTGGTGATGAGTCCTGAAGCCGTCATGAGCGTCTTATGGAAGAAGCAATTGAAATCTTCTAGGGCAACTACTTCAGAGTGGGGAAAAAAAGCTTTGGTGATGTGCTCTGCCTTGATGTGAACTGTAAAATCCAATGTAGTTCTGTAAAATATATTGATGATAGCCGAGCCGAGCAGTAGGGTACGTGTGCCTGTGTAAACTCAATGTGATGACAAAAAAAAAGGAGGGGGGAAACTCCAGGTGAAGAAGAGAGCATAGTATGTATGCTGCTATGTATCTATCACTATGCAAGTCTATATATACTGATGAAATCTTATGCGTCTGGGTATGCTATTTGTTAATTAATTACTTTACGAAAAGCTTAATGATGAGGAAAAGTAGGCACTAACACTCTCCATCACATCTAGACTCCACCCGTCCTGGACTAGACCATGTCTTGAATTTAGGGCCTCTAGATTCATATACCAATCAATTCAACCAAAAATTTACGTTGAGGAAAGGTGATCAATATTCTCCGACACTAAAAATGTTTTCTTCCCAAAACACTCGAATTTTCTTCCGGTAGGATTTACTTGAAGATTCGTGCTTGCCACTTTTGGCCATGCCGACGGTGCCGAGAGCTTCAACAATGTTTCAGGTTTGACTGCTCCAGGTTTCACTGCGTCCCTACAGACATAGGGTGGGCAGCGGTGCAGCCTCGGAGGGGTTCTAGAAGTATGCATTGGAGGAAGTGTGACGAGGTTCACTTTGTGTTTGGTTTGGTATTTTCAGGGCATATATATACATAATGATCCTGAATATATCACTGTCTCTGTGTTTGGTCGATTGAACCAAACTAACTATCTTGGATGGGGTCATACATATTCTGATAATATTATCTAAATATGTTGTACCGAACGATTCCATAAAAATATATAAACCACATGGTACAGGAACGAGCGCGTCTCCTCTGTTACCCCCTCCCCCTCTATGTATACGTAGGGGTGAAAACGGTTCGGATAGTTTTGACCGATCCGGATCATTTTTAATACAACTGCTATTGACTCGGATATTTATCGGATAATGTCGAATCGGAAATGAATACGAATTATTTTTGTCGAAAACGAATACGGATTCGGTAGGTAGGTCTCTTTTTGTCGAATACAAATACGGTTTTGGATATCCGGAGATATATAGGTCCAGATATCCGAAGATAATGTATGTCAAGTGTTTGAATAATATTCTCAATACCCATTATTTCTCTGGATTTTTCCCAAACATGACTCCTTTTATCATTCTTTTTTCTTGGGAGTCCCAAAACACAATCATTATGCATATAAATAAGCATTAATAAAATATTATTTGTAATGAATTAGGCACTGTTTATGAGGTAGACAATAGATATCTATAGTAAGCAAAAGTGGTAAATAAAGCATATAAGAGAGAGCATATTGAGTTATTTTACATTAAAAATATGTTAGGGAGTGGATGTAAACATGAACATATATACTGAATTGATGGATATTTTGATCATATAAACTAATTCTTTGTTTCAATTACTGCAATGCGAATAATTTAAGGGGTTTTCATGTTCCATGAAATATTAATTACCATATTAATTTTGATTCGTATTTGCTCTATATTTATATTCGATATTATTCGTATTCGTATTCATATCCGGGTTATTCATATTTGTATTCACATCTAGAAAAAAAGAAAAATAAATATAGTAGGGCCATTATTCATCCGTATTTGATTTGTTTTCACCCCTATGTATTGACATGCCAATTAGTGGATTGTTAAAATAATTAATTTAGTTGAATACCCCTTTTGTAATTAAGGAAAATTTATTAAGCGTGCTAATATTTCAATAATTAATCGTGCTAATACTCCTCATTGTATACAACTCATTCAACTCCATCCATCAAAGTAAACACCATCTTGAACCATATCCAGTACCATCACATTCATGCAACCAAACAAAATCTTGAATGATCTTATCTCACTAACAAAACGCACAAGTTGTACTATACCATTCAGGATCATATCATCCGTCATGTACTATGTTATCTCATTCACCCTGGTTCACTCAACCAAACACAACCTAATTCTCTTGATGTAATGAATCAAAACTTGAGCGTCTTTTAGCGAAAAAAAGCACTTGATTTTAGTAAAAAGAGGTTTTCTATTGAGCACTCGATTTTTAGGGAGAAGGCAGGGAGGAGACTGTATATAACGGAGGGATTCATGAGATTCACTAGACTATATAAAGCATCTAGGGCTAAACATTTAAGACCCTGTTTAGAACACAGAAATATTCAGAGGAAACAGTTTTCCCGTAGGAATCAAAAGAAAATTATTCCCACATTCCAAATAAGGTCTAGAGCGTTTTTGTCTAGTCGGTTGTTCCCTAAACATCAAATAAAAATGTAACAATCAAAACCATAAACCTTCGGGGGCACAAAGGCTTTTATAAGATATATGCAGATTAATTAATGTTGAACTTATTTCAAAAGTCTTCTCACTTTATTTTTCTCACATATTATCAAGCTTACATAGCCTTTTGAGTACGTACAAGCCAAGTCTGACCGTATAGCTTCCAGGTCCCTCACATACGTAGAGCTCTCTCCACAGCTGGAGAGCTAGAGTCACTGCCGACTACCGCTGTTTATTCTCCTCCATACATGGATGTACATACCATTATACGTACTAACGTACATCACTGTATATACTTACGTAGTGGATACGTACGTACATGCATGAGCAGTAGGTCAAGGGTCCCTGAAATCTACGCCCAGTGACACGCACCCTCGTCGGGCCGTGTCACACCACCTGAAGGATGGCTCCAGCCACCGTCTCCCAGCCGTGACTCTTGTCGCCCCACGGCCGCGGCCGCCGCCTCCGTCGTGACGGCCCTCGCAGTCGCGTAGGCACTGCTGCTTCTCGTACCAGTGACGGTGGTGCTGGCATCGCTGCTGGCAGCTGTCTCCGTGGCGGTCCCCATGGTGGCTGCTTCGCCGCTCGTCCGCTTCGCATCGCTGCAGCATTCTCGCTTCGCCATCGTCGTCGTGGTAGCGCCGCCTTGCCATGGCGATGGTCTCCGTGGCTCTTTGTAGGTGTCCTCGTCGGCGCCGTCCTCCCCGTCCTGCTTTGCTGCCGCTGCCGCAGTATTCTTGCTTCTTCCATCGCTCGCGGTGGTGCCGCCTCGCTTTCGCGCGGCGATCTCCACGGCGCCGTAGTTGTCCTCACCGGCGTCGTCCTCCCGTGTTCTTTGCTGCGGCCGCTGTATTGCCGCTTCTTCCATCGTCGCGGTGGCGCCGCATCTTTCGCGGCGGCTCTCCATGGCCTCTGTAGTCGCGTGCCACCGCCGTCCTCCCGTCTTCTTTGCTGCCGCGCAGCTGCCGCAGCATTGCCGCTTCTTCCACGGTCGTCGTGGTGCCAAGCCTTCGCTCGTGGCGGCGCTCTCGTCCGTCATTGTAGTTGTCGCCGTCGACCTCCTGCTCCTCCTCCAGGGGATGGTGCTGGCACTGCATCTGGCACCGCGCCCTCTTCCACCAGTCCTGGTAGCGCCGCTGGCACTTGTGCCGGCATAACTCTTTCTTGCCGCGGTGGCCGCGGCTGTTGTCCTCCTCGTCTACGTCTTTGCCCTCATCCTCGTCCTCGTCCTGTCCCCCGCACCGCTCCTCGCACTTCTCCTCGCACTCCCTCCGCTGCCGGCTATCCTGCCCCGCCTCCCACTCGCACTCCTTCTTGCACCACCGGAGCTCCTCCCGCGGGTCCCGGCCGGCCTCCACTGCCTCCACCGCGGCGGCGCCATCCTCATCCCCGGCCGCCACCATGGCCAGGAGGAGCCCAGCGAGCAGGAGGCACCACACAACACTACTACCCTTACGCTTGAAACCCATGGCTGCCTACTGATAAGAGCACTGGTTACGGAGGCAGGATGAGATCGATGGCCATGGACGAGCGAGGGGCGAGGTATTTATGCGCGGGAGCGCGGCGGGGACGTAGCGACGTGGAAGGGGCGGGACGACGTGGCCACACGCAGCGAGCCCACGTCGCGCGAGGGCAGCGTGGTGTGTGAGGTTACGACGTTGCATCCTGCTGTGGACGTACGTGATGGAGTGCGTGCGTACAAAGAAGCGAGTAGGTGATTGCTTGGACTGCGCGTGCGCGCCGCAGCCCGCAAGCGGTTCGATTTGTCCGTGGCCAAGCTTAGTAGGTGGAGCTTGTCTGCTTTTGGCCATGAGGACGGATAGATACCACCTGGAGAACTGGGCCGAGGCTGTGGATAGCTATGCGATTATTGTGGTCATGTATGCGATAATTCATCTAAAAGCATTATAAGAATTTATAATTGCTATATATCGTTCGAATGGTATTTATTTGGGCAAATCATTCGAATTTCGGACTTTACGATTTGCTTGGAGATTCGTACTCCGACCGACCGACGATCTGATCATCATCCTCCTCTCCGGTGCTTTCGGCTCCTGCGGGTTAGGATTCGGGATTAAATGGTGATACCATATTGACTACAACCAAATACATGCATGCATGCTATTCGTCTGATTTTAATTGTGCGGGTGAATATTTAATGGAAGAAAGGAATGCATGCAGCCGTGCCCAAGAAAATAAGAGGGAAGTCTGCCTTCGTGCAAGGAAAAGTATAGCAGGAGGGGGATTTGCATGCACAACGAAATAGGAAAGGTTCGCTGGTTATTTTCCATGTTCTACAGGCATGCATGTAATCTGCAAGCAAATGCAAGCATGCAGAAGGATGTGCCATGCTAATGAGGATTTAAAATGTACAATTTTATTACACGTTATCTGCAGCAGAGTCCAAGCATTAATTGCATGTTTCCTTTCACGCACCAAAGAGTATTTCTACCAAACCAACTTGAGAATTCCAAACCGAGAAGAGATAGATTATAGGGAACAGAATATCTGCATAATCGAAAATAAGTTGCGACCTACACGTCCAAGGAGGGCTGGCCCCAAGTGCATCTGATCCATTGATTCCACCATCGCTACTAGAAACCGGTATTTTCCGAGTGCCCCAAACCCTCGGTAAAATAAGAAAAAACACTTGGGAAATAAATTCCCAAAGGCTCACCTTCGGGAAAGAACTCTCGGATCGTTTCGTCGGGGAAAAAATGGTTTTCCGAGAGTTACACTCGGGAGACCCAACTTTCCTGAGTGCAATGATGTACACTCGGGAACAATAAAACACTTGGGGGACAAAGTGTCTCAACGGCTTAAGCCACCCGTAGAGAATACTTTACTGAGTGTTGACACTCAGGAAAGTAGGGACATTGTCACTCGGGAAATTTTCTCTCACTATGAGCCCGAAAGTTTCCCCTAGTGTGAACACCCGGGAATCATTTTTGTTTCCGGGTGGTATAATCCCCGTGTAAACACTCGGGGAAATATTTCCACGTGGCCATTCTTTCCCGACGTGTCACGACAATTTCCCTGAGTGTTTACCGACCTGGAACACTTGGGAAATATTGCCACGTGGCCATCCTTTCCCGACGTGTCACGACAATTTCCCTGAGTGTTTACCGACCTGGAACACTCGGGAAATCGTATTTGTTTCCCGAGTGTGTGTCAAACAGGCACTCGCGAGTTACTCGAACAGGGTATGCACCAATTTTGCAATCAAATAAACCATAATTCCACAGCAAGAAAAATACCATAAATCATTACATATATAGATTAAACAACATTGACATAATTCCCGAGCTCACAATATACATATAGATCGGACATCCACAACATTCGAGCCCAAATTCAAAAATCTAGGCATAAAGCATGATACATATAACAGTTGTAAGTAGTAATTTCACGAAGTGAATGCTAAGGAGTGAGCGTGCACAATCTTATCCGTAATGCATCAAACAAAAGCACAATATCTCTGCTACCATTTTCTTCAGAAAACAAGATGTTACATTCACATTCAATTGCTCTAGCTTTTCAATCTGAGCAACACATTCATTCATTCTCTTCAGTACATTAGGCATAGCAGCAATAATAGCCTCAGTCTTGGATTTGAAGATTTTTAGAATTTCCAGCTTCGGCAAGAGATGTTCCAGCATCAAACTATGGTTTAGTTGGAACTTCTGCAATACGAAATATTGGTGTCAGCCTTTGTTGACCTACCAAAATTGATTCTCTGTTGGTAGTTTATGTATGTGTATCCTCCAAGTTACGAGGTATGAGTATATCATGAACGAATAGAGTAGCCAAACGAATCAAACCTTTGTGCAAAGTGATGCAGGCTCACTTTAGTTATGTCCTGAGCTAGCTAGCTTCTTTTGAACTAAACAAATTATTGTACCAAGAGGAAAATTGAAAAAGAAGCTGAAGATGCATGGCCATTGGAAGTGCATGCATGACAAATCATGGCCATTGAACCTTTTCAGGATTGTAGCAAAATAATCAATTCGTCCTACCTACTAATTAAAAGCAATAGTTACTTAAGCACTGCACAATATCTGAAAATGAGAGGAGTAAGGTGCTTCCATGCTATCTGGCTGGTAATTAGCATGTGACATGTTTTTAAAAAGAATCACATAGAGCATGCTTTTGCAAGGGATGGATCACTAATATATCAAAAACAGAGTACAATAAAGGCTTATTTTAACCATCAAAGGCCTGTTCACGAAACATATGGATCACTAATAGTCTTTGTGAACAAAGTACTAGTAACACATCTTTGTTGGCAAAGATAACATGCTACCAGTCCTCAAGGCAACATGAATACCAACATGCACTGCCAGCACCAAACAGCCTACATTGGTAGTTTACACCAACATGCACTACCAGAATCACATGCATGTTCATGTTTGCAATACTAGATCATGAAAATAGCAAACACCTGGTGGTGGTCTCTCGGCGATGGACTCATCTACATGATCTTCATTTGGGTAGCTAACACGTGTACCATCTTCAGCATTAGCACCGGAAGCAGCTGGATTTGCCATTGATCCGGCCGTTACCTATATTTTCATAAGAAATCGCATTATAAGAAATCTGCATATCAATGAGTGCATCCATGTACTTGTCTTATAATTTTCAATGCATGAGTGCGTCCATGTACTTGTCTTATACTAGTTACCTTGACTTATTTAGAGAAAATTGAATCTGATAATTAACCCTCTATTATGTGGTTTTATGTAGCCAAGCCATTCGGACGGTTAGCCGCCTTACATGATTAATTTTCAAACTTTGATGCACAATACGCAAACACGAGTGTACATGCATGTAGTGCATCAGCTACAACTTAACGAAGATATTCTAGCAAAATGGTCAAATGGTACGGACCAAGAGACATGTATAATGTATTAGGCATGTAAAGAATCCTTTTTCTGCATTCCAGAAAATGTCAAATACTATAGTATTGCAGCTCTGAGCATAGTGACTTTGTCAGATAATCAAGATAAGAATAATATGAGGATTACATCACAATAGTTTCTAGTTCTACGGCACCAAGTTTGAGCATATACATTGCAGATATGAGATGATGAATTTACCTACCCTCAAGAAACAATGTCCTAGCAAGGACACCATAAAATCATCTAGAATTTGCTCACAGCTAGCGTTCTTTTGTGCACAAGTAACAGTATCTAGATAGTCTAAATGCATCCAAACAATCAAAGTGCATTTCAGTCACAAGCAAATTAAGAATAAGCAAGTCTAATGAACCTATAGTTAATCAGTTGGAGAAGAATGGCCAAAGGTTTAAAATGGAGCATGTATATGCATGAATGGTCGAGTGAGGTAATAATTAATAATTAAGTGAGGAAAATTAATCCTATCTGGCTTAATTTTGAAGGAGAGATGTTAATGGTTGTATTCCAGATGAGTAGTTCCACTCCATATATGCGGGAGAAGGATAAACTTTTCTCAAATCACCTAACCAGAATTAAAAGAAATTAGTACAATGCAACTTGCATATATGTATGATCAAATTATACAACACTGCATGCCTTACGTATGCATGCACCTGCCCGCCTGCTTGCATTATGCTGCAGCTGGTACCGATCGATTGCTATATTAATTAACTAGCCCGCGATTAACTGATGGGGGTATACTAATTATTTTTTGACGAGACAAATAAAGTTTGGCAGCGAAAGCTAGGCTGACATGTGCGTCCTTTGATTGTCTCATGCTGCTGCATGCTACTGTTGTGCGCAGTACAGACATCACAAAAGTTACCACAAGATCTATATATCCATTTTATTTTTAACTTTCTTTCATGAGCTCTCACCGTTACTACAAAACAAGTTATACTAGATGATTTATCACAGACAGTTCTGCAGTTAACCGTCTGTGTTGTAGTTATCACATACGGTTCGTACAGAATTATCACAGACGGTTTCGTAAGAACCGTATGTGATACAGAATTACCACAGATGGTTCATACGGTTCTTGTTAAGAACCGTCTGTGATACTTCACGGACGGTTCATAATACAAACCGTCTGTGGTGAGATACTTATCACAGACGGTTCTTAAGAAGAACCGTCTGTGATAAGTATCTCACCACGACGGTTTGTATTAAGAACTGTCTGTGATTTTACCATGGCTTAGAATTTTTCTTACTCTTTGATTTTACCAACCGCCTGTGGTGAGATACTTATCACAGATGGTTCTTAAGAAGAAGAACCGTCTGTGATAAGTATCTCACCACAGACGGTTTGCATTAAGAACCATCTATGATTTTACCATGGCTTAGAATTTTCCTTACTCTTTGATTTTACCATGGCTTGGAAAATTTCAAGCCATGGTAAAATCACAGATGATTCTTAATACAAACCGTCTGTGATGACTTAGATTATCACAGACAGTTCTTCTTAAGAATCGTCTATGAATTATCACAGACGGTTTATATGTTCTTCTTAAGAATCATCTATGAATTATCACAGACGGTTCTATTTATAAACCGTCTGTGATAATTCTGTTTCACATATGGTTCTTACAGAACCGTCTGTGATAACTACAACACAGACGCTTCCACTAAGGCGTCTAGTCCGGGTCCACGGATTCGGCTCACGGTCCACGGGTGCACAGGTTCACGGGAACAGTGGATCTGACAACGGGACCCACACGGCATAGACACAGCCACGATGGATTGAGTCTACTGAACCGATCTAGATTTTGGATCTGGACCGCACACGTGTGCGCTGACAAGGCGGATGACTCGGCCGACACGCAAGCGCTTGGACCCAACGTGGCACTGAGGTGGACGCTGACCCAGACTACCACGTCGACATCGACGACAAGGGCGCGGGTTCCCATGGTCGTCGATGATAGCGGCCACGACGAGGTGGATGGTGATGCGCATTGGGTAGATGGCGCAACGACGAACTCGCCGATATACTCACGGGTGCACGGGGGTGACAAGGATGGCCGGCGGTGAGGTCAAGGTGGAGTTTAGATCTCGGGCTCGATGGCGACGGTGCTAGAGGGGTCCTTCGGCGAAAGCGACAACAGCTTCGAGATGCAGGCGATGCGGCGATCCCAACGATGGCCTCCAACGGCGACGGGGACAGCTGGAACGGCGACGGTGGCGGTGAGGTCCTTCGGCCGGAGTTGAAGACGAAGGCAGCGACTATGGCTTCTGACAGCGCTTCGACGACGATGATTAGGGTTTCTAGGGCGGCGCGTCTCGGGGCGCCCCTTCCGAGGGTCCTCGGGGGTCTTATATAGTCCCGAGAGACGTGCCCTACACGGACTCCAAAACGAACATCGGCGGTGGCGCTACAGTCCCAATCGGAAACGGCGAGCGGAGACGACGGCGCTGGTAGGTGGTCCCGAGCACGTGGTGCATGCGGATTTGACGCGGTCGCACGGCGCTGACAAGGCGGTCCCACCTGGCGGCGACTGCGAAGCGGTGTGGGCAAACGGACTGCGTGAACGCGCCCGGGCCACTGCGGCCACTGGCGAGAATAGCGGTGGTAGGAGAGATTCGCCCGACTCATCGATCAGGATTTTAAATAGGTTTTCTATTTTAGAAAATATAGAAAATCCAATTAGTAATTAGAAAATAGAAAATGAACTCAGAAAAATTCTAGAAAATATTCTAGAAAATATATCCAAGTAATTAGTAATTAGTCTATTTTCATAGACTGTTCTGAACAAGAACCGTTTGTGATAGCTTTTTCTATTACAAAAAAAAAACGAAAATGGATTTTCACTTCGTCTGGAGCCTCGCGAATGAATCTGATATGGATTTTGGATTAAACTTTTCGTTAGCTTTCCCACGATAGCCACAGCATCACCGTAGCATCAACTCAATCCATTCATAGAGTACTAAAAATAACACGGCATCACCCACATCACAGTAGCATCAACTCAATCCATTCACAGAGTACTAACACATCACAGTAGTAATTCACATCACAGAGCAAAAGGGGGGAGTATAGAGAGTGAGGTCGTGGGAGGCTGGGGCGACGAGGTCGTAGGAGGCCGGCGACGATAAGGCCGGGGCGAGGTGGAGGAGGCCGCGGACGACGAGCTCAGGGGAGGACGGGGCGACGAAGTAGAGGAGGCCGGGGGCGACGAGGTCATGGGAGGCCGGCGACGACGAGGCTGGGGCGAGGTGGAGGAGGCTGCGGGCAACGAGCTCGGGGGAAGCCGGAGCACAAGGTCGAGGTGAGACGAAGATGGCAGATGAGAAATAGCAGAGGAGGAGATGGAGGACTCTGTTAATATAAAAATATTTTCGGCAGCCCACCCATTAAGTGTAAATTTTTGTTTTCCCGCCCAACAAAACAAAAGTATCATAAACGGTTTTATACAACCATGGCTTGGATTTTTACCATGGTTTGGAATCTAAAAATCCAAGCCATGGTAAATCTAAAATCACAGACGGTTCTAACCACGAACCGTCTGTGATATTCTCAGAGAACCGTCTGTGATAGTTCCATATCACAGACGGTTCATCTTGGAGCCGTATGTGGTAAAATAATCACAGACGGTCTCAAAGAATCGTCTGTGATGAGGTGTCTTCTATGACCTATTTTGTAGTAGTGCTTCTTGAGTTGTGTGTGAAGGATAAGAAGTCTGAATTGCCCTTAAGGGTTTAGAGGACTTGTTTATGCATGTATTTTAACTTATTTTTGTATGGGAATTGAAAATATGGCGATACATGCAAATTTGAATGTTCATGTATGTATAAATTTTGGACATTGCGTAATGAAAGAAATCAATATAGAAAGGTAAATATTAGCCGACCAAACAAAATATCAAAGAAATAAAATATTATTCCATCATATATGATGCAATTATCTTGTCACTGCAACATGTTCAATGCCACGGTAAAATAATGACACCATATACAAAGTGCAACCATGAATGAAAGCAAAATAAACATTTCTTTTCCATTGAAATTAGAATCGAAGCACAACCCGTTTTTTAGTTTTGCCAAAGCCCAACAGAAATTACAAAAAGGAAATGGGCACAACAAGAAAAGGGGCGCTCGACATCTAAGTAAAGCTATATTCCTTTTCTTTCTACTTCTATGCACCACTTATTGCTAACAAGCCTAAACGACCTAAACCATAGGAGTACCATGTCACCTATAAATTTCCTATAATGTACAAAGCACCAACACCAGTGATACCTGGACCCTTTGCCTTGTCACTCGCCCACCATTGCTTGCCTGAGCACTTAAGTCAATCACTCTCGGCCCGCCATTCTAGTCTTTGTCGTCAGTTATATGCTTTTTCTAGACCGTAGTGGTGTACATTCCATAGTCCATGGAATCATCTCGCAACAACGTCTTGAAACCATTGATCTTTATCCCAATTTGCGGGAGTCAACTGACACAATGGCCTTTTTACCTACCAGGACAAAAGAGGGCTAACAAATGAAATCAAAACTGAACTGAGCTAGCTTGCACAGAACAACCAGCTGACACCAAAGTCATCACAGCACTGTAATGTCAAATTTTGCATATAGCACAGCGGCGACAGTTCGCAGGAGAACAATGTAAGGCAGGCATTACACCATGGAATCACAGATTATGCATACTCCTTGGTGTTCAGAGTTGGCATTCAGAAAGATGGAAGCTGAGAGTGAGACCATGGTGTTTCATGCATAATAAAATGCCAATTTAACAAGAAACTATATGAAGTGCACACGGCAAATCAACAACTACCTGAAAATGCTGTAGGAATGATTTCACATCAGAGAAAGGGTAAAAGTACAAATCCAATTATCCAAACAGGATACAATAGGACAAAAATTATGCGCTCTGAGCCTCGCGCAGAGTGAAGTCTTTGCCCCCGAAGCATCCAATCAAGGCACAGACCGTTATGCAGTTGCAGCTCACACCTTGCTGATGATCCCAATCCTTTAAATTGACTTGGAAGCACTTCTTTGCATCTTCTATCACCTTTGTTGAATGCCGACATCGGATCTCACAATTTGCAAATATGGTCACAATAAGCAAGTACTCGTCACAGCACAAACACAGCAAAGAATCGAGACTAAATGAAAAGAATCCATCAAGTGGGTGCTCAGAGGGTTGCTGTACACTGCTCAGCGAATGGCTCCTCAATACAGAGAGGCACACTTCTCATACAAGAGGTGTCAGAAGGAAGCAATACTCGTCACCGCTGCCCCTACTATCCTAGCATATACTACTGGTTGTTAGCAATGCGTAAGCGTGTGCTCAGATATAGTTGCTACAATCGGCTCAGCGAAGTGCTTCCCATCCTGAGAACGAGAAGGCGCTAGCTTCTCGTACAAGAGGTGTCTAGCATCCTCATTTTCTTCAAAGAAAATTTAAATAAAAATTTTGCAAAGATTCAAAATCTTCAATCTTACCTCAGTTGGGCCCGACCCAGCCCAGGGCACCGCACCCACCGCCTCTCCCGTACGCCCACGCCGACGCCAGCCATCGGCTCCCCTCTACCACCACTTGCTCCTGTCCCCTCAACTAACGGCCGCGACTTCGGTGCCCCTCGCTCGGTCCCGTCGCTACCCCATGCCGAGCTCACCTGCTCCCACCCGGTCACCTCCGCGTGCAGGCCGCCCATGCCGCCGCCTCGGGACCGCGCATGAGCCCGAGCTCCCTCCAACGGCTCCCCGCCACCGCCGGCTATAAAAAACCCGAGGCACCTCTCCTTCCTCCCCTCCACCCCTTCACCTCCTCCCCTCGCCTTCGTCGCCGACGTCGCCCTCGTTGCCGTCGCCGACGTTTCGCCTCCCGAGCTTCGGTCACCACCACCTCCTCCCTTCTCCTCCTTCGTTGCCGATGCCACCGCCTTCGTCTCCGTCGCCGTCACCGCCGTCGCTTCCTCCTCCCGCTCTCAGGTGCTGTCGCCTCCGGCTCCGGCCCTTGCTCCGGGCCTCCGGCACCGCCTCTCTCTCTCCCTCCTCCCCGCTCCCGCCGCCGTGCGCCTCCCGTCCTCTCCCCGCCTCTTTCTCTCCCTCCCCCTCTCGTTCTCCGTGTGACGGAGAACGCGAGGCGTCGCGCCCCGCGCAACACCGTCGCATTTTGTTGGACCGAAAAGGCGACTAGAGGGGGGAGTGAATAGGAGCACGCTCACTTTTTCACAAATAATGGATCAATAAAACTTTACTCCAGTAGCTATAGAAGCTATGAAGATAAGTATATCAGTATAGCGGAAGACTAATATTGAATCCAATAAGAACCCCAAAGCGATAGGACAAAATCAGCAAAGATTGAAGTGAAACAATCTACTGGCGGTTGGACCACTGCCTAACTGGCGTTCAGACCGATTCCCGATCGGTGGCTATGGGCGGTCTGACCGCCGGTGTACAGAACAGAAGAACAACCCCGATAACGAAAATGAAAATAGATGAAACTTTTGATCTACTAATCCAAACTTGATGAAACTTGGAACACACCTTCTTTATGATAACAAGGACCTATTCCAATCGAAGATTATGATAATTCTTGGAGGAATCAAGATCTTTTTCTGTTTGATCAAAGAATGGTTTAAAATCGGGTCAAAACCAAAACTAGGTCAAAGCTCTTGCTCGTGGGTGATTAAAGATCAAGATGATCCTAGATAGATTCACACACATCACAGCAAGCTAAATCACATGAAGAAACCAAGCAAAAACTCATGGATCAAAGAAAGACCTAAAATCATCAAATAGAGAGAAAGAAAGCAATGAGACAAAACAATGATCAAACTTTTCTTTGATTGATTGATATGATCAGGGCTTACAGCCACTCCATCAATGGAGGACAATGCTCAATCTAAGAGCACGAAAATCACATCAAACATCAAGAACCCTAGCCTCCGCAAAAGCTCTCCTTAAGAAAATTAGGGTTTACAAGAATTGCAAAAGAGACGAAGAGGTGGTGCAGCCACCACCCTCTCCTATTTATAGTGGAGGCTTAGACCTTCTAGAAGTTTGACTCAATTGGGCTCCCGTTAAGGTCCAAAACAAACGGGACACATACGCACGTATTTTAAAGCGCCGTCTTTATCTCCTCTTAACCTAACTAGCTACACCTAGCGTCATCTTGCGCCTCGGATTAGCTAATAGGTCACCCTTGTCCATCTTGCACCACGCTTGAGTACATGGACCTCACCCGACATCGTCGATCGTTCTGGACCTCAGCTCTCCAAGCCTAGTCCCGATCATCCTCGCCGTTGACCGTCGTTGACCACCAAGCAACCTGCACAACAATAGAAAAATAAACCTAATTTGGGAACAAGTTCTTCACAACTTGACCCATGTTAGTCAAAATATGCATCATGCAACATATATGCCCCGAAACTCATGACTTTGACCTAACAACCGAATATCGCCGCCTCGAAGACCGACAATCAAGTGAAAACCGGTCAGACCGCCCCCAAGGCCGGTCTAACCGCCCACACTGGCCGGTCAGACCGCCAGCTGGGACTTAGCCGTTTTTCCTCTCTGAAAAACCGAAACCTACTGGAATTTTCAAATCAATAGAACTTTTGACTAGAGACTCCAAAAATTATGAGACCAAGTGCAATAGAATCCCCTCTCTTGCCTACAAACTCTATTTTTGGCCCAGCTCAAAATAACACTTTTTAAGTTCACCGGTCCGACCGCCGCCTATGGCCGGTCGGACCGATTTGGGACCGGTCTAACCGCCATGCTACGACCGGTCAGACCGGTTACTACCTGACAGTTCTGAAACTTGTCGAAAACACATGAAACGACAAACCGTAAATGACATTGCCAATTGTCACATCATCCTAAGATCTGGAACATATCCCCATGATATCCACACATTTTAACGTTGTGCTGTAGCCGACAGGTGGGCCCTGCTACTGTGCCGTGTCGCTGACAGGTGGGTCCGCCAGCACTGTTCCGTGGACACATGATCCCGTGGACTCGCATAGTACGTGTGACCTCCGGTCCACGCAACAGTGCCCGTGGACCATGCACCCGTGCACATGGACCCGGTCCACGCGCACTGTGCCGTTGACCGCGCACAGTACACGTGCCACATGTCGGCGCCTCGATTATCCGGTTTTCTAATTTTGTTTTCAATTAAAAATTTTATTGAAAAGCTTCAAAAATTTATATCTTTTTCATTATAACTCCAAAAAATTATGAAATTTATTTCTAAAATTTTCGAAATTCAAGATATTGCTAATGACACTTGTCTTGTTCAATTTGGAGTTCATTTATAATGAGTTTGGTATTTATTTGCTCTCTCTACTGTTGTGCCTTTTTTCGGTACCTTCATCCGATTAAGGTTCGAAGACGCATGAGACCTCCACTTCGACCAAGCTCATGAGTACCAAGACCCCACTGCCTTTAACCAAGGCGAATCAATACTTTGATCATTTTGAGCCTACATTTTATGCAAATTATATTTATTTAAAGCATCAAAGTTGCATGCTTTAATTCTGTAATCAAGTGTATATTAAAGCTTAAGGTAGTTAAACACTCATTTGATGATTAATTAAGTATTATCCATCTTTTGATAAATTGAATCCATCATTCCATGTTACCCTAGTAATTATATGGTAAATACTAGCTTAGGTTGTACATAAGCGACATGCTAGACTTGCTTAAGTACCGGGATAATAAATATCATGTTTATCATCTTTTAATCATGAAAGTGGTTTTGGGCAGTCATTGGATGTAAATGACTGGCGTGTAGTGTTAATTTATTTTTCCTCCCCAAAACCCTAGACAACTTTCTAGTACCACATCTGGGCGGATGGAAAGAGTGGTGGGTACGGATGTAGCACGAGAATGTGTGGAATGTGATATGAACCGTCCAGATGGATTAATGACTTAATCTTGTCATAACCTCCTGTGTAAAACAAGTACAACCGCAAGTACAACCGCAAGTCTTCAAAGTGCAACTTGGCTTAGTATTATTGAATCCTAAATGTCATCCCATAACTGGTGTTTGGAAGTGTGCAAGCGGCGGAATGTGTTCGGGCTTGAGAGGGACATCGAGGGAGGGTGAAGTTACTAGCTACGCTAGTCGTTGTGGCCGGGGCCAGCTGCGCTAGTCGTTGTGGTGAACATCTTGCACAACTTATGGGATTAGCTCTAAGGGTGAGATGACAGAAGGGGCAAGGTAGTTTGAAACGTTACTGTGATGATCGCTCATTTACATGACTAAGGAATTATGTGGGGTAACGAGTATGATTATCTCTTGTGGGTACAACGTACAACCTCTGCAAAGTCTAAACTGTTTAAACAGCTGCGCCTACGGTCAAAGGCGGACATGTGATCTTAACTTGAGTTAGTTCTATTTCAAAAACCTTTGTGGGTGGATTACAACCAGGACGGCTCCTTTAGTCTGAGGTTGGATTTTTCCTGAGCTGTCGAGCTCAGTGGTGTGAAGGAGCGGAGGTAGCTCCAGTAAAATGATGCATGTGTAGAGTTCCGATGGAGGGAACCTCTACTATATTTAATATTGCATTTACTCTCTTTAATAAAATGTAATTTATTTAAAATGCTAAGTCATAGGAGTTTGTAATTATGATAATTGAAAATGTGCTTTAACAAATAAAAGAACCTAAGTCATTCTTGTTAAGCCTTGCATGTATACTACTGCATACGGTAGTTGTGCTCACTCTCGCTCTCTCCCCAAACCCTCCAGATGATGTGGATCAGGGAGACTACGCATACTACGAGGATCCCGAAGTCGATGGTCAGGGGAACCATGAAGAATAGTCTAGATTCTGTAGTCTAGGTCTTGCCCCGGTCTAGAGGACTCGTTGGTACTTGCGTACAACCGATATTACCCAAATCCTTGGATAATATCAGTCGTACACAGGTTACCCCAGTCGCTTGCCTATGAAGAGATGAGCTCTACCCCTCTTTTGCTTCCGTTGTAGCTACATGTTTTTATGTAATGTAATCAATTTGGTCTGGTGGCCCTTATATCAAAATCGACCCGACGTGGTCTATGTCACTCTGATGTCTGTTTATATTGAATGTATTAATTCACGCCATGTATGAAATGATTCGTCAATGAGCCTGTGAGTGCTACCTACTGATCTAGTGAGTAGCATAGTATTTTCACAAAGGATTTGGGATTAGAAAATCGGGTTCGACAAGGTATCAGAAGTAAGCAAGCATTCATCACGGCATGCCATGGCACCGTACCATTCAAGAAAAAGCTCAAGGATCAGCAAGCATTCATCACGGCACGCCATGGCACCGCACGATTCAAGAAAAAACTCAAGGATCAGCAAGCATTCATCACGGCACGCCATGGCACCGCACGATTCAAGAAAAAGCTCAAGGATCCTCCTGACACTGCTATCGATACGTTCGATGCTAAGAAAGAAGCGGGTAAACAACAACACATGCAACAGAAAGCTATAACCTTTTACATGGCGCATCGAGTGATGAGGCCGCCGTCGACGGACGATCGGCGAACTCTCTCCCAGCCCTGTATCTCACCCACCCACTGCATCGACGACTACACGTGCGCTGCGGTGGAGGGCAAGAGGAAGGCGGCGAGAAGGGGGGAAAGGAGACGGTGCCACCGCCGCCTAGGAGCGGCCGTGGAGAGGAGGTGGAGATGGGGCGATGTCGTCGTCCGAGGGGAAGCGGTGGCGTCGGGCGGGGGGCGACGGCGTGGAGGGGAGGGGAGGCGGTGGCCAACCGAAGGGAAAGGGAATCAGGGGGGAGAGAAGGATGGAATTGACAAAAAAATGTTTTGCACTTGTATACAATGGTATTTTATGAGTAACTTCAGTGGTAAATGGTTATTTTATTCCACAAAAGTTTAAAAAACACATCTCTTATGGCTTATGACTTTTAGATTTAAAATAGCTTAAACTTTTTATAAGATGTATAAAAAAATCACCTTTTATTTAGACTTTGATTTTTTTATTTTTAAATTAGAAAAATAAACATAAATAAACAGGGCTGTTATCAAGACTTTGATTTTTTTATTTTTAAATTAGAAAAATAAACATAAATAAACAGGGCTGTTATCAATTGCAAATGAAGCTAGGATTGTGAGCATAAATCGAACAGCATGCATGCATGAGCTACACTGAAGGGGAACTTGAGGCCATCCATGCTTGGGCCAACTAGAAGGCGCCGGGTCATTGGCCCTTCATTTTTTCTCCTTATTATTTCGCCAATATATCTTTATTCTTAAACTTTTTTCTGATGTGGAAACCGTACAACGGAAAATATCGCTTACAAATATGGTCGAACACAACGTGATATGTTAATTCAAGAGTCGAGATTAACTATCCATATATGCACGTACATCACATCATAAGGGTTTGTTCGAGAAACCTAAGTTCTCATTCCATCTCCGTAGATGAACCGAGATTTTAAACTAAATCCCAAGCCAGAGATGGACCCGGGAACTTAATATACTTTTCAAACAAAGACATAATTTGAGCCCTGGCCTTGCCTTCGTTGCAAATGAAAGTCTAGAAGACTAGAACGACCCAACTACCCAAGTAAGTTGCACAAGTTTCTTTCTGGTGAAACAAACACGTACGTACGTACCCTTTGTTTTCTGCACCGCAATAACGTCCCCTAAATCTGCACACATGCAGGCCGCGTGCACTAGACTAGCTAGTCTGGGAGGATGCAAGGACGCTGTACACTTTCTACAAGTTTTAACTACATACACATTTCCACTTATACTTCAAGCTAGCCCTCTCTAATTCGCCACTGCACAGAACAATTAACCTGCAATTTCTAGGAGTGTGCTGTGTGCGTGATGCACACCAAGAAAGGCAGCGTGCATATGTAGTGATCAAAGGTGGTCTGCGCATGTCTGAAAGCTGATCCAAAAGGGCAAATAACGTATATTTTTAATTTAGACCCCTACTGCCACTTTTTTTTCTCAAAATTTTTTGCAATTCTAACCATCTCGAAAGCGACAAACATCTGATGGTCGGGGCGCATAAGTCGACTTCATGGTCGGCAGTATGAAGTCGACTTCCTACGCTCCCCGACCGCATGAAGTCCACGTGTCAGCTTCATGTGTGTTTCGAGCTCGAGAGGGGGTTAGAATTGCAAATTTTCGAGCAAATGAGCTATTTTTGAAAAAGGTGGCAGCAGGGGGCCCATTTAACGGTTTCTTCCTTCCAAATAACACTCAATTATAGACTTACGATTATACTATATACTCTCTTTGTTCAAGAATATATAACGTTTTCGACATCGACACGGCATCCAATATGCAACTTTGACCATGACTTTTTATATGAATATATTTATAAAATAATATAAAATGTTATATTATGAAGATATTTTTCATAACTAATATAATGATACTATTTTCACATGACCAATGCAAATAGTTTATATATAGATATTAGTAATCAAAGTTAAAAAACTTTGATTGCATGCTTTAAAAAAAAAAATCACAATATACCATTGAATAACTTTATGATTCACAATATGCCACTTATTGTGAGTCTAACATGCGGACCCAAAGCCTATATGTCAGTGAGATACCAATGATGTATTGTGAAGATCCAAATTTATTCAATGATATATAGCGAATTATCTTTTTTAAAATATCATATATTTCTGTACGGATGTAGTATTTAACAAAAATCAGGAAACTTACAATTAGCAAACCCGTGTATCTAGTACAGCAGGACATTGGTTTAGAAGAAAAAAAATCATGTAAATTTCGCTATTAGCACTCGATCACTGGAAAGCGTAATTCTGGCACTTCACACCATTTTCGTGTCATGCGTACGAAACGTCCAATTAACCATCAGGCTTCCATGCATAACTCCAACAAACTCAAAGCCCTCAACAAATTGCTACCCATTATAAATAGATCGACCAATTAGCCACTCTAAACCCACCCAAATCTCACAAAGCTAACTCATCTTACATTCTTAAATCACTTCGCTCTAAGCTAGCTTCTAAGTTGACCATGGCGTCCAAGGCCACCGTCCTTGTCCTGCTTGCCGTCATCGCCGCCGCTGCGTCGGTGCCCGTGCCGTCGGCTGTGGCGCCGGCGGCGACGTGCGTGAGCTCGCTGCTGGAGCTGAGCCCGTGCCTGCCCTTCTTCAAGGACGCGCGGGCGACGGCGGCGCCGGAGGGCTGCTGCGCGGGGCTGCGCTCCATCATCGACGCGCAGGCGGTGTGCCTGTGCCACATCGTGGACCACACCCTCGAGCGCGCCATCGGCGTCGACATCCCCGTCGACCGCGCCTTCGCCCTCCTCGGCGACCTCTGCCGCCTCGCGCCGCCGCAGGACATCTTCACCAGCTGCACCAACAAAGGTAAATTAACTGTACTAACAAGTATGAGCAGCTAGTTGATTGGAGTACGTAGTTGTTGATTACTGCTAATGGTTATGCTTGACTTGTCTATATATAGGTGGTGTGCCGCCACTCTACGCTTGCCCGGCTCCGTCGGCTTGAGGTAATTAGCTCATCATCGTCGTCTTCTAACGCGGGCGCGGAGGAATAAAACTTATTTTCTCACACAATACGTTTAAGAAGAGAGGATTCAAAGCCGAGTTATCTAGCTGATCATCCGTGGTGTCAACCTCTCGCTGATTCTCATTGGCGAGCAGCGATGCAGGCGGAGTTTGATGCCCTCCTGGCCAGCGACACTTGGACTCTGGTTCCCAGTCCACCGGGTGTGAACGTCGTCACCGGTAAATGGGTTTATCGTCACAAGTTTTTGTCTGATGGTTCTCTTGATCGTTATAAGGCCAGGTGGGTTCTCAGAGGCTTCACTCAGCGTCCTGGCATTGATTATGAGGAGACTTTCAGTCCAGTCGTCAAGCCCGCTACCATACGTGTTGTGCTCACACTTGCTCTGTCCCATTCTTGGCCCATTCATCAGCTGGACGTCAAGAACGCTTTCCTTCATGGGACATTGACAGAGACTGTGTACTGTCAGCAACCGTCTGGGTTTGTTGATTCCTCCCGCCCCAATCATGTGTGTCGATTGAACAAGTCACTGTATGGATTGAAGCAGGCCCCACGCGCGTGGTACAGTCGCTTTGCCAGTCACATCACCTCTCTTGGTTTTGTTGAGGCCAAGGCTGACACTTCACTAGCTGACCTCTAGGAGATTCCTCCTCATCTTCTTGCATGACATGCAGAGAAAATTCAGCGGTTATAATTGTCTGCAATTTTTGGACATATGACGATTATATAATTCAGTGGTTTGATCTCCGGTGGAAATTAATTAAGTCGCTTTAATTTGTGCAGGAGATGAGTTAGAGAAATAATCGTCGAGAAGGGAGGATTTCGATATCAATAGCAGCCTCTCTGGAGTGGAGTCGACGAATCGAAGGCTATAATCATACACATATATGGATGCAATATAATAATATTGCATATATGGTTATGATCTATCATCAATCGATTGATCAATATTGTGTAACACGACAGATCGATGTACGTACGGTTAATTGCTATGCACAATCAATAGAAACAAATCTAGTTTGTCCCAGTATACAGTCATACAGATATGTAGCTATATTCACCGGTTGCCAATGGACTCACTCGTGCATGAACAACGCAGTTCGTGGATACACTTGTTAGGAGATAGTTGGTGTTACACGGATACATGATGGCTTGGCGTCAACTGGGTCGTCACATGGATATATATAGATCACTTTTCCGCAAGTTTTCTCGACTCGATTTGTTACAATTGATAGAGAACCTTGTACCATGCATCGACGTGTAATCGCCGATCAACCATCGCGGAACCAATCTTAGCTATACGGAAGCGATCGGATAGTTAGAAGAGTGTGCAGCTAGAGACTACTGTTCGAAATTAATATACAACGTTTTAGAAAATACGTAGTTAAAATTTCTTAACTTTGACTACTTATATATATATATATATATATATATATATTTGTATATTTGTATAAACTATTTGTATTGGTTATGTGAAAATAGTATCGTTAGATTAGTCATGCAAAATAATTTCATAATAAAACACCAAAAACATCATATATTCTTGATACGAGCACAAGAACCTAGGTGGATTAGTAATAGCTGATATATTCGGTCATAAAACACCGCGCACAAGAACGTAGGTCGAGATTGATCCGACCACTGATGGGCGAACCAATATCGACCATCCGAGACCCGATCGGACGGCTCAGAGAGCGCTAAGTCATAGTACATACGCTACGCAGCCCAACTCAACAATTCCAATGGAGGCAACTCCCCGAAACCTCTTCTCCCGCCACCTCGCGCAGCTCCACGCTCACCTCCTCCGCCGCGGCTGCCCCTTCTCGCCGGCGGCGACCCACCCTGACCCCGACCGTGCATACCTCTCCACGCTCCGCGCCGCCGCCGCGCCGTCCCTCGCGCTCGCCGCCTGCGCCTGCCTCCGCCGCGCCGGCCTGCCCGCGCCGGGACGCCGCGCGCTCCCTGCCCTGATCCGCGCCGCCTCTCGCGCGCGCTGCGACGCCACCGCGTGTGGCGCGCATGGCCTCGCTGTACGTGTCGGGGTTGTGGATGATGGGTTCGTCGGGACCGCGCTGGTCGGGGCGTACGCAGCGTGCGGGCGCGTGGTCGACGCGCGCGTGGCGTTCGACGGAATGCCTGAACGGGACCTCGTCGCCTGGGGCGTCATGCTTGACGGGTAATGCACCTCTCCTAGTTTCAGTGGTTTATGGAGTTGTTTGGAACCCACGTTGGAAATTTTGTCATTCTGTTCAATGCACCTTGCTGCAGTGGCCAACTAGCAATCTAGCATTGTTGAGACAAACGGCATAAGTTTAGTTTGCACACCAAGAATTGAATTAATTTCCGCACATTATTCATGAAAGATTGTTGGCCTGCTTCTTTGTTGAACAAAGGACCAACTAACATGTTCTAAGGTTGGAACCATAGTCAATCAGTTCAGCACTGAGCAAGAGTGACATTTGAAGAAAAAAATGTTTTTTTTAAGGAATCTGCTCGAAAAAAATTGTAGCCATATGTATTCACGGCTTGGCAATAATGTAGTCTCAAATCTTTACTAAAGTTGCATTGAGTTGAAATTAGTCTAGGTTTTCAGCAACATAACTTGATAGGTTGCAAGGAGATGCAATCAGGCCCTTAAAGTAGTTCAGCAAAACAATATCCATTTTTGTTTGTTGATTTGTGCTAGTCTCCTTTTTGGGTGTTTCCCTATTACTTGGCAATTGCACTTTTCACTGTAAACTATGATAGACCTCTCTAACATCAACTGGCAGTTATTGTCAGACCCAAAACTACAAAGAAGCCTTACTTCTCTTCAATAAGATGAAGACATCAAGAGTTGTACCTGACCAAGTGATCCTTGCTACTCTTCTATCAACCTGTGGCCATACAAGACATTTAAGATCTGGAAAAGCCATCCACTCATACATGTTGGTGTCAGACATTCTTGTTGATGCCCGCCTCAATAGTGCTCTCATAAACATGTATGCCAGCTGTGCGGACATGGAGATGGCCGAGAAGTTATACAATGGGATGCCACAAAAGGACTTGGTATCATCAACTGCCATGGTCTTCGGATATGCCAAGAATGGAAAAGTTGAGATTGCTCGCTCCATATTCAATGGAATGCCAGAGAAGGACGTGGTATCTTGGAGTGCTATGATATCAGGATATGCTGAAAGTAATCAACCTTCTGAAGCATTAAATTTGTTCAACAATATGCAAGAGTGTGGTGTCAGTCCCGATGAAATTACCATGTTGGGCGTCATATCTGCATGTGCTAATATCGGTGCCCTTGATAAAGCCAGATGGATCCATACCTTCATTGAGAATCATGGGTTATGTAAGATCGTGTCCATTTGCAACGCTCTTATTGATATGTTCTCCAAATGTGGGAGTTTAACTCTTGCCTTCAATATCTTCAATGCAATGCCTCGAAGGAATGTTATCACCTGGACAAGTATGATTACTGCATTTGCTACGCATGGTGATGGCAGATCTGCCTTAACCCTATTTGAGCAGATGAAAAGTGAAGGGGTTGAATCCAATGGAGTGACATTTCTTGGTTTGCTGTATGCTTGCTGTCATGCTGGTTTAGTTGATGAAAGCCGTTCCTTGTTTAAATGTATGGTTCAGGATTACAGGATTGAACCCAAGCATGAGCACTACGGTTGTATGGTGGATCTTCTGGGAAGAGCTAAACTTCTGCAAGAGGCAGTTGAGCTCATAGAGTCAATGCACTTAAGACCTAATGTGGCCGTTTGGGGATCTCTGTTAGCAGCCTGCTGGATGCATGGTGATCTTGAGCTCGGTGCATTTGCTGCAAAGAAAATTTTGGAGTTGGATCCTAATCATGATGGAGCATACGTGCTTTTATCAAACATACACGCAAAATCTGGTAACTGGAATGATGCTCGGGAGGTGAGGGAAGCAATGGAAGTCCATGGGGTTTTGAAAGAAACAGGCCGCAGTTGGATGGAGATGAATGAGACTGTTCACGAGTTTGCAGCTGCAGGCGAGAAACATTTGGCAAATCTCAAGGTCCTTCTATAGCTTGATGAGATTGTTGCAAATTGTTGATTCATGGCTATGCTCCCGAAGTCAACGATGTTTGAGTTGATTTGGGCAAGGAAGATAAGAGGAGTTTTTGGTGCAAATAGCACGTTTGCGATATTACGGAAGTAGCTCGTCTGCATGATCACGGGCCGGACGCGATGTTCACTCGACACGTCACCTCGTCCGGCCGGTCACACAATTAGGTGTACCAGCAAATGCGCCGATAATTGCATTCTCTGCGTCTTTCAAGTCTCTCTTTGCTTGGATCCATAGACCATAAGATAGACACGAGATGGTCAGTATGTCCTAGCAATTTCTAGGAGATTTCAATTATGGTTACTATAGAACAATAGTTACAGATAGCACTAGGCTCTTTTTCATAGCTATATGCTCAAAGAAATTACTAAACCATTTCATGACAGCAATGGCTAAATAAAGCTCGAATAAAGAAACCATATCATCCAAAGTCAGGTTTACATGACCATGTTGACAGATTAAGGGTTTGTTTGGATGGGGGAATGGAATGGTCCTATACCGGATGGTTCGGGAAATATGCTAGTTCATCTGTTTGGTTCGGTGAATGGGACTAATCAGTTCAGCATTGAGTCGTTCCATCAACGCGAATATTCGGTTGAGATCCTGTATCATCGCGTTCGGCAAAAAATGGCGAACCACGCAGTTCACCTTTCTCCTTGCGAAGCAGGCTGCGTGCGGTCACTCTCCTTTCCTCTGTGCAATGCTATCTTCCCCTGTTGCGCTCATCTCCCTTTTCCCTTCCGCCCTCATCTTTTAGATCCACACCGCAGTGCCACACCCCTCTCCTCCCCCCGGAGAACTTCGTCCACGCCCTCATTGCCGACACTGTCACCATTCCCCACCTCCGGCAGCTCCACCCTCACGTCATCACCTCCGCCGCCTCCCCTCCCTCGGCCCCATCGTCCTCCGCCGCCTCATTTCCTTGCCCTCCTCCGCCCACCTCCACCTCCCCCTCCCCCTCGTCCACCGCCTCCTCCTCTCCCTCCCCTCCCCGTCCCTCGACCTCTTCAACATCCTCCTCCCCACGCTCGCCTCCTCGCATGACCCCTCTGCTGCCGCCCGCCTCCGCCTCAGACACCCACACGCTTCCTCACGTCCTCAAGGCCCTCGCGTGTCTTGCCCCGGGCAACCTTCTCCTCGTCGCCTCCACCCACGCGGAGGCCGTCAAGGACGGCCTCACCTGTGTGGTGGTCTACGTCCGAAACGCACTCATGGCCGCGTACTCGACCTGCGACCACCTGGCCCGCGCCACCCAGGTGTTCGACGAAATGCGCGCCGGACCGTCGTGTCCTGGAACACCGCGCTCACCGCGCTCACCGCCTGTGCGGACAACGATTGCCACAACAGGTGTGTCGGGCTGTTCGTGGAGATGGTAGAGGACGGGTTCGAGGCCGACCAGACCATGTTCGTGGTCATGCTGTCCGCCGTCGCCGAGCTGGGCAACTTGGCGCTAGGCAAGTGAGCTGTTCGTGGTCATTTTGCTTCTTGGATTTATAAGAGTTAATTCAGAACACAAGAATTTGTTATGTTTATTCAAGCTTCTATTATGCCATATCAGCATGTGTTATTTCGGTACTGATAACCAATAGCATTGAACACCTTGTTTACTAGAATGATCAAACAAGCTTCAATGCCATATCAGTATGTCCAAGATTGTTTCGGTTGCTAGGTATATCAGTAACAATAATCTATGAAGGAGCATTGCTTCAATGCAGTAGGACTTATTTTGCTTCAAACAAGCTTATTTGTGTTGACCTATCTATGTGGTTGTAAACCTATGTATGTGCTTCGACTCTTATGGTATTGTGCAATGTATGATATAAACCTATGACGATAACTGATGATATAACTAGTTATGATGTATTCGGATGGTATTCTGCAATGTATGATTGATGATATAACTAGGTGATTGATGAATTTTTGGCATGCTTTGCACTACTAATTCTGAATCTGAAGGTAGTGCCAGTGGTGCCCTTTCTTTTTTGTTATGGTTGTCCTGACAGTGTGCAAGGAGATGGTTTGAGGAAGGGGACATAAACCACATTGTCAGAATGCTATCCACCCTGACATTGGAAGCATGATTGTAGAGTAATTCTGTCATTCTACAGTACAGTTTTTCCATATCAAGCTGAATGTGTCAATTCCTCATTGTGATATATACCTGATTTTACACTGAACACAAACTTCTGCTGCAGGGAATTTCAGAAGTGGAAGAGGACTGTGAGCCCTAAAGGCTAAAAAGCTAGCAGCAACCAGTAGATTGTTTGCTTATCTCGGCGGAGAAGCTGATTTCTGCTTTGCTTTGGTTTGGAGATGTGTGTTTAGTGGATGATTAGGAGCTGATTACAGTCGGGGTGTGGACATCTGCTACGTGTGTTTGTTTGGTTGTGTGGTTGACATAAGGCAGTGCAGCAGTGCATGCTCAGTCAGACCCTTCTTATCCTGCCAAGCGAGAGGGGAGACGTGTAACATCATTTGTATTATCATTGTATTTGTAGCTGATATAATTACAAACTTGTATGTTCAGAGCATTCTATAATTACATACTGATACTTAGGCTTGTCTTCAAAGTTGACAGCCACCTTGAAAATGTATGGAAAGAACTGCTATCTTCAGCAATGCACTACGCATCTCTTTTGCTAGTGCCAGAGTTTTGAAATGTTGAGATTACTATTTGACATGCTCACGCTGCTTGCAAAGTGGTTGCATCCAGGTTTGCCTTGAACTTGTCCCTATGCAATCATACTCTCTGGGCAAAAAAATAAAATAAAATAAAAGTTAATTGTGTGCAAAAACTATTTTCAAACTTGAATTTAAATTCAAATCAATTTCTAAACTCAATTTTGACAATTGAGGTAGGTGAGCTTACCACCTGTATTGAGAGGGTTACTATACCCATCTTCATCTATCAAACTAAATACCAGCTTGAACCATCTAGAATCATTCTGTCTAACCAGCCAAATAAAATCTTGTATCATCACATCCAACCAGCCAAACATCCTACTTGTATCATCTCATTCAACTTCATCCTATCCATCCTATGCTATCCCATTCCATCCAACTTCATTCACCCATCCAAACGCACCCTAAATGACAACTAGAAGCAAGGTAATGACACAAGTCTGGATCATTGTGATAATGCATGATTGTGACCAAATCAAAAGGCCCTAAGGAGTCATTGTGTTGTCCGGCCAGTGAGGGGCCGGGTGATGGACGAGGAGGGGGTCCGGCCGGTGATCGTGCGGACGAGGCTTCAGATTTGCTATTTCGTTGCGATAGGCGCTACTTCGTAATAAAACATTGCAAACATGCTATTTGCGCCAAAGAGATGATGTTATGCTGTACAACGAGAAGCTTGTCCTTTCTTTTAGCCTGATCAATTTCAGAAAGGGGATCTTGCATCTATAATGCAAAAAGTAGCAGGTATTTGTGAGGAATGCCATTCTTTTACGAAGTTTAGTCTTGCAGTTGTACAACAAGTGTTTGTGTTGCAAGATAGGACACTTTCACCATTTCAAAATGGGAATATTTCTTTTAGAGTCTTTTTTGTGACTGTTAGATTATGTGGAATTTATTGTCAATATTGAAGATAATTTAGTTAATCTTCCATTTTAGTTATGAAAAAATGTAATAATTTTGATGTAATCATATTGTACATGTCATGGGCGTAGGCCTGGGCCTAGGCGGCGGTATGCACACGTCTAGGAAGTTGATGCACAAGAGTAGTCCGGCCAGTGTACAAACAATCCATGCTGATTAGGAAGGACAACACATTAGGAAAGATGAGGAGAAAAAATGTTTAGAATAGAATTTTTTTTTTGTATTTTCTTATCTGTATATGGTATATCCCTCTTGTACTCCCTATATATATTGCTCATCGGGCTTCATGAATATACACATAATATTCATAACATGGTATTAGAGCTAGGGCACTAACCTATCTCCTTCCACTGCCATCCCGAGAGCCGCCACCGTCCCCGGTCGCCGCCCCTTCTCCCGCCGACGCCGTCATCTCCGACGCGCACGCCACCCTCTCGATGCGCACACCACCCTCGCCGATTGCGCCATCGCCTCGCCGCTTGCTCGATGCCACCGCTCGACGTGCGCGTGGGTCATCCTCTCCACGTCCGACACCGCCCCTCGGCCCTGGACGCCGTCACCCCGCCGTCGTAGTTCACCCAGCCGTTGTTGACTCGCCCGCTGAAGACGTCGCACGCTCGGTCGCCGCCCACGCTTGGTTCGCCGCCCTCCACCGCTAGTCGTCGGAGCGCCACCGCCGCCAGCAGGGGGAACCCTAGTTCCCCCCCACGTGCGTTCGTGTTTTCCTTCGCAGGCTGTCAGCCGTTTTAGTGTGAGCCGGCCCGCAAGGGGGAAAACGTTGATCTAACCACCGCGTCATCCATCGTTGCCTGTTAGACTTCGTTGCCATAGTCGTCGCGCCGTCCAGCACCGCCTACCTAGGGCTTCTGTTCCATCAGCAGCGATCCCATTCTCAAGAACAAAACTTCATGGGACGAACTACAGGTTGTGGTCTTCACTCATGGAGATCACGGTTGATGGTCTCCGCCTCTAGGGACATGTTGCTGGTGCTCGAACTTGTCCACCGTCGCCGGTTCAGCCTCCTCCCAAACAGCCTACTTCTGCACCTCCTACAGAAGATGAGACCGCTAAGGAGGCAAAGCTGCTGACACTACTGACGAGGCCTTTCAATATGCTATAGACATTTTAGAGCACTGGTGTGCTGATAAAGCCCGTGTTCAAGCCATCCTGGTGGTCAGCGTCGATGACTCCATCTAGTCAGACATTGCTAGTCTACATGCCACTCGTCAGATCTGGGAGCACTTGCGAGAGCGATACCAACAGAGTATCGATGCTTAGTTCTTTTCGCTTCGACGTGAGTTGGAGACGCTTCGCCAGGAGGACTCCTCCGTCGACGACTTCTTTCGAGCCCTAGTCAGTCTCTGGCGCTAGCTTCTTCGCTCTGCCAAGAGTGTCATAAGGTGCAGAAGGCGGATCGTGATAGCCTTCGCCTTTATGACTTTGTCTATCATCTTCACCCATGTTCTGTACCTCCGCCTCTGGTGCTGCCTCCTATAGCACTACCTCTTGTTCCTGTAGTACTCCAAGCATTCTCGTCCTTTACCAGCCTCCTCTCCTGGCATCTTACCGACACCCACATCTGATCCTCCTGATGATGCTCCCCGTTACATCCTTCGTAACCGAACATCCCTTCGACCTCTTGATTGTCTTGGATTTGCTCCGATAGCTCATGCTCTCTCTGTCACTGAGCTTAGTTCTTATTGTGAGGTTACTCTTCATTCTGAGTGGCAGCTCGCTATGGCAGAGGAGCTTGATGCTCTTCGACGTACAAAGACTTGGGATATTGTACCGACACCTGTGTATGCTCATTCGATCACGGGCAAGTGGGTGTACATGATTAAGACTTGGTCTAATGGTACTATCAGCGCTGCAAGGCTCGTCTTGTGGCTCATGATTTTCAGCAGGAGTACGGTCGTGACTACAATAAGACTTTTGCCCCTGTTGCCTATATGACCATTGTTCGCACTCTTGTTGCGGTTGCTTCTATTCGCCGGTGGTGTATCTCTCAGCTAGATGTTAAGAATGTCTTTCTTAATGGTATTTTGCATGAGGAGGTCTACATGAAGCCATCACCTGGGTATTCTGTTCCCGATGGACATGTCTGTTGTCTTCGTCGTGCTCTTTATAACCTCAAACATGCTCCTCATGCTTGGTTTGCGCATTTTACCTCAGTGATTACTGCTGTCGACTTCACTATCAGTTCTCACGATCCTGCTCTTTTTGTCCATATCTCATCTCGGGGTAGGACACTTCTTCTTCTGTATTTTGATGATATGCTCATCACAGGTGATTATTCCTCATTCGTCACGTATGTGAAGAAGCATCTCAGTGAATAGTTTTTGATGACTGATCTTGGTTCTCTTATGTACTTCTCTTCCATGCCTGAGGGCTACTACCTCTCCTAGCAGAAGTATGTCTAGGATCTTCTTGATCAGTCTGGTCTGACTGACACTCGCACTACTGTAAGATCGAGGTGGCCGACTAGAGGGGGGTGAATAGGCGGTTTTAAAAATACTTCGCGCTAAACCAATAAATAAATGCGGAAGCTAATAGCAAATTGGTTTTGCACAATTAAAACCTAAATCAACTAGGCTCAACTAAGTGCACCGACAATATGAACACAATACAATATGAGCAATCATACAAGATATATAAGCAATTAAAGCAAGAATGTAAATTGCTCAAAGTAAAGCACAAGTAAACACAAGATGACACGATTATGTTTTACCGTGGTGTTCGGAGACTTACCGGTCTCCCCTAATCCACGTTGAGGTAAGCCCAACCCGCGTTGGACCGGCTCCTCAAATGAGCACACACCTCCGAGGTAAGTCCAACACTTGGACCGGTTCCAAACCGAACCAACACCTCCGAGGTAAGTCCAACACTTGGACCGGTTCCAAACCGAACCAACACCTCGCTCAACTATGGTTGCTCTTCCTCCACTCCGGAGATGGCGAGCACCAAACCACTCACAACCGTCGGGCCTTCTCACAAGCTTCTTGAGAAGGTCACCGAGCACGACGCCTCCACGCCGTCTAGGTGTCGGCAAACACCAAGAGTAACAAATCCGAACTTTCACTTGAACTAATCAAGTGTCAACGCTCACGTGGATACACAATCCACTACCTAAGGCAACACATGCACTTAGGGTTTACTCTCTAATCTCATCAAGTGCAACACATGCACAAAAGAGAATAGAGGCTTGCTCTTAGCTCAAAGAATGAGTGTATCACTTAACAATAGCACCAGCAACTTCTCCCAACCGCCAAGGTGGCTATATATAGCCCACACATAAAAACTAGCCGTTGGGAGAAGATTCCATCAAAACAGCCAGTGGGCGGTCTCGACCGCCAACCAATGGCGGTCGGACGCGCCTCATGCGCCAACGGCTAGAAAATAGCCGTTGGGCCTCGGCGATCGACCGCCATGCATCGCCGGTCGGACCGCCGCCGATATCGGTCCGATCGCCGCGCGTCTTGGCGGTCCGACCGTCCATCGCGAATTCAGCTAAGTCCCAAAAAGGGAGCTCTCTGGAAAAAAACGATCCGCTCGATCTCGGAACTTCCTCACCACGAAGTTCGATTTTACAATCGCGGAACTTCCGCACAAGGAAATCGGATTAAATCAAACCGGTCGGATCGCCGTAGCACACCGGTCGGACCGATTTGCCACCGTCCGACCGGTGACCACTGCCGTCCGACCGCAGACCTGAGCCAAAGCCAATTGCACCACTTCAAATGGCAAAACACATTCGCTCATTTGAATGCAATTTTCGACAAGGTTTCAAAGATGATATTCTCAGTAGGTTACAAAACACATTTGCTAACATTTAGAATACTCATCACAAGGAATAAGGTACATGGACTTACACCATTTGCAAAACGCATTTGCAAACTTAAGTCACATGTTACAAGGGTTATGCATGAGCCTCGATTATTTGCAAAACACATTCGCAAATAAATAGCATCATGCCTAGATGAGCTAGAGCAAATATAATGAGCTATCAACACATGACTAACTCAAACTACTAGTTAAGACCCCTCTTAATAGTACGACAACCTATACTAGCAATCCGGTCTTCCAACCAAACACCAAGACCGGTAAAAGACTAGGAACACATCCTTAGCCCTAGCTAGTCATACCTTTGCCTTGCATCTTCTTGAAGCTTGATGACGCACATCAACACTTCAAGTCCGGGTCTTTAACTTTGACAATATCAACACATGATGATTTCTTCACTTCGGGATCTTGTCTTGAACATCATCAACACATGATGATTTCTCCATCCCGAGTCTTCACATGCATCAACACATGATGCATTCCTTCACTTGACCTCCATCAACACATGATGATTGGTCTTCTCTTGTCTTGATGATCAACTCATGATCATCATTTACACCAAGCTCTTGACTCGATGATCACCTCATGATCATCCCAAGTCTTCATCATCCTGGAACATAACCTATATATCCAACTTATGAAAAATGTTAGTTCCACAATGTGATCATCATTAATTACCACACCATACCATTAACTCATAATGGTGGGACAAGATACCTCAATCTTTCCCTCTTTGGTAATTGATGATAACCACTTAAATTCTCATAAATTTAATGAAGATAAATGAGAGAACAAATGAGTATATATAAACTACACAAGTTATATATATACTCTAACATGAGTATACAAGAACTACACAAGTCCTATATACTCATAACATGAGTATATACGAACTACACAAGTTTTGTATACTCAAGGGTTTTGTTTCAACGTAAAGATCCTTAGTATATGTGGAAAATGGAATATGGATCAATACTAATGAAACCACAAAGTATAGGATAAAACTCCCCCTAAATGTGTGCATACACAAGTGTGTAATAAGGTCATATGCACATATTCAAGTTTAACTTAAGGTTGAGTTCAATCCTATATTTTGGATCCGAGAAATGCAACATTATATAAAATTGAGATGTCGATTGCATACCTCGTTGTGTTTCACCTTTATATCCAAATGAGACTACATAAAGATAATACTTGATAAAAGAGTTAGTCTCATATTTGGATTTGTCATTAATCACCAAAACAATCCATTAACTCATAATGGCGGGTCTAGATCTTTCAATCTCCCCCTTTTTGGTGATTGATGACAAATCCATTATCAATAACAACATTTGGATATTCATAGACATAAGAAAAGAATTTAAACTAATGAACTATGTCTATGCATCATATGAGGTGAAACATACAGCATTAAACAAAATGCATATGAAAATATATGCTTACACAACTAATGTATTTTCCCTCTTTTGGCATGTCTAAACAAGGCATGTCTAAACAAATCTAAATGAGAGAACAAATGAGTATTGATAAAAACATTCTCCCCCTTTTGGCATAAATCAGCCAAAAATACAAAATAAATCTTAGCCAAGGGAGCCTTTGCAAATCTATACCACTTGCAAAAAAATTGAGGTTGGTCACAAAAAGTATGAATTGAACTTATATGACCAAGGAAGGGAATTTTGTTCTCAAGATATGAGAGGAGAAACAAAGATAGGTTACAAACCTATTGATCATAACATTCTCCCATGTTAAATCAAAACATTTGAGAACCACTTGAAATGATAGTTGAAACATATTCAACTAACCTCCTCTTTTTTTTGAAAAGAAATATAGAGAATCTCTCATTTTAACAATTTTCACAAACTATGTTGAGAGAAGTTTTTCATAAAAATTTGACAGAATTTCTCTTGTAAAAAGGACATCCACGACAGGAGACAAGAAGATATAATCAACCACAAATATATTCATTCATAATCACATCTCATCCACATCTCATGCAACCATAAATCATGACATAACAAAAAACACGTTCTCACACAGAGTAGCAAAAGATAGCGTAGCCAAATTACAAATACAACCAAGTAGTCATAAAAGATATTACAAATTTTTTCTGCTTACTGTGTTTTTCTTGGCTGCTCCCTGATTGCCTAGAAGACAAAGAAGCAGACTGCACCTTCCCATTCGAGTGTAGAGGCTGAATTGAGAGCTATAACAGCAGTGAGAACAGAGGTTACTTGGTTGAGGTGGTTACTTGCAGATTTTGGAGTGCCTATGATGAGACCTACAACTTTTTTGTCTAACAGGACATGTGCTACCAGTAGTGCTCGTGACCCAGTGAAGTATGAGCTCACCAAGCACATTGGTGTGGATACTTCATACACTCGCTCACAGGTACAGGGGGGAGTATTTGCTTTACAATTTTTGCCATCAGAGTTACAGATTGCTGACTTCTTCAAGAAGCCACAGACTAGGGTACAACATTTGTATTTTCTCTCCAAACTCAGTGTGTGTGATCCACCATGAGTTTGATAGGGGTGTTAGAATATGAATTCTTTTGTATTTCCTTACATGTCTTTTGTATTTCCTTATCTGTATATGACATATTCCCCTTGTACCCCTATATATATATTGCCCATTGAGTCTCATAAATATACATACAATATTCATAACAAAAAGTAAGTTGAGTCCATGTTATGGTAGACTAAGGTTCAGGTCACAATAGATGTCTTAGGTGTCAAGCTTAGTCGTATTATCAAAAAGGTCCTATGTACTAGTTCAATAAAGGAATGATATGAATTAGTCTCAAATCTCTCAAAAGTCCCTCTCCCTAATCTCGATCCTATCTACCCCAGCAGATGCCCTCTCCTCTAAGCATCATTCTACCTTTAACCATCATCGTCGGTCTCTCTTCTACGATATTTACCCCGTTATGAACTAAGGTTCATGACATTACATAGTTTTGTATACATGGTCATGTTGTAGAAGGTATGGATATTTATTATTGTTATTTCATTCCATAAAGAGGGAGTATGAAATTAAATTTTCCTTCGTCTCTCTCTCTATTGACTTTCCACAATTCTGTTGATGTAAGCGTATGAAAGAAGTAATTTAGTGCTCTCTTCCATACATTACTGAGGTTCATCTTATCTGTTCTCTGTATGCAGTTCCACGATGAGGTGATATTCAACTTTAAGCCACGAGTTTTTCTCGACTGCAAGGTAGCTGGTTTTCACCAGCTGAACCTTATCTTCCCTTTTGTTCTCACTTTATTATTTGATAATCCCCAAAGTACTTCCTCTACAGGGTTGTTGAGCTCAAATATATAGGTTAATTCTTTATTTATTTCTTTCACTCTATAAGAAAATATTGTCAAGTTTCGGATCTTCATGTAATAATGTCATAATCTCACAACTGATTATCTAATCTGTTTTAAAGGACCGCCACTCTCTTGGGCAATTAACATTACCAACTTTCCACTCTTTAAACTTTAAATACCTGTTGTTTTATTGCCTTTTGAACTCTGTTGTGATAGAAATTGTTGGAATTAAATGGGCTAGGCCTATATAATAATATTCAATTTAATTCCTGGTAAATCTCAAAAGCCCATATGCTTGTGCTAAATTGTTTAGTCCCATATGGATAATTGAAGGGGAGTTGCACCTGTTTATAAGGTGGAACGTGAGACCTCTTCTTGTGGAATTGGAGAGAGCCAAGAGACAACACACGCGCGCTCGCTCGCCGAGCCGTGCCGTGCGTGCGTGCGCAGGCGTGTCAGGTGCGGGCGCGATTTTCTTTATCTATTCGAAAATCGAAACGCTCTGACATTGATGACGACTGTTGGTCTCTAGTCTCTTTATTGGCTTTTAGTTTCTGGCGACTGGTAACTGTTGGCCTTTGGTTTCCTGGCAACTGTTGGCCTTTGGACTCCGAGTTTTGGCTATAAAAGGAATAGTGCAGTTCTGCTTCTTTTAGAGGTTTTTCCATAGTACATTTCCACAGTCTCTTTGTTGTTGTCTGATGAGATTAAGGAGGGTTATAGCGATTCAAACTGGATATCTGATGCTGATGAGATTAAGGCCACAAGCGGATATGTCTTCTTACTTGGAGGTGACGCTGTTTCATGGAAGTCTTGCAAGCAGACCATCTTAACGAGGTCAATAATGGAAGCAGAACTCACAGCATTAGATACTGCCACTGTTGAAGCCGAATGGCTTCGTGAGCTCTTGATGGATTTGCCGGTGGTTGAAAAACCGGTACCGGCTATTCTGATGAACTGTGACAATCAGACTGTGATTGTTAAGGTGAACAGTTCTAAGGATAATATGAAGTCATCAAGACATGTGAAGAGAAGACTGAAGTCTGTCAGAAAAATGAGAAACTCCGGAGTAATAGCTTTGGATTATATCCAAACAGCTAAGAATCTGGCAGATCCCTTCACAAAGGGTTTATCACGGAATGTGATAGACAATGCATCGAGGGAGATGGGTTTGAGACCCACGTGAGTTTTACCATAGTGGTAACCCATCCTATGTGATCGGAGATCCCGTGAAGTAGGATTGGCGAAACAAGCTATTGGTTAGCGGGAGGAGAGTACTTTACGGACTCCACTCCATTGGAGATGCAATTCTCTCCTAAATCAGATGGCAAAGTTGATTTTTATCTTAATGTGTTCTCGTGGCTTATTTAAGCAAAGATCTTTGCCCTACTGAGCGCCTTGAAAGAACACACCTATATGAGCCCGATCGCTAGTCACGATCTATGAGATAGGGTAATCTCTAGGAAACTCATGAAAAGGCATGGAGTACAACTTTTATGCTCCAACCGCATGGGATGCTCGATGACTTAGTATCGATTAAGGACATAAGTGAAACTTATTCACACAAAACTGTCAATTCAAGGCTTTGTCCATTGTGCGATTGTGAATAAGTGTAGCTTCGTTTCTAGGTGGATGTTCAACCCTAACGGTCTCCATCAAAACACCGTATATTAAAACAATAACTGTGGATCAATGCATTTGACATGTGCCCTTGAGATCTGGTGGGGGATTGTTGGAATTAAATGGGCTATGCCCATATAATAATATTCAATTTAATTCCTGGTAAGTCTCAAAAGCCCATATGCTTGTGCTAAATTGTTTAGTCCCATATGGACAATTGAAGGGGAGTTGCACCTGTTTATAAGGTGGAACGTGATACCTCTTCTTATGGAATTGGAGAGAGCCAAGAGACAACACACGCGCGCTCGCTCGCCTCGCCTCGCCGTGCCGTGCCGTGCCGTGCGTGCGTGCGTGCGTGTGCGTGTGCGTGTGCGTGTGCACGCAGGCGTATCAGGTGCGGGCGCGATTTTATTTATCTATTCGAAAATCGAAACGCTCTGACATTGATGACGACTGTTGGTCTCTAGTCTCTTTATTTTTTGCCATTAAAAGAACAACGTTCTGGTCCTTAATGGTAACTGTTCACCTTTAACTTCTGGTAACTGTTGCCTTTTGATTTCTGGCAACTGTTGGCTTTTAGTTTCTGGCGACTAGTAACTGTTGGCCTTTGGACTCCGAGTTTTGGCTATAAAAGGAACAGTACAGTTCTGCTTCTTTTAGAGGTTTTTCCACAATACAGTTCCACAGTATCTTTGTTGTTGTCTCTGTCAATCTCCATCCCGGCTAGTCGCGTGTACGGTCGCACCGGGAGAGCAGGCCTCCGGAACCCTCCTCCTCGAAGGCTTGCACGAGCGAGGACGAATAAGGTTTTTGGGGAGCGTTCGCGCGACTACTCGCTGCTACGTCTACATCATCAACGCTCTGCTACATTCTACATCAACTGCCTGCTACTACATTCTACATAAACCGTACTACTACTACCACTACGTCATGACGAACGACGCAATCATCAAGAACACTGCTGCATCTTCCTCTGAATTTGGGTATGCCTATATCTTTCTTGTTACTTGTTTTGCTTTAATGTTTATTGTTGTCTTGAACACTGAGATAGAATTGCTAGCTTCTGTTCTTCTAGAATCTGAATCTGGCATTCCTATAGTGTTCTTTGTGATCTGCTTTATGCATATGTTTCATCTATTATATTTCTGGATTAAAGTAATACGAAAAATGCTTATATTTTCAACAATCCAAAAACCTTATTCTAGGCATAGGCATTTTTCGACAACTGGCTTTGCTGCTGCGCTCAAACCCTCTGTATTCGATGGTGCGAATTACAAGAGGTGGCGCACCAAGATGGTGCTTTGGCTAACTGCCATGAACATTTACCATGTGGCAAACGGCAAGCCTGAAGGAACACTTACTCCTGAATAGGAGCAAGCGTTCGAGGCTGCTGATAACCTTTTTAAAGGTGTCGTGGTTAGTGTTCTTGGTGAGAAGTTAGTCGATGCATACATGGTGATTACATCTGAGAAGGAGATGTGGGATGCACTCCAGGTCAAATTTGGGGTTTCGGATGCAGGCAGTGAATTGTATCTCATGGAGCAATACCATGACTACAGAATTGTTGATAACCGTTCTGTAGTTGAACAGGCTCATGAGATACAATCCATGGCTACAGAACTTGAGTACCTCAAGTGTGTGTTACCGGACAAATTTGTCGCGGGAGGTATTATTGCCAAGCTTCCTTCTTCTTGGAGGAATTTTGCCACCTCTTTGAAACACAAGAGACAAGAGTTCTCTGTTGAAAATCTCATTGGGTCTCTTGATGTTGAAGAGAAGGCGAGGGCAAAAGATACACACACTAGAGGTAATGAGGGACATTCTAGTGCCAATATGGTGCAAAAGAAGAATGTCCAAACTCAAAAGTTCAAAGGCAAGAACAAGAGTGCACAAACAACAAGCTTCAAGAAGAAGAAGAAGAACACAAAGGAAAGCCTTTGCTTTGTGTGCGGTGAACCTGGTCATTGGGCCAAGGATTGCAGCCAACGCAAGGGTGGGAAAAATCAGCAAGGGCAGAATTCCAAGTCTGCCAATGTTGTAGTTGGTACCTCGAGACGGAACTTGTGGTATGGTAATTTACCTACTGTTTTTTTTCCGTATGTCAATCTACCGATTGGTGGATAGACACTGATGCTAATATACATGTGTGTGCTGATATTTTATTGTTTTCTTCTTACCAGGTCACTCGGGATTCAGCCGTTCTAATGGAGAACGGGTCACATGCTACTGTTCATGGTGTTAGTACGGTCGATCTGAAGTTTACTTCGGGGAAGATTGTGCAACTCAAGAACGTGCATCATGTGCCATCCATCAATAAGAATCTCGTTAGCGGATCTCTTCTGTGTAGAGATGGCTTTAGACTGGTGTTTGAATCCAATAAATTTGTTGTGTCCAAGTGTGGACAATTTGTTGGTAAAGGCTATGTGTGCGGAGGCTTGTTCCGCCTATCTCTTTCAGATTTGTGTAATAATGTTGTGAACCATGTTTGCAGTGGTAATGAGACTACTATTTGGCATTCACGACTTTGTCACATAAATTTTGGTTGCATGACGCGTTTAGCCAGTTTAGAGTTAATCCTGAAATTTACCCTTGTCAAAGGTTCTAAGTGTCAAGTTTGTGTGCAATCAAAGCAGCCTCGTAAGCCTCATAAAGCCACTGAGGTAAGAAACTTGGCACCATTAGAACTCATACATTCAGATCTGTGTGAGATGAATGGTGTGTTGACAAAAGGTGGTAATAGATATTTCATGACTTTGATTGATGACTCCACTAGGTTCTGTTTTGTGTATCTTTTGAAAACTAAAGATGAAGCTCTTCACTACTTTAAAATCTATAAGGCGGAAGCTGAGAACCAACTTGAAAGGAAAATCAAAAGGGTTAGGTCTGATCGTGGCGGCGAATACTTTTCTAATGAGTTCAATTTATTCTGTGAGGAACATGGTATAATCCATGAGAGGATGCCTCCCTATTCACCCCTGTCAAATGGGGTTGCTGAAAGAAAGAACCGCACTCTAACTGAGTTGGTTAACGCCATGTTAGACACAGCGGGTCTTTCCAAAGCATGGTGGGGGGAGTTTATATTACTTCATGTCATGTCCTGAACAGGGTTCCCATAAAAAATAAAGAGATAACCCCATATGAACAATGGGAGAAGAAAAGACTATCACTTTCATACTTGCGTACTTGGGGTTGTTTGGCGAAAGTCAATGTGCCAATTCCCAAAAGGCGTAAGCTTGGGCCAAAAACCGTGGATTGTGTCTTTCTAGGCTATGCTCACCATAGCGTTGGATATAGATTTCTAGTGGTGAAATCTGGAGTACCTGACATGCATGTTGGTACAATTATGGAGTCCAGAGATGCTACATTCTTTGAGGATATTTTTCCAATGAAAGATATGCCTAGTTCATCGAGTCAGGAACCTGATACAATTCCTGAACCTGCCATTCCAATGGAATATTTTGAACAAACCCCTGAGCAAATTCCTGAGGAGGAAGACAATGAAACTCTGAGGAAGAGTAAAAGACAAAGGACTGCAAAGTCTTTTGGTCCTGATTTCATTGTGTACCTTGTGGATGATACTCCAAATACTATTTCTGAAGCGTATGCTTCACCAGATGCAGAATACTGGAAGGAAGCAGTTCATAATGAAATGGATTCCATTATATCTAATGGAACTTGGGAGATCACTGAGCGTGCTTATGGTTGTAAACCTGTAGGATGCAAGTGGGTGTTCAAAAAGAAGCTTAGACCTGATGGTACTATTGAAAAGTACAAGGCACGTCTTGTGGCCAAGGGTTATACCCAAAAGGAAGGCGAAGATTTCTTTGATACTTATTCACCTGTGGCTAGATTGACCACTATTCGAGTACTACTGTCTTTGGCTGCCTCACATGGTCTTCTCGTTCATCAGATGGATGTTAAGACGGCTTTCCTAAATGGAGAGTTGGACGAGGAAATTTACATGGATCAGCCAGATGGATTTGTAGCAGATGGTCAAGAAGGAAAGGTGTGCAAGTTGTTGAAATCTCTGTATGGTTTTAAACAAGCACCTAAGCAGTGGCATGAAAAGTTTGACAGAACTTTAACGTCTGTAGGCTTTATTGTGAATGAAGCTGACAGATGTGTGTATTATCGCCATGGTGGGGGCGAGGGAGTCATTCTCTGTCGTATGTTGATGACATATCGATCTTTGGGACCAACCTTAATGTGATTAAGGAGGTCAAGGATTTCTTGTCTCAGAATTTTGAGATGAAAGATCTGGGAGTAGCTGATGTTATCTTAAACATCAAGCTGTTGAGAGGTGATGATGGTGGGATTACTTTGTTGCAATCCCATTATGTGGAAAATGTTCTGAGTTGTTATGGATATAGCAACTACAAACCCTCTCCAACACCTTATGATCCTAGCGTGTTGCTTAGGAAGAATCGGAGAATAGCTAGAGACCAATTGAGATATTCTCAGATAATTGGTTCACTCATGTATTTAGCTAGCGGTACGGGTTCGATATCTCGTTCTTTGTGAGCAAACTAAGCCGTTTTGTTTCCAATCCGGGAGATGATCATTGGCATGCTATTGAGAGAGTAATGCGCTATCTAAAGGGTACTATGAGCTATGGCATTCACTATACCGGGTACCCTAGGGTACTGGAGGGTTATAGCGATTCAAACTGGATATCTGATGCTGATGAGATTAAGGCCACAAGCGGATATGTCTTCTTACTTGGAGGTGGTCTTTGTTTCATGGAAGTCTTGCAAGCGCACCATCTTAACGAGGTCAACAATGGAAGCGTAACTCACGGCATTAGATATCGCCATTGTTGAAGCCGAATGGCCGTGAGCTCTTGATGGATTTGCGGTGGTTGAAAAACCAGTGCACGGCTATTTCGATGAACTGTGACAATCGGTCGTGATTGTTAAGGTGAACAGATTCTAAGGATAATATGAAGTCATCAAGACATGTGAAGAGAAGACTGAAGTCTGTCAGAAAAATGAGAAACTCCGGAGTAATAGCTTTGGATTATATCCAAACAGCTAAGAATCTGGCAGATCCCTTCATAAAGGGTTTATCACGGAATGTGATAGACAATGCATCGAGGGAGATGGGTTTGAGACCCACGTGAGTTTTACCATAGTGGTAATCCATCCTATGTGATCGGAGATCCCGTGAAGTAGGATTGGCGAAATAAGCTATTGGTTAACTGGGAGGAGAGTATTTTTACAGACTCACTCCATTGGAGATGCAATTCTCTCCTAAATCTGTATGGCAGGTTGAATTTTTATCTTAATGTGTTCTGTGGCTTATTTAAGCAAAGATCTTTGTCCTCTGAGCGATCTTGAAAGAACACACCTATATGAGCCCGACTGCTAGTCACAGTCTATGAGATAGGGTAATCTCTAGGAAACTCATGAAAAGGCATGGAGTATGACTTTTATGCTCCAACCCGCGGGGATGTCTGACAGCCTAGTATCAGTTAAGGACATAAGTGAAACTTATTCACACAAAACTGTCAATTCAAGGCTTTGTCCATTGTGCAGTTGTGAATAAGTGTAGCTTCTGTTCTAGGTGGATGTTCAACCCTAACCGGTCTCGATCAAAACACTGGTATATTAAAACAATAACTGTGGATCAAGGCATTTGACATGTGCCCTTGAGATCTGGTGGGGGATTGTTGGAATTAAATGGGCTAGGCCCATATAATAATATTCAATTTAATTCCTGGTAAATCTCAAAAGCCCATATGCTTGTGCTAAATTGTTTAGTCCCATATGGACAATTGAAGGGGAGTTGCACCTGTTTATAAGGTGGAACGTGAAACATCTTCTTGTGGAATTGGAGAGAGCCAAGAGACAACACACGCGCGCTCGCTCGCCTCGCCTCGCCGTGCCGTGCGTGTGCGTGTGCGTGTGCACGCAGGCGTGTCAGGTGCGGACGCGATTTTCTTTATCTATTCAAAAATCGAAACGCTCTGACATTGATGACGACTGTTGGTCTCTAGTCTCTTTATTTTTTGCCATTAAAGGAACGATCCTTAATGGTAACTGTTCACCTTTAACTTCTGGTAACTGTTGTCTTTTGATTTCTGGCAACTGTTGGCTTTTAGTTTCTGGCGACTGGTAACTGTTGGCCTTTGGTTTCTTGGCAACTGTTGGCCTTTGGACTCCGAGTTTTGGCTATAAAAGGAACAGTGCAGTTATGCTTCTTTTAGAGGTTTTTCCACAATACAGTTCCACAGTCTCTTTGTTGTTGTCTCTGTCAATCTCTATCCCGGCGAGTCGCGTGTACGGTCGCACCGGGAGAGCAGGCCTCCGGAACCCTCCTCCTCGAAGGCTTGCACGAGCGAGGACGAATAAGGTTTTTGGGGAGCGTTCGCGCGACTGCTCGCTGCTACGTCTACATCATCAACGCTCTGCTACGTTCTACATCAACTGCCTGCTACTACACTCTACATCAACCGTACTACTACTACCACTACGTCATGACGAACGACGCAATCATCAAGAACACTGCTGTATCTTCCTCTGAATCTGGGTATACCTATATCTTTCTTGTTACTTGTTTTGCTTTAATGTTTATTGTTGTCTTGAACACTGAGATAGAATTGCTAGCTTCTGTTCTTCTAGAATCTGAATCTGGCATTCCTATAGTGTTTTTTGTGATCTGCTTTATGCATATGTTTCATCTATTATATTTCTGGATTAAAGTAATCCGAAAAATACTTATATTTTCAACAGAAATCTCCTCACGGTGGTTATTATGATTCATTTGCGGGAACCATCTTATCAGAGGTCCGTGGACAATTCCATGGACAACATTAATATTATATTTATGGCTGCGCTATTTGTATGAATTGGGTATTTAATCAAGCTTAAGATCAAGCTATGCTGCATGGATCATTCAAGGCTGGCAATGTCTCCCTTTTTGGTTAACGGAAGACCCAGGCAAGCTTTGAAGAAATTATTATTGAGCATGCCATCTCGTCCTTGTCACAGTACCTATTAAGGTGACCTATTTGGTGTGGCTTTGCACGAATCAAGTGTTGCCTGTCAGACTCAAGATATTTCACCACGCCTTAGAAGCTGAAATTTTATGCCATGTCGTTGGTGTTGAACGTATAAGTATTTTTTGAATTACTTTAATTCAGAAATATACTAGATGAATCATGAAAAATACTCTAGTCTTTTTCATAAAGTAAATAATCATGAACACCATAGTAATACTAATTTCCAGAAGAACAGAATATACTATTCCTATCTCAGTGTTCAAGATAACAACAGATAATAAAACTAAACAAACAACAAGTGAGAGATTGATATACCCAGAACCAGTAGATGGAACCGTAACAGCAGAAGTGTTGGTGAGGTCGTCGTTCGCCATGGCGTAGTGGACGTCGTGCAGATGATGAAGACGAAGCAGATGATCGGATGATGACGAAGCAGCGATCGGATGAAGACGAAGCAGCGAGCAGTCGCGCGAACGCTCCCAAAAAACCTTATTCGTCTTTACTCGTGCAAGCCTTCAAGGACGGGGTTCCGGAGGCCTGCTCTCCCGGTTCGACCTTGCACGCGTCTTACGGGATGGAGATCGCTAGACACAACAGCAGCAGACTCGAGGATTCTTTCTTAGTCTCTCGTGGGAGTGAATTGGAGAAGAACGTAAAACTGAACAATTCACTGTTCTGTACTAGCCAAAACCACAAACGAAGAGGCAGAGACCAGAGGAAACGGTTGCCATCAACTAGTGCAAACCGTAGCCATAACCCACTGGTAACTGGACCGTTACTGCCATTACTTCGAGCCATAACCCACTGGTAACTGAACCGTTACTGCCATTACTTCGAGTCGGTACGGTGCGTTTCAATTTTCGAATAGATAAAGAAAAATGCGTGCGCACCCGACGTGCCTGCGCGCGCATGCACGGCATGGCTCGACGAGGCGAGCGAGCGAGCGAGCGCGCGCGTGTGTTGGCTTTCTCCAATTCCACAAGGGGGCTACCACGTTCCACCTTATAAAGTGGTGTAACTCCCCTTCAACTCTCCATGTGGGACTAAGCACTTTTAGCACGTGCACATGTGCCTTTGAGATTCTCCAAGAATTAATTAGAAATAAAAACTGGGCCCAGCTAGTATTAATTCCTACAGTTGGTAAATGGCCTAAAGGGTCTTGTAGTTGTAGGAACTGCCAAGTTCTCTCTTGAAGGCTTCAGTTCCAACACCGTAGGTGTTTGATGGGGGCAACGGTAGTCTGACATAATCTCACAGTTCTCCAGCATATAATTGGCCGATGTTTCGATGGAGACTGAAAAAGGTTGAACATCTATCTAGAACAGAAGCTACACTTATCCACAACTGCACAATGGACTAAGCCTTGAATTGGCAGTTTTGCATGAATAAATTTCACTTAAGTGCTTAACTGATACTAGGCTGTCAGGCATCCCCGCGGGTTGGAGCATATAAGTCATACTCCTGGCCTATTCATGAGCTTCCTAGAGATTACCCTATCTCATAGACTGTGACTAGCAGTCGGCTTATATAGGTGTGTTCTTTCAAGACTACTCTGTAGGACAGCATCTTTGCTTAAGCAAGCCACAGAACACATTAAGATAAAAAACAATCTGCCATACAGATTTAGGAGAGAATTGCATCTCCAATGGAGTGGGTCTGTAAAAGTACTATCCTCCCAGTTAACCAATAGCTTGTTTCGCCAATCCTACTTCAGGGGATCTCCGATCACATAGGATGGGTTGCCACTATGGTATAACTCACGTGGGTCTCAAACCCATCTCCCTCGATGCATTGTCTACCAGATTCCGTGATAAACCCTTTGTGAAGGGATCTGCCAGATTCTTAGCTGTTTGGATATAATCCAAAGTTATTACTCCGGAGTTTCTCATTTTCCTAACAGACTTCAGTCTCCTCTTCACATGTCTTGATGATTTCATATTATCCTTAGAACTGTAACACCCTGACCCAAAATCGGCTCAATACCTAGCCCACCGTGGGGCGGACCCGCCCACACATACCACCCCACTTACACTTTCGTCCTCGCTTCGTGTGAAAGGGTTAACCCGGAGGTGCTACGTTTGGATCCAACATGCATTATATACTACTACAACTCACTTGAGACAAGCAATGTGGGACTAATCCCACAACACAACTCCTCATGGGCCACATGGGCCACACTACGAGCAGGTCGGGGTATTACATTCACCCCGTTAAGGGCTGACGCCCTCGGCAGCATACCGCATACGCGGCAAATGCCCAGAACCACCCCTCGGTACACGTCCGTGCGTCAAGTGCCGGCACATATGCCATGCCATGTGTCCACTCCGGGCCCACATGTGCCATGCGCCATATGCTCGCGCCCCCCGTCCCGCACGCGCCGTCTGTGCAAGGTTGATGCTCTGATACCATCTGTAACACCCTGATCCAAAATCGGCTCAATGCCCAGCCCACCGTGGGGCGGACCCGCGCACACATAGCACCTCACTTACACTTTCGTCCTCGCTTCGTGTAAAAGGGTTAACCCGGAGGTGCTACGTTTGGATCCAACAGGTATTGTATACTACTACAACTCACTTGAGACAAGCAATGTGAGACTAATCCCACCACACAACTCCTCATGGGCCACATGGGCCACGCTACGAGCAGGCCAGGGTATTACATTCACCCCCCCTTAAGGGCTGACACCCTCGGTAGCATACCGCATATGCGGCAAATGCCCAGAACCACCCCTCGGTACACATCTGTGCGTCCAGTGCCGGCACATATGCCATGCCATGTGTCCACTTCGGGCCCACATGTGCCATGAGCCATATGCCCGTGCCCCTATCCCGCACACGCCCGTACAGCGAAGTTTGATGCTTTGATACCATCTGTAACACCCTGAACCAAAATCGGCTCAATGCCCAGCCCACCGTGGGGCGAACCTGCCCACACATACCACCTCACTTACACTTTCGTCCTCGCTTCGTGTAAAAGGGTTAACCCGGAGGTGCTACGTTTGGATCCAACATGCATTATATACTACTACAACTCACTTGAGACAAGCAATGTGGGACTAATCCCACAACACAACTCCTCATGGGCCACATGGGCCACACTTCGAGCAGACCGTGGTATTACATTGGCCGGGGTATTACAAGAACTTTTGACCTTGACAATCACGTTTTGATTGTCACAGTTCATCAGAATAGCCGGTACCGGTTTTTCAACCACCGGCAAATCCATCAAGAGCTCACGAAGCCATTCGGCTTCAACAGTGGCAGTATCTAATGCTGTGAGTTCTGCTTCCATTATTGACCTCGTTAAGATGGTCTGCTTGCAAGACTTCCATGAAACAGCGTCACCTCCAAGTAAGAAGACATATCCGCTTGTGGCCTTAATCTCATCAGCATCAGATATCCAGTTTGAATCGCTATAACCCTCCAGTACCCTGGGATACCCGGTATAGTGAATGCCATAGCTCATAGTACCCTGTAGATAGAACATTACCCTCTCAAGAGCATGCCAATTATCATCTCCCGGATTAGAAACAAAACGGCTTAGTTTGCTCACAGCAAACGAGATGTCAGGCCTGGTACCGCTAGCTAAATACATGGGTGAACCAATTATCTGAGAATATCTCAATTGGTCTCTAGCTATTCTCCGATTCTTCCTAAGCAATACGCTAGGATCATAAGGTGTTGGAGAGGATTTATAGTCATTATAACCAAAACGACTCAGAACCTTTTCCACATAATGGGTTTGCAACAATATAATCCCACCATCATCACCTCTCAACAGCTTGATGTTCAAGATAACATCAACCACTCCCAAATCTTTCATCTCAAAATTTTGAGACAAGAAAACCTTGACCTCCTTAATCACATTAAGGCTGGTCCCAAAGATCAGTATGTCATCAACATACAGACATAGAATGACTCCCTCGCCCCCACCATGGCGATAATACACACATCTGTTAGCTTCATTCACAATAAAGCCTGCAGATGTTAAAATTCTGACGAACTTTTCATGCCATTGCTTAGGTTCTTGTTTAAGACCATACAAAGATTTCAATAACTTACACACCTTTTCTTCTTGACCATTTACTACAAATCCATCTGGCTGTTCCATGTAAATTTCCTCGTCCAACTCTCCATTTAGGAAAGTTGTCTTAACTTCCATCTGAAGAACGAGAAGACCGTGTGAGACAGCCAAAGATAGTAGTACTCGAATAGTGGTCAATCTAGCCACAGGTGAATAAGTATCAAAGAAATCTTTGCCTTCCTTTTGGGTATAGCCCTTGGCCACAAGCCGTGCCTTGTACTTCTCGATAGTACCATCAGGCCTAAGCTTCTTTTTGAACACCCACTTACATCCTACAGGTTTACAACCATAAGGACGCTTAGTGATCTCCCAAGTTCCATTAGAAATAATGGAATCCATTTTAGTACGTACTGCTTCCTTCCAGTATTCCGCATCTGGAGAAGCATATGCTTCAGAAATGGTACTTGGAGTATCATCCACAAGGTACACAATGAAATCTGGACCAAAAGACTTTGCAGTCCTTTGTCTTTTACTCTTCCTCAGAGTTTCATTGTCTTCCTCCTCAGGAATTTGCTCGGGAATTTGCTCAAAATATTCCATTGGAATGGCAGGTTCAGGAGTTGTATCAGGCTCCTGACTCGATGAACTAGGTATATCTTTCATCTGAAAAATATCCTCAAAGAATGTAACATCTCTGGACTCCATAATTGTACTGACATGCACGTCAGTTATTCCAAATTTCACCACTAGAAATCCATATCCAACGCTATGGTGAGCATAGCCTAGAAAGATGCAATCCACGGTTTTTGGTCCAAGCTTACGCTTCTTGAGAATTGGCACATTGACTTTCGCCAAACAACCCCAAGTGCGCAAGTATGAAAGTGATAGTCTTTTCTTCCCCCGTTGTTCATACTGGTTTATCTCTTTATTCTTTGTGGGAACCCTGTTTAGGACATGACAAGAAGTCAATATAGCCTCCCCCCACCATGCTTTGGAAAGACCCGCTGTGTCTAACATGGCATTAACCAAATCAGTTAGAGTGCGGTTCTTTCTTTCAGCAACCCCGTTTGACTGGGGTGAATAAGGAGGCGTCCTCTCATGGATTATACTATGTTCCTCACAGAATAAATTGAACTCATTAGAAAAGTACTCGCCGCCACGATCAGACCTAACCCTTTTGATTTTATTTTCAAGTTGGTTCTCAGCTTCTGCCTTATAGATTTTAAAGTAGTGAAGAGCTTCATCTTTAGTTTTCAAAAGATACACATAGCAGAACCTAGTGGAGTCATCAATCAAAGTCATGAAATATCTATTACCACCTTTTATCAACACACCATTCATCTCACACAGATCTGAATGTATGAGTTCTAATGGTGCCAAGTTTCTTATCTCCGCAACCTTATGAGGCTTACGAGACTGCTTTGATTGCACACAAACTTGACACTTAGAGCCTTTGGCAATGGTGAATTTCGGGATTAAATCTAAATTGGCTAACCGTGTCATGCAACCAAAATTTATATGACAAAGTCGTGAATGCCAAATAGTAGTCTCATTACCACTGCAAACATGGTTCACAACATTATTACACAAATCTGAAAGAGATATGCGGAACAAGCCTCTGCACAGATAGCCTTTACCAACAAATTGTCCACACTTAGACACTACAAATTTATTTGACTCAAATACCAGTCTAAAGCCATCACTACACAGAAGAGATTCGCTGACGATATTCTTATTGTAGATGGCACATGATGCACATTCTTTAGTTGCACAATCTTTCCCGAAGTAAACTTCAGATCGACCGTACCAATACCATGAACAGTAGCATGTGACCCGTTCCACCATTAGAACGGCTGAATCCTGAGTGACCTGGTAAGAAGAAAATAATGAAACATCAGTACACACATGTATGTTAGCACTAGTGTCTATCCACCAATCGGTAGAATGACATACGGAAAGAACAGTAGGTAAATTACCATACTCTGAAGTTCTCGTCTCAGTGGTACCAACAACAACATTAGCAGACTTGGAATTTTGCCCTTGCTGATTCTTTCCACCTTTGCGTTGGCTGCAATCCTTGGCCCAATGACCAGATTCGCCACACACAAAGCAAAGCAAAGGTCAAGAGACCCAATGAGATTTTCAACAGAAAACTCATGTCTCTTATGTTTCAGAGAAGTAGCAAAATTCCTCCAAGAATGAGGAAGCTTGGCAATAATTCATCCCGCGACAAACTTGTCCGGTAACACACACTTGAAGTGCTCAAGTTCTGTGGCGATGGATTGTATCTCATGAGCCTGTTCAACTACAGAACGTCCATCAACCATTCTATAGTCATAATATTACTCCATGAGATACAGTTCACTACCTGCATCCGAAACCCCAAACTTGGCACACTGCAACGAGGTTTCGTTACACGCCGTCGATCTTTGCTCTTGGCGAGCTGCGGGACTACCTCTAGTATAAAGATTTTGTGTTTTCGGATACATCCACAGGAAGCTACATCGTGGTGATCATCCACAGTCCACTTTGTCATCTCTCATTTGCAAGGGTAGGGGATGATAAGTGGACCTGGCTGCTGCCACACATTGACTATGAGGACTGCATCTACAAGGATGGCCTATTGTATGTTGTGACTCTAACGAGAGAAATTCACGCCTTCGATCTTAGTGGCTCTGTGGTCACAGTGAAGATGATTATGGGGATGGCCCAGAATTTAATATGGGATCTATAGGACCGGAAAGACGACTAGAGGGGGAGTGAATAGACGCTTTCTTAATTTTGCATCGATCAAATTCAACACACACTTTTCTCCTATAGCTATGAAAACTAAGAAGATCAGTAAATGCACAGAGGAAGCCTTGTGATGAATCCAATTACCCCCTTAACCACAAGACTCCACAATGGAGAATTGATCTTAGGTAGACCGGTCTGACCGTCTGACCGCCGTTACTGAATCGGTTGGACCGATTTAGTCCAGTACCACTTCACAATACCCAAATCCAAAATGAAAATTGGTCCAACTTTTGATTTACCCAATGAAACTTGACCAAACTTGGAGCACACCTCCCTAAGGATATTTGGGACCTATTCCTAGCAACGATCATCCAGATCCACGTCAATGCATTGACATTTTTAGGTTTTACCAAGGGAGAGTTCAAAACCTAAAAAAATGAAAAACTTGATCCAAATCTTGCTTGTGGGAGATTGATGATCTAGATGATTCTAGGAGTATTCCCACACATCATAGCAAGGTAAAAGAGGTCAAGAGACCAACAAAAAACAATCGGATCAAGGAAGCACCACAATCATCAAAAGAGAAGCAAAAGCAATAGACCTTATCTTTGAACACACATCTATAGATTGATTCAATATGTTGCTTGTCAAAGCCACTCCCTCAAGGAGGACAAGAGCTCAATCAAAGAGCACACAAACAATTTTCTCTCTAAACCCTAGCCTCTCCTCTCCTCTCCAAACCCTAGAAAAATTAGGGTTTTTCTAAATGAATGCTTGGGGGCTTTTCCATCTCCCCCTTCTATTTATAGGGTGGCCTAGGGTTTCCAATGGGCTCCCATTAAGGCCCAATACAAATGGGACACAGACACATATCTGTTGAAGCAATCGCCTGCTTCACCACGTGTAGGTTGATCAGCGGCTCTCATCATGTCATCAAATCTCTCCCGTCCGAATCCCATCGGAACCTCCAAGGTACTTGCACCGACCCCTGCGCCGCTTGATCCAACCAGTTGCAACAAACTGCCCGTTCGAACCATCTTGTCCATTATGCACCATGCTTGAGTCACACGACCTCACCAGGCATCCATGATCGTTCTGGACCTCAGCTCTCCAAGCTTAGTCCCGATCCTCCACACCGTTGACCGTCGTTGACCTGCAAGCCACCTGCACAACAATAGACAAAGAAATCGTCTCCGGGAACAAGTTCTACATAACTTGACCCATATTAGCTCAATAATGCAATATACAACAATAAAGCATTGAAACTCATGCAATAGACACAATCAAAACACAACATCGCCAAGAAGGCCGACGAACAGGTGGAAGCCGGTCTGACCGCCCTACCCTGCCGGTCTGACCGATTCACAACCGGTCTGACCGATTCTATAACGCCGGTCAGACCGCCCAAAAATACTTAGCCAAATTTTCAACTTGAAAATCTGAAACTCTCTGTAAATTTCATTTGAATAGAACTTTTGACTGGGAGCTCCAAAAATTATGTGACCACATCCAGGAGACTCTCCTCTCATGCCTACACAACCTATTTTTGACCTAACTCCAAATTCCATCAAGAACCGTGGCCGATCGGACCGGCAATGCCTGCCGGTCGGACTTCCACACGGCCGGTCGGCCGTGGCTTGGCGGTCGGCCATTGTAACTGACAACGACATGAAGCTTTTGCGAAAACGCGAGATTCGGCAAGCCAACAACGCCATTGCCAATTAACTCATCATCCTAAGATCATGCACATATCCCCACGATATCCACAAGATCGCATGTACATTGTTCAAGCTCCATGGTGTGATCTGCTGCATGCTTGGAGATTAATTGAGCTTGAGGAGGATTTAGAAGCTGACCCTACTACATTTGTGCAGAATACTGGGGAAATCAAAATATATAAAGTTGACTCTGCGGCAAAAAAACTTGTGGAAATAAATTGCTTGCATGACCATGTGTTGTTTCTTGGGCATAACCAATCACTTTGTCTCAGCGCTGAAGAATATCCACTTCTCAAGGCAAATCATGCCTACTTTACTGATGATGATGCCTTGTGGATAAAGGGATTCAATAATTATCGTCGTTATGTAGGAGTACTCGACTTGGATAATAGCAGCAGGGAGGAACTTGTGTCTCAACTTTAGTCCAACTGGCCTGTTCCTATGTGGATAACGCCCAATCTTACCAAGATGAACTTGGCATTCAATAGGTAGGTCTGAGTTTTTACAGATCTCATAATCACGTAGTTCTCCTCTGCATTGGCAATTTTATGTGGAATGGTAACATTGTAAAATATGCTTAAATGGAAAAGTTGAGGGACACCTAGCTACTGTTTGTTGTTTGTACCATTGTTCGTTTGCATTTCATACGCAAGGCTCACGTTATTTTCTTCTGATAGCTGCATGTAGTATAAGTTCTTAGAAAACATTATTGTTGCATATGTGAATTGACTAATTAGGGATTCCATTTGCGGTTTGATCTTCTTCTTTTTTGGTTGAGACACTACAAAAAGAACATACATACAGCAATGTATAACTCACAACGGAAAGCACATGCGTTGCAGGCCAACCTATTCACCACGCATGAATCCTGCTTGGCCCACATCTCCCACATCCAAATAAAATCGCTCGGCTTCTCCCATCTAATTAAGAACGTCTCATCTTTCCTTCCTCCCGTCCCTTCCGCTTCATCTTCCTCTAAAAATCTCCTTCCTTCTCCTTCGTCTTGGTTCCCAACAGCAGCCCGTGGAGGAGGACCACGCCATAGCCGCCACGCCTTGGACTCCCAACAACAGCAGAACGTCTCATCTTCCCTGTGGAGGAGGACCATGCCGCCACCCGCAGCGGGCGAGGTGGCTGTCATGGGGGCCGAGTCGGGGCCCACGCTAGAGGAGGAGAGGCAGAAGGTCGTGGTGGAGGCCGCAGTGACCCAGCGATGGCCCGCGTTAGGGTTCTGACGTCGTGACATGGGTGCCACCGGTAGCGCCGCCGCGGGTGTTGTGGGCGGCAGCGGCTTCCCGTCATTCCTCCCTAGGGCGGTGGAGCGCATCCGCGACGACACCGCCATCCACCTAGCCAAGCGAATAGAGCGCGTGCATGTTCCCGTCATTCCTCCCCAGGGTTCGGTTGTTTTCTTGCACCCAAGCTTGTTAGATTATCTTCTTTAGTAAAATATGTGAGCTTGTTGAGACAGTCACTAGTTCAGTCAATGTTGGTGTAGTATTTAGTTCACTTGGATGATCCTGTCTGCATGGCAAAGATCACGAACTTTGGAGGTAATTATAATGCCCGAGTAGCTACATGGATTTGATTCTTTAGGTAATCATGGGAATTTTGTGGGTTTGTTCCTTTATTACATTGTAGACATTCGAGATTTGTTGGGTGTGCTTACTAGTCCCTTGTATAGTCTGTGGGACTTGATGTCGATGAGAACTTTTATGCGTTCATAACTCATATTAAGTCTAGAGCCTTTGCGGTGACCATCGGTGTTAGAACTTATGTGTGAATTTTAGTGGATCTGGGTTTATTGGAATTTGGAAGTGACTTTTGGGAATAGAACTTTCTTCCCAAAATTGCAACATTTGTGGAATTTTGCATTTTGATCATTTTACGGACTATCTTGGATATTGTTCTTGTGGATACTTTAGAGCATTTGATGGCGATGGAAGCTTGGGTATGCTAGATGGATCTCAAGCTTTGTTCGGGTTTGGAGCGACCGTTTTTAAAGTCGATAGTATTGGTGTTTCATCTGACACATTAATTCGGATGGTGTATCTCATATGTTTTGTTGAAGTTTGAGCTATGGAGAATTGGATGTTGCTATTATGATGATGTAGAACATGCTTTTGTTTTATTCCAAACTATTAGACCATGTAGTTAGGTCCTCTAATATAATTTACCTGATAAATAATTGATAATGTTATTTAAAGATAATATTTGAGGCGTATCGTGTTGTGTGGACTTATATCGGTTAAGTTGGGAAGAACTTGTGCTGGGAAAATATGTTGATTTGGTCTTTGCATGTGCAGGGTAACTCGGAGACGATCATGGTCTACGACGATGACCGGGGAGTGGTTTGGTGCGAAGTCATAGTCTCGAGGGTCGAGGATGCTGGAGGAGTCGGTCGAGTTCGAGTTGGGGTGTATAGAGATCGAAGATGGATGGTGGATCCTAGTCCTAGACGTGAGTCTATACCATGTGTGATTAAGAACCTCTAGGCCACCGATTCGTTCCATGAGAAAAAGAGTCGTACATGATTTGGCTTGTGGGAGGAGATAGAAAAAGTGAGGAGATGAGATAAGAAAAAGCAAACAGATTTTATCGATAAGATGTAGGTCACGGAGATGGGAAAAAATTAGATGTGACTAGATTAAAAGAAAGAAAGGGAAAAGAAGGTTGCTGCCTCTTTGGTTTTTAGCGTTAGTGGAGAGAGAATTGGCGAGCTGCCGTGCGCCTCTTGTCTTTATCTGAGGCTAGCGATGGAGCTGACGGCTAGAGTGGGACTTAGGTTGTACTTTTTCGGATCGGTATGAAACATAGTCGGCACGGTACGAACAGCGGGCCGGGCTGGGCCTAAGAATACGGCCCGTTAGGCGGCACGGCACGACATGGTCAGTTGGGCCGTGCTTGGGCGCAAGACGACACGAAATAGGCCCAACCTTCCGTTCTAGCCAATCCTCCTCGGCCTAGCCCAATCACTCCCCCACACTAGCCTAGCCCCAACTAATCACCCTTTCTGTCACCCGGCTTGGCCCACTGGTGTCTTGTCTTCCTGAACGGTGGCGGCGGCGGTTATCGTCTTCCCAGGCGTCTATAGTTACATAGGGTGGGCTTGGCGAGACGACACCGACCCAAAGACGATGGGCTTTGGGCGTGCTTGGGCACGGCGAGAGACAAGGCGAGCAAGACGGCGGGTGGCCGGCCGGCCCAAGACGGCGACGCGCGGCGGCGAAGCGGCAGCGGGCCGGGCGTTGCAAGACGCAAGACGACCCAATGCCCACCTCTAGCGGACGGTGCTTTGTTTGTTGCATGCATAGGTCTTGTGCTAGTATTTGTGCACAAAAATAGGTCACGTTTTGGCGGTACTAGTGTGGCTATTTTTTTCTTTGCGAACGAAGATTGATTACAAAAATTCTTATACAATCATTTACCCCATTTGATTGTCATTAACGATCCTACACAAACACAATCACACTCAAAAGGAATTTACGCCTAGGTGTACGTAGAGCAGTAGAAGTCAATTAGCTTGTAGACACATGTATGATACAAGCTGAAAATGGTGAGTTATCTATGAACAACTAACTAGCTTTCATATAAGCTTGTCGGTGAAATGCACTTTGAGTATCTCTTTAGAAGTTTTGCCAAAAGTTTCATTCTCGAAGAAAAGAAGAACCAAACAAAAACACTAGAAAAGTTAATATCGAGCTTCTTCGCTATAAGCGTGTTTTCTTTTCTTTTGTGGTTCTTGAGTTTATTGTTTTCACCTCTTTTTTCCCATTCAAACTGTATTTTTGATGCCAAGCACCACATGTTGTTAGTGGAAATTGCCATCAACATGTTAGCCTTTAGGGAATATGCAAGTCTCTGCTCGACATTATGCTTCTTTGTGAATAAATGGTAACTTGTGCCATGAATGGCTTGGTTCTTAGTTGCTTATACTTTTCGGTTCATCATGTGTGGTGAAATCACATACTAGTGCGATCGTAACACAATGATCAAAATAGTGGTCGATCTATATACGGTGTGGTGAAATACACTTGGTGAAGCTATAGACCGATGTCTAATCAGATCTGTTAAACACCGCTAATTACCATTAATTGGTTTTGAATTAGCGATTATCGGTGGTTTAATATATGTTTATTATTCGATTACTAGAGAGTAATTGGCTCGGCCTCAAATAGGATCGGAGATGTCGGACTGCTGTGATTTTGAATACTTCCATTTTTCCTATCTTCTCCTCTCTGTTCTCTTGTCTTTGAAGGATTGTACTATCGAACCAAGCCATCCCTTCTCGGCGTGCAGGGAAGGAGGGTGGCAGAATCTCTGAACCTTTGTCGCAGAGTTCACACGCATGAGGTGGCAATTAGGTTTCGGCAGACATCTTGTGCGACCGCTGCTACTCATTTGTATCATCTACGACCTTCTCTGCTTCGAGTCTGTACTACTTCCTGTTCTTCATCGAACCCAACTGTAAGTTGGTCGTACGACCACTCTTTTCTGTTATAATCTGACTATTGAGTATGTTTAGAAGTACAATGAGCTGCTTGCTATTAGTATCGTTTTAGGTATCACTAGTTTTGTGTGATCTTTGCCTCATAATGAAATCTGGAATTAAATCTTTCTACACATTTCCAACAATCCAGAAACCTTATTGTTGATTATTTTGTGATTCAACAATGGCTGGTGCTTCTAATGCTATGAAACCTGAGAGGTTTTCACTGGTCAGAACTTTCGTAGATGGCAGACAAGGGTCAAGTTTTGGCTCATGTCTTTGGGGCTGTGGTGGGTGATCCATCTACAGTTCCCAATTACAATTGAACATACCATACGGTTTGACATAGATAACAACACAACCCTTGGATGTATTCTAATCATACTGGGCGACCAATTCTATGATGTATACATGGACTTCAAGTCCGTCACAGAGTTGTGGGATGCACTAGAACACAAATATGCCGAAGCTGAGGCTGGTCGTTGGCTCTATATATGCGAGCAGATCTTCTACTACAGCATGGATGATGCAAAGTCGATAGTTGTACAGGCACATGAGCTTCAACTACTGGTTGAAGAAATTACGCATTTGGGTTGCAATTTGCCTCCAAAGTTTGTGGTTGCGGGCATTGTTGCCAAACTTCCTGCTTCATGGCGGGATTTTGCCACTAGCTTAAAACACAAGAGGGAAGAGATATCTATTGAGGATCTCATTGCTGCCTTTGATGTGGAAGAAAATGCAAGAGTAAAAGATGCACCAAGTACTTCCAGTCAGATCAATCAGATCAATGCAAATGTCATAGAGAAAAGATATAGCAAGAATAACCAAGGCTTTAAACCAAACAAGATGACTAGCTTAAAGAAGAAAACTGAGAAGAAAGATATGAGGAACATCATCTGCTTTGTGTGTAGGAAAAACGGTCATATAGCGAAAGACTGTCATTCCCACAAGAACAAGGATGGTGTCTGACCAAAGAAAATGGTTGTCAACGTGATCATAAGCGAGGCCTCAACAGGAGGGTATGGTAATTTACCTGTTGTATTTTCAGCAAGTCAATCAACTTATTGGTGGGTCGATACTAGAGCTGATGTTCACGTAAGTTATGATATTTCCTTATTTTCTTCTTATCAGGCAGGTGGCTGCCAGGGCTTCCTCCGTCCTAATGGGGAATGGGTCGCATGCTTCTGTTCTTGGTGTTGGCACAGTGGATATGAGACTTACTTGGGAAGATTGTCCATTTGAAGAGCGTCGGCATGCACCAACAATAAACAAGAACCTCGTTAGTGGTTCTCTCCCATGTAGGGATGGTTATAAGCTAGTATTTGAGTTAAATAAAATTGTAATGTTTAAGTTTGGTAACTTTGTTGGTAAAGGCTATGAGAGCGGATACTTGTTCCACAGAAGTACTTTAGAGTATTATAATCTAAATGTTGCAACTAGTTTGAATAAATATGATGCCAATATATGGCATTCTCATTTTTGTCATATTGGTTTTGATAGTGTTGCTTGAATGTCCAGATTAGATTTAATTCCAAAATGTGAAATTATCGAAGGATCAAACTATCAAACTTGTGTGCAAGCAAAATAACCTCGAAAACCCTTTAAGAGGTTACAGGAGGAAAAGAACTTGGCACCATTAGATTTTGTCCATTTTGATCTGTGTGAGATGAATGGATTATTAACCAAAGGAGGCAAAATATATTTTTTAACTCTTATTGATGATGCATCTCAATATTGTTATGTGTATATACTGAAAACAAAAGATAAAGCTTTAAATTATTTTAAAATTTATTAGGCCGAGGTTGAGAACCAACTAGAAAAGAAAATTAAAAGACTTAGGCCTGATCGTGGAGGAGAGTATATATCTCATGAATTCTCCCAATTCTATTCTGAATATGAAATAGTTCATGAGGTTATACCACTATATTCACCCCAATCAAACAAGGTGTCTGAGAGGAAAAACTGGATACTAACAGACTTGGTGAATGTCATGTTGGAGAGTGCCGGTATGCCAAATATGTGGTGGGGGGAAGCTGTATTGACAGCAACTTTTGTACTAAATAGAGTAATCACTAAAAGGTGTGAGATTACTCTGTATGAGGGATGGAAGGGGAGAAAGCTCAATATTAACTTTATGCGAACTTAGGGATGTTTGACAAAGGTCAACATACCATTACAGAAAAAGAGAAAGCTTGGATCTAAAATAGTCAATTGTGTCTTATTGGGATATCCTCATAATAGCACAGTAGTAAAATCAGAAACTCTTGAGGTTATTGCTAATACAATAATGGAGTCCACAAATGCTTCATTTTTTGAGGATGTTTATCCTATGAGAACTACAGGTAGTACTTCTCGAACTGAGGATAATCAAACTATGAATAATAGTAATTTTGAACCTACCACCATCTCTGAACCAATGAGTGATATACCACCAGTTTATGATATTTCCGAGGAAGATAACAATTTAGTCGAAGAGGCTCCTCGTAGGAGCATGCGACAAAGGGTTAAGAAAATCTTTGGTGAAGACTTTATTGTGTATGTGAGGACCTGGGGTTTTAACTTGTAATACTTAACCATCCGATTGGTCCTAGCATTACAAATCAAATATCCCGCCATCGATGTATTGTGTACCTCCCAGGAGTGGCACACATACACTTCACAAAATAATATCAAAAGTAAGGTCATACAATAATATTGCAATATCGTAGTCTCAAAAGATTACAACACAACCATTATACAACTTCAGTTTTCATACATACGGCCGACTGACCCAATATCAATAATAAAAGTTAAGTATGTAGCGGAATAACAAAAACCATAAGATGGCACAAAAGTAAGCCGACCGGCTACCCTCAACTAGAAGGCAACCTGACCGGATGCCCACCAAGCTAGTCGTCATCCTCGTAGACAGTCCCACAATAATTGACCCCTTAGGGATCAACCTCCTTTGAATTTTGCAGCAACTGGGTTGAGTACAAAGTTGTACCCGCAAGACATACAAGCAAAAGAATATTTAGATGCATTCGTGTATCAAAGGAATGCTACTACACTAAGAAATTTTCAGTATAAAGCAACATTTCATTTGAAGTACAAGTAATAGATTGAAATGGCAAGTGAGTAAACATTTTTGATACTTTAAGTAATAGCAAGTAAACATTATTAGACAATATTTAAGAATATAAATAACATCCTGGAGGTGACTTCCCAACAACCACCACAACATAGCACGAATTTCCTATTCGTAGCACCCGATTCCAAGTTTTAATGAAATTATTGAATCTAATTCTTGCACGACCGAACCAAGCATGTCCATAACCTAGTATGAAGCTATTCAAATAGATTATACCCTGCAGGGGTGTACCAATATACACACACGCCAGAATACCTCTTTTGCCAAACTATTTAGCACACTTCTTTAGGTATGCGGGCAAGGCTAAGTCCTACGAGACGTTTCCAATATAATGTATTAACTATGAGTCTCCCGTATGGATGGAAACCCATACGTTGTGTTGGAGTCATCGGCAGAGAGATATCTTACCGATGCTCCTCGGGGTAGGAGACCTAAACCCGGAGCCCATCCTGCACGCCTACAACAACATAGTATTTTTTTTAACAGAACAACAGCCACCATGTGACCCGGAGCTAATACACACCAAAGTACTAAGTCAAGCGAGGTCACATATCCCTCTCATGTGGTTAGCACATAAAAGCGTTTGGATCAGTGACACAAGTAATTCGGTCCTTGTTGACTAGGGCACGAGCCATACACCCAATAACCACACCAACAACTATTTGCCCAAGTCCAAATCATTTTGTTTGCAATTTTAGTTTTCAAATTAACATAGCACAAGGTGTTGGACATAGCATGATAAAAGGATTTGTGTGATCAAGGTTATCGATAAAGTCGATTACCGCCCAATTCTATCATAATCTAAGCATTGCTAAGTATCAATTCGCACAAACATGTATAGACTCTATAACATCCATCGAGCACTAACATCTGCGGGGATAATAACTTAGGGCTAGTGGAAAGGGATAAACATTTGCTACGGCTCATGCATCTAATCGGAATAGCTACCTCTAACGAAGAGTAATCATTCAAGTAGACCATGCATACATACAAGTTGCAAATAAGATATTTTGTAACGAAAGCAATAGTATCAAAATGATCACAGGGGGCTGCTTGCTTTGTTGAAGATAACCCACTTGCTGCTGTTGAGGATCACAATCGAACTCGGTCGGATCTTCGTAATTTAACGTTTGAATACAAAAAGCCAATAAAAAACATAACACCAAATATATCAAAAACAATTCGAAGTTATCCAAAATGCATGAAAATTTCACAGTAGGTAGATTATGATTTGAGATGAATTTACAAATAAAAATTATTTTATTTGGAGTTTGTATGTTAAAGTTATGCCCTTTGGAAGATCAAAGGGAAGAAAAATCAAGAAAAATGCAATCTATCACTATTCATCCAAAAATTATCTTTTTGGCAATATTTTCACAAAATGTGGTAAAGGTAAAAATTACATGGCATGATAGATAATAAAAAAAGTTATAACCAGAATAACTTGATTTTCCTCATTTGGAGTTTATATAAATTTATATGAATTTTTTAAGCTAAAGCTTTTTCTAGTTTAAAAATAATTTTGTTTTGGATACATTTCAAGAAACTATATTCTCTACTGTAGATAAATATTTGAAACCTATTTCAAAATAAAGTTCACTAAAATTGAAATTTATCAAAATTGGTTTCACTGGATTTGGAGTTAAAATGAATTATTTATGCATTTTTGAAGTTAAATTATTTTTAGTGCAACAATAAATCATTTCAGAATTTATTAAAGAATTAAATACTTTTCTTACCGGGCTAAAACTAGCCACAGTCGCTGACAGGTGGGGTCCAGTGCATAGTGTAATTTTCTATTGAACTTCCGAATCTAATATTATCTGACGGCTTAGTCCACATGCATAGTGCATGAACCGATATCCATGAGCTCGGTCCACAGGTTCACCGTCTAGATTACTATGCACTTTACGTGCGGAGCCCACGTGTAATAGACTCATAGCCAATTTAAGAAAGTCATTAATTAAATCCAAGTAATCATTAGCTTTAAATGGTTGTGATTAGCCCTAATGCCCTGCTACAGTAATTGTCGGGGCTTCCAACAACAGAGCCGCCCCGAGTGCAACTTTGCCAGGATCCCCACCGGTGGTTCCGACCACGGCGGCGCTGGCCAAGGGTAGGAATGGAACCCTTGAAGCAATGCGGACCGCATGGTGGTGGTGGCGGTGGTTGAGGTGCCCTATAACGGTGGCTAGCCGGCAATGAGCGGTGCCACCCCTGCGGCCCAAGAGGCTAAGACAACTTGGTGATGCATTAGGCGAATTAACGCATGCAAGAGCTACTAAGGAGTCCAAGGAAGTTTACCAGAGAGAAAGGAAGACCGAAGGAGGCTCGGTGACAGGTCGTCCACGGCAATGGCGGCGGTGGTGGCAAGCCTCATGAGGGGAGGACTCCCTGGGCAAAAGAAATGAAAAATGGTGGTAAGGCGAGCTTAAGTAAAGCTGTTAGGTGGTCCTACCAGGAGGAATTGAACAATGGCTCAACAAAACGACAATGGACGCAAAATAGGGTTTTCGACCGACACGAAGGGCAAAGTCCAAATTCGAAAGATCCTGTGGTGCGTTAGCCAAAATAGTTGAGGACTTTTAGTTGTCATGCTCTAGGACAGAATATGACACACAAGATATAGCAAGAAGCTCACCGAAATGGAACAATGGCGTGATTGTGCTTTCGGTGCGCGCTCCGGAGGCGGCGACGGTGCATTCGTGCTCTGAGCGCTACAAGTAGAATGATGAGCTTGGGTTAGCAAAAATGGAAACGACAAAGAAGGTAGGAGCCGAGGGACAAGGCAGTGTGGATTTTACCCAAGAGGAACGCTCACACGAGCTTCCCTCTCCTCGGCCACCGAGAGAAGTGAGGAAGAAGGAGAGCAACACGGTGGTTTTGATTCTCCCCCAAGACGGAGAAAGGGACGGCGTGAATTGGCGATGCCCTGGGAATGGTCAGCTAGGGTAGTGCGGCAACAGCGTGGACGGAGCACGGCAGAGCATGGCGAACGCATGGAGTGTGTGCTCTGCAGCACGCTTGCCCGAGGAGGAAAAGGGGTTGACACCGTGGGCCCGGGCGGTCAGTGACGGAAACGACGTGAGCAGACCGGCTGAACCAAGTCGGCGCAATGGGTTCGAGTCCGGGAAACAGTGCATTGCTCGGAATCGTGCTAGGGTTTGAGTTTTGAATTCCAGATTTGACCAAAGAAACAACAGGTTTGACCGAGACATTAAAAATAGTAAATACATTTTATAAATTCTAAAAAATTTCAGGGAGGATCCTGGGATGACCTAGTATTCATATAAAAATTGAAACCCCACCGTCCATATTTTAATTGCTTATTTTTAATCCTTTAACCGCATGAGTTATTCAAATGAGTTTTGATTTTTCTTAGGGTCGATTTGGTTTCTAAAAATTTGGGAAAATTATATTTATTCATGATAAATATTATAAGAGTTAAATAAATTGTTTTCCAGGAATTATGATGAGTTTTTTATTTCTATTTTAATTTGGAGCTTCGATTCGAGTTGTATGTTTTCTTTGATTTCAAAATCTTCAAATGCAACAATTTATGCAAATGCTCCAGAAATCCAATGCAAGTTCAAAAGTTTTAAAAAGTTCACCTTTTTATACATTTGAGATACAAAGCCAATATTTGGAGTTCTGATATACCTCATGCATGATATGTCAAACATTCTTTCAGAGGCATATGCATTACCTGATGCTGAGTATTGGAAAGAGGCAGTCCATAGCGAGATGGATTCCGTCATGGCCAACGGGACTTGGGAGGTCACTAATCATCCTATCAGGTGCAAACCTGTGGATTTCATGGGGATATGCTCCAGATCTTAGGATGATGTGACAATTGGCAATGGCGTTAACGGTTTGTCGTTTCACGCGTTTTCGACAAAGTGGCGAGCTTCTTTGGGCGGGCGGTCCGACCGATCCTTGCACGGCGGTCCGGCCGGTCCCAAATCGGTCGGACCGGCCATGTGGGGCGGTCGGACGGCGATGACCAAAAGTGTTCAAAGCAGCGGGGCCAAAAATAGGTGTCGTAGGCAAGTGAGGATCCCAATGCACTTGGTCTCATGATTTTGGAGTCTCGGTAAAAAGTTCTATTGGTTTAAAGTTTCCGAAGGTTTGAATTTGGGAGCTTGAATTTGGCTAAGTCCTAAGGCGGTCCGCCGCTCACGAGGAGCGGTCCGACCGCCATGAAATGATCGGACCGGCTCACTGGAGCGGTCGGACCGTAATAACTTGAACGTCCGCCAACCGTGGCAATGTTAATTTGTTAGGTCAAAGTCATTGGTTTCATGTCATATGTTTTGCATGATGCATGTTTTGACTAACATGGGTCAAGTTGTGAAGAACTTGTTCTGAATTCGTGTTTGCTTATGCGTGGTTGTGCGAGGTTGCTTGGTGGTCAACGACGGTCAGCGGCGAGGAGGATCGGGACTAGACTCGGAGAGTTGAGGTCGAGCGATTGGCGATGCGGGTGAGGTCAACGACTCAAGTATGACACAAGATGGACAATGGTGACCTATTGGCAAATCCATGACGCATGGTGAAGAGGTTTAGGTCAAAAGGTTAAAGACGGTGCTTTGCGAAGCGTGCGTGTGTGACCCGTTTGTTAGTGGGCTTTAACGGGAGCCCAATTGAGTCAAACCATAGGAGTTTTAGGCCTCCACTATAAATAGGAGGAGGTGGTGGCTGCACCCCCTCACTCTCGCCTTTTTATATTTTCAAAACCCTAATTGTCTTTAGGGGAGTTGAGGTGGAGGCTAGGGCTCTTGATGGTTTGTGGTGAATTTCGTGATCTTTGATTGTCTACTGATCCATGATGGTGTGGATGTAATCCAGCATCAATCACGAAATCAATCTATGCAAGGTTTGGTTGAGATAAGTCTCTTTTCGTTCTTACTTTCAATTTCATGTTTTTAGGGCTTTCTTTGATCCGCGAGTTTGTGATGAGACATTCGCTCCTGTTGCTAGACTAGAAGCCATTCGCATTCTACTTGCATTTGCTGCATCAAAAGGTTTTAAATTATATCAGATGGATGTTAAAAGTGCTTTTTTAAATGGTTTCATAGATGAGGAAGTGTATGTTAAGCAACCCCCTGGTTTTGAGGATCCTAAATATCCAAATCGTGTTTTCAAGCTATCTAAAGCATTGTATGGTCTTAAACAAGCCCCTAGAGCCTGGTACGATAGACTTAAGACCTTTTTGCTTAAAAATAAGTTTGAGATGGGTAAAGTGGATAAAACTCTATTTATTCTTAGGCGTGAAATGACTTCTTGCTTGCTCAAATTTACGTGGATGATATTATTTTTGGTGGTTCCTCTAATGCTCTTGTTTCCGACTTTTCGACACTATGTCCGAGGAATTTGAGATGAGTATGATGGGAGAGCTTAATTACTTTTGGGACTTCAAATCAAGCAATGCAAGGAAGGAACTTTCATCCATCGAGACGAAGTACACTAAAGATCTTCTCAAGCGCTTCAACATGGGTGATCGCAACCCAATTTCCACTTCCATGGCAACCATTGTTTTGGATCCGGATGAAGAAGGAGAAGTCGTGGATCAACGCGAGTACCGCATGACATGATCGGCTCCCATCTGTATTTGTGGCCTCGAGACCGGACATTCACTTCCTTGTATGCCTTTGTGCAAGATTTGAGCGTCTCGAGAACTTCCCATCGCCAAGCCGTTAAGCGCATATTCAGGTATTTACACTCCACCCTCTTATATGGCATTTGGTATTCCTGCTCTTCAGCTTTGTCCATTAGAGGTTTTTCAGATTCTGATTTTGCGGGCTGTCGGTTAGATAGGAAGAGTACCTCAGGCACCTTTCACTTCCTAGGCACTTCTCTTGTATCTTGGTCTTCTAGGAAGCAGTCTTACATTGCACAATCCCTCTTTGAGCGGAGTATGTAGTCTTTGCTAGTTCTTTGTAGCTTGATTTTGTGGATGACGTCCACTCTGAAAGATTATGGGTTAAACTTTGCTAGTGTTCCTCTTTTCTGTGATAACACTTCTGCTATTAATATTGCTAAAAACCTAGTGCAACATTCTAGGACTAAACACATAGACATTCGTTTTCATTTCCTTAAAGATCATGTTGAAAAAGGTGATATTGTGATGCACTTCGTAGAGTCCGAAGCTCAATTGGCAGATATTCTTACCAAGCCTTTAGATCAAACCAGATTTTCCTCTTTGAGAAGTGAGTTAGGGGTAATTTATCCTTATGGGTTGGTTTGAGGGGGAGTTTGATCTTTTGTGATCTTTCCTTGTTCTTTTGATCTTTTATTGTTCTTTTTCTGAACTTAGTGATCGTTTCGAACTTTTTAGGTTTTTAGGCTTTTTATTGCACCTCATTGTATCATATTGCATTCATATGAAAAATACAACAAGTTCAACAAGTGGTATGAAAAATCCAAAAAGATGCATTGTAATATAAGATTTTCTGCTTATCTTTTAAAATTGATGAAGCTTTGCCTATTACCCTTTGGAGCTTTTGTATTTCAATTTTTGCTCAATGTCATGTCTAGTTCTTTGACTTGCTAGAATTATCATGCTTTTACATGTGTAGCTAAGTCTTTGCTATATGAGCTAGAACTTTTTAAACAACTCAAATTAAGAAATTGCAATTTGTGGATGTTTTAGCGAGTTCTTGCAATTAGTGCTCCTCTTGTGACGTTGGCCCTGTCAGAATTGCTTTGTTAGCTCTTTGATCTAAAATTGACCATTACTTGATCTTTTGTGTTCTTGAGATTCTAAAAATGCTCTTGTGAAAAATGAAAATTAAGATTTTCTTATGCCTAAATTGTGCCAAACTATTCTTACGAGGCCTTGTCAAATGACATGAACTTGGAGATAGTTTGATGAACGAGACGGTCTCATGGGGATGCTTGTCAAAATGACATGAACCTCAAGATTTGTCATACAGTAGAAGCTTAGAAAGAGGTTGTGGATGGCTCCTAGTCCAGGATCTTCTTTACTAAGATATATCGTTAATCAACTGTTGGTAGAAGCTTAGGAAGAGTTTGTGGATGGCTCCTAGTCCAGGATCTTCTTTACTAAGATATACCTTTAATCAACTTTTGGTGAAGCTTAGGATGAGTTTGTGGATGGCTCCTAGTCCGGGATCTTGTCACTAAGTTAGATCATTAGTCAACTTCAATATTCAATGCAAATGAGAAAAATGTTGACAAATGGGCGTTTACAAAAGATTGAGCAAAATGATTCAATACGGAACTTGATTGACTCTTAATGTGGTCTTTGTTAGATTTTTGATCTCACTTTGACATTTTGATATGGCCAATTTCACTTTAGGATCCCTGTTGATGAACTTCTTTGAATTTGAGCGTTGCTTAAATTGATCAAATCTCTTGCTTTACTTTTGAGCCTTTGTGCTTAGCTTTGATATATATGTCTTACCATGATCTTGCTAGCTATTTGTCGGGCTTGATATCTTGTTTGTGCAATATTCGAGATACTAGATTGTTCTTTCGGGTAATCTCCAAAGCTTCTTGTCATCAAAAATTGAAAAAAATAATAAAAAAATTTTGAAGCCACTCCATTGCACATCATGCATACTCCTCTTTATACTTCTTTTGTTTACGCTTCTTCCTTTATTCTATATTTGTTATCCTGGATGAGAGGAAGGCGTGATTCCTTGATGAATCCATTGTCAAAGGGGAGAAGATGTGTTAATTAAATGAGAAGATATTTCTTTGGGAGAAGATGTGTAATATTTCTTTGCTACTCTTATTTGGAGAAGATGTGTTAATGAGAAGATTGGGGAGAAGTTTATACAAAAGGGGCGAAAATTTGAAATTTGATGATCATAGTGAGGGGAGTTCTTGAGTTGCATTCTTATTGTCTTATTGAATATTCGAACTTGAATTGCATTCTTTTATCTTCACAATGATCATAGGTCAATTGAACAATTGTTCTTTCATATGGACCTTATGTGAGAATTTTGACCCTTTTCCGAAATCAAAGTTTTTATGCTTACTTTTGCCTTGTCTCACATGCCTATCTTATTACGATGCCGGCTTGGTCATTTTCATTGCTTTTTCTTGCTTATGGACCAAGTTGTGCCTTTGTGCGAAGCTGCGAGTAAACTCGTTTTCAAACCTCTTACTTACATTTTACGGATAATTGCCAATGTGTTCATCAAGGGAGATTGTGGATTTCATGGGGATATGCTCCGGATCTTAGGATGATGTGACAATTGGCAATGGCGTTTACGGTTTGTCGTTTCACGCGTTTTCGACAAAGTGGCGAGCTTCTTCGGCGAGGCGGTCCGACCGGTCCTTGCAGCGATCCGCCGGTCCCAAATCGGTCGGACCGGCCATGTGGGCGGTCGGACCGGCGATGACCAAAAGTGTTCAAAAGCAGCGGGGCCAAAAATAGGTGTTGTGGGCAAGTGAGGGATCCCAATGCACTTGGTCTCATGATTTTGGAGTCTCGATAAAAAGTTCTATTGGTTTAAAGTTTCGAAGGTTTGAATTTGGGAGCTTGAATTTGGCTAAGTCCTAAGGCGGTCCGGCCGCTCACGAGGGCGGTCCGACCGGCCATGAAGCGATCGACCGCTCACTGAGCGGTCGGGCCGTAATAACTTGAACGTCCGCCAACCGTGGCAATGTTAATTTGTTAGGTCAAAGTCATTGGTTTCATGTCATATGTTTTGCATGATGCATGTTTTGACTAACATGGGTCAAGTTGTGAAGAACTTGTTCCCGAATTCGTGTTTGCTTATGCGTGGTTGTGCGGGTTGCTTGGTGGTCAACGACGGTCAGCGGCGAGGAGGATCGGGACTAGACTCGGAGAGTTGAGGTCGAGCGATTGGCGATGCGGGTGAGGTCAACGACTCAAGTATGACACAAGATGGACAATGGTGACCTATTGGCAAATCCATGACGCATGGTGAAGCGGTTTAGGTCAAAAGGTTAAAGACGGCGCTTTGCGAAGCGTGCGTGTGTGACCCGTTTGTTAGTGGGCCTTAACGGGAGCCCAATTGAGTCAAACCCTAGGAGTTTTAGGCCTCCACTATAAATAGGAGGAGGTGGTGGCTGCACCCCTCACTCTCGCCTTTTTATATTTTCAAAACCCTAATTGTCTTTAGGGGAGTTGAGGTGGAGGCTAGGGCTCTTGATGGTTTGTGGTGAATTTCGTGATCTTTGATTGTCTACTGATCCATGATGGTGTGGATGTAATCCAGCATCAATCACGAAATCAATCTATGCAAGGTTTGGTTGAGATAAGTCTCTTTTCGTTCTTACTTTCAATTTCGTGTTTTTAGGGCTTTCTTTGATCCGCGAGTTTATGATTGATTCTTTCACGTGAATTAGCTTGCTGTGATATGTGTGAATCTATCTAGCATCATCTTGATCATCAATCACTCACGAACAAGCATTAGGATCAAGTTTTCGTTCTTGCCCGGTTTTAGACCTTCTGTTAATCAATTGACAATTGCTCAAGATCGTTCCAAGAATTATCATAATATTCGATTGGAATAGGTCCTCAATAGCATATAGAAGGTGTGTGCAAAGTTTCATGAAGATTGGAGTTGAGAATCAAAAGTTTCACCTAATTGCAACCGTCATCGGGTGATTTTTTGTTGCGGATCGGTTACGAGTCGGCGGTCGGACCGCCGTCATCACCGGTCCGACCGATTTTGGAGCGGTCCGACCGCCAGCACAAACGCCGGTCGGACCGCCCGGCAATCGGTCCGACGGTTGAGTACAACGGTCGACCGCCCGTCGCTGTGAGTCTTGGTAATCTTAGTTGATTGTGATACATTGCTTAGGGTTTAATTGGATTCAATACTAGTCTTCATTTGTCTTGGTATATTGATCTTCATTGCTTTCTAATAGCTCTTGAAGTGAAATTGTATTGAGTTCATAATTTGTGAAAAGTGGCGTGCTCCTATTCACCCCCTCTAGTCGCCTTTACGGTCCAACAAGTGGTATCAGAGCACGGTTAGTTCAATCTTGATCTTAACCGGTCACTGAACTTTGGCGATGGATAAGTTTTCTACTAAACCACATATCTTTGATGGGCACGACTATGCCTATTGGAAGAATCGTATGCGAGTCTTTCTTGAGAGTGAGGGACAAGCTATTTGGGATGTTGTTAGAGCCCCGCTGATTATTCCTGAAATTGCTACACCTGCTTCTGCAATTCTTTTGGCTAACAACAATAAGGCTAAGAATCTTTTATATGGTGCACTTGGTAGACAAGAATATGATAGAATTTGCAATCTTTCAACTGCGCATGAAATTTAGAACACTCTCGAAACATATCATGAGGGTTCGTCCCAAATCAAAAGGTGCGCCAAGCTGTTTACAAGCGTGAATACAATAAATTCGAGATCGTCTGGAGAGAGCATCGATGACATTTTCGATCGCTTTAATAAAGTAATTAATCAAATGAAATTGTTGATATTGAATATTCTCAATCTGAAAATGCCACCCATCTCTTGGTCGCAATCAACACCAAGGAGTGGGAGATGAAAGCTACTGCTATAGAAGAAAATGTTGATCTTTCAAGTCTTACTTTAGAATTGCTTTATAGTAAACTCAAGACTCATGAAATTAAAAGAGTTGATCATCCCAAGAAAGATAATTTAGCTTTGGTAGCAGATCCTCTCAAAAAGGCTTTTGATGACTCTTTTGAATCTTCTTCTGGATTTTCATTTGCTTGTTTATCTGCTATTCATGAAGAGGAGCTTGAAAGTATTCACAGGCGAGTTAGCTCTTCTAGCTAAAAAATTCACACAGGCCTACAATAATGTGAGAAACAAAAAGAGAGGTGGTCCGGTAACATGCTATGAATGTGGTGAGCTCAATCATATTCGGGCAAATTGCCCCAAGTTGAAAGGTAAGAGCAATCATAAGGAAGGAAAGCCAGCTTGGAAGAAGCCTCCTTTCAACAAATCAAGGTATGAGGCTAATAAGCTTGTGAAAGCTGCTCACCGGGTCCTTGCCGCTTTTGAGGATCAATCCTTGAGCGATGTGGATACCGGGAGTGAGGAGGACAAGGAGGAGGAGATCCCTCAAGGCAAAAAGAAAGGGAAGGCCAAAGACTTCACTGGCATGTGCTTCATGGCTGACACGGACGACATTGATGATAATGAGGTATCTTTTACTTATGATGAGCTTTCTGCTAAATATGATTCTATAGTTGAGCAATTGCTTAGTCAAGATGAAGCGCTAGAATTTGTTATGACAAAAAATAAAAAATTAGAGTCAAAGATTAGCAAACTGAAAGTAGAGCTTAAAACTGCTAAGACTCTTGAACCCGATGAATGTTTATCTTGTCATGCTATGCATTCAGAAATTACTAAGTTACAATCTGCTCATAATATTTGTGTACAACAACTTGAGAATGCTAAATCTGAACTAAATGAAATTAAAAGTGCTCCTTGTGAAAAATGTTTAGAATCTAGTAAATTGATTGCTTTTGATGTATTTGATTCTAGCCCTTGCACTTCATGTTTAGAAAAGAGCGTGAAATCAAAGATATCTTAGAAGCTGCTAGAGTCAAATATGCTAAGCTTAAGGACAATATTGAAAATGCTACTTGTGCTTCTTGTTCCACTCTTAAGCTTGAAATTGCTTTGTATAAGGAGAAATCTATGAATAAAACTTGTGAGGCTTGTGTTAACTTGAGAAAAGAAAATTCTTATCTTCATGATACATTAGAGAAATTTTCTAAAGGTAAGAAACAATTAAACATGATTCTTGACAAGTCTAAAACTCCTTATAAGAAGCAAGGCTTAGGATTCAATTATTTTCAAGACAATTCAAACCCAAAAGTCATTCAAGTCTTGGAAAAAGGTTTAATTGAATTCAAAACCCAACCTGCAAAAACATCTTTTAAATCTGCAGGCTTTGCCCAACCTTGTATTAATTCAAATGATGCTTCTTCTAGTGGTACCAAGTACCATTGCACTTATTGCAAAAAAGGTGGACATTTGATTGAATTCTGTTGGCGTAGGTTGAAAAATGATAGGAAAAATTTTGATAGAATTTCATTCATGCAACCTAGAGCTTCTATGAGACATGGTAACACTGAAAAGAATAAACACGGATTAGGATTTTCTCTCATGCAAATCATTATGATTCTAGACATCCTAATTCTAATGTTTATCGGTGGCGGTCGACCATTGGTGGTCACCGGTCGACCGTTTTGGTCGCGGTCATTGCCACCTACAAAGCGTCGAGACCGCCCATGGACAGTTTAAGTCTCATGTTAATCTAAACATTGCTCATAATCGAATGTTAGATAAAATCAAGGATAGTACTTCTGGTTTGTATACTCCTTGCAGACGTGTGTCTCAGTACTAGATTCCTAAATCTTGTTTATCTAATCCCAGTATTGAGACACATCGTTCTTTGCTCCTTGATTTTCGGGATTACCGCGGAAAGGGGAAGAACACGTGGTTCTTTGACTCCGGATGTTCACGCCACATGACCGGGAACTCAAAATGGTTCACCTCTTTCACGCGAGCAACAGGTGATGACTTCATCACTTTTGGAGATGATACACAAGGGCGAATTGAAGGAACAGGATCAATTAGGGTAAACAACAAATTCATTCTAAAGGATGTCGCTCTTGTGGACAAGCTTAGGTATAATCTCCTTTTCGTTTCTCGACTTCTTGATGATGGTTATGAGGCTATTTTTAAGAAAAATGCTTGTCGTGTGCTTGATTCTCTTGGTGAGCTTGTGTTTGGAATCTCTAGAGTTGGTAGAATTTTTGGGTGACTTTTCGAATCTCTTCTTTGGATCTCTTAAATGTTTGCTTACATCTTCTTCGATTTTTGGCTTTGGCATCGACGTTTGGGGCACATTGGTTTTGATCATTTGACGCGAGTTAGCAACCTTGATCTCATGAGAGGTTTGCCTAAGCTCAAAGCTGTCAAAGATGCTGTATGTGCGCCTTGTAGGCATGGCAAACAAGTTATCGCCTCACACCCTTACTGTGACTATGGTTATGGTAGACGGACGGGGCGGTTGCTTCATATGGATCTTGTTGGTCTGCTAGAGTCCGTCGATCGGTGGAAAATGGTATATTCTTGTCATAGTCGATGATCTTTCTAGATATACTTGGGTGTTCTTTCTTACTTCAAAGGATGAAGCTTTTGGTTATTTTCATGATCTTGTTCTTCGTTTGGCTTCTGAGCTTCCTGGTGCTTTGAGAGCGATTCATAGTGATAATGGCACGGAGTTCAAAAATACTTCTTTTGCCTCTTTTTGTGCTGAGCGTGGTATTGAGCATCAGTTCTCCTCTCCACACGTTCCTCAACAAAATGGCGTGGTGGAAAGGAAGAATAGGACCTTGGTCGAAATGGCTAGGACGATGCTAGATGAGTATAGCACAGGAGATTTTGGGCCGAAGCTATTGCTACTGCTTGTTATATTGCAAATCGTGTCTTTTTGAGACCTTCTTTAGGGAAGACTCCTTATGAGCTTCGTTTTGATAGAAAACCCTCTGTTTCGCATTTTCGAGTTTTTGGATCAAAATGTTTTATCCTTAAGACAGGCAACTTAGATAAATTTGAATCAAGAACTTTTGATGGGGTATTTCTGGGTTATCCTGCTCATTCGAGGGGTTTTCGAGTTTTTAATACTGAGACTAACATTATTCAGGAGACTTGTAATGTCACTTTTGATGAGACTAGTCCTGGAGCTAGATCAATTGCTACAGATAATTTACAGGTGACAGAAAGCATTTTTGTGGAGGAAGATGAGGACGAAGCTAATGTCATTCCTTCATCTGCTGCTGCCGAGGCGCCCATATTGATACAAGAACCTACTACGTCTACTTCACCTTCAGTTGAGGCTCCTGCTGCATCATCATCATCAGCAGTACCTACGGAGGTCGAAGAAATGACATCTCACCCGGGCGCTCCACTTCTCATTCAGAGACAGCATCCTCCGGAACAGATAATAGGTAATCTACATGAGCGAGTCACTCGCTCCAGGTATAATGATCCAAATCTCTACTCTCATTCAGCTTTTGTTGCTTCTTTTGAACCCCGCGATATATCACATGCTTTATCTGATTCTAGCTGGGTAAATGCCATGCATGAGGAGTTAGAGAATTTTGAAAGAAACAAAGTTTGGAACCTAGTAGAACCTCCTAGTGGTCATAATGTTATAGGAACCCGTTGGGTGTTTAAGAATAAACAAGGTGAGGATGGTTCTGTGGTTAGAAATAAAGCCAGATTGGTAGCTCGGGGTTTGACCAAGTTGAGGGTTAGATTTTGATGAGACATTCGCTCTGTTGCTAGACTAGAAGCCATTCGCATTCTACTTGCATTTCTTTGCTTCAAAAGGTTTTAAATTATATCGGATGGATGTTAAAAGTGCTTTTTAAATGGTTTCATAGATGAGGAAGTGTATGTTAAGCAACCCCTGGTTTTGAGGATCCTAAATATCCAAATCGTGTTTTCAAGCTATCTAAAGCATTGTATGGTCTTAAACAAGCCCCTAGAGCCTGGTACGATAGACTTAAGACCTTTTTGCTTAAAAATAAGTTTGAGATGGGTAAAGTGGATAAAACTCTATTTATTCTTAGGCGTGAAATGACTTCTTGCTTGCTCAAATTTACGTGGATGATATTATTTTGGTGGTTCCTCTAATGCTCTTGTTTCGACTTTTACGACACTATGTCCAGGAATTTGAGATGAGTATGATGGGAGAGCTTAATTACTTTTGGGACTTCAAATCAAGCAATGCAAGGAAGGAACTTTCATCCATCGACGAAGTACACTAAAGATCTTCTCAAGCGCTTCAACATGGGTGACTGCAACCCAATTTCCACTTCCATGGCAACTTCGACTGTTTTGGATCCAGATGAAGAAGGAGAAGTCGTGGATCAACGCGAGTACCGCAGCATGATCGGCTCCCATCTGTATTTGACGGCCTCGAGACCGGACATTCACTTCCTGTATGCCTTTGTGCAAGATTTGAGCGTCTCAAGAACTTCCCATCGCCAAGCCGTTAAGCGCATATTCGGTATTTACACTCCACCCTCTTATATGGCATTTGGTATTCCTGCTCTTGACTTTGTCCATTAGAGGTTTTTGATTCGATTTTTGGTGTCGGTTAGATAGGAAGAGTACCTCGAGCACCTTTCACTTCCTAGGCACTTCTCTTGTATCTTGGTCTTCTAGGAAGCGGTCTTACATTGCACAATCCACTTCTTTGAGCGGAGTATGTAGTCTTTGCTAGTTCTTTGTAGCTTGATTTTGTGGATGAGCGTCCACTCTGAAAGATTATGGGTTAAACTTTGCTAGTGTTCCTCTTTTACGTGATAACACTTCGCTATTAATATTGCTAAAACCCGATTGCAACATTCTAGGACTAAACACATAGACATTCGCTTTCATTTCCTTAAAGATCATGTTGAAAAAGGTGATATTGTGATGCACTTCGAGAGTCCAAGCTCAATTGGCGATATTCTTACCAAGCCTTTAGATCAAACCAGATTTTCCTCTTTGAGAAGTGAGTTAGGGTAATTTATCCTTATGGGTTGGTTTGAGGGGAGTTTGATCTTTTCGATCTTTCCTTGTTCTTTTGATCTTTTATTGTTCTTTTGAACTTAGTGATCGTTTGAACTTTTTAGGTTTTAGGCTTTTATTGCACCTCATTGTATCATATTGCATTCATATGAAAAATACAACAAGTTCAACAAGTGGTATGAAAAATCCAAAAGATGCATTGTAATATAAGATTTTCTGCTTATCTTTTAAAATTGATGAAGCTTTGCCTATTACCCTTTGGAGCTTTTGTATTTCAATTTTTGCTCAATGTCATGTCTAGTTCTTTGACTTGCTAGAATTATCATGCTTTTACATGTGTAGCTAAGTCTTTGCTATATGAGCTAGAACTTTTTAAACAACTCAAATTAAGAAATTGCAATTTGTGGATGTTTTAGCGAGTTGCAATTAGTGCTCCTCTTGTGACGTTGGCCCTGTCAGAATTGCTTTGTTAGCTCTTTGATCTAAAATTGACCATTACTTGAGCTTTTGTGTTCTTGAGATTCTAAAAATGCTCTTGTGAAAAATGAAAATCAAGATTGTCTTATGCCTAAATTGTGCCAAACTATTCTTACGAGGCGCTTGTCAAATGACATGAACTTGGAGATAGTTTGATGAACGAGACAGTCTCATGGGGATTGCTTGTCAAAATGACATGAACCTCAAGATTTGTCATACTGGTAGAAGCTTAGAAAGAGGTTGTGGATGGCTCCTAGTCCAGGATCTTCTTTACTAAGATATATCGTTAATCAACTGTTGGTAGAAGCTTAGGAAGAGTTTGTGGATGGCTCCTAGTCCAGGATCTTCTTTACTAAGATATACCTTTAATCAACTTTTGGTCGAAGCTTAGGATGAGTTTGTGGATGGCTCCTAGTCCGGGATCTTGTCACTAAGTTAGATCATTAGTCAACTTCAATATTCAATGCAAATGAGAAAATGTTGACAAATGGGCGTTTACAAAAGATTGAGCAAAATGATTCAATACGGGACTTGATTGACTCTTAATGTGGTCTTTGTTAGATTTTGATCTCACTTTGACATTTTGATATGGCCAATTTCACTTTAGGATCCTGTTGATGAACTTCTTTGAATTTGAGCGTTGCTTAAATTGATCAAATCTCTTGCTTTACTTTTGAGCCTTTGTGCTTAGCTTTGATATATATGTCTTACCATGATCTTGCTAGCGTTGTCGGGCTTGATATCTTTGTTTGTGCAATATTCGAGATACTAGATTGTTCTTTTGGGTAATCTCCAAAGCTTCTTGTCATCAAAAATTGAAAAATAATAAAAATTTTGAAGCCACTCCATTGCACATCATGCATACTCCTCTTTATACTTCTTTTGTTTCGCTTCTTCCTTTATTCTATATTTGTTATCCTGGATGAGAGGAAGGCGTGATTCCTTGATGAATCCATTGTCAAAGGGGGAGAAGATGTGTTAATTAAATGAGAAGATATTTCTTTGGGAGAAGATGTGTAATATTTCTTTGCTACTCTTATTTGGAGAAGATGTGTTAATGAGAAGATTGGGGGAGAAGTTTATACAAAGGGAGCGAAAATTTGAAATTTGATGATCATAGTGAGGGGAGTTCTTGAGTTGCATTCTTATTGTCTTATTGAATATTACGAACTTGAATTGCATTCTTTTATCTTCACAATGATCATAGGTCAATTGAACAATTGTTCTTTCATATGGACCTTATGTGAGAATTTTGACCTTTTTGAAATCAAAGTTTTTATGCTTACTTTTGCCTTGTCTCACATGCCTATACTATTCTGATGCCAGCTTGGTCATTTTCATTGCTTTTTCTTGCTTATGGACCAAGTTGTGCCTTTGTGCGAAAACTGCGAGTAAACTCGTTTTCAAACCTCTTACTTACATTTTACGGATAATTGCCAATGTGTTCATCAAGGGGAGATTGTGGATTTCATGGGGATATGCTCGGATCTTAGGATGATGTGACAATTGGCAATGGCGTTTACGGTTTGTCGTTTCACGCGTTTTCGACAAAGTGGCAGGCTTACTGGACAGGGGCGGTCCGACCGGTCCTTGCACGGCGGTCCGACCGGTCCCAAATCGGTCGGACCGGCCATGTGGGGCGGTCGGACCGGCGATGACCAAAAGTGTTCAAAAGCAGCGGGGCCAAAAATAGGTGTTGTGGGCAAGTGAGGGATCCCAATGCACTTGGTCTCATGATTTTGGAGTCTCGATAAAAAGTTCTATTGGTTTAAAGTTTCGAAGGTTTGAATTTGGGAGCTTGAATTTTGGCTAAGTCTAAGGCGGTCCGGCCGGCTCACGAGGAGCGGTCCGACCGCCATGGCGTCTCGACCGCTCACTGGGCGGTCGGACCGGTAATAACTTGAACGTCCGCCAACCGTGGCAATGTTAATTTGTTAGGTCAAAGTCATTGGTTTCATGTCATATGTTTTGCATGATGCATGTTTTGACTAACATGGGTCAAGTTGTGAAGAACTTGTTCCCGAATTCGTGTTTGCTTGTGCGTGGTTGTGCGGGTTGCTTGGTGGTCAACGACGGTCAGCGGCGAGGAGGATCGGGACTAGACTCGGAGAGTTGAGGTCGAGCGATTGGCGATGCGGGTGAGGTCAACGACTCAAGTATGACACAAGATGGACAATGGTGACCTATTGGCAAATCCATGACGCATGGTGAAGCGGTTTAGGTCAAAAGGTTAAAGACGGCGCTTTGCGAAGCGTGCGTGTGTGACCCGTTTGTTAGTGGGCCTTAACGGAGCCCAATTGAGTCAAACCCTAGGAGTTTTAGGCCTCCACTATAAATAGGAGGAGGTGGTGGTGCACCCCTCACTCTCGCCTTTTTATATTTTCAAAACCCTAATTGTCTTTAGGGGAGTTGAGGTGGAGGCTAGGGCTCTTGATGGTTTGTGGTGAATTTCGTGATCTTTGATTGTCTACTGATCCATGATGGTGTGGATGTAATCCAGCATCAATCACGAAATCAATCTATGCAAGGTTTAGTTGAGATAAGTCTCTTTTCGTTCTTACTTTCAATTTCGTGTTTTTAGGGCTTTCTTTGATCCGCGAGTTTGTGATTGATTCTTTCACGTGAATTAGCTTGCTGTGATATGTGTGAATCTATCTAGCATCATCTTGATCATCAATCACTCACGAACAAGCATTAGGATCAAGTTTTCGTTCTTGCCCGGTTTTAGACCTTCTGTTAATCAATTGACAATTGCTCAAGATCGTTCCAAGAATTATCATAATATTCGATTGGAATAGGTCCTCAATAGCATATAGAAGGTGTGTGCAAAGTTTCATGAAGATTGGAGTTGAGAATCAAAAGTTTCACCTAATTGCAACCGTCATCGGGTGATTTCTTGTTGCGATCGGTTCTGGAGTCGGCCGGTCAGACCGCCCGTCATCACCGGTCAGACCGATTTTGGAGCGGTCCGACCGCCAGCACAACGCCGGTCAGACCGCCCGGCAATCGGTCCGACCGGTTGAGTACAACGGTCAGACCGCCCGTGCTGTGAGTCTTGGTAATCTTAGTTGATTGTGATACATTGCTTAGGGGTTTAATTGGATTCAATACTAGTCTTCCGCTGTAGTGGTATATTGATCTTCATTGCTTTCTAATAGCTACTGAAGTGAAATTGTATTGAGTTCATAATTTGTGAAAAAGTGAGCGTGCTCCTATTCACCCCCCCCCCTCTAGTCGCCTTTACGGTCCAACAAAACCTGTTGGATGCAAGTGGATCTTTAAAAATAAAATGAGCTCTGATAGTACCATTGATAAGTACAAGGCAAGACTTACTCTCCTGTTGAGGATTATTTTAATACTTACTCTCCTGTTGCCAAATTGACCAGTGGTTGAGTGCTAATTGCATTAGCTTCTTCACATAGTCTACACATCCATCAAATGGATGTAATACAGCTTTCCTTAATGGAGAGTTAGAGAAAGAAATCTATATGGAGCAACCGGATAGTTTTATGATTTCTGGATAGGAAAATAAGATATGCAAATTAATCAAATCATTGCATGGCATAAAGCAAGCAACTAAACAATAGTACAAGAAGTTTGATAAAACTTTAACTTCTACGGGTTTTGTTGTGAATGAGGCAGATAAGTGTGTGTATTATCGTTATGGTGGGAGTCAAGGAGATATCTTATGTTTGTATGTCGATGACATACTTATCTTTGGGACATACACTATTATTATTAGCGAGGTCAAATCTTTCTTATCTTCATGTTTTGATATGAAAGACCTAGGAGAGGCAGTTGTTATTCTAAATATTAAATTGATAAAAAATAAGGATGGGATCACTTTGAACCAATCCCATTATGCTAAGAAAATATTGACTCGGTTCGGTTTTGAAAACTACAAGATTTCCCCAACTCCTTATGATGCTAGTGCTAAGCTTCGAAAGAATAAGGGATTAGGCAAAGATCAATTGAGATATTCACAAATTATTAGGGTCTCTTATGTATCTATCTGGTGCTACAAGACTGGACATATCATTTGCTATGAGCAAATTAAGTCGGTCTACTTCTAACCTAGGAGATGATCACTAGGAGACACTTGATAGAGTGTTGCACTACTTGAGAGGCACAACCTCATATGGAATTCACTATCAATCTGTATTAGAAGGATATAGTGATTCAAATTGGATCTCTGATGCAGATGAGATCAAAGTTACAAGTGGTCATGTCTTTACCATAGTAGATGTTGCAATTTCATAGAGCTCGTGTAATCAGACCATATTGATAAGATCAACCATGGAACCTGAATCTGTAGCACTAGACACAGGCACTGTTGAGGCTAAATGGCTTAGAGAGCTTCTGCTGGACTTGCCACTTGTTAAAAAACCAATACCAGCAATCCTAATGTACTGTGACAATCAAACAATGTCGATTAAGGTTACAAGTACTAAGGATAACAGGAAGTCCTCCATACATGTGAAGCGTAGGCTTAAATCTGTTAGAAAAATAAGGAACTCCAAAGTGGTTACTATAAATTATATAAGCACTGAGAAAAATCTGGCAGACCCTTTCACAAAGGGACTAGCACGGAAGGCTATTTCCGTTGAGTCTATGGACATGGGAATGAGGCCCATTGGAGTTACAACTCAACAGTAACCCATACCTTCTTGATGGGAGATCCCGTGACTTAGGTAATGGGGAAAACAAGTTGATGTTTGAACAAGTGAGTACATTTTAATAAAAATTTGTATCCATATCCTAATAGACAAAGTACTCTAAACTGTTTGGAAGGATGGCTTAAAACCTTAATGTATTTTAGTGTCCAATGAGGGAAAAATGTATTAGCCTACAGGATACCTAGAATGAATACAACTACTTGAGCTTAACTATGAGGTCGCAGTTCACAAAAATAGGAGCATTCTCTAGAAAGCTCATGAGCAGAAATGGGAGTATGACCATATAAAGCTCCATTTAGGTTTGGTTCTTTGACAGTCTAGTATCGGTTGAGATTTCAAGTGAAATCTAATCACAAAAAGTTGTGAATTCAAGGCTTAGTCCATTCATCAGCTATGAGAAGATGAATCTTGTTATTCTAGGTGCATGTTCAACCCGTATGGGACTTGCACTGAAAGACTAGTATATTAACAACACTTCAGTATAATAGTCTTTATCATCCTTTTTGCTGCTTGCTTTGGAATTAGTGAGAGATTGTTAGAATTAGGCCATTTATGTGTAAAGGCACATTCATTCCTGAAATTCCAAAGTATGCTTAGTTTAGTCCTACTTTTGCTGACCGTGCTTTTCAATCTAAGTGGTCGAAACCAAAGACCAGTGTGATCATAACCACATACCAATGTGGTCGAATCCACATTTCCAACAGTTCATATACCGCTGATCTAGATTTGATGCTACCATTTTATTATGCTAATGGAATTATCAACTTAAACATGACATGCTGCTTTCCTAAACTTTTGTGAAGAGGTTCCTGAATGAAAGTTTTGTCTTCATGGCAGTTTTTTAAAGGTTATATCCTTTGTCGAAGCCTAAAAATATATGTTTTTGTACCAGTTCAGTTCTTTTTCTTCAAATTATATACTTTTAAAAATATGATCCCCACTAGCCTTTTTGTTCCGAGAACAACAGTTATCTTACAATCTCCTTGATGCTTTGATTCTGTTTTATTTCATCCATATCCTTGAAGTGATAGCTGATGCTAATGACCATGGATCATCTATCTGTTTGGATGGCAGGTCTATATATGATTTTCTGCAACGAGATGATTTGTAGTTTCCTGGGAACATTTTGGTCAGCTGAGATGGTTGAAGTCTTCTGACGAACAGCATTTAGCCAGAACAATATGCGTGGAGCTGTGTTTTGGCCATTGATATAAACGATTTATGATTCTGCGTCGCAGAATGTTTTCGGTTTGTAACTTTCTTACGTACTTTTCTGTGACAAGAGTACTGAGTGGGTTTAGAATATTTTGGGCAGTTGATGTAAATGATCGATATTTAGGTATTACTGAATGAGTTTGTAATCTGATGCATGACACGTACTGTCTCTTTAGGACGATCGATGAATTAATTGTTGCACGTCACTAGCTACTGCACCAGTGTGGCAAGGATCCAACTGCTTCCTCTCGCATACATACTAGTTACTATATATATATAATTAATCCACATGCTTAAGTAGAAAGTTACTAGCTAGTAACTTGAAGCAAGTAACAAATTAAACAAAGGAGTACTGCTCCTAATTCCCGGAAGAAAGGGAGCACTCCGGCGCCCTCTACGTCATCCGGAAAAAGCCAGCCGTCGAATGCGGACTCGGCTCGGATCCCGACCGTCCGATCAACTTTGCTCCCGCGCCTGCCGTCTTTGCTACCGGATCACCCCTCGCTGTGTTCGGCCCATCCGCCTGCCAGAGCTCGACCCACCCAGCCTCTCCCATTCCAATCTCTTCGCCTATCCCAATCTCTTCGCCTATCCCAATCTCTTCGCCTGCTCGATCCCGCAGCGGCAGCACTACTCCTCATTTCCTAGCTCCCTTTCCCCTTCGCCTCCAGTCCCTGTCCTCGTCCTCCTTTGCCACTCTACTCCACCACGCTGCTGCTTGCGGCAAGACGATGTGGGTGATCGGCATCGTGAGTCGATGTGTCAATATTAGAGGGGAAATTGTTGTATTTAATCTTGACAAAGTAGTAGTTTTTGCATTTAGTTGGGTATTTAGTACTACACGCTAACTGTCATGACTTAGTTGAGTTAATGCATATGGTTAACTTTGCATGTGTTAGCAGAGATAATGTAAAGTTGGTTTGTTAGTTGGTTATTGACCGTGTCCATGGCGTGAGTTCTGGATGTGGGCGTGGTGCACTTCTCCAGGGGCGATGTGCTAATAGTGCGTGAGTGTGTGTGTATCCATGTACCGAAGGTTAAGAAGAAAAGTTGTGTGTGTATATCGTAGAAAATTGCAAAGTTTAAATTAATCTCGGATGTAAATTATTTTTACACTAAAAATAAAAATAACTTAGAAAAATCATAGAAAATTCATTTGGACTCCGATTGGGGTGAATCCAATTGGGTTGTTGATAAAATTTTAATATCTATCCATTTTGGTAACTTGGTGTCTCCACCACAACTCCAGAAAATTATACAAAAAAATTTCTAACTAGTGAACAGTAACCAAAGGCATTTATTCTGGATTTTCATTCCAGCAGAAATCATTTAGGGCATAACTTTCACATAAAAACTCTAAATCAAATAATTTTTATTTTTGAATTCATATAAAATTATAATATACCTTCTGTATTAATTTCATAATTTTGGAGACTTTTAGAAATTTGGTGTTTATTTGGTGTTTTCGCTTTGTCGGTACTTATCGTTAGATGACGATGATTCGGGAGTGCAACGGAGCTGATCGTGTGAATATCCAAAGTACCAGCAAGCAAAGGCAATCACCTTCTATTGATGCATGTTGATCCTATTACATTCAAAAACTATTATCTTGTTTTGCAACTGTATGTATGCATACTTTATTTGTCAAATTATGTTTGCAATTAGAGGTACTTAATCATTTTGCATGAATTCTCTAAAATTGTTCATCCCCTGCCACCAACCTAAGTTAATAATTCCGCTGGTGAATTATAGCCTGGTGGATATTATATGGTTTAATTATGCTTATGTGATGTCATACTTAGCAATGCTTAGTTTTCGGTACATTTGGCGGTTGTCGACTTTGTCGATGACCTTGATCACATAAATTATTTCTATTATGTTATATCCAGCACCCTATGCTATTATATTTAAAAAACTAAAAATAAAAATAAAATGATTTGGACTTGGGTAAATGGCTTGTATGGTGTGAATGTCGGGTGTGAATGGTTTGTGCCCAGGTCAACAAGAACCGAATTACTTGTGCCAGTGATCCAAGAGCTATTGCGTGCATCCACATGAGAGGGATATGGGACCTCTCTTGACTTAGTACTTTTTGAGTTGCCGGTGGTTGATATAGGAGAAAAATGTTCGGTTGTTCTCTTGTTGTTGGGCATGTGTGGGGTGGGTTCCGGATTTAGGTTCCCTCGCCCAATGAGCGTCGGCAATTGCTGAGGCTGGGTTGATGTCTCCGAAACAACGTATGGGTTCCCCGTGGGAGCCCAAGACGGGCGGTTAACGGAGGATTAACCCCCATACGTGCGACTCTTGATTAATTTATTACATTGAAAAGTGTCTCGTAGGACTTAATTCTGCCATCATACCTTCAGAAGTGTGCTTTATCTAGTGGCAAAAGGAGAGGTCTGATATGTGGGTAAAGTTGTATACCCCTGTAGGGTTTAATCTATTCGAATAGCCTCGTCCTAGGTTATGGACACACTTGGTTATTTCACGAAAGAATTAGACTCAACTTTTTCGAATTTTAAACTTAAAACTTGATCGGTGGTATTGAGAGTGGTTGTAATACCCCGGCCTGCTCGTAGCATGGCCCATGTGGCCCATGAGGAGTTGTGTGGTGGGATTAGTCCCACATTGCTTGTCTCAAGTGAGTTGTAGTAGTATATAATGCCTGTTGGATCCAAACATAGCACCTCCGAGTTAACCCTTTTACACGAAGCGAGAACGAAAGTGTAAGTGAGGTGCTATGCGTGTGCGGTTCCGCCCACGGTGAAATTTGGGCATTGAGCCGATTTTGGGTCAGGGTGTTACAAATGGTATCAGAACATCAACCTTCGCTGCAAGGGCGCGTGCGGGACAGGGGCGCGGGCATATGGCGCATGGCACATGTGGGCCCAGAGTGGACACATGGCATGGCATATGTGCCGGCACTGGACGCACGGACATGTACCGAGGGGTGGTTCTGGGCATTTGCCACGTATGCGGTATGCTGCCGAGGGCGTCAGCCCTTAAGGGGGGTGAATGTAACACCCCAGCCTGCTCGTAGCATGGCCTATGTGGCCCATGAGGAGTTGTGTGGTGGGATTAGTCCCACATTGCTTGTCTCAAGTGAGTTGTTGTAGTATATAATGCATGTTGGATCCAAACATAGCACCTCTGGGTTAACCCTTTTACACGAAGCGAGGACGAAAGTGTAAGTGAGGTGCTATGCGTGTGCGGGTTCGCCCCACGGTGGGCTGGGCATTGAGCCGATTTTGGGTCAGGGTGTTACAGTGGTTCTCATACTATTGTTGTGTTCTACGGGGGCAACAACTTGTTGATGTTTATTTGATGTCTAAAGTTAATAACTCGCTGTCATTTGAATTATTAAAAATGTTTGCTAAGTTGCGATTTGAATCTACTACATGGTATTCAATTGAAATTTTATTTTGTGCTAAAAATAAACCTTATAGCCTTCTCCTTTGAATAGAGCTTGCATGTAGTTATGTATAAGCTTGGTAAAGTCTACAGAGTACATTCGGGTACTCACTATTTGCTTTTATTTACTAATCTGGATAGAAGGTATCGAGAATGAATCGGGTAAGAAAGATTGCACATGAACATAAGTTTGCTATGGTTTGAACCTAGTCGGTTGCTCTGCGGATTATGACAAGCCATTGGGATTTTATTAATGGTTAATTTATGATTTTATTTTAGTTTATTTACTGTTTTGCGCTGCGTACTTGATATTTATCATGTTATTTGTCCGATCAGCCCTTTTGTATGAAATTGAACCTTGTAAGTTCATATGTTGTAAATTATGAAGTTTCGATATTGTAAGAACTTGTGTATGGATTTATATTGATGTTTGTGATGGTGTATGTGTATCACTCCTGGGAGATACATAATACATCGAGAATGGAAAATTTAATTTGTGATGCTAGGACTAATTGGAGGGTTAAGCATTACAAGTTAAAGCGTCTGAGTTCTCACAGTCTTCTACCTCGGCAGAAACAAGAAAGAGGTCGGGGATGGCGAGAGAGTGCGACAGGGAGGAAGTGAGTTGGCCCGTGAGCTTCATGAATCCCAGGTGATGCCTCAATGGTGGTCGGCGAAGCATGAGGTGGCGAGGTAGGCGTCGTGGAACTCATGCGCTAATGCCAGCATCGCACGACCGAGCAGCGAGGAAGATGACGGCCCTAGCAGGTGGGGCCCTCCCATTAGCAGTTAAAGCAAAGCGGTGCGGTGAACGGGTTGAGTCAAACAAAGTGGAAAACTGGTCCGATCAGAGTGTCGCACAGCGAGGCAGTGCGTGCGATCGAACCAACTCGGTTTGGGTCCGATCGGAATAGTTAAACCGGACCCGAGTTTGAATTTGGATTTTGACCGAATTGCAATGAGTTTGACTGAGCGATTTAAAATAGCAAATAAATTCTAAAATTTTTTGTAAATGTTCTCAGATTCAAATGGAACCTAGGAAAAATTATTGCATGCATTGTTCATTCCATAGTTGAAAAAATTAAATTATTTTTAGATCTATCTTATTGAGTTAGTTTGGATTTTTATGAGATCAGTTTGACTTCTTAAAAATTTGGTAAAATTTATATTAATTCATGATAAATAATATAGTATTCGAATAATATATTGGTTATACGCAAGCACCGACGAGTCCACTAGACTGGGCGAGACTTCGACTACAGAGCTACACTACTCTTCATCATTCCCTTATCCGTCCACTTCGGGATCCTCAAAATAGGCGTAGTCTCCTTGATCCATATTATCTGAAGGGTTTGGGAGAGAGCGACAATGAGCACATCTTCCGTGCTCGCGAGCCAACAGACAATGCAATAATATACCTGCAAGGCTTAACAAGGATGGTTCAGGTTCTTTTAGTTGCTAAAGAAACATTTTCAATTATCATCATTTACAAATTCCTAACACTTAGCATTTTAACCAAATTGCATTTTAATAAAGAGATTAATTATGCAATAAATAAATCAGCAGAGGCTACCTACACCTTCATGCTTATTTTTTAATGGAGCCACCTCCATACAATAACAACACTGGATACGATGATCCAAGAGAAAACCAAATCTCAGGCTAGGTGAGCCGACCTGATTTGCATACCACCCACAAGGTTTTTGAAATAGAACTAACTCTAGCAAGTTCCTATGTCCGCCTTTGACCGTTGGCACGGCTGTTTAAACAGTTTTAGACTCTGCAGAGGTTGTACACTGTCCCACAAGAGATAATCATACTCGTTACCCCACATGATTCCATAGTCATATAGTTGAATGATCGTCACAGTAACCTTTCAACTACCTTGCCCTTTCCGTCATCTCAGCCATATGAGGTTACGCCCATACGTTGTGTGGGATGTTCACCTCAGCGACTGGTGTAGTGGAACTACACCTTAGCGACTGGCAACTTCACCTACACCGGTGTCCCTTTCAAGCCAGTAGCAACAAGTGCTTGCACATTCCCGATAACCATCCAGCGAGATGACATTTAGGGTTTAATAATTTTACTAAGCCAAGTTGTACTTTATAGACTTGCGGTTGTACTTATTTTATATGGGAGGTCATGACAAGATTAAGTCATTAATTCATCCGGGTGGTTCATATCCCATACCAACCACTCTCGTGCCCGACAACACCCACCACCATTCCATCCGCCCAGATGTGGTACTAGCAAGTTATTAGGGTTTTAGGGGAGTAAAACCAAGTATCACAATTTCATCAGTCATGGACCACCAATGACTGCCCAAAACCATTTCATCTTGAAGAGATGATGAACAAGACATTTTAATATCCCGGTACTTAAGCAAGACTAGCATGTCGCTTAAGTACAACTTATACTAGTATTTACCATATAGTTACTAGGGTGACAATGAATAATGGGTTTAATTATCAATGGATGGCATATTAAATAATTAATCATCAAATGAGTATTTAACTACCTTAAACTTTAATATATATTTGATTAAAGAATTAAGCATGCAATTTTGGGTAATTGAAATGAATATAATTTACATAAAATATAGACTCGGAATGATCAAAGTATCGACTCACCTTGGTTAAAGGTAGGAGGGTCTTGGTATTCTTGAGCTTGATCGAAGTGGAGGTCCCCCGCGTCTTCGAAACCTAACGGACGAATGTACCGGAAAAAGGCACAATAGCAAAGAGAGCAAATAAATACAAAACCCATAACAATTAAACTCCAAATTAAACAAGACCAATGTCATAAGCAAGATTTTGAATTTAGAAATTTTTAGGAACAAGTTTCATAATTTTTGAAGTTATAACGAAGGAGATATGAATTTTTTAAACTTTTCAATAGAATTTTTAACTGAAAACTAAATAAGAAAAGCAAAAAATCCAAGAGTCGACACGTGGCCCGTGCACTGTGCGTGGTCCACGGGCACTGTGCGTGAACCGAAGGTCGACATGCACTATGCGGGTCCACCGGTCCACCGGTCTACGGAACAGTACCGGTGGGGCCCAACTGTCGGTCACTGCAAGGGGGTTTTAACGGGGGACGACGTGTGGCATGGCGTGGCCTCGCCTTCTTCGTACAGAGAGAGAGAGAGAGGGAAGCAGAGGGAGAGGCTTGGGCGGCTAGGGAGTGGTGGCGGCGGCGACGAGCGGCAGTACGGGGAGGAAGGAGGTGACGGCACAGGCGGCGCCTGGAGGAAGGGAAGTCGGAGGTGGAGCTGGGGCGGTTCGGGGGCAGTCAAAATGGCGGGGCGGCGGCGGCCGAGGAAAGGGAGAAGGGGGCGCTGGTGGTAGGGGTCCCTACAAGGAAAGAGAGGATGAAGCCCTCGGCTCTGGGCACCTTGAGATGGGGACAATGCGCGGCAATTTGGAGCGGGGGGCTCGGCTTCGACTCGGTGAAGAGGAAGGTCGAGGTGGGGAGGGGGAGAAGCAGGGGATGTGGCCTGGATTCTTATAGCCGGAGGGGGGAGGAGCCGTTGAGGCGGCACGCGGTCCCGAGGCGGCCGGCATGGGCGGCCTAGCAGCGGACACAATTGTGCGGAGGTAGGTGGGGCGGCGATGGGACGGAGGGGCTCGGCGTGACGACTTATGCGGCCAGGTGACACAAGCGCTCACACGGTCCCGAGGAGGCCGGCATGGGCCAAACGAGCTGAAGCGGCGGGCGCAGGGATGAGCGGCTCTTCGCGGCGACTTAGGAGGCCGGGGGCAGCTACCGGAGGTGACCACGCGGGTCGGCCGACGCGGCAAGACGTGACGCTATGCAACGCCAAAGCCGGCCAGGACGGCCATGGCGTCACGGGCGCGCAGCCCGAAACGACAAGGCGAGGAGGATGGTGCCAGGTCGCAGGTGGTCAAGGAGACAAGTGCGGCGCGGACGCACGGGAGCAGCTCAAGCGGCGACGCAACGTGACGTGGGCGACGACAGCGACCTGAGCTACTCAGGCTGCCGTCAGGTGCAGGCGGCGACAACCGGTCTCGGCGTGCGGGCCCAAAGCGCACGGGCGAGTGGAGTAGCGAGGAGCGCGGCTCGAGGATAGAAGCGAGGGTGGGGAAGCGGTAGAGATGAGGGAAGCGGTGCCTGGCCGAGCCGGCGGCGAGGTGGGCCAAGCTAACTGGGCCAAGAGGGGGGATGATACGGGGTGCCATATCTTCTCGACGTAGGATCGAAGATAACTTGTACGCTTGACTTGACAAATCGTAGTTGCTCACCCGATGTCATTGCATGAACTTGCAACTCTTTAATTCGCCTAATCTCACGTGTACTCCACCCGACCACCAAGTGGAGTTTTACCGATCCCTCAATTCCCAACGAAAAGACAAAACGGTCTTTGGACGAAAACACCCTATTCTCCTTCAAGTCGTTGCCCTTCACCAAACTTCTTGAAAGAATCAAGCGTTGATGCAAAAGTAATCAAAATCTTTAATCGTGGTCTGAGGTTACAATAGGGGTCTACTCCTCAATATATAGTGCCCTTCTCCACCTCATGGCTGGCCAAGAGGCCCTACTCCTACTCTATTTCGAAATTAGGAGTCCTACTCTAATTCAGACACAATCTAAAACAAAAAGGAAACTCTAAGTTTACAACCGTCACATTGTTTCTGGCATATCTTTTGATACATGACGAATTTCTAAGTGAGAGAGGATCCATTGGATCGGCCTTGAAGTTAGCTTTCCAACAAGCACAAGAACACCCAAATCGAACTCCGTTTGTGAAAGTTATGACTATTTTACTCCGGATTATTTTGCTGATTCCGAATCCGAATTTGACGCTGATTCCGAATCCGAATTGAATCCAAACCTTCCTATCTTCAATTTCATTAATGGAAACGATTTGAATTAGTGTGAAACTTGAGAAAGAGACTCTTGTGAACCTTTGGAAAGTCATGGCATAGCTTGATATCCTCCCAAGATGTTGTACAAGCTACGAAATCATCAACTTTGTCAACTCTCGCGCGTTGGTCGGTCTGAATGTGCCAAATATATATATTGTTATAGAAAGCTCCAAATCACATGTCGTTTGATCCATTGAAAAGTAGACTTGATAAGCTTTCCAAATATATATATTGTGCATACCAGATCATTCTGAGTTTCTGCGAAGATCATCTTGAACTTGAGAAGCATCGTGTTCTTTATCTTCCAATGAACCTTCTGCTTGTCGAGGTTTTCCAGTTCCTGCCGGAGCAGCGGGCTCGAGCTCCGGCCCATTGGTGGTCTTGAAGCAAGAAAAGGTAGCTTCTTTGTCTCCTATAGATCAATGCGCTGCTCTGTGAAACAAACCAAAGATCAATTCAGATTAAAAAAGGCACATTTTTACATATCTTGCATCACAAATAAGCACAAGAATCACGAGGCTAAAAGCAGACAGCAGTAATGGCTAATTAGTCCTAATATCCATCAAATATAGCAGGTGGCATCGAATTTGATATCTCGGATCTAGAAACTAATCAATATGTGTTCAGATATCAAGAAAGTTACTACTAAAAGAAAATGGATAAGACCACCCAACCTAAAGATTCACTTGATTCTTGGCACAAGGAAAGCACGAACTTTGTGAGTGGAACGGACTAAAGAGGACACAAATTTCGATTCTTGGCGCACCAAGAACATAATACTACCAATAAAGAACAAATTCACCTCGGATTTTCAAAAATAAAGAATAAAGCATCCCCAATTGTTTAGCCATGAATCACAATTACACAAGATTAGCCAAGATTCAAGAAAAAGGATAAGAAAATGAGGAATCGGGGCAAAACAAGATTAGCAAAGAAGCAGCATGCTCCTGCATTAAACTAACCTGAAAAACTCAGAAGGCCTCACAGTCTCGACCCAATCATCTTTCGGGGGTTTCCATTTCACACAGCCTCCTACTGTTCGCACTAGCGTCCGCCAACACCAGACGGGGAGGGGAAGACGCACCGCGCATGCCCATCTTGCAGTGAGGGGCTTGGATCGGTGCGTTGGTGCATGGTGAATGGGGAGGGGAGCTTGGGAACAGCGCGGGCGGAGGAGCGGGCGCAGAGTTTGAAATTTGGGGCTACGAAATTACTGTACAGTCCCTGCCATGCCCTGGCCGCCGTAGGCTGGGCTAGGATTTGGGCCTAGCTAGAGCGTCGAGATGTACGACCTAAAGCCCAAAATCAAGTCGAGGAAGTATTGCTTCATATGGTTTGGACTTGGGCCCTAAGCCCTATTTGGTGTATCAAGCGTGAAGCTTAGAAGTAGACCAACTTAATGCCGTCTTGTGAATACTTAAGTAGACAAAAGCCCTAAGTTATGTTTGATGGATACTTGAATTCTTAGTTCTTGGACCTCTGCGTCTAATGCGGCCTTAGGTCTAAAATTCTTCGGCTTTAAAAAAGGCAAAAACATAAAATTAAAAAAAGGTCTAAACTCCGTAGGGTTGACGGCGAAAAAAAAAGGTTTTATCTTAGCACAAACTCTAAGCCCACAAAAAACATAAGTGCTCAGTTGGAACATAAGAATCTCATCGGAATTTCGTATAAAATCTTATGTTCAAAAGAGGGTGGATACTGGCGTTCCTCTAAAATGGTCACAATACGGTATTTATAAATTGAACAAACAAAATATTAAGGGAGAGGATGGTAGTGCCCCCAACTACCACCTTCTTGGTATCAATTAATTACTGACTCCAACTTGAAACCTAAATAAGTATTGAATGTGCTAAGGGAAAGGAAAATGGTGACGCCAAGTAGCACCTACTTGGTTTAAATTAATGGTAGACTCCATCTTAAAGGCTCAATAAGTGTAGAAGGCTCCATCTTAAAGGCTCAATAAGTGTAGAAGGTGGTAAGGAAAGGACGATGGTGGCCCCAACTTAGCACCTTCTCGGTTTCAATTAATGGCAACTCCATCTTGAAAAATAAATAAGTGTTGAAGGTGCTAAAGGAAAGGGTGTTGTGGTCCCACCTTAGTACCTTCTTGGTTTTAATTAATTGCGGGCTCCACCTTAGAGTCTCGATAAATGTAAAATGTGCTAAGGGAAAGGACGATGTTAGCCCCACGAAAGCACCTTCTTGATTTTAATTAATAGTGAGTTTCACCTAAAGGTACTAAGGGGGTGATAAGTGCTCGACACCTTCTTGGTTTCAAATTTCAATTAATCGTGGGCTCCACTTTAAAGCCCAAATAAGTGGTAAAGGTTGAAAAGTGCTCAACACCCTCTTGTTTTGCTTAATTTATGGGGTTCATCTTAGAGTTTATACTACATGTAAAAAGTATTAAAACCCTATTTGGTAGGGCTCTGATGCTCGTTTTCAATTCACAGCTCTTGATTCTCAGGGTCCTCTAAGAATCTGGAGCTGAATGAGGAAAGTGTTTGACAAGAGATTGGCTCTCAAAACACTGAAAGAGATGATTGAAGGCAAAAAGACCATACTACCCCTAATTTTAACACATTAATTATATTTGTATCTTACTCCTATTTGTACATAAATTTCTAAAATTTCTTTACAAATTTCTCGGGATCGAATTGAGTGCTAACAAAAGACCTGACTTCGAACATGATACCATATAGCACAGAACCCGATATTATTGCATAGCTAATCTTATCACTGCACATCATAAAACGGCTACAGGACAAGTTATTACAAAGCAAGCAAAAAGAAAGAAAAGATAGCATGAGATTGTCGGCAACGCTGCCAAGTCTGATGAAACAAAACAAAAGCTTTCGGAATTATTTTACAACAACCAGCATGCTCCACTAATGAACATTATAGAGAGCAGACTTATCGCAGGAATCATCCTTCGATCCTTGACACACTTTGAACTCAGATTCGCTAGTTAGTGTTCTCTATCTCATAGTTCTCCAAAATAAAAATAAATGACTTGAAATGGCATCAAAATCCATTAATCATGTAAAGTGACAACCGTGACAAGAACTGCCCAAACCATAACATGGTCTTTTTTTAGTCATGAAGGTAATGGAGGATACATCAATAACAATATATACGCTAGAAAATGACAACCAAGTTAAGCACCTAATACATCATGAATTGCAAAGTAGTATGAACAGCATGCATGAATCACATAGAATAGAACATCAATATGAATCCATGTTGCTGAATTTTGCTAGTGGAAAGCAATAATTACAGGTACAATAGCAATTTATTGAAACACTAGGTGTGTGTAACCAAGGAAGCTTCAGATTCGAAGAGAACTTCAAGATTGCATGCAGAAGCTACATGGACACACCCGCAGATCCAGATCTAAAATTTCCAGAAGGGGGTGGGTTGGGGGGGGGGCAAGGGCAAGGGCAAGGGGCGAGGGGTAATCACCGTCTCGCTGTTGAACAAGGCCTGCAGATAGGAAAGCTGCAAGGTCACCCCGTTCATCGTCATCCAAATGAACCAAGCTTAGCGTGCCCCTCCCCTCTGCAACATTGGATTCTTTCAAGTTGTTCTCAACCTCTAGTATGTGATAGCCAATTGCTGCGACGAAGTCATCATGATGTGCTCTTGTATCCTTTGCTGCCGTGACAACCTCATCATTTGATCTAATTGCTCGCTCCAATTCGATAGCTAAAAGAAGAAGAAATCAAACAGACTAATTAACTTTTGAGTTGGGGGACATTTTTACTAGCTAGCAATCTTCAAGTTTTTGTTCTGGATTATAAGTAGCACACTTTGGGCTCAGATCACCTTAAATCACACCCATATCTACATAAATGCAGTTTTATTAAAAATAAATTGCTACATAACGGCTCGCAAGCGAAAGGAAGGAATTAAACCTATGTTTAGACCAATTGTCAAAAAATGTCTCATCAAGAGAAAAAAAAATCCACCGTACCAAACAATCCACCCTGATACAACAAAAGGACGTACTAATCAACAACTTCATCTAGCTAAATTATCCACACTTTTAAGCAAGGAAACCGTTTTTGGAGGAATATTACATATAACTATGTAGGAAACACCGGCTACGTTACAGCACATTCATCAATTCACCGTGATAACAAATCTAAGAATACCAAAGAGCTCTTGCAATCCGACCACAGGGCCTGGAACAATATTCAGTAGCGAAAATGAACAATAAGAGCAACCAATTCACCTGCCACTTGGCGGTGCCAAGCGTAGTGTGTAGCTCGCGGCGCAGCTCGGCGGCAGCCACCTCTCCGCCAACGGCCGCAGACTTCGGACCTGGGTTGGACATGTAAACATACAAAAAAATCATATGCAACATAGATTGCCCTAAAATTGAACATCCCTATTGCGGCCACATTAATTGAACACAATCCAAACCCTAAATCTTCAATCAAACACTGGATTCCAACAAAAATCCATTTTTTTTTCGCAAATAAGAACCATCTACGTCGCAATTAACATGGATACAAGCAGTAATAACCATATGAGGGAGGCGCTGCACCAACACCTCGAACAGGGGCAGCAAATGGGGTGGAGAGGATGCGCCACGGCCGGGTGGAGGAAAGAGGGGGGAGGCCGACGCGGAGGGGGTGGTCGAGGGGTGAGATCGACAAGGAGGGGACAGGGCGGACGCGGAGATGTGGGAGATGGTGAGGAGGGCTGGGGCCTCGGGGTGGGGAGGGCGGACGCGGCGAGGGGCCTCGAACAGGGGCAGCAAATGGGGTGGAGAGGATGCGCCACGGCCGGGTGGAGGAAAGAGGGAGGAGGCCGACGCGGACGGGGGAGGCCGACGCGGATGGGGGCAGGGCGCGGCGAGGGGCTGGGGGCTCGGATTCAGAGTTGCATCTGTATTCGGAAGTACAAACCGGAAGTACAAACCGAGTACGTATCCAGATTGGTTACGGTATTGTCCATCCTTATACTGTAATATTGACTATAAATAGAGGAGAAAACCAAGAAAAGGTGCGCTGATTTGCACCACAAAATCCGCTGTTTCATTACTGTTTTCTTGTTCGACTATAGTGATCGTATTTTCGTTCTGAAATTCAGAAGTATCTGAAGACAGATATCGTAAACCCGAATCGATTAAAGTTCAGACCAGAAGGTTACATCTACACTCTGCTCCGATGAAGACCTGTTGTAGAGCTGCGATTATGAGCCTATGGGGTCTAGCTATACACCCAAAAACTCTGTGTTGTCTTGTCTTGAGTTCTGCGTAGTCGCCGTGTCTTCCTCCCATTTTACTGAAGAAATTCCGAGAAGATGAACATGTTTATCCACCACTGAAGGAGACTACGGTGAGCACATTACCGGAGCTGCCGCAGGACATAATGATGGATATATTTGCCACCCTGGAGATTCCTGACCTTGTGCGTGCGGGCTCATGCGCTCCTCCTGGCGCTCCGCCTATACCAGCCTATGTAGCCTCGGGCAGTTTAAACAGCACCAGACGCCATGCCTACTCTACACTTCTGAATCTGCTGGTGAGAATGTTGTGTGCCTCTACAGCCTCGTGGAACGGAGGGTGTACAAATTAACTCTCCCGGAGCCACCCATCCGATGAGGTTTCGATTGGGTCCTCACATGGTCGGGTGACATCGTTGATGATATATCTGAGATGCACCTCGTCAATCCGATCACGAGGGAACAGATCGCTCTCCCATCTGTAATAACCATCGAGCATGTGAAACCCATCTTCAATGAGTCCGGTGCTATCCACAAGTACCAATACTCATGGCACACAAGAACGAGGTTTCACACAAGCCGTCAATCTTTGCTCTTGGAGAGCTGCGGGACTACCTCCAATATAAGGCTTTTGTGTTTTCGGATACATCCACAGGAAGCTACATCGTGGTGCTCATCCACGATCCACTTTGTCAGCTCTCATTTGCAAGGGTAGGGGATGATAAGTGGACCTGGCTGCCACCACACACTTACTATGAGGACTGCATCTACAAGGATGGCCTATTGTACGCTTGATGACTCAAATGGGAGAAATTCACGCCGATCTTAGTGGCTCTGTGGTCACAGTGAAGATGATTATGGGGAGTGTCCAGAATTATTTTATGTGGGATCGCATGTACATTGTTCAAGCTCCATGGGGTGATCTGCTGCATGTTTGGAGATTAATTGAGCAGGAGGATGAGGGTTTAGAAGCTGACCCTGCTACATTGGTGCAGAATACAATGGAAATTAAAATATATAAAGTTGACTCTGCAGCAAAAAAACTTGTGGAAATTAATTGCTTGCATGACCATGTGCTGTTTCTTGGGCAAAACCAATCACTTTGTCTCAGCGCTGAAGAATATCCACCTCTCATGGCAAATCATGCCTACTTTACTGATGATGATGCCTTGTGGACAAAGGGATTCAAGAATAATCGTCGTGATGTAGGAGTACTCAACTTGGATAATAACAGCAGGGAGGAACTTGTGTCCCCTCAACTTTGGTCCAATTGGCCTGTTCCTATGTGGATAACGCCCAATCTTACAAAGATGGACTTGGCATTCAATAGACAGGTCTGAGTTTTTACAGATCTCATAATCTTGTAGTTCTCCTCTGCATTGGCAATTTTATGTGGAATGGTAACATTGTAAAATATGCTTAAATGGAAAAGTTGAGGGACACCCAGCTGTTATATGTTTGTTGTTTGTACCATTGTTCGTTTGCATTTCATATGCAAGGCTCACATTAATTCTTCTGATAGCTGCATGTAGTACAAGTTCTTTGTAAGCCTCCGGGATCGGACCCGTTTAAAGCTAAGTGATTACGCCGAAAGCACAATACTTAACAAGAGACAAATATGATTCCAAGTGCCCGGATATGTGTCACATGTTAGCTCCCAAGGATCAGTGGCTAACATACACATATCCTAACACAACATTGCATTCACATCCATACACAATGTAGAAAATAATATAATCGCTATTACAACATCATTAAATAGAACCTTAAGGTACAAGTTTGCATAAGAGGGCCGATCGGCCAAATTTTAACATAACTCAAATAAATTGCAACCGAAGATAAATAAGGAAATAAAAAGCGCAAAACCGAGTTGGCATGCTCAAAACCCACAAGCAACCAACTGGAGTTAAAGTCGTAGCGTCTGAAGTATTTAACCCAATTTGAACGACTTCTCACCAGCAACATTTAGAAAACTTATATATCAGTAGGTAATCCCAATTTATGATCAACAACAGTAGATAGTCCAAAAATAATCAACACACGAACTTCCCGTTCATGACACAAGTCATTCTTTAACAAAATCAACAAGCAAACTTCCCGTTCGTGATAACAATTTCAGATCTGAACAAATTAACATAATGACATACCATTTCCAACCATAACCCCAACCAAGGTTCCAATAAGCTAACTGTGCATGCTTTCCCACAAGTGATGTCCATAACCGAGGACACGACTATTCGAATAGATTTATTTGAACTCTGCAGAGGTGTACAGCTTTCCCCACACGATATGAATATCTCGAAATGTCAGCCAATGCACTCTTCCTTAGGAGTGTGACTGAGATACCATAACGAGGCCGTTACAATGTCATGTCCTAACTATCAAATCACCCGGGGAACAAAATCTCATGGCAGACCGTCGGTCGCCTAGAACCACAGATGAACCCCGTTGTGTAAGTAAGTTCTTTGTGTAGCTAACCGACATACGTAAAAGACCCTTAAGGGTAAGTAAGAAAACGCTTAACATGCCCCCACTAGATTGACAACACAACAATAAACAGTAACAATAAAAGTTGTCAACCTAATTGTGTTCTAATAGCTAACACACAACAAATTAGTTAGTCAAGCCTTCGCCATTATCCTAGCGTGTGGTTGTACGTAAGACTTGGTTCATCACACCACAGACCGGTCTTCAAATACCTAGGCGGGGCTACACGAATTCGGAAATAACCTTCCTTCATCACCTTATCACCCGTCCAAGTCCAACACACAAAAACCATTACCCAACAAGTCCACAATAATCAGATCCGACGATCCGAACATGTTCATCAAATTCAACATAATTCAATCCATAATAATCCTCAAATTTCATCAAGATTCAATTCAATCCATCGGTCGATGAACTAGCTCCATCAATCGTTTTCGACTATAACTACTAGCATGGCTAAGCAACGTGCTACAAATTAGCAAACATTCCCATATAACATACATCCTTAATCATCCAAGGTAAAAGGGTAATCAACATTCAAAAGAGAGCCAATGCAGCAAGTGGATATAACTAAACTACCCATTTGACATACAAGTATTTGAAATTAAGCAATGCATAGAATACTTGAAAAACAACATAGATACATTTTCGAAAATAATAGGAATTCAACATGCATCAAAGGAATATCTACTTGCCTTTGTTAGGGATGGTCTAGGTACTTCTGAATATCACTCTCGATCACACTTGTATCGCCGAACACTGTCAAACGAATGAAAACATCGAATAAGAAACGAACACATTGAAAATATCCAAAAATTCAATATCATGCAAAATGCATGAAATTTTTACAGTGGATAGATAATGATTTTATATGAATTTAGGTGAAAGATTATCTCATTTGGAGTTTGTATGTGAAAGTTATAGCCGTTTGAAAATAAGTTTTCAGAAACATCTAATTTAAATAGAATATGTCACTATTCATCACATTTAAAGTTTTCACAAAATTTTCTGGAGTAGTGGTGGACATAAGAATTACAAAAATGGATATAGAATATTACTACGAGACCAATATAACTTAGTTCATCTCATTTGGAGTTTTTATGAATTAGTTATGAATTTTCAAAGTTAATAGCAATTTATAATGTAACAATAATTCAATTTTGGACCTCTCTGCACAAAATATGTTTTCTATGACAGTGACAAGGTTAAACCTATTTTAGAATAAATTTCATTTAAAATAAAAAATAACAAAATTGGTTTCACTATTTTTAGAGTTAAAATGAATTAGTTATACATTTTTGAAGTTAATTATATTTTTTAATGTATAAATAAATAATTTAGGGATTTCCATAATCATTTAATACTTTTTGCACCGAGACCTGAGCTAGCCACGGTGACCGACGGGTGGGGTCCAATGAATAGTGTGTTTTCTTATTTTGATTTTCTGATTTAATTTCCTACTAACAGGTGGGGTCCACCTGTCATTGACTCGGTTCACTGAATAGTGCGTGGACCTTCGGTCCACCACACAGTGCACATGGTCTACGGGGGATCATCACTATGCACTAATGGCCTCGGGCCCAGATGTAATAGGCTCAAGTGCAAACCGGTTTAATTAAATGCCTTGATTTCTGTTCATGGGACCCACATGTCGGTGAAACAAAGTGCATTAAGACAGTCATTAAACCCGAATCTACACAGTAATATATGCTAATGACAAATATTAACATTTTAATGACGAGCTACAGTACTGTCGGCTTCTGACAAAACAGAGCAGCCGCTCCGCTCGCCTTGCTGGCGGCTCACCGGCGCGATGGTCCAAGGCGGCGCGCATGGAAGCCAGAAATTGACTCCTCGTAGCTCGCCGATCCTATTGGTAACTGGAGCTTGGCTGGAGGTGGACCGTGGCCGCGGCGCGACGGCGAGGGGCTGTGGGGAGCTACAGGCGTATGAGGCTAAAGCGACTCGGCGATGTACTAAGCAAAATAGCGCGTGCACAAGTATCCATGGGGGTAGAGGAACCTACTGGAGTGCTTGGTGGTGGTGGGGAGTGTCCAAGGAGGGCTGGCAGCGGGTACCGGTAGTGGCGCGACGAGGGCGTAGCGGGGCGGCAGCCCGGGTGGTGGAGTGCCCCCGTAGGGGGTTGGGGAAGAATGAGTACGCTGCGGCAGTGCTCCAAGTGCGATGAATTGGTGCGGAGCTCGCCGGGGACAGTTCGGCAGTTCAGCCAGCGCGTGTGGCCATGGTCGGGGAAGAAGACGTGTAGGATCAAGGATAACCGACTAGAGGGGGGTGAATAGGAGGTTTTTAAATTTCTTAACCAAATTATACAACTAAGCAAGATAAAATAAGCAAGACTATCTATCACAAGATATATGCTACAAATTTAATTGCAATGAGTAAAAACAAGAAATAACCACAATGAAGACAAAGGAGTTTTTCCTGTGGTATCGAAGATTTATCGATTTTCACTAGTCCACGTTAAGGAAGCTTGACCCAATCAAGCCGGCTCCACAAATTAAGCCTTCCCTCGATTTCACTTGGTTGTTCTTCCTCCTCTCCGGAGTTGGTGAACACCGAACCAATCACAATTGGTGTCGGGCCTCTTCACAATCTTCTTGAAGAGATCACTGCACAAATGCTCGTCAAGCCGTCTAGGTGTCGACAAACACCAAGAGTAATAGACCTTGACCTTCGCTCGACGGCAACCAAGTGCAATGGATCAAACTAGAATACAATTCACTTGGTTTTGCTTCACAACCTCACAATTAATGCAATGAGAGTAAATGATATGTGGAATGAATGCTATAGGCTCAAGAGTGTTCAATGAATACTCAACAACATGTCCTAGAGCTGGTGGGGGTGTATTTATGCCCCCACAACCAAATACGACTGTTGGAGGAAGAAATCAGAAAGTTTCAGGATAAACGGTAGTACCGCCATGTAATGGTCGGTACTACCGCACCTCCAGTGTTAGTATAGCAACAGCTAGAACAGAGGTATTAAATGCATCTGACAAAGCTGTTGGAAGCCTGGTGCGGTACTACCGCCAACTATCATCCGGTAGTTCCGATAATCGGTAGTTCCGATAATCGGTAGTTCCGCAAATCACTTGCGGTACTACCGTTCTTTGGCGAGCTGCGGGACTACCTCCAATATAAGGCTTTTGTGTTTTCGGATACATGCACAGGAAGCTACATCGTGGTGCTCATCCACGATCCACTTTGTCAGCTCTCATTTGCAAGGGTAGGGGATGATAAGTGGACCTGGCTGCCACCACACACTTACTATGACGACTGCATCTACAAGGATGGCCTATTGTATGCAGTGACTGAAATGGGAAAAATTCACGCCTTCGATCTTAGTGGTTCTGTGGTCACTGTGAAGATGATTATGGAGAGTGCCCAGAATTATTTAATGTGGGATCACATGTACATTGTTCAAGCTCCATGGGGTGATCTGCTGCATGTTTGGAGATTAATTGAGGATGAGGATGACGATTTAGAAGCTGGCCCTGCTACATTTGTGCGGAATACTGGGGAAATTAAAATATATAGAGTTGACTCTGTGGCAAAAAAAACTTGTGGAAATTAATTGCTTGAATGACCATGTGCTGTTTCTTGGGCATAACCAATCACTTTGTCTCAGCGCTGAAGAATATCCACCTCTCAAGGCAAATCATGCCTACTTTACTGATTATAATGACTTGTGGATATCGGGATTCAAGATGAATCGTCGTGATGTAGGAGTACTCGACTTGGATAATAACAGCAGGGAGGAACTTGTGTCTCCTCAACTTTGGTCCAACTGGCCTGTTCCTATGTGGATAACGCCCAATCTTACAAAGATGAACTTGGCATTCAATAGATAGGTATGAGTTTTTACAGATCTCATAATCACGTAGTTCTCCTCTGCATTGGCAATTTTATGTGGAACGGTAACATTGTAAAATATGCTTAAATGGAAAAGTTGAGGGACACCTAGTGTCGGGACCCAAATATGCAAATCTGGACCCTCTGTGTATTCTGCACTAGTCTAGGATCATGCTAGTGCACACAGTGTCAACATCGATGAAATATCAACTCCATACAACGAAATAATAAATAAATGAGTAATTCGAATAACAAATAACTGTTGTGACCTTAAGGTCGAGTTTTACTATTATTAAGCCATGCAAGTTTGACAATAATAAAATAAACTACAGCGAAAACAAAGTAAACTCCAGCGGGCTCCCATCAATTTACCATAGGCAACTGACTAGGATCAAGACCCTAACGATCAACCTTCGTAGAATTCTTCTTCAAACGCTGGTGACGACTCCTCCACTTCTGTTGATTTGTTTAGCAAGAGTGAGTACACAACCGTACTCGCAAGTCATACCACAGAATGCAATTATACATGATGGTTTATTCGAAAGGAATGGTTTCTGTGGTTATTTTGCAGAAATACGACATTTGCAATTTAATACAGATAATAGATTGAATCGTAATTGAAAAAAATAAGAATATTAATTTAATATTTGATTTCACAAAGGACACACAGTCTAATCAAGTTATTCACACAGCTGCACAAGGTACCGCACGCAGCTGACACTTCCCAATTGTTTTATGAAAATATACCCCTCGTGTGAAATCCCCGAGCATATCCATGTCCGAGGACGCGGCTATTCGAATAGATTGGTTTAACACTCTGCAGAGGTTGTACACTTTACCCACACGATATAATCAGTGTAGCTAGCACTGACCATAACAAAACCTTTGAGAGACTTCAACTCAAGCAATGACACTCCCGATGTGCTTTCCTGCCGGCCAACCGATACACACAGCGTTTGGTTACGACACACATCGTTGGACAGGGATACAGCGAACCGTCATGCGATGTGACATATCACACCTCCAGCCCATCACACAGCTTAAATACAATCTGAGTTGTCAATGTCAAGACTCCAGAACTTACTAAGTTAGGCCCAGCCCATACTAGGCATGTGGTCATACAGTAAGGCTCAGTTCAATGGCGCACAAAGTTAAGTTCTTAATTGACCAAGGCAAGACTTCCAGTTTTAATCCAAATCACAAAGTATATAAAGCACACAGCTCCACCATTCACACAGATCCACCACTTGCCTCAGTCTAAATCTTTTCCCACCTTGTTCATTAAGTGCAACACATGCCATCAACGAGTAATAGCACACAGCACATACAGTTTCATCACACAGTTCCATAATCACTTAGTCAAGTTTATAATTGCAACTCTCATGAAATTATGACTCGTGGCATGGCTAAGCAGTCTACTTGTATCTAACCAACCCACGTTGGTGCTACGATAAAACCAACTAATAATGAACCAACCTAGGGTGACAAAAGATCATGGCATACAATAGACAATGTGGATATAACAAATTGGATTAATAACTATCCCAAGAGCATTTAAATAATTACTTAAAATAGAATGCAATACATTGAAACAAAGTATTTTGAAAAATGGGCTCAATATGATCAAAGGTATAACTTGCCTTGGAATAGGTCTAGGTATTAGTCTTGACCTTGAGGTGCTCCTTCTTCTCTAAAATTTTCCGAAGTATCGACGTCTACTCGCAAATGAGACAAAAGAAAAATAAATAAATAAATAATATAGGCAAAATAAACTCCAAAAATCAAATAAAATTTACCATTAAATAGATCTTGATTTTATATGAATTTACAAATTTGAATGGGCTCAATCGGACGTCGGATACAAAAGTTATGGCCTTTGGAAGATTGGAAATCAAATAAAACCCTAATTTGGATTTAAACGAATTTCCCAAATTTATTTTTATTAAGGAAAATCGGATTATTACACAATGCTTGCGTCAGCCGAGAATTTCTGGCAAAAGAAATGAATAAAAAATCTGACATGTGGGCCCCACATGTCAGTCTCTTGGCTCACGGTGAACTGAGTGCACCGATCCAGGGAAGATCTGGCGTAGTGGACTGGACCACGTGCGCGTGCGCTTGCACTGATTGGGATCCATGTGGATGCCACACAAGCACGTGTCGACGTGGCGGCCGAGGTGGCGCCGACACGCCACGGCGCGGCGAGGCGCCGGATCGGATGGTCACCAGCGATTGGCGGCGAGTCATCAAGCATGAGGGTACCGAAGCTTCCTGTGTTATTGCGCTTTTCTTTGGTGCCATTACCGGGGCGGGCGACGACGGCGGCCGTGGCTAGGAAGAAGCGGCGGTGGAGCTTCGGGTTTTGTCGGAAGTGTGCTCCGGCGAAGAGAAGGGGCGCACGAGGTAGCCTGGACCTTGCTGTGTAATACCCCGAAAACGGATCGGTAAATAGAGGTTCAGTCGGAGGAGAAAAATGCAAAGAAAGGAATTTAAATTCTGAGAAAAGAGGGGGGTTTTCGCATTTTTACGACAACCTGGGCCGCAGGCCGCGGCCCAGGTGGCCCAAGAGGGGGGAGGCCGGCCCAAGGGGGGCCGGCCAAGGGGAGGGGGGAGGCGCCCCAACTCTAGCCGCCTCCCCCACTCATTCCTCTCCTCCCCTAGAGCCGCCACCTCTATTCCCCTCCTCCCCGGTGTTCCTTGCTGCTCCTTGACGGCGTCTCGCTGCTGCGGAGATCCCCGTTGTCGCCCCCAAGCTCTTCCCCGAAGCCGTCTCCTTCCAACGGCGCCGCCGCCCGTTCGCCGGCGATCTTGTGGCCGGTCTTGGAGAGGGAAGGGAGGAGAAGGGAGGGAGGATCTTGGGAGGTGGATCCATGTCTCCCTGCAGATCTTCAAGGGTAACGAATGTTTTAGTGGTAGTTTGATTCGGTTTTATTGATTAATGGTGGATTAGATCTAAATCGGGTTCTGTCCTGGAGATTCCAGAACGCATCTGTCTTCTTGCGCGGCCAGTTTCGACCCTTTAGAGGCCTAATCTCGGGTTGACCTCTCCTAGAGATATGTTGCTGGTTTCATTAGCTTTCTTTTGGCACCTGGATCATGAATTTTCACCCAGTAGTTTAAAAGTTATGACTGTTTTACCACGTACTGCTCTGTCTGTCAGAAATTCTGGGTATAGTCGGTTGCACCTAGGTTTTGATCTAGTTAGAGTCAGAATCAGGTCGGCCACCCAAATAGGTTTATGAAGACAATTTCACCATGTTTCCAGGCTGATAAATATCACTTTATTTGGATCAGTGGTTTAAAAGTTAGAGCCTTTTCTTTAGGGCTGTTCTGATTTCTGGGCAGACTGCAGTTATAGTTTTTCTTTGGATGGTTAGACCTCTGTTTTGGCCGAATTAGAGTTTACTACCAACTATAGTTTCGTAGCCCTTTAAGTTAAGAAAAGATGAGCACTGGTTTCAGGTCTTTTGGACTTACGGTTTTTTATTGGTGAATTTTCTAGTAAAACTGCCAGATTAGGGATATTTGGAATGTTTGGGTAAATTGATCAAATTGAACTTTTGTTTGGTTGGTTTGGCTAGAGATTGTGGGAGGACACGTGTAGCATTACCATACTCGTTTGTCCTCATTTCGATTATTTTACATTGTAGGCGGTGAAGCGGTGAGTGGAGGGGTATCTCAATTACCTCCCAACCCGTTGCAGCGCGGCAGGCAAGTAACTTGTATAATATGATTGATGTATTATGTGATCTGTGAATGAATGATTATATTTGTTCGTATTTGTAGATGAATGCCATGTGTATCTTTTCATTTATGAGTACTATTCAATATTTCCATGGAATCACATCATGACATGCATAATTACCTTTGTAAGACCCATCAATTCCAGTATGGGCATTTGAAAATCCCATCAATTCCAGAATGGGTACGTGAGTCCACCATTCCAATGTGGGCCACGTTACGTGAGTCCACCATTCCAATGTGGGCCACGTTGGACGATTGTATGAAACGTTCTTCATACGATTACTTTAAGTGAACACCGACGGGTGTTTCACTCGCTATCTGCGATATATGTCGCGATATGTCCAATTCCTTCAATGCATCATTCCACTTCATCCATTCATAAAGTTGTTTCCAGTCAATGTTCAAATTATGAAGATGATATATCGTTCATGGAATGTTTGATTGTTACATACAATTACTTGCTGAGTCTTTGGCTCATTCTTACTTTGTTGTTTTATTTAGGTAAATGACAAGGAAGAACGGTTTTCATGGTGGGTAGAACAACATGATGCACTCACTACCATAATCCAAAACATTTGAGAAATTAATATTGTCTTTGATTTATACCTGGTGTTGAATTGTAATAAGCCAACTTGGCAGTTTTTACCAAATCTCCCTGAAAGGTTTATTTCTAATCCGTTGATTAAACTGTTGATGATTTCCTGTTCACGTATATCCTTGTGGTACGCCAATTCTAGTAATACTTATTGTTGCAAATTGTCTGAAGATTAGTGATTGTAGGTGACATCTTGACTTCCTTATAGTCAGGGTGTTACATGCTGATCACAGTGGTGCAGACGGTGGGGCAAGGGCGACAACGACGGCGGCGCAATTCGCTGGGGAAGAAGCTCGGCCGAAAACCCTAAAGTTGGATCGCATTGGCGCTAGAGCGATCAGGAAGACGAGGGTGGCGGCTCTGGTTTGCGGAGGACTGGGCGATCCTAGGGGGGTATTTATGGGACCGGTGGACGCCGGGATTGGAAACCCCCAAATCGAGTCCGAAACGTCCGTGATTTTGAAATCGTTGATTCTCGGGGATATCTGCCGAATTCAGGTTTGATTCCAACAGAAATAGGTACGGGATAACTCGGGATTTGTTTTGGTAAAGTCGGCGCGAAGAATCCGCAACGGATACGCGTTTGTCGGACGAAGCATGAAGCTTCGGCATCGGCAGGCGACGCGCGGGCGCGAGGAAGAAGAAAGGCGCGGAGACGACGACTCGGTGGCGGTCCCACCTGGCAGTGGCAGCGAGGCACGGGCGAGCGAACGAGCGAGATCAGCGGGCGAGGCCATGCGGCGATCATCCAACGGAGGATGGCGGGGTTGAGCGCAAGCGTCCGATCGAAACGAGAGGCACGCGTCGCGCATTCAAGGGAAGAGGGCCCGGGCGAGCGAGGAGATGGGCTGGCACACGGGAATAGTGTTCGGCTTCGGCCCAACACTGTTTCGAAGATTTAAACTTGATTTTTCTTTTTAATAAATCCAAAAAATGTAAATAGCAAATAGAAAATAGCAATTGAACTTGGAAAAATTCTATAAAATTCTATAAAATATATCTAAGCACATAGAATCCAAATAAAATAGTTTTGGCAATTGTTGATGTTGGGATTAACCCCAATAAACTATTTTGACATGAAAGTCTATAATAAACTTTTAAATTTAAATTCAAATAAAATGCAAATGGTGAGATTTCCATCTAGCAACTAATTAAAAGATTTTCAAAGGCTCAAAAAGTTGGGATGTTACAAACCTCCCCACTTAAACGAATCTCGACCCTGAGATTCCGGCTAGCTAGAGAAAAGGCTAGGGAACTCGGCTATCAACTCTTCTTCACGTCGCACGTTGCTTCTCCTTCTGAGTGGTTGCTCCACTGGACTTTGCAAAAATGAATGGTCTTCTTCCTGGTACGGCGCTCTACGACATCCAAAATCTTGACAGGCTGCTCTTTATAGGTTAGGTCTTCTTTTAGCTCGATTGATTCCAACAATGTCTGCTCTTCTGGCACCAAAGACATTTCTTTAACTGAGAGACACGAAAGACATCATGCACTCATGTTAACGACTACGGTAGCTCCAACTGGTAAGCGACTTCTCCACGATGTTCCAGGATCTTGAATGGTCCCACATATCTAGGGGTAAGCTTCCCTTTGGCATGGAATCTCTTGACACCTCTAAGCGGAGTAACACGAAGATACACAAAATCTTCTGGTTCAAAGCTCAGGTCACGACGACGGTTATCAGCGTAACTCTTCTGTCTGGACTGGGCTATCTTTAACCTTTTTCTAATCATAGCAACTTGTTCTTCTGCCTCCTGAATAATATCTGGCCCGAACACTACACGTTCAGCTGTTTCTGACCAATTTAATGGAGTTCTGCAGGCACGGCCATGCAAAGCTTCAAATGGTGATATTTGCAGACTGGCTTAATAACTGTTGTTGTACAAGAATTCTGCATACGACAAACTCTTATCCCAACCGGTAGCATTTGCTAGGGCGCAGGCTCTCAACATGTCCTCCAATATCTGGTTGACTCTTTCAGTCTGCCCATCTGTCTGGGGATGATATGCAATACTGAAATTCAAGTGAGTTCCCAGGGCTTCATGCAGACTCTGCCAGAAACGGGAGGTGAACTAAGATCCTCGATCTGACACTATCTTCTTAGGCACACCGTGCAGACTGACGATCTTTGACATATACAACTCTGCAAGGCGATCCCTTGAGTAAGTAGTTTTGACTGGCAAAAAATGGGCAACTTTGGTTAAACGATCCACTATTGCCCAAATCGAATCATAACCTGATTGTGTGGATTTCATGGGGATATGTCCCAGATCTTAGGATGATGTGACAATTGGCAATGACGTTTACGGTTTGTCGTTTCACGTGTTTTCGGCAAAGTTACGAAGCCATCGATTGGGCGGTCCGACCGGTCCTTCCACGCAGTGGTCCGGCCGGTCCCAAATCGGTCGGACCGGCCATGTGGGCGATCGGACCGGCGATGACCAAAGTGGTCAAAACAAGCTGGGCCAAAAATAGGTGTTGTAGGCAAGTGAGGGGATCCCAATGCACTTGGTCTCATAATTTTTGGAGTCTCCAGAAGAAGTTCTATTGGTTTAAAGTTTCCGAAGGTTTGAATTTGGGAGCTTGAATTTGGCTAAGTCCCAAGGGACGGTCCGACAGCTCACGTGGAGCGGTCCGACCGCCAAGGCGGTCCGACCGCTCACCCGAGCGGTCGAGCCGATTCACTAGATCGTCGGCCAACCGTGGCGATGTTGATTGGTTAGGTCAAAGTCATTGGTATCGTGGCATATGGTGCGCATGATGCATGTTTTGACTAACATGGGTCAAGTTGTGAAGAACTTGTTCCGAATTCGTGTTTGCTTGTCCGTGGTTGTGCGGGTTGCTTGGTGGTCAACGACGGTCAACGGCGAGGAGAATCGGGACTAGACTTGGAGAGTTGAGGTCCGTAACGATTGACGATGCGGGTGAGGTCAACGACTCAAGCGTGACACAAGATGGACAAGGGTGACCTATTGGCAAATCCATGAACATGGTGAAGCGGTTTAGGTCAAAGGTTAAAGACGACGCTTATGGAAGCGTGCGTGTGTGACCCGCTTGTTAGTGGGCCTTAACGGAGTCCAATTAAGTCAAACCCTAAGAGTTTTAGGCCTCCACTATAAATAGGAGGAGATGGTGGCTGCACCTCTCTCCCTCTCGCCTCTTTATGTTTCAAACCCTAATTGTCTTTAGGGAGTTGAGGTGGAGGCTAGGGCTCTTGATGCTTTGTGGTGAATTTCATGATCTTTGATTGTCTACTGATCCATGATGGTGTGGATGTAATCCAGCATCAACCACGAAATCAATCTATGCAAGGTTTGCTTGAGATAAGTCTCTTTTCGTTCTTGCTTTCAATTTCGTGTTTTTAGGGCTTTCTTTGATCCGCGAGTTTGTGATTGATTCTTTCACGTGGATTAGCTTGCTGTGATATGTGTGAATCTATCTAGCATCATCTTGATCATCAATCTCTCACGAACAAGCATTAGGATCAAGTTTTCGTTCTTGCCCGGTTTTAGACATTCTGTTAATCAATTGGCAATTGCTTAAGATCGTTCCAAGAATTATCATAATATTCGATTGGAATAGGTTCTCAATAGCATATAGAAGGTGTGTGCAAAGTTTCATAAAGATTGGAGTTGAGAATCAAAAGTTTCACCTAATTGCAACTTCGTCATCGGCCGATTTATCATTGCAGATCGGTTCGAATCGGCCGGTCGACCGCCGTCATCACCGGTCGAGACCGATTTTGAGCGGTCCGACCGCCAAGATAACGCCGGTCGATCGCCCGCAATCGGTCCGACCGGTTGGGTACAGTCGGACCGCCGCGCCGTGAGTCTTTGCAATCTTAGTTGATTTTGTTATTTTGCTTAGGGGATTTAATTGGATTCAATACTAGTCTTCCGCTGTACTGGTATATTGATCTTCATAGCTTTCTAATAGCTACTAGAGTAAAATTGTATTGAGTTCATATTTTGTGAAAAAGTGAGCGTGCTCCTATTCACCCCCCCTCTAGTCGCCTTTACGGTCCAACAAGTGGTATCGAGCCGGTTAGTTCAATCTTGATCTTAACCGGTCACTGAACTTTGGCGATGGATAAGTTTTCTACTAAACCGCATATCTTCGATGGGCACGACTATGCCTATTGGAAGAATCGTATGCGCGTCTTTCTTGAGAGCGAGGGACAAGCTATTTGGGATGTTGTTAGAGCCCCGCTGGTTATTCCTGAAATTGCTACACCTGCTTCTGCAATTCTTTTGGCTAACAACAATAAGGCTAAGAATCTTTTATATGGTGCACTTGGTAGACAAGAATATGATCGAATTTGTAATCTTTCAATCGCATGAAATTTGGAACACTCTCGAAACATATCATCGTGGTTCGTCCCAAATCAAAAGGTGCGCCAAACTGTTTACAAGCGTGAATACAATAAATTCGAGATGCGTCCCGAGAGAGCATCGATGATATTTTCATCGCTTTAATAAAGTAATTAATCAAATGAAAGTCGTTGATATTGAATATTCTCAATGAAAATGCCACCCATCTCTTGGCCGCAATCAACACCAAGGAGTGGGAGATGAAGGCTACCGCTATAGAAGAAAATGTTGATCTTTCAAGTCTTACTTTAGAATTGCTTTATAGTAAACTCAAGACTCATGAAATTAAAAGAGTTGATCATCCCAAGAAAGATAATTTAGCTTTGGTAGCGATCCTCTCAAAAGGCTTTTGATGACTCTTTTGAATCTTCTTACGGATTTTCATTTGCTTGTTTATCTGCTATTCATGAAGAGGAGCTTGAAAGTATTCTGAAACAGAGTTAGCTCTTCTTGCTAAAAAATTCACACGGCCTACAATAATGTGAGAAACAAAAGAGAGGTGGTCGGTGACATGCTATGAATGTGGTGAGCTCAATCATATCCGCAAATTGCCCCAAGTGAAAGGTAAGAGCAATCATAAGGAAGGAAAGCCGACTTGGAAGAAACCTCCTTTCAACAAATCAAGGTATGAGGCTAATAAGCTTGTGAAGGTCGCCACCGGGTCCTTGCCGCTTTTGAGGATCAATCCTTGAGCGATGTGGATCTTGGGAGTGAGGAGGACAAGGAGGAGGAGATCCTCAAGGCAAAAAGAAAGGAAGGCCAAAGACTTCACGGCATGTGCTTCATGGTCGACAACCGACGACATTGATGATGATGAGGTATCTTTTTCTTATGATGAGCTTTCGCTAAATATGATTCTATAGTTGAGCAATTGCTTAGTCAAGATGAAGCGCTAGAATTTGTTATGACAAAAATAAGAAATTAGAGTCAAAGATTAACAAACTGAAAGTAGAGCTTAAAATGCTAATACTCTTGAACTCGATGAATGTTTATCTTGTCATGCTATGCACTCGTAAATTACTAAGTTACAAACCGCTCATAATATTTACAGTACAACAACTTGAGAATGCTAGATCTGAACTAAATGAAATTAAAAGTGCTCCTTGTGAAAAATGTTTAGAATCTAGTAAATTGATTGCTTTTGATGTGTTTGATTCTAGCCCTTGCACTTCATGTTTAGAAAAGGAACGTGAAATCAAAGATATCTTAGAAGTCGCTAGAGTCAAATATGCTAAGCTTAAGGACAATATTGAAAATACTACTTGTGCTTCTTGTTCCGCTCTTAAGCTTGAAATTGCTTTGTATAAGGAGAAATCTATGGATAAAACTTGTGATGCTTGTGTTAACTTGAGAAAAGAAAATGCTTACCTTCATGATACATTAGAGAAATTTTCTAAAGGTAAGAAACAATTAAACATGATTCTTGACAAGTCTAAAACTCCTTATAAGAAGCAAGGTTTAGGATTCAATTCTTTTCAAGACAATTCAAACCCAAAAGTCATTCAAGTCTTGGAAAAGGTTTAATTGAATTCAAAACCCAACCTGCAAAAACATCTTTTAAATCTGCGAGCTTTGCCCAACCTTGTATTAATTCAAATGGTGCTTCTTCTAGTGGTACCAAGTACCATTGCACTTATTGCAAAAAGGTGGACATTTGATTGAATTCTGTTGGCGTGAGGTTGAAAAATGATAGGAAAAATTTTGATAGAATTTCATTCATGCAACCTAGAGCTTCTATGAGACATGGTAACATTGAAAAGAATAAACACGGATTAGGATTTTCTCTCATGCAAATCATTATGTTTCTAAATATCCTAATTCTAATGTTTATCGATTTGGCGGTCGACCATTTGGTGGTCACCGGTCGACCGTTTTGGTCGCGGATCGACCGCCACCAACGCCGATCGACCGCCCATGGACGATTCGAGTCTCATTTTAATTTAAACGTTGCTCATAACCGAATGTTAGATGAAATCAAGGATAGTACTTACGGTTTGTATACTCCTTGCAGACGCGTGTGTCTCGAGATGGATTCCTAAATCATGTTTATCTAACCCGAGATTGAGACACATCGTTCTTTGTTCCTTGATTTTCGTGGATTATCGCGGAAAGGGAAGAACACGTGGTTCGTTGACTCGGATGTTCACGCCACATGACCGGGAACTCAAAATGGTTCACCTCTTTCACGCGAGCAACAGTGATGACTTCATCACCTTTGGAGATGATACACAAGGGCGAATTGAAGGAACATGATCAATTAGGGTGAACAACAAATTCATTCTAAAGGATGTCGCTCTTGTGGACAAGCTTAGGTATAATCTCCTTTCGTTTCTCACTTCTTGATGATGGCTATGAGACTGCTTTTAAGAAAAATGCTTGTCGTGTGCTTGATTCTCTTGGTGAGCTTGTGTTTGGAATCTCTAGAGTTGGTAGAATTTTGGAGCTAATTTTTCGTAATCTCTTTTTGGATCTCTTAAATGTTTGCTTACATCTTCTTTCGATTTCGGCTTTGGCACCGACGTTTGGGGCACATTGGTTTTGATCATCGACACGAGTTAGCAACCTTGATCTCATGAGAGGTTTGCCCAAACTCAAAGCCGCCAAGGATGTCAGATGTGCGCTCAGTAGGCATGGCAAACAAGTTGCCGCCTCCACCCTTCGTGACTATGGTTATGACCGACGGACGGTGCAGTTGCTTCATATGGATCTTGTTGGTCTGCTAGAGTCCGTCGATCGGTGGAAAATGGTATATTCTTGTCATAGTCGATGATCTTTCTAGATATACTTGGGTGTTCTTTCTTACTTCAAAAGATGAAGCTTTTGGTTATTTTCATGACCTTGTTCTTCGCTTGGCTTCGAGCTTCTGGTGCTTTGAGAGCAATTGCAGTGATAATGGCACGAGTTCAAAAATGCTTCTTTTGCTTCTTTTTGTGCTGAGCGTGGTATTGAGCATCATTTCTCCTCTCCACACGTCCCTCAACAAAATGGCGTGGTGGAAAGGAAGAATAGGACCTTGGTCGAAATGGCTAGGACGATGCTAGATGAGTATAACACACCGAGGAGATTTTGGGCGAAGCTATTGCTCCGCTTGCCATATTGCAAATCGTGTCTTCTTGAGACCTTCTTTAGGCAAGACTCCTTATGAGCTTCGTTTTGGTAGAAAACCTCTGCTTCGCATTTTGAGTTTTGGATCAAAATGTTTTATTCTTAAGACAGCAATTTAGATAAATTTGAATCAAGAACTTTTGATGGGATATTTCAGGTTATCCCGCTCATTCGAGGGTTTTCGGGTTTTAATATCGAGACTAACATTATTCAGAGACTTGTAATGTCACTTTTGATGAGACTAGCCCCGAGCTAGATCAATTGCTACTGAGATGATTTACTGGTGTGAGAGAGCATTTTGTGGAGGAAGATGAGGACGAAGCTAATATCATTCCTTCATCTGCTTTGCTCTTTCAAGCGCCCATATTGATACAAGAACACGCTACGCCTACTTCACCTTGATTGAGGCTCTCTTTGCATCGTCATCATCGCAGATACATGCGGTCGAAGAAACGTTATCTCACCCGCGCGCCCACTTCGCATTCAGAGACAAAGATCCTCGGAATGATAATAGGTAATCTACATGAGCGAGTCACTCGCTCTGTATAATGATCCAAATCTCTACTCTCATTCAAACTTTTGTTGCTTCTTTTGAACCTGCGATATATCACATGCTTTATCCGATTCTATTGGGTAAATGCCATGCATGAGGAGTTAGAGAATTTTGAAAGAAACAAAGTTTGGAACCTAGTAGAACCCCTAGTGGTCATAATGTTATAGGAACCCGTTGGGTGTTCAAGAATAAACAAGGTGAGGATGGTTACGTGGTTAGAAATAAGACCAGATTGGTAGCTCGGGGTTTCAACCAAGTTGAGGGGTTAGATTTTGATGAGACATTTGCTCTGTTGCTAGACTAGAAGCCATTCGTGATTCTCGCTTGCATTTCTTTGCATCAAAAGGTTTTAAATTATATCGGATGGATGTTAAAAGTGCCTTTTAAATGGTTTCATAGATGAGGAAGTGTATGTTAAGCAACCCCGGTTTTGAGGATCCTAAATATCCAAATCGTATTTTCAAGCTATCTAAAGCATTGTATGGTCTTAAACAAGCCCCTAGAGCCCTGGTATGATAGACTTAAGACCTTCTTGCTTAAAAATAATTTTGAAATGGGTAAAGTGGATAAAACTCTATTCATTCTTAGACGTGACAATGACTTCGCTTGCTCAAATTTACGTGGATGATATTATTTTGGTGGTTCCTCTAATGCTCTTGTTTCGACTTTTCCGACACTATGTCCAGGAATTTGAGATGAGTATGATGGGAGAGCTTAATTACTTTTTGGGACTTCAAATCAAGCAATGCAAGGAAGGAACTTTCATCCATCGACGAAGTACACTAAAGATCTACTAAAACGCTTCAACATGGGTGATCGCAAGCCAATTTCCACTCCCATGGCAACCTCGATTATTTTGGATCGGATGAGGAAGGAGAAGTCGTGGATCAACGCGAGTACCGCAAACATGATCGGCTCCCTTCGTATTTGACGGCCTCGAGACCGGACATTCACTTCACGGTATGCCTTTGTGCAAGATTTCAGCGTCTCGAGAACTTCCCATCGCCAAGCCGTTAAGCGCATATTCAGGTATTTACACTCTACCCTCTTATATGGCATTTGGTATTCCTGATCTTCAGCGTTGTCCATTAGGGGTTTTTCAGATTCTGATTTTGCGGGCTGTCGATTAGATAGGAAGAGTACCTAAGGCACCTGTCACTTCCTAGGCACTTCTCTTGTATCTTGGTCTTCTAAGCGGTCTTACGTTGCACAATCCATCTCTTTGGCGGAGTATGTAGCAGCGCTAGTTGTCAGAGCTTGATTTTGTGGATGACGTCCACTTTGAAAGATTATGGGTTAAACTTTGCTAGTGTTCCTCTTCTCTGTGATAACACTTCTGCTATTAATATTGCTAAAAACCCTGTGCAACATTTTAGGACTAAGCACATAGACATTCGCTATCACTTCCTTAAAGATCATGTTGAAAAAGGTGATATTGTGATGCACTTCGTAGAGTCCAAGCTCAATTGGCGATATCCTTACCAAGCCTTTAGATCAAACCGATTTTCCTCCTTAAGAAGCGAGTTAGGGTAATTTATCCTTATGGGTTGGTTTGAGGGGGAGTTTGATCTTTTTCTTATCTTGTCTTGTTCTTTTGATCTTTTATTGTTCTTTTTCTGAACTTAGTGATCTTTTCGAACTTTTTAGGTTTTTAGGCTTTTTAATTGCATCTCATTGTGTCATATTGCATTCATATGAAAACTTCAACAAGTGGTTACAACAAATGGTATGAAAAATCCAAAAGATGCATTGTAATATAAGGTTTTACGCTTATTTTTAAAATTGATGAAGCTTTGCCTATTACCCTTTAGAGCTTTTGTATTTCAATTCTTGCTCAATGTCATGTCTAGTTCTTTGACTTGCTAGAATTATCATGCTTTTACATGTGTAGCTAAGTATTTGCTATATGAGCTAGAATCTTTTAAACAACTCAAACTAAGAAATTGCAATTTGTGGATGTTTTAGCGAGTTGCGCAATTAGTGCTCCTCTTGTGACATTGGCCCTGTCAGAATTGCTTTGTTAGCTCTTTGATCTAAAATTGACCATTACTTGAGCTTTTGTGTTCTTGAGATTCTAAAACTGCTCATGTGAAAAATGAAAATCAAGATTGTCTTATGCTTAAATTGTGCCAAACTATTCTAACGAGACTGCTTGTCAAATGACATGAACTTGGAGATAGTTTGATGAACCTGTAACACCCTGACTATAAGGAAGTCAAGATGTCACCTACAACCACTACTCTTTAGAAGAATAACATCAAAACACATGACCAAGTTAATCAAGTATAAAGATTATACGGAAACAAGAATTCATCATCAGGTTTAATCAATGGAATATAAATAAACAATTCTGAGAGATAAGGTAGTTATGACCAAACTGGCTTATTACAATTCATCATAAGTCATAATTAACGACAGTAAAAGTCCTCAAAATGTTTGGTTTATGGTAGTGAGTGCATCGTGATGAACTACCCTCCACAAGATCATTCTTCCTTGTCATTTACCTAAATAAAACAACAAAGCAAGAATGAGCCAAAGACTCAGCAAGTAACTGTATGTAACAATCAAACATTCCATGAACAATATATCACAATCATCATTTGAACATTTCTTTGAAACGAATTTATGAATGGATGAAGTGGAATGATGCATTGAAGGAATTGGACATATTGCAAAGATATACCGGTATAGCGAGTGAAACACCCGTCTTGTTCACTTAAAGTAATCGTATGAAGAATGTTTCATACGATCAGTCAACGTGGCCCACATTGGAATGGTGGACTCACGTAACATGGCCCACATTGGAATGGTGGACTCATGTACCCATTCGGAATTGATGGGATTTTCAAGTGCCCATCTTTGGAATTGATGGGTCTTACCAATGTAATTTATGCATGTCATGATGTGATCCCATGGCAATATTGAATAGTACTCATAATTGAAAAGAAACACATGGCATTCATCTACAAGTACGAACAAATATAATCATTCACTCACACATCACATTTTTGCATCAAACATAGTATACAAGGTACTTGCGGTATATCAACATCATGAACAAGGCACAAAACATTCATGTAAACAACATATCATTATGCATACAAGATACTTGCCTTTTGCGTAGTGACTCGTTAGCAGGCAACGGAGGTGTTCCCACACGGGATGTCTCACCGCCTACACAAGCATGTTCCCAAAATAAGAACAACGATATAACACTGCTATCGATGTTCTACAATAACCCCTGACTATTCAATATACCGCATAGACCCAAATTGAAAATAAACTATTCTGCCAGATTTCAGCCCTTAAGAGCAGCGGTACGAGAAAAAGCATATTTAATTATCTGGAACTCGAAACGACACGAAACCAGTGCCCAGATTTTCTTAACTTAATTGGCTACAAAACTCTAGTTGATGGTAAACTCTAATTCGGCCAATACAGAGGTCTAATCATCCAATGAAAAACTATAATTGCAGTTTGCCCAGAATTCAGAACAGCCCGAAAGAAAAGGCTCTAACTTTTAAACCACTGATCCAAATAAAGTGATTTTTATCAGCCTGGAAACATGGTGAAATTATATTCATAAACCTAGTTGGGTGGCCGACCTGATTCTGACTCTAACTAGATCAAAACCTAGGTGCAACCGACTATACCCAGCAATTCTGGCAGACAGACCAGCTCGTAGTAAAACAGTCATAACTTTTAATCTACTGGGTGAAAATTCGTGATCCAGATGCCAAAAGAAAGCTAATGAAACCAGGAACATATCTCTAGAAGAGGTCAACCCGAGATTCGGCCTCTAAAGGGTCGAAACTGGCCGCGCAAGAAGACAGATGCGTTCTGGAATCTCCAGGACAGAACGCGATTTAGATCTAATCCACCATTAATCAATAAAATCGAATCAAACTACTACTAAAACACCTTCGTTACCCTTGAAGACCCGTAGAACGACGATGATCTGGTTCCCTAAGGCCTTCCTCCCTTCTCCTCTCCTCCCTATCCAAAGGGCCGGCCACAAGGACGCGAAGGATGGCCGGTGACGACGGCGGGGGAAGGAGATGTCGGAGGGGATCTTGGGGAGAAGCACCGGGGATCACCGGAGACAACACCACAGCAGCGAGGGAGCACCAAGGGGCAGCAAGGAGTAGGGAGAGGGCAATGGAGGTGGCGGCCACAAGGGGGAGGGAGAGGGGAAGTGGGGGAGGCGGCTAGGGTTGGGGTGCCTCCCCTCCCTTGGCCGGCCCTCTTGGGCTGGTCTCCCCTCTTGGGCCTCTGGTGGCAACCCAAGGCCCAGGTTGGCGAAGAAAAGCAGAAAACCCCCCCGCTGAACTGGAAATTCAGAGTTTGCATTTGTCTTTTACCCCTCCAGCTTCATTCTATTTACCGAATTCTATTCCGGAGTATTACATTCTACCCCCCTTAACAGGATTCGACCTCGAATCTAAACACAGATCTTACTCGAAAGAAAACTGCGACTGGAATTTATTAACGAAAAACACGTACCATAAATGAGCAGTGTCGGATACTTATCGCGCACGAGGTCTCTAGCTCTCAAGCGGCCTCTATTTCGGACTAGAGAAAACCACCACCCAAAGACCCAAAACGATGCCTAACCTAACACTCAACCAAAACTTTCTAGGTACCCTCATCAGAAGAGGATCGAAGGTAAGACCATACTCAATGGTCAACGTCTTAAACTATAACTCGAATCTTGAATGGTTCAGCTGCCCACTCAGCACCAGAACACACCCGACGTTGCGTGGCAGCGTGCATCTCGAGACGGTTAAAACGAAATACCAAATTTCTAATTTTCAGAACTTTCAAAACGAAGAGAATCCAATTGAAAATAGAGAGTCCTCATCGCGTCCGCTCAATGCTAATTCTCCACCAAAAGATTAAATTCCAAATTTGATAGATTCATTTCAAAACAAATCCATTTTCTAAATAGGCGGTTTACAAATGAACACCAATACAACCAAAGAGAAATTATTGCACGCCCAAACCAAACACTTGCAGTTTGTCTGAATTGGAAAGAATCTACATGCCAACATAACCTCAACTCAAATTGCAGAAAACACCGGTCAACAACACCAAACTCAAACGAGAATCAAGAAAACACCTCATTATCCGATGAACATTCCTTTCCACGTTTCTTTCTTCTAGGAATAAAATTTCTCTCGAATCCTTGAAATTTGAATTCATCGCAAACCACACGAGCTTAAACCTTTTAGTTAAATATCCTCAAATCATGCTCAAACTGAATTAAATCATCCACACCATTGTGAAGAGACTCTATGAAATCTCTGGATACTCTAGGTAATACTGTAATCGATTTGATTGAAAGCATCCAAAACACCACAATAGTAGGCACCACACAATCACATTATCTTCAATTTCCAATAACAACAATTCAAGATCCTTAGCACGCACGGACATGTACTACATCAGAAGAGTTCTATCAATGACCATTCATTGCTCAGGAAACTCTATTATCCCACTTCCTCTACGCACAATCATCGTGTAACCAATGGTCTAGCATAACAATGCAAACCCAAATTTAACCTCCAAGATCTCTACCACAAATTTCATTTATAACATATAGGGAAATCAATGGATTGACTCTCCAACATTTTCTCCAATTCTAACATACTCACTCAATTGCATACTTAGAAATTTCTCGCCTAATCTCGCATCATTATCCAATTGCGTTGCTTTATAGAAGTAAGCAAGGTTTCCATACTTTCGATAATCACCGACCATTCAATCATGAACTGAAGTTATGAAGTTTCACTATACCATAGGTTCTACTCAATAAACACTTTTCGGACTTACTTGAAACCAAGCATTCCATGTGAATTAATTTTTTCCCCAAGAGATACAGATCAAAACCATTCTACATTCTACTACTCCTCCAAAGAACTTGGTAGCAAAATATCACCGCTACGATTACTCATCTACCACCAACCGGATGCCAAACTTAGCCTTAGCAAACACTTTGCAACCCAAAAGCTGTGATCCTTTCTCAAAAGGAAGAGGCGAACAAAGATAAGTTTATTCACACGTAAAGACGTTGCTCATCACGGCGAGCAGAAACCAAAAGAAATATTCTGATAAAGGTGATCTTGAAAAACGAAAATATTCCTTTATTGCAACCTCACTTTGCGAACTCAAACCAAGGAACTTTTCAGACTAAATCACACGAAATCTTTAAGAAACAATAGTTAATCCAATTCCTCCAGTTACCCAAAATAATTTGCTTACGGTTGATTCACGAGCTCCAAGGTACCGTGAAAGCTAAACTTGAAATATTCTTATTTGAACGATGCCACTAAAGGCGATCAATTTACTACATGTATTAACATCAAGTCCATAACAACACTTAGAAAACTTTTCGGAAGACCCACGTGGAATGAATGGGTTGATTCCTTCTCGAAAGAAGAGGCAAATAGAAACGATCTTCACCGACTGAAAAATCATTTACCACTCGCAAGGAACACAGAACTCAGGGGTAAACCAATTAGGCAACGAACTCAGAAAACATATGGGAAGTCCACAGTTGAAAACATAGGCCTCACAAAAATAGAATATCCGACCTTAACCGTTAGGAACAAGCGGGTAATCAAGATCAAAACACCCGCATCATGGAAGAACTATTATAATTTTTCAACATATCGCTTTACTCGACAAACTATGTTTACCACAAAGAACTTGAATTCCCAAAAGAGCATGAACACAAACGGAAATTTGATCATTTTAGAAATATTACGAAGGCGGACGACTTTCTTTCTTTATAAAGGAATCAACATTGCCATCACATTCTCGATCATGTCAATAAACCTTCTAAAGGAACATGGCAAATCGTGTTACAGAAATTTTTCAGCATCAAATGGAATTGTAATAACAACTTATTCTAGAAAGGAAACTTAGTACGAAAACCACAAAACTGAAACAAACCTCACACACAACTCCACCATAACATTAGAAAAGGGTTTCGATTTTTTTCAAGAGAGGTTCTAAACTCCAACATTCCAGCTACTCCGAAAGAAACGAGTAGAGTCAAGACTTTCTTCGACAAATTTTGTAAAGCTAATTCCGCTCCCAAAATACCAAACGGTTAACTAGGTCCCTTAATCAACAAGTGAGATAGGACCCTTACAAAAGAATGATCTTGTCAATAATATCGTGTACAAGTAGCAAAGAGAGCTCAGCAATCAGAAAGACAAGAATTGTTTTGAAAAACATCTAGAGACCAATAGGAACCCGTAGCCAACCAATTTGTTTGATTACCATCTCCGACTTAATCACCACAAGGCACCACAAAAGGGGTTTTAACACTAATCCTCAGAAAAGAGATGCGTTAAACTTCAAGACGCGGAATGATCCAAAAGAAATACATGGAGCCAATGCTTCCTCGTGTTAACGAACTTGCAACAGAAAACTCTCATTATACAAACTATCAAACGAGTAAATGAGTCGCTATTTTCCAATGAGAAGGAAGGAACAAACATGGAAATATCAATATTGCCAACTGTCGAAGATCATTTAAAATAAAAGAAATTCAACAACTGAAAAACAATAATATTTTCAGACAACCATTAAAGACCTATTGGATCTCATCAACTACCACGAATCATGAACGTAAGAGAAATTCATCAACTACCACCAGACAAGAATTTGTAAAAATCAGAAATCAAGGAAGAGAACCACTGTCTAAAGCATCCCAAAAGAAATATGCAAGATCATTGTGCACTTGATAAAGAACTTGCAAAAGAAATCTGCCAATGCCCGAAACCCCAAGCGAACACACGGGTTGAATTTTCCAACAGGGGTAAAACAGAACTTCCGTGAAAAGGTAAATCTTGCAATTTAACTATGCTTACGTGGAGCAGAAATATCACAATAGTAGAAAGAACAATAATTGTTTCAAAGAACGATCAGAAATCTACTAGAGATTGCCCACTTCATTATAACCCTCCATTCAAAAGAAATTCACGAACTATCAGAAACTACAACCAGAAAACCAGATACAAACTTGAGAAGGACAACAACTTCATCAATGAGCTCAGGCTCAACACAGAACTTTGGAACAGGGGTAAGAACTTCTCTACTATTACAACACGAACAGTGGTGTAGCCTGGTAAATCCCAGGACGACAACCACGAACTCAGCTGCTCGACGTCCGCTACCGATACGCATAACTAATGCAATCAATTATGAATATATAGGATCATCTCATGACAATCATAGAATAATTCATAGATATATAGGATATCACATCATATCATAGTTTAACACATCATAGCACAAAACAACTCAACAACGACTCATTAATCGAGTCACAACAATTGGAATGCGGAAGCAACAGTTTTACCCAACCCCTCCTAATGTGCACAGTGTGTCAATTTAATATGTTTGAATGAACCATGGACCTAAAACCTGGCTCTGATACCAACTGTAACACCCTGACTATAAGGAAGTCAAGATGTCACCTACAACCACTACTCTTTAGAAGAATAACATCAAAACACATGACCAAGTTAATCAAGTATAAAGATTATACGGAAACAAGAATTCATCATCAGGTTTAATCAATGGAATAGAAATAAACAATTCTGAGAGATAAGGTAGTTATGACCAAACTGGCTTATTACAATTCATCACAAGTCATAATTAACGATAGTAAAAGTCCTCAAAATGTTTGGTTTATGGTAGTGAGTGCATCGTGATGAACTACCCTCCACAAGATCATTCTTCCTTGTCATTTACCTAAATAAAACAACAAAGCAAGAATGAGCCAAAGACTCGACAAGTAATCAGTATGTAACAATCAAACATTCCATGAACAATATATCACAATCATCATTTGAACATTTACTGGAAACGAATTTATGAATGGATGAAGTGGAATGATGCATTGAAGGAATTGGACATATTGCAGCATATACCGGTATAGCGAGTGAAACACCCGTCGGTGTTCATTTAAAGTAATCGTATGAAGAATGTTTCATACGACCGTTCAACGTGGCCCACATTGAATGGTATACTCACGTAACATGGCCCACATTGGAATGGTGGACTCATGTACCCATTCGGAATTGATGGGATTTTCAAGTGCCCATCTTGGAATTGATGGGTCTTACCAATGTAATTTATGCATGTCATGATGTGATCCCATGGCAATATTGAATAGTACTCATAATTGAAAAGAAACACATGGCATTCATCTACAAGTACGAACAAATATAATCATTCACTCACACATCACATTTTGCATCAAACATAGTATACAAGGTACTTGCAAGATATCAACATCATGAACAAGGCACAAAACATTCATGTAAACAACATATCATTATGCATACAAGATTTGCCTTTTGCGTAGTGACTCGTTAGCGTGCAACGGAGGTGTTCCCACACGGATGTCTCACCGCCTACACAAGCATGTTCCCAAAATAAGAACAACGATATAACACTGCTATCGATGTTCTACAATAACCCCTGACTATTCAATATACCGCATAGACCCAAATTGAAAATAAACTATTCTGCCAGATTTCAGCCCTTAAGAGCAGCGGTACGAGAAAAAGCATATTTAATTATCTGGAACTCAAAACGACACGAAACCAGTGCCCAGATTTTCTCAACTTAATTGGCTACAAAACTCTAGTTGATGGTAAACTCTAATTCGGCCAATACAGAGGTCTAATCATCCAATGAAAAACTATAATTGCAGTCTGCCCAGAATTCAGAACAGCCCGAAAGAAAAGGCTCTAACTTTTAAACCACTGATCCAAATAAAGTGATTTTTATCAGCCTGGAAACATGGTGAAATTATATTCATAAACCTAGTTGGGTGGCCGACCTGATTCTGACTCTAACTAGATCAAAACCTAGGTGCAACCGACTATACCCAGCAATTCTGGCAGACAGACCAGCACGTAGTAAAACAGTCATAACTTTTAATCTACTGGGTGAAAATTCGTGATCCAGGTGCCAAAAGAAAGCTAATGAAACCAGGAACATATCTCTAGGAGAGGTCAACCCGAGATTCGGCCTCTAAAGGGTCGAAACTGGCCGCGCAAGAAGACATATGCGTTCTGGAATCTCCAGGACAGAACGCGATTTAGATCTAATCCACCATTAATCAATAAAATCGAATCAAACTACTACTAAAACACCTTCGTTACCCTTGAAGACCCGTAGAACGACGATGATCTGGTTCCCTAAGGCCTTCCTCCCTTCTCCTCTCCTCCCTCTCCAAAGGGCCGGCCACAAGGACGCGAAGGATGGCCGGTGACGACGGCGGGGGAAGGAGATGTCGGAGGGGATCTTGGGGAGAAGCACCGGGGATCACCGGAGACAACACCACAGCAGCGAGGGAGCACCAAGGGGCAGCAAGGAGTAGGGAGAGGGCAATGGAGGTGGCGGCCACAAGGGGAGGGAGAGGAAGTGGGGAGGCGGCTAGGGTTGGGGGTGCCTCCCCCCTCCCCTTGGCCGGCCCCTCTTGGGCTGGTCTCCCCCTCTTGGGCCTCCTGGGTGGCAGCCCAAGGCCCAGGTTGGCGAAGAAAAGCAGAAAACCCCACTGAATGGAAATTCAGAGTTTGCATTTGTCTTTACCCTCCGACTTCATTCTATTTACCGAATTCTATTCCGAGTATTACGTAACCAGACGATCTCATGGGACCGCTTGTCGAAATGACATGAACCTCAAGATTTGTCGCCCGTGAGAAGCTTAGAAAGAGTTTGTGGATGGCTCCTAGTCCAGATCTTCTTTACTAAGATATACCTTTAATCAACTTTTGGTCGAAGCTTAGGATGAGTTTGTGGATGGCTCCTAGTCCGTGATCTTGTCACTAAGTTAGATCATTAGTCAACTTCAATATTCAATGCAAATGAGAAAATGTTGACAAATGGGCGTTTACAAAATATTGAGCAAAATGATTCAATACGGGACTTGATTGACTCTTAATGTGGTCTTTGTTAGATTTTTGATCTCACTTTGACATTCGACATGGCCAATTTCACTTTAGGATCCTCGTTGATGAACTTGTTTGAATTTGAAGCGTTGCTTAAATTGATCAAATCTATCGCTTTACTTTTGAGCCTTTGTGCTTAGCTTTGATATATATGTCTTACCATGATCTTGCTAGCGCCAAAGCTTGATATGTGTTTGTGCAATATTAGAGATACTAGCTTGTTCTTTTGGGTAATCTCCAAAGCTTCTTGTAATCAAAAATTGAAAAATACAAAAAAATGAAGCCACTCCATTGCACTTCATGCATATTCCTCTTCATGCTTCTTTTGTTTCTACTTCTTCCTTTATTCTATATTTATTATCTCTGGATGAGAGGAAGGTGTGATTCCTTGATGAATCCATTGTCAAAGGGGGAGAAGATGTGTTAAATGAGAAGAGAAGATGTGTTTATGAGAATATATTTCTCTTTGCTGGGGGAGAAGTTGTTGGGGGAGAAGTTTGTACAAAGGGGAGAAACTGAAAATTTGAAATTTGAGGATCATAGTGAGGGGGAGTTCTTGAGTTGCATTCTTATTGTCTTATTGAATATTCTGAACTTGAATTGCATTATTTTATCCTCAAAATGATCATAGGTCAATTGAACAATTGTTCTTTCATTTGGACCTTATGTGAGAAATTTGACCCTTTTCTGGAAATCAAAGTTTTTATGCTTTCTTTTGCCTTGTCTCACATGCCTATACTATTCTGATGCCAGCTTGGTTATTTTCATTGCTTTTTCTTGCTTATGGACCAAGTTGTGCCTTTGTGCCAAAACTGCGAGTAAACTCGTTTTCAAACCTCTTACTTACATTTTCTGGATAATTGCCAATGTGTTCATCAAGGGGGAGATTGTGGATTTCATGGGGATATGTCCCAGATCTTAGGATGATGTGACAATTGGCAATGGCGTTTACGGTTTGTCGCTTCACGTGTTTTCGCAAAGTTACTGTGCCATCGACAGGGCGGTCCGACCGGTCCTTGCACGGCGGTCCGATCGGTCCCAAATCGGTCGGACCGGCCATGTGGGGCGGTCGGACCGGCGATGACCAAAGTGGTCAAAACAAGCCGGGCCAAAATAGGTGTTGTAGGCAAGTGAGGGATCCCAATGCACTTGGTCTCATAATTTTGGAGTCTCCAAGAAGAATTTCTATTGGTTTAAAGTTTCGAAGGTTTGAATTTGGGAGCTTGAATTTCGCTAAGTCCCAAGGGCGGTCCGACCGCTCACCGGGAGCGGTCCGACCGCCAAGAAGCGTCCGACCGCTCACCCGGAGCGGCCGGACCAGATTCACTAGATCGTCGGCCAACTTCGTGGCGATGTTGATTGGTTAGGTCAAAGTCATTGGTATCGTGGCATATGGTCTGCATGATGCATGTTTTGACTAACATGGGTCAAGTTGTGAAGAACTTGTTCCTGAATTCGTGTTTGCTTGTCTGTGGTTGTGCAGGTTGCTTGGTGGTCAACGACGGTCAACGGCGAGGAGAATCGGGACTAGACTTGGAGAGTTGAGGTCCAGAACGATTGACGATGCCGGGTGAGGTCAACGACTCAAGCGTGACACAAGATGGACAAGGGTGACCTATTGGCAAATCCATGAACATGGTGAAGCGGTTTAGGTCAAAAGGTTAAAGACGGCGCTTTGCGAAGCGTGCGTGTGTGACCCGTTTGTTAGTGGGCCTTAACGGGAGTCCAATTAAGTCAAACCCTAAGAGTTTTAGGCCTCCACTATAAATAGGAGGAGATGGTGGCTGCACCTCTCTCCCTCTCGCCTCTTTATGTTTCAAACCCTAATTGTCTTTAGGGAGTTGAGGTGGAGGCTAGGGCTCTTGATGGTTTGTGGTGAATTTCGTGATCTTTGATTGTCTACTGATCCATGATGGTGTGGATGTAATCCAGCATCAACCACGAAATCAATCTATGCAAGGTTTGCTTGAGATAAGTCTCTTTTCGTTCTTGCTTTCAATTTCGTGTTTTTAGGGCTTTCTTTGATCCGCGAGTTTGTGATTGATTCTTTCACATGGATTAGCTTGCTGTGATATGTGTGAATCTATCTAGCATCATCTTGATCATCAATCTCTCACGAACAAGCATTAGGATCAAGTTTTCGTTCTTGCCCGGTTTTAGACATTCTGTTAATCAATTGGCAATTGCTTAAGATCGTTCCAAGAATTATCATAATATTCGATTGGAATAGGTTCTCAATAGCATATAGAAGGTGTGTGCAAAGTTTCATAAAGATTGGAGTTGAGAATCAAAAGTTTCACCTAATTGCAACTTCGTCATCGGCCGATTTTATCGTTGCAGATCGGTTCGAGTCACGGCCGATCATTGTCATCACCGGTCCGATCGATTTTGAGCGGTCCGACCGCCAAAGACAACGCCGGTCGACCGCCCGGCAATCATCCGACCGGTTGGGTACAGCGTCGACCGCCTGCGTTGTGAGTCTTTGCAATCTTAGTTGATTTTGTTATTTTGCTTAGGGATTTAATTGGATTCAATACTAGTCTTCCATTTGATCGTATATTGATCTTCATAGCTTTCTAATAGCTACTGGAGTAAAATTTTATTGAGTTCATAATTTGTGAAAAAGTGAGCGTGCTCCTATTCACCCCCCCTCTAGTCGCCTTTACGGTCCAACAGATTGAGTCTTGGGTAAACTGGTAATAAAATCCATACCGATCTCTTCCCACTTCCACTTTGGTATCTTCAGCGGTTGTAACAAACCTGCTGATCTCTGATGCTCTGCTTTTACTTTCTGACACACGTCACACAGGGCAATGAACTCTGCAATGTCTCAGTTTAGGTTTGGCCACCAAAACTTATTCTTGACATCTTGGTACATTTTAGTACTTCCAGGATGAATCGAATACTCTGAGTCTTGGGCTTCCTTCAGAATTAGTTGTCTCAACCCATCAATATCTGGTACACAGATGCGTCCATTGACCCACAATATGTCTTGCTCATCTATGGTGAAGTCTTTAAATTTTCCTTCTGCCATCTTCTTCTTGATATTTGACAACTCAGAATCCTTTGGTTGGGCTTCACGAATCTATTTCTCTAGAGTAGACTTGACTTCTAGGTTGGCCACAAATCTCTCAGATACGACTTCCAACTTCATCTTCTGGAATTCCTCCTGAAGTTCCGAACACAACTCTTTTGCTTCCAAAGCATTGCAGTAGCTTTTACGACTCAATGCATCTACAACTACATTGGTTTTACCAAGATGGTAATGGATTCCAAGATTAAAATCCTTTATAATTCCAGCCATCTTCTCTATCTCATGTTCAGATCAGATTGAGTAAAAATGTACTTCAGACTCTTATGATCCGTATAAACTTCACAGTGATTACCGATGAGGTAATGGCGCCAAATCTTTAAGGCATGCACTACAACAGCTAATTCCAGATCATGGGTAGGATAATTCTCCTTATGAGGTCTTAATTTCCTTGACGCAAAAGCGACATAACTTCCTTCTTGCATAAGGACACATCCTAATCCTTGGCGTGAGGCGTCACAATAAATATCAAAATCCTTGCGAATATCCTGCAGAATTAGCACTGGGGCTGTAATCAAACGTTTCTTCAATTCTTGAAAACTCTCTTCACAAGCTGGGGTCCAAATAGACTTTCTCTCCTTCTTCAACAATTGCGTAAGGGGCTTAGCAATCGTTGAGAATCCTTCAATGAAACGGCGATAGTATCCTGCCATTCCCAAGAAACTATGAATTTGAGTAACAGTCTTGGGCTGCTCTCAATTCATTACAGGTTTAACCTTTCTGGGGTCAACTGCTTGTAACATCCCAAAGTTCTGTTACTGATTTAAAAATGAATAAAGTTATTATTTTATTGGATTTTCTAACTGTCGAAGAATTTTTCTAAATTTTCTGTAACCTAAAAAGAGTTTTCGCTATTAAAAGGAATAAAAAAAGTATTTCATTTCTTGGTTTTAAAGTCAAAAAAAAAATTATAATTAATTTCTGGATTTTTCAGGTATTTAAAAAGGTTTTTCATAATTTTGAGAAAATAAATAAAAGCCAACTTTAAGTTGGAATTATTTTTATTAAGTTCAAAATAATTCTAATAATTTTTATGAATTTTTCTAAAATTTTTGGACTCTATTTACTATATTCTAAAAGGTGTTCAATTTGTGGTTTAATTTAAATTTCGAAAAAAATAAAAAAAATAAAAAACAAAGGGTTCCCGAAGGGTCACCCAACCAAGATTTCTCTCAGGAGAGCACGCTTAACATGAAGGGTTTTGCAAGCATGCAGCCAGCGTGGGCTTTGTTTCCATTTGGTGGTATGCCCCCTCCAACTCTTTTATACCCATTTTTTTCTCCCTTCCCAAACAGTTTTCTTCCTTCCCAGCGTTCTTCTCTGTTGTGTTTAGTTTTCTGTAACCGAAGCATAGTGACCACCAGTGCCTTCCATGGCCAAACCACTGTGGGTGCCAACTCCGCCACTCATGGCTGGCATACAAGACGGACCCACTCCACCGCGCCACCCTCCCTTTTCCTCTCCATTTCCCTCCCTTTGCTCCCAGCCGTAACAGTAGCACCAAGTACCATTAATGGCTATCAAATTATTTTCACTCATTTCCTCTCCATTCAAAACCTTAAATTGATTTCTTTTGTTGAGAAATGTTTTCATTAAACCCCTCCACGATGCCACGCTCCCATTTGAGCAGCCAGCTAGTGCACTTCCGTTCTTACGTTTCCAAAACCAAACCGACGCCATAGCTTTTTGTCTACCCGACGTTGTAGTTCCCAGTTGCAGCTATATAAGGGCATGACATCACTTCTCTGAACCTTCACACCCTCTCCAAGTCTGTGAATCACCAGTGTGATCTCCATCCTCGTATTCCACCATTTGTCACTGCTGTAGAGCTTGGTAAGCCTCCTCCGGCCACCATCACCGACACCGCCGGCCAGCCCTTTTCCATCTTCTGCTTCATGTACTTCATGCGACTGCATGTTGTTGTTCCATTCGGCTATTTGTTGTTCCATTTGGCTGCTACATATACCTTCTGTTTGTTCGAGTAGATTGTTGATGAACAGTGTTGACTAGTTAATCCTTGCATGGTGCTTTACACATGCATATTTTTTTTTGAGATTTTATTTTCTACAATTTAGTTCGTTCTCACACGAACTCCAAATCCAACAATTCTTTCTCTTAAAATCATCTAAATTCATTCTCTACTTCAACTATTTATTTTTCAATTTTGTAATTTTATTTTATTTTATTTGAATTTGGCTTATTTTCACGTATAGATTTAAACGACTCCGGAGAGCTTGATCCTGTTGAAGAAGTAGAATATCAAGATTTTGAGCAAGGTAAGTTACACCATTGACCATTTTGCCCCCAATATTTAAAATTATTTAATTTCTGTTTTAAATTATTATTGCATGCATAATTGTATTTTATTATTTTAAATTCATGTTTTAAATGCTTAATTATTCCAATTCCTTTGTATAGCCAAATTTGAATATTGTAATACCAATTCCTTATCACCTTAGTCAAATGAATTTAAAAATAAATATATGCTTAGCAAATGCTTAGACCATGAAATATTTGATTTTGGGAGAATTTAGCCAAAATTTCAATATTTGATAAAAAGCCTATGACATTGTTATGTCATGGTGGACTTTTACAAATGTATTTGAAAATTATAAAATAATAATAATAATAAAATGGTTTGTACTTGGGCAAAAATGGACTGTTGGTGGGTGCAGGTTTATGCACGGGCTCGTCTGGTTAGGATTGAGACCCAATGTTTCTTTTTTATTGAAAGTTGCCCAAGTAGGTTAAGGACCGGTCTTTGAGCCGCATCTTGCAAAGCTCCACCGTACTACCACATGTTCTGTATGGGCGTAACTGTGCTTAATAATTTGTCTTACCTCATTATTGTTTGTGCCATTTTTGTTGTGTGGGTGTCGGTTAGACTTTATTCCCACTTGGCGCAAGAGGGGGCTTCCGGCAGGTGGATAGCCTAATGGAAGTGAAACCTTAGCGGGCATATTAGTAGTGAGGTAGTGCATTAGAAACGCCTTGTGATAATTGCCTAGTCACACGCATAAGGAAGCGTGCATTGGCCGACATAACGGGCAAATTATCTCGTGTGGGTAAAGTTGTACCCCTCTGCAGAGTGTAAATCTATTCGAATAGCCGTCCACGGTCATGGACATGCTGAGCAAAGCCACTTTAAGTTAGACTTGTTTTTGGTTTTAAAATAACTTTGGACATGATTTGAGGATGGTTAATCCTTGTGGTAAAATTGGGCGGGTAGCCTTGTGATAGGAGGGTATCCTTCGCCATGTTTCATATGGAGGTTATCCACTATAAAGTGATAAATTTTAAAATCTGATTTTAGCTATGGAATAAAAATGTGCCTTGAAACTTAGTATAACTATTTAAAGCCAAAAATGCTGAATTACGCAAATAAACCCTACAACCTTCCTTTGAATAACTTATGCATGCATTCTAAATTCTGTATTGGGTGTAATTTGCGAGCACGGTTGTAGTGCTCACTCTTGCTGAATATTATTATTCAGGAGAAGACTACTATCCGGAAGGTGAGGAGCAGGACGATTAGGCAATACCTCCGCACGATTGCATGTGGCGATCGTGTGGCTTACCATTATCTTTTGCTTCCGCTTAATGTTTTATTTGGCCTCAGGCCCAAATTGCAATAAACTCTATGCTTATTAATAAATACGCTGGATATGTTTGTGATAACATTTTTGTGACTGTGTACACTGGAAATCTTGGACTAGTGTATGAACACCGAGAATTCGGGATCCTTCGTTCCCTGGTTCGACAAAAGTGGTATCAGAGCCATATCGACTGTAGGTCGTGACCTAGAAGGAAATCAATCCCTTAAGGATTTATTTTTGAAAATTAAAAATAACTTGGTCTTCTGGAGTCATTTCTCAACTTTTCTCTTGAAAAATATTTACTAACTCATCTCCTTCTCAAAAAATTGTAGATGGCTGAAGTTCCGAATGCCATTTCCCATGGTGTTTTTGCTGGTCATTGGGCCACAGTTCTCTGGAAGATCATGCAGCACTTGGACTTTGAAGAAAGACCGACGTATCAAGGATACAAGTATAAGGTGGAAAATCAGGGTCGGTGGAGGGTAGAAGTGATCCTCTACTCCAACCTATCGCCGAACACAGACTTTCGTATCTTCGATGCCCCAATGCGACGAGACACTTTCGCCGAAGGCATCCAGGATGCAGCCAGGGAAGCAACCCGCCGACTTCGCTACATCTACGATCACCGCCTCAACGGCACTGGATTCCACTATTACCCGATGCACATTCCAACCCGGCATGACAGTACCTTTCGCTCAACTAGAGATGAAGACTGTCCCGATCTCACGCATTAGGTGGATCTGGCCAGAGCCATGGATTATGCCTCACGGAATACCTAGATGAGCCGTCTCTCATACAGGGGAAATTACAAGACGCAGAAGAAAAGTTGAAGGCTGTAGAAAAAGAGCTAGCCTACTACAAGGCAGGCGAGGCTAGTTCTAGTGAGCCAGATTAAACCCAGTAACCCCATAGATATGTCCTTAAATTATCCTTTAGTTGCGAATTATGAGCTACTAATTCCCTTGTGGTAGCCATAATAAATCAATAAAATAAAATAAAGTATTTTTGTTGATTCGCTCTTTGTCTTGTGATTGTTGGTTTTTGGGCTATTTTAGACCTACACCCTTAGAGCTGCTATCTCTTTTCTAATCTTTGAAAGTCAAGTAGATGGTAACTACCCGTACTGGAAGTGGCAGCGCCAGAGGTCAAGGGAATGAGAATGCTGATTACCAAGAAATTCCAGTTCATCAACCACCCCCTCCTCCCACTGGAACCCCCGACTGGCGCCAAATTATAGCCAATCAGACTCATCTGATTGAATTGCTAGCCCAGTCTCTCAACAGTAACCAGAGTACTCAAGCGCCAGCAACTCATCATGCTCCTCCTCCACCCAGAGTGACATTGTCAGAGTTCATGAGGATGCGTCCGCCGATGTTTTCTAGTAGCACGGAACCCATGGACGCAGACGATTGGCTTAGGGCCATTGGCAAGAAGCTGGATATTGCTCAATGCACAGATCATGAGAGAGTTTTATTTGCCTCTCATCAGTTGAATGGTCCCGCCGTAATGGTGGGATAACTTCAAAGATGTCCCATGCTAATGCCCAAGAAATCACTTGGGATGGGTTCATGCAAGCTTTCACGATCTCACATTCCATCCGCATGATTACATCAAGAAGAAGGAGTTTCGCTCTCTTCGCCAAGGAAACCGTTCAGTCGGCGAGTATCTGCATAAGTTCAACCAACTTGCTCGCTATGCCCCCGAGGATGTAGCCAGAGATGGAGATAGGCAGGAGCGATTTTTGGAAGGGTTGAACGACGAACTCTCTGTTCGGTTGATTTCTTAGGATTTCACCGACTTTCAGCAGTTAGTAAATAAGGCCATACGCCAGGAAGGCAAACATCAAGAAATGGAGAACCGTAAGAGGAGGATGGCCGCCAAGTTTAACTCAGAGGATCGCCAAGCCTCGCTTCACTCGGCCTCACCACCTCGCCACGGAAGATTCCAGTCTACTACACCGAGAGTTCCAGCCTGTGCCGCGCTCCAATACTCCTGATTCCGTAGTAGTTCATCCGAGGTCGGCCCAAGAAAAGCCAACTCCCATAACAGCAGGAATAACTTGTTTCCATTGCAATGAGTTGGGGCATTATGCCAATAAATGCCCAAAGAAGCAACAGGCTACAACCCCAGCTAAGCCAAATGCAGGACCACCAGTCTCCGGCGGTACCTCAAGACTAGCTGGTCAGTACATGAAGGGACGTGTGAATCACGTCACTGCAGAGGAGGCTTTCTCAGCTACAGATGTTGTTCTTGGTATGTTCCTTGTCAATTCAAAGACAAGATCGCTTTATTTGATTCCGAGCTTCGATTCTTTTGTGTCAAATAAGTTTGTGAAAAGTATGGGTTATCTATCTTCCCTTAGTTAACCCCATGTTAATCCATTCCCCGTGCTCGGAAATGAGAGCTAGTTTCTTTTGCCCAAATCTTACTTTGGTAATCTCTGGAGTAACTTTTTCGGCAAACTTAATAGTCTTGCGTTCGCAAGGATTGGACGTAATTCTTGGAATGGACTGGCTTGCCAAAAATCAAGGTAGGATAGATTGTGCTAGTAGATCTATCATCCTCACCAATGAACAAGGGGTTTCAGTAGAGTTCAGATCCAAGACTTCTACGGGAAGAAGTTCTATCTTGACCAGCTTAAAGGAAGTAAAACTAGAAGATATACCCGTGGTACAAGAATATCCAGATATTTTTCCGGAGGAATTACCTGGTATGCCACCGGACCGGGACATAATGTTTTTAATTGACTTAGTCCCAGGGACTGCTCCAATTTTGAAAAGACCCTACCAAATGCCGGCGAATGATCTAGCAGAGTTGAAGAAGCAGATCGAAGAATTACAGAGTAAAGGTTACATTCAACCGAGTTCATCGCCTTGGAGAGCTCCGGTACTATTTGTCAAAAAAAAGACAATAGTATAAGAATGTGTGTGGACTATAGATCACTCAATGAGGTAACAATAAAAAACAAGTACCCGTTACGTAGGATAGATGATCTGTTTGATCAACTTAAAGGAGCCAGTGTTTTCTCCAAGATTGATTTGAGGTCGCTACCATCGCTTAAAAATCGACCTAAGATATTCAAGACACCTTCACCACTGATATGGATCAGATTTAATTTACAAGAATGTCATTTGGACTAACAAATGCCCCTGCTTATTTCATGAATATGATGAACAAAGTGTTCATGCAATTCTTGGATAAGTTTGTGGTAGTATTCATAGATGATATTCTCATCTACTCAAGAGATGAGGAAGAGCATGAAAAACATCTCAGAATTATTTTGGACAAACTCCGAGAACATCAACTTTATGCCAAATTCAGCAAAAGTGAATTTTGGCTTAGCCAAGTGGCTTTTCTTGGACACATTGTGTCAGCAGGAGGAGTTGCAGTAGACCCCTCAAAGGTTGAAGCTGTAATGGATTGGAAGCAACCCAAGTCTGTCACAGAAGTGAGAAGTTTTCTCGGTTTAGCTGGGTACTACCGCAGATTCATTGAAAGTTTCTCCAAGATCGCCAAACCCATGACTCAACTTCTAAAGAAGGAAAAGAAATTTGAATGGACAGGTGCATGTGAACATAGTTTCCAAGAGCTAAAGAAAAGACTAGTCTCTGCACCAGTACTAGTCTTACCAGATATACGTAAGGATTTTGAAGTTTTCTGTGACGCATCCCGCCAGGGGCTTGGATGTGTACTGATGCAGGAAGGAAAGGTCGTGGCTTATGCATCTCGTCAGTTAAGGCCACATGAAGGAAATTATCCAACTCATGATCTAGAGTTAGCAGCAATTGTGCATGCTTTGAAAATCTGGCGGCATTATCTCATTGGTAATCACTGTGAGATTTTCACAGCATCATAAGAGTCTGAAATATATCTTCACCCAGTCAGAACTTAATCTCAGGCAAAGAAGATGGTTGGAGCTGATAAAGGATTATGACCTTGGAATTCATTATCACTCGGGTAAAGCCAACGTGGTAGCAGATGCTCTGAGTAGGAAAACATACTGCAACACGGTGTTAGTTCAAGAAAATCTACCAGAATTGTATGAAGAATCAAGCACTGAACTCGAAATTGTCACCAAGGTCAGATCAACACAAAGGGAAGTTCAACCAACCATACAAGGTCAGATCAGAGAGAAACAGCTAGAAGACGAAGACATCAAAGAAATCATGAAGAACATGAGAAGAGGCAAAGCCCCAGGATTTTCTGAGGACGAGCAAGGCACAGGATGGTTTGGCAACCGCATCTGTGTACCTAATCATCATGAAACAAGACAACTGATTCTGAAAGAAGCTCATGAATCACCTTACTCTATCCATCTCGGAAGTACCAAGATGTACCAGGATCTAAAGGAAAAGTATTGGTGGGTCAGTATGAAGCGAGAAATCGCTGAGTTTGTTGCACGCTGTGATGTATGTCAGCGTGTTAAAGCAGAACACCAGAGACCAGCTGGATTACTGCAACCATTACCAATCCCCAAGTGGAAGTGGGAGGAAATTGGTATGGATTTCATCACAGGGCTTCCTAGGACCCAATCAGGATGTGATTCCATCTGGGTGATTATTGACCGATTAACCAAAGCGGCTCACTTTATTCCAGTCAAGACCACTTACAGAAGTAGCAAGTTAGCAGAATTGTACATGGCTAGGATCGTCTGTTTGTATGGGATACCCAAGAAGATTGTGTCCGATAGAGGTTCACAGTTCACATCAAGGTTTTGGCAGAGTCTCCATGAAGCTTTGGGAACCAAACTCAACTTTAGCACTGCGTATCATCCTCAAACAGATGGCCAGACAGAACGTGTTAATCAGGTCCTAGAAGATATGCTTCGAGCTTGTGCTATAGAGTATGGAAGAAGCTCGGATAAGAATTTACCCTATGCGGAATTCTCCTACAATAACAGTTTCCAAGCCAGTTTGCAGATATCACCATTTGAAGCATTGTATGGAAGAAAGTGTAGAACTCCTCTTCTTTGGGATCAAGTCAGAGAACATCAGTTCTTTGGACCAGAGTTGATAAAAGAAGCTGAAAGCAAAGTAAAGACAATAAGAGAACGACTGAAAGTGGCTCAGTCCCGACAGAAAAGTTATGCCGATAATCGCCGTAGAGAACTATCTTTTGAGATAGGAGATTTCGTCTATCTCAGGGTAACTCCACTCCGAGGAGTGAAAAGATTTCAGACTAAAGGAAAACTCGCACCTGCATTTGTCTGACCTATAAGATTTTGGCAAAGAGAGGTGAAGTTGCTTATCGCTTGGAACTACCAAAGATCTCTCACACTGCTCACAATGTCTTCCATGTATCCCAAACTAAAGAAATGTCTCAGAGTACCAATGTAAGAAACACCGCTGAGAACATCGATCTTCGTGAAGATCTCACCTATGTGGAGCACCAATCAAGATTCTCGATGTGGCAGAACGCGTCACCAGAAGCAAAGTCATTCGTTCTTGTAAGGTTCAGTGGAGCAATCATTCAGAAGAAGAAGCTACCTGGGAGCGAGAAGAAATTATAAGAGTCGAGTACCCCCACATCTTTGCTAACCCAGACTGAATCTCAGGGTCGAGATTCCCTTTAAGGGGGGTAGTTTGTAACATCCCAAAGTTCTGTTACTGATTTAAAAATAAATAAAGTTATTATTTTATTGGATTTTCTAACTGTCGAAGAATTTTCTCAATTTTCTGTAACCTAAAAAGAGTTTTCGCTATTAAAAGGAATAAAAAAAATAAAGTATTTCATTTCTTGGTTTTAAAGTCAAAAAAAATTATAATTAATTTCTGGATTTTTCAGGTATTTAAAAAGGTTTTTCATAATTTCGAGAAAATAAAATAAATAAAATTAAATAAAAGCCAACTTTAAGTTGGAATTATTTTTATTAAGTTCAAAATAATTCTAATAATTTTTATGAATTTTTCTAAAATTTTTGGACTCTATTTACTATATTCTAAAAGGTGTTCAATTTGTGGTTTAATTTAAATTTCGAAAAAAAAGGGTTCCCGAAGGGTCACCCAACCAAGATTTCTCTCAGGAGAGCATGCTTAACATGAAGGGTTTTGCAAGCATGCAGCCAGCGTGGGCTTTGTTTCCATTTGGTGGTATGCCCCCTCCAACTCTTTTATACCCATTTTTTTTCTCCCTTCCCAAACAATTTTCTTCCTCCCAGCGTTCTTCTCTGTTGTGTTTAGTTTTCTCTAACCGAAGCATAGTGACCACCAGTGCCTTCCATGGCCAAACCACCAGGGGCTGCCAACTCCGGCCACCTCACCGCCGGCAGCGCCGCACGGGCCCCACTCCACCGCGCCACCCTCCCTTTTCCTCTCCATTTCCCTCCCTTTGCTCCCAGCTGTAACAGTAGCACCAAGTACCATTAATGGCTATCAAATTATTTTCACTCATTTCCTCTCCATTCAAAACCTTAAATTGATTTCTTTTGTTGAGAAACGTTTTCATTAAACCCCTCCACGATGCCACGCTCCCATTCGAGCAGCCAGCTAGTGCACTTCCATTCTTACGTTTCCAAAACCAAACCGACGACATAGCTTTTTGTCTACCCGACATTGTAGTTCCCAGTTGCAGCTATATAAGGGCATGACATCTCTTCTCTGAACCTTCACACCCTCTCCAAGTCTGTGAATCACCAGTGTGATCTCCATCCTCGTATTCCACCATTTGTCGCTGCTGTAGAGCTTGGTAAGCCTCCTCCGGCCACCATCACCGACACCGCCGGCCAGCCCTTTTCCATCTTCTGCTTCATGTACTTCATGCGACTGCATGTTGTTGTTCCATTCGGCTGTTTGTTGTTCCATTCGGCTACTACATATACCTTCTGTTTGTTCGAGTAGATTGTTGATGAACAGTGTTGACTAGTTAATCCTTGCATGGTGCTTTACACATGCATATTTTTTTTGAGATTTTATTTTCTACAATTTAGTTCGTTCTCACACGAACTCCAAATCCAACAATTCTTTCTCTTAAAATCATCTAAATTCATTCTCTACTTCAACTATTTATTTTGCATTTTTGTAATTTTATTTTATTTTATTTGAATTTGGCTTATTTTCACGTATAGATTTAAACGACTCCGGATAGCTTGATCCTGTTGAAGAAGTAGAATATCAAGATTTTGAGCAAGGTAAGTTACACCATTGACCATTTTGCCCCCAATATTTAAAATTATTTAATTTCTGTTTTAAATTATTATTGCATGCATAATTGTATTTTATTATTTTAAATTCCTGTTTTAAATGCTTAATTATTCCAATTCCTTTGTATAGCCAAATTTGAATATTGTAATACCAATTCCTTGTCACCTTAGTCAAATGAATTTAAAAATAAATATATGCTTAGCAAATGCTTAGACCATGAAATATTTGATTTTGGGAGAATTTAGCCAAAATTTCAATATTTGATAAAAAGCCTATGACATTGTTATGTCATGGTGGACTTTTACAAATGTATTTGAAAATTATAAAATAATAATAATAATAAAATGGTTTGTACTTGGGCAAAATGGATCACAGGGTGCAGTTTATGCACGTGCTCATCCGTTAGGATTGAGACCCGTGTTTCTTTTTATTGAAAATTGCCCAAGTAGGTTAAGGACCGGCCTTTGAGCCGCATCTTGCAAAGCTCCACCGTACTACCACATGTTCAGATGGGGTAACTGTGCTTAATAATTTGTCTTACCTCATTATTGTTTGTGCCATTTTTGTTGTGTGGGTGTCGGTTAGACTTTATTCCCACTTGGCGCAAGAGGGGGCTTCCTGCAGGTGGATAGCCAAATGGAAGTGAAACCTTAGCGGGCATATTAGTAGTGAGGTAGTGCATTGGAAACGCCTTGTGATAATTGCCTAGTTACACGCCTAAGGAAGCATGCATTGGCCGACATAACGGGCAAATTATATCGTGTGGGTAAAGTTGTACCCCTCTGCAGAGTGTAAATCTATTCGAATAGCCGTGTCCACGGTCATGGACATGCTGAGCAAAGCCACTTTAAGTTAGACTTATTTTTGGTTTTAAAATAACTTTGGACATGATTTGAGGATGGTTAATCCTTGTGGTAAAATTGGGCGGGTAGCCTTGTGATAGGAGGGTATCCTTCGCCATGTTTCATATGGAGGTTATCCACTATAAAGTGATAAATTTTAAAATCTGATTTTAGCTATGGAATAAAAATGTGCCTTGAAACTTAGTATAACTATTTAAAGCCAAAAATGCTGAATTACGCAAATAAACCCTACAACCTTCCTTTGAATATCTTATGCATGCATTCTAAATTCTGTATTGGGTGTAATTTGCGAGCACGGTTGTAGTGCTCACTCTTGCTGAATATTATTATTCAGGAGAAGACAACTATCCGGAAGGTGAGGAGCAGGACGATTAGGCAGCGACCTCCAGACGATTGCCTGTGGCGTATCGTGTGGCTTACCATTATCTTTTGCTTCCGCTTAATGTTTTATTTGGCCTCAGACCCAAATTGTAATAAACTCTATGCTTATTAATAAATACGCTGGATATGTTTGTGATAACATTTTTGTGACTGTGTACACTGGAAATCTTGGACTAGTGTATGAACACAGAGAATTCGGGATCCTTCGTTCCTGGGTTCGACACTGCTACTCCTTCGGCTGTCATCACATGATCGAGGAAATCAACTTTCTTCTTCCAAAAGTCACACTTGCTGAACTTGGCATACAACTGATGTTCTCTGAGTTTCTCTAGGATTAGTCTCAGGTGTTCGGCATGCTCGTCTTCTGACTTGGAGTATACCAAAATATCATCAATAAACACTACCACAAACTTATCCAAGTATTCCATGAATACCTTGTTCATCATGTTGATAAAATAGGCAAGGGCATTAGTCAGTCCAAAAGACATGACTAGAAACTCATAATGTCCATATCGGGTTGAGAAAGTAGTCTTCGATATATCCTTAGGACAAATCTTCAACTGATGATATCCTGATCGCAAATCGATCTTTGAGAACACTCCGACTCCTTTCATCTGATCGAACAAATCATCGATTCGGGGCAATGGGTACTTGTTCTTGATGGTGACTTCATTGAGAGAATGATAATCGATGCACATCCTCATGCTTCCATCTTTCTTCTTGACATACAAAACCGCACTCCTGCATGCACGAACTAGCTCTTACAAAACCTTTCTCTAGTAGTTCTTCTATCTGCTTTTTTCATTTCCACAAGTTCATCGGCTCGCATCCGATAAGGTCTCTTGGAAATCGGTGCTGTTCCTGGCACTAGATCGATGACAAACTCAATGTCACGGTCCGGTGGCATTCCTGGTAATTCTTCTGGAAACACGTCTGGATAGTCTCTGACTACATGTACATCTTCCAAGAAAACTATCTTCGGACTGTTAAATACCAAATGTCCATCACGTACTGAGGTGGCTAGAAATTCAACTTTCCTTCCAGTGGTATCCTCAATTGTTACGGCTCTTCGGCCACAATCTAACACAACTTTGTGTTTGGATAACCAATCCATGCTAAGAATGATATCTATGGTCTGGGTGTCTAGAACTATTAGGTTGGCTAGAAACTCAACTCTAGATATGAGTAACTTAGCTCCTAAACATCCCACTTTAGAACTTAGCACTGCCCCAGACGACTAGACTAACAGAGTATGCTTAAGATGCATAACTTTCAATTTGTTCTTAGTTGCAAAAACTCTAGAAACAAACGAATGCGAAGGTCCAGAATCAAACAGAACTGATGCAGATACTAAATTTACCATAAACCTACCCAGTACAACGTCGGGCACTTCTTGGGCTCCTTCCAGAGTGACGTGGTTGACACACCGACCATCGATTGCGGTGTTCTCCGGCCGACCGTAGGTCGAGAAATTCCTTGCTCGTTGCCTTGCACTCGTGTGTTCCCAAGGATGAAGCGTACTGGAGTGATAGTCCCATTCTGCGGACATCGGTTGGCGAAATGTCTCGATCGACGCAGTAAAACAAACTCGGGTATACTCCGTGTGTTGTTCCTCGGATTGGGGTTGACTAGTGCGGGTTGCGTGTTTCGAGCAATCGGACGAGGTTGAAGTTGGTGTAGTCCGATTGCACTCGTGGTGGAAAACGGCTAAACTGGGGTGGAACCATTCTTTCCTTCTGCTGGGGTTGGTGACTTCCTTGCTGGGCCATTCTGCGCTTGCGATGATCATCCAATTCCTTGCGCTTATCCTCAAGAATCAAAGCTTTGTTGATCATCTCTTGGAAATCAGGAAAGGTGTGGGCGATCAAGTTAACTTGAAGTCCAGTGTTTAATCCTTTCAGAAAACGACTCTGGCGAGCCTTGTCGGTGGCGACATCTTCTGCTGCATATCGAGCAAGTTGTGAGAATTTATTGAGGCAGTCAGTCACTGACATTCCTCCTTACTTGAGAGCACGGAATTCATGTTTCTTCAGATCCATGATTCCTTCTGGCACATGATACTAGCGAAAAGCAGTTGTGAACTCTTTCCAAGTAATGTCTTGCGATGTTCCATGCACTGCACAGAAGTTTTCCCACCATTCGGCAGCTATGCCTTCCATCTGGTGAGTGGCGTACAAAACTTTCTCATGATCGCTGTATTGAGTGATCAGCAGCTTTCTCTCAATAACACGAAGCCAATCATCAGCTTCCACTGGCGAGACATGTCCAGAGAAAGTTGGTGGACGGGTCCTCATAAACTCGGCCAAGTTGGATGATCCATTGTGGCCATGAGCAACTGGGGCTCCATTGTGATGCTGATTGTTGTTGTTCTGGTTGTTCATAGCTTGCATCTGGTTCATCATAGTATACATCAGCTGAGTCTGAGCTACCATGAAAGCTCCAAAATTTTGCAGATCAACTAAAGGTGCTTGTGGTGGAACTGCTTCTGCGAGGGTCTACTCCTGGCCTTCTGACACTGGAGTATCGGAACCACTTGCAGCAGCTTGACGAGTCTGAACCATCTGATGAATCTCCATGGGTTAGATAAGGTAGCAAGCACACGATAAGTTAGGAACCGGGTAGGGGTAGGTAAAACCCAACAACACATTTTAAGAAAACTAAACTGAAACTCTTATATTAATTAAGATAATAGTATGGCTTGCAACAAATGCCTAAGGGTCTCTGCAGCTCATACTTGCACACAAGAAAATAAGGACGAACCTAAGCACACAAACTACCGCCTAAAGGGCGACTCAAACTTAAGACTGGCTAAGCCTGAAACAACTCTAACGGACGACTCGATGAGATAGCCTCCGTAGCCCTAACGGTGCTCTCGCGTGCTGTAGACCTGAAAGTGAGCTGGCATCCTTGCAAACTGATATTGATGCCCGGATCGGTGCAACAGAGCAGCGCGTCTCGTGTAGGTACCGCCGGTTCCTCCGCTCACGCCTCGGCCGGCTCTTCCGTTCACCGGTTCATTGGCTTCTTCTGGGTCTTCTTCTTCAGTATCTTCCTCGTGATCATGTTGTCCATAGAGAGTTTCGTCCAGAATGACGATCCTCTCCTCGGCTCTCTAAAGGGTCTCGTAGACGCACTCCAGCTCTACGGCGGCTAACTCCAATGATTCCTCCTGGGCAGCGGCGAACTGGGCAGGATGCACAACGGTGGCGTTACCTTCTCCCTCTGTAGACGGGTAGCGTGCAGCAAGATCCACTACAGAAGAGCGAGGATGGTAACGGAAGATGGTGTCTCGAAGCTCTCGAGCGTAGATGTGGCAGATCCTCTGGATGGCGAGGCGCGAAGACTCCAGTATTGCTTCAGTCTAAACACTCATTCAGGCTGACATATTCAGGGGTTTGCTTGCCTTGGTGTTCTTCCTGGCGTAGATGGTCAAATGGCAAATCACTCCACGGTCTTGGCCGTTCACGATCCAAGCACTGCCACGGTACATCGGACGATCGAATCCTCCAAGTACTTGCAAGAACTTCTAAAGTTCAGCGGCAAGTCCCCCCTTGCGCTCTCCATAGATCTGAAGACGAGGCATCTGTCAAGATGGACAAGGAGATGAAAACAACTTTAAAACGGCGGGGAGAGAAAGAATTTCAACAATAGTTGAGTCAAGAGGGGCATGAGATGAGTTAAGTAGTTCAATTAATCTTGCAAGTTAACTTTGCTTTAGAAAATAATTTTGGACATACTACGACGGCCGATCTAACTAAGGTCAAGACCTACAGTCAACCTGGCTCGGATACCACTTCTGTTGGGACCTAAATATGCAAATATGGACCCTCTGTGTATTCTGCACTAGTCCAGGATCATGCTAGTGTACATGGCGGCTGCGGTGGCGCTGACGCGGCTACGGTGGCGAGGGCGGCGCTTAGGACCCGATGGTCACCGGCGATTGGCGGCGAGTTACTAGCGCGAGGGTACCGTAAGCTTCCTGTGTTATTAAGACCGCGGTGCCCTTACCGGGCCGGCGACGACGCATGCATCGGCGGTGAGGAAGAAGCGGCGGTGGAGCTTCGGGTTTTGTCGGAAGTGTGCTCCGGCGACGAGGAGGGGCGCACGAGGTAGCCCGGACCTTGCTGATCACAATGGTGCAGTCGGTGGGGTAAGGGAGACAACGACGGCGCGCACTACGGAGAAGAAGCTCGGCCGAAAACCCTAAAGCTTGGATTGCAGCGGCGCTAGAGCGATCGGTGAGGCGAGGGTGGCGGCTCTGGGCTGCGGAGGACTGGGCGATCCTAGGGGGTATTTATAGGACCGGGGGACGCCGAGATTGGAAACCCCCAAATCGAGTCCGAAACGGCCGCGATTTTGAAATCCTTGATTCTCGGAGATATCTGTCGAATTCAGATTTGATTCCAATAGAAATAGGTATGGGATAACTCAGGATTTGTTTGGTAAAGTCAGCGCGAAGAATCCGCAACGGATACGCGTTTGTCGGACGAAGCTTGAAGCTTCGGCAATGCCGGGCGACGCGCGGGCACGAGGAAGAAGAAAGGCACGGAGACGACGACTCGGTGGCGGTCCCACCTGGCAGTGGCAGCGAGGCACGGGTGAGCGGGCGAGCAAGATCAGCAAGCGAGGCCACATGGCGATCATCTAACGGAGGAAGGCGGGGTTGAGCGCAAGCGTTCGATCGAAACGAGAGGCACACGTCGCGCATCCAAGGGACGAGGGCGCGCGCGAGCGAGGAGATGGGCTGACGTGTGGGAATAGTGTTGGGCTTCAGCCCAACTCTGTTCCGAACATTTAAACTTGATTTTTCTTTTTAATAAATCCAGAAAATGTACATAGAAAATAGAAAATAGCACTTGAACTTGGAAAAATTCTAGAAAATTCTATAAAATATATCTAAGCACATAGATTCCAAATAAAATAGTTTTGGCAATTGTTGATGTTGGGATTAACCTCAATAAACTATTTTGACATGAAATTCTACAATAAGCTTTTAAATTTAAATTCAAATAAAATGCAAATGGTGAGATTTCCAACTAGCAACTAATTAAAAGATTTTTAAATGCTCAAAAAGTTGGGTTGTTACACCCAGCTCCATTGTTCGTTTGCATTTCATATGCAAGGCTCACGTTAATTTCTTCTGATAGCTGCTTGTAGTACAAGTTCTTAGAAAACATTATTGTTGCATATGTGAATTGACTAATTAAGGATTCCATTTGCGGTTTGATCTTCTTCTTTTTTGGTTGCGAAGGCGTAGTAGTATGTTCATTGTATCACTTATATCCTGTTGGACCGAAACGGAGACTAGAGGGGGGGGGGGTGAATAGGAGCACGATCTCTTTTTCACCTTGATCGGATTCAATACGTTTTTCACTCCAATAGCTATGAGAGCTATGAAGATCAAAGTACAAGCATAGCGGAAGACTTGTATTGAATCTAATATAAACCCCGAAGCAAAACAACCAAAATCATCAAAAACTCAATTTCCAAAGAGTTGGGCGGTTTGACCTCTCAACATGGGTGGTCTGACCACTCCATGGGCGGTTTGACCTCTCACAGGGGGCGGTCTAACCTCCAGCATGATGAACAGTAAAAATAGCACAAAAAACGAAATCATAAATAGATCTAACTTTTAATCCACAACTCCAAACTTGATGAAACTTGGAACACACCTTCTCTAGGATGTCAGGAACCTATTCCAATCAATGATCGTGACGATCTTTGCTAAAGTTCCAACTTTTTTTCGTTTGAGTGAATGTTGGTTAAAAATCTAGTCAAAACGAAAACAAGATCCAAAAACTTGCTCGTGGGTTATAGATGTTCAAGATAATGCTAGATGTGTTCCAACATGTCATAGCAGGTAAGATCCAGATTAGAAACCAACAGAAAAGGAGTGGATCAAAGAAAGCCTCAAAATCACAAAATAGAGAGTAAGAACATAAAGAGAATCAACTTAAGGTATCTTGTATGGATTGATTCGAGATAGATGTTGGTTTATAGCCACTCCATCATGGAGGACGAAAACACAACACTTGAGTACTCACTCCAAACTCTAGAACCCTAACCTCTCCTCTATTCTCCCTAAAAACCAAAAATAGGGTTTTAACTAAAAAACACAAGAGGTGGGAGGTGCACAACCATCACCCTCCCCTATTTATAGAGGAGGCTAGCTTCTAGAAGGTATTCCCTAATGGGCACCCGTTAAGCCCACACACAAACGAGTTTAACTCACGCATGTATTTCAAAGCATCGTCTTCATCTTCTCTTGACCTAAACCACTTCTCCTTGCGTCGTCTTGCGCCGCAGTTTAGCCAAAAGCATTCAAGACGGTATTTTAGTGAAGTTACCAAAATACCCCTTCTCGATCCTTCTCCAAAGACCGAGTCCAATCTTCATGATGCAATCCCATGTTTCGCCACTTGTAGGTTTATCAACAGCTCTCTTCATATCGGCAAGTCTCTCCCATCCGGCTCCCACCGAAACCACCATGGCACTTGCACCGACCCCTGTGCCGCTTGATGCAACCCGTCGTATCAAACTTCCCATTCGGTCATTCTTGTCCATTTTGTGCCATGCTTGAATCCAATGACTTCACCTGGCATCCTTGATCGTTTTAAAACTTAGCTCTCCAAGCCTAGTCCCGATCATCCTTGTCGTTGACCGTCGTTGGCCTCCAAGCTTCCTGCACAACAATAGACCAAGAAATCAATTTCGGGAATAAGTTCTTCGCAACTTGACCCTTGTTAGTCAAAACATGCATCATGCAACATATATGCACTGTAACCCATGAAAGTTGACCTAACAAACAAACATCACCGCCAAGTTAGCCGACGAACAAGTGAAAACCGGTCAGACCGCCACACATGGGCGGCTCGACCGCTTCTTTGGCTGGGTCGACCGCCTCCGCCGGCCCGACCGCCACTGCCACCGATTGCCCAAAGAAGGGACTTAGCCAAAATTCCATCCTGGAAATCCGAGACCTCTCTAAAAATTTCAAACGAATAGATCTTTTGACTGGAAGCTCCAAAAATTATGAGACCAAGTGTAGGAGAGTCCCCTCTCTTGCCTACACCCTCTATTTTTGGCCGAGCTCCAAACTCAATGTTACTTACTAGCCTACCGATCACGCCCATGGCCGGCCTCGACGCCACCTCTCGCCTAAAGCCCGCGGCCGGACCGCCTCGCCGGCGGTCGGACCGCTAGTGACCTAACAAAGACGTAAACTTTGTCAAAACGCGTGATTCGATAAACCTTCAACGCCATTGCCAATTGTAACATCATCCTAAGACCATGAGTATATCCCCATGATATCCACAATCTCCCCCTTGATGAACACATTGGCAATTTCAAAAAAAAATGTAAGTTTAAGGTTTGAAAATGAAAATACTCGATGTTTTCGCATAAAGGCACAACCTAATCCAAGAGCAAGAGAAAGCAATAGAAATTATCAAGTTGGCTTCAAATTAGTATGGACAAGCGAGATAAGGCAAAAGAAAAATGAGAAAGCTTCAATTTCCATAGAAGAGTAAAAAATCTCACTTAAGGTCCATATGAAAGAACAATTGTTCAATTTGACCTTTGATCATTGTGAGGTTCCAATAATTGCAACTCAAGTTCAGAAATGGCAATAAGAATAAGAATGTAAATTAAATGCTCCCCCCTCACTATGATCATCAATTTTCCATAATATTCCATTTTCTCCAAATAGCTCCCCTTTTTAACATTTTTGCTATATCTTCTCCCCCTTTGACAATGGAGTCATCAAGGAATCACGTCTTCCTCTCATCCAGAGATAACAAAAGCAGAAATGAGGAAGAAGCATAAGAAAGAGCATGCATGAAATGCAATGGAGTGGCTTCAATTTTTGGTATTTTTCACATTTTAGTACACGAAGCTTTGGAGATTACCCAAAAGAACAAGCTATCATTTCTACTATTACTCAATATATATCAAGCCTGAAGGTGCTAGAAAGATCATGTTAAGACATATTTATCAAAGCTAAGCTAAAAAGCTCAAGATAAAGCGATGAATTGTAACAATTTAAGCAATGCTTCAAATTTAGCAAGTTCATCAACAGAGGTCCTAAAGTGATAATGGCCATGTTAGAATGTCAATGTGAGATCGAGAAGCTAAGAACGACCATACGAGAGACAAAAAGTCCTTAATTGAATCATTTTGCTCAAATGACCTCAAACACCCATTTTTTACAACAATTTTCATTTGCAATGAATATTGATGTTGATTAAAGGTCTATCTTAGTGAAGAAGATCCTAGACTAGAAGCCATCCACAAACTCTTCCTAAGCTTCAACCAAGGTAATTAATGGCCTATCTTAGTGAAGAAGATCCTGGACTAGGAGCCATTCACAAACTCTTCCTAAGCTTCAGCTAGGGCAACAAATCTTGAGGTTCTTGTCAATTTTGACAAGCAGACCCCATGAGAAGTCTGGATCATCAAACTATCTCCAAGTTCATGTCTTTCACAAGCAGTCTCATAAGAATAGTTTGGCACAATTTAATCACATGAGAATCTTTGAAATTTGATTTTTTATTTAGCATAAGAGCCCTTTTTGATTCACAAAAGAACAGGAAGCTCAAGAGATGTTCAGTCCTAGATTCAAGAGCTAACAAAGCAATTTTGACAAGGCCAATGTCACAAGAGGATCACTAATTATGCAACTTAGCTAAAAGATCCACATATTGCAATTTTTAGTTCAAGTTGTCTTAAAGTTCTAGCTTATTTAGCAAAGACTTAGCTATACATGTGGAAGCATGATAATTCTAGCAAGTCAAAGAACTAGACATGATATTGAGTAAGAATTGAAATACTAAATCTCAAGAGGGTAATAAGCAAAGATTCATCAATTTAAAAGATAAGCAGTAAAGATTATATTACAATGCATCTTTTTGTGATTTTCATATGAATGCAATATAATACAATGAGATGCATGAAAAACTTATAAGCCTAAAAAGATTAAAAAGATCAGCAAATTCAGAAAAAATATCAAAGGAAAGATCAGATGGACAAGGAAAGCTCAGAAAAGGACCAACTCCTCGTCAAACCAACCCATAGGTGTCGATTAACCCTAACTCACTTCTCAAGGTAGCAAACCTAGTTGGGTCTAAAGGCTTAGTGAGAATATCAGCTAACTGAGCCTCGGACTCCACATATTGTAGCACAATATCACCCTTCTCAATATGGTCTCTAAGGAAGTGATAGCGAATGTCTATGTGCTTGGTGCTAGAATATTGCGCAGGGTTTTTAGCAATATTAATGGCAAAAGTGTTATCACATAGAAGAGGAACACTAGCAAAAGATAACCCATAGCCCTTAAGAGTGGACACCATCCACATAATCTGACTACAACTGTAGGACCGTAAAGGCGACTAGGGGGGTGAATAGGCGCTTTCTCAACTTTCTCGCCTTAATCAAATTCAACACGAACTTTACTCCTTTAGCTATGAAAGCTAAGAAGATCAGTAAGCGCACAGTGGAAGCCTTGTACTGAATTCGATAACCCGTCAACCATAAGACACAAATGTGGAGAATTTAACTCACTAGTCTGGTTTGGGCATCGCGGTCGACCGGCCAGAGGTCGGCTATCGACCGACGGTCAACCAGCGGTCGGACCGGCTACTAACTACCGGTCGGACCGTTGGATATCGGTTCGACCCGCCGCTACTAGGTGGTCTGAAAAGCGGGCGGTCGGACCGCCGTTCTAAAACCGGTCAGACCGATTTAGTCCAGTACTGAAATGCCAAGCCCAAATCCAAAACAAAATTTGATCCAACTTTTGATTCAACCAAAGAAACTTGACCAAATTTCGAGCACACCTCCCTAAGGATATTAGATACCTATTTCTAGCGACGATCCTTCAGATCCACTTCGTAGAATCGATCTCTCAAGGTATTACCAAAGAAGTGCACAAACCTTAGAAATATGAAAATCTTTGATTCAAGACTTGCTTGTGGGGGTTGATGGTCTAGATGATTCTAGGAGTATTCCCACACATCAAAGCAAGAGAAAATAGGTCAAGAGACCAAGCTTAACCACTTGAATCAAGGAAGCACCAAATTCATCCAAAAGAAAGAAGAACACAAAGGGAGACAAATGATCTCTCAAGCAAGCATCACAAGATTGATTGATATCACAAGATGCTTACAAAGCCACTCCAACAAGGAGGACAAGAGCTCACACAAGAGCATACTCACAATCTCTCCAAACCCTAGCTTCTCCTTTCCTCTCCTCCTAACCCTAGAAAATGAAGAAGGGGGCCAAATGAATGCTTGGGGGGTTTTTTTCTCTCCCCCTTTCTATTTATAGGAGAGGCCTAGGGTTTTACATTTGGGACCCACTCACACATGGGACCCACACACACATAACTATTGAAGCAATCTCCTGCTTCACCACGTGTAGGTTGATCAGCGGCTCTCATCACGTCGCCAAGTCTCTCCCATCCGAATCCCATCGGAACCTCCCAGAGACTCGCACCGACTTCCGTACCGCCTGATCCAACCAGCTACACCGAACTACCCGTTCGATCCATCTTGTCCATTCTGCACCATGCTTGAGTCACATGACCTCACCCGACATCCTTGATCGTTCTGGACCTCCGCTCTCCAAGCGTAGTCCCGATCCACCTCACCGTTGATGTCGTTGACCTGCAAGTCACCTGCACAGCAATAGACAAACAAATCGTTTCCAAGAACAAGTTCTTCACAACTTGACCCACGTTAGTTCCACAATGCAATATGCAACAATAAGGCATTGAAGTTCATACAATAAACACAATCAAAACACCACAATGGCAAGAAGGCCAAGCTTCAAGTGATCGGCGGTCTGACCGCCCCACTCCACCAGTCCGACCGATATCAGGCCGGTCCGACTGATTCCACAACGGTCAGACCGCCCGAAAAGACTTAGCCAAATTTTCACCAAATTCAAACCTTCCGAAATTTCAATCGAATAGAACTTTGATCGAGCTCCAAAAATGATGTGACCACATCCAGAGACTCTCACTTGGCTACACAACCTATTTTTGGCTCATTTCAAAACCACTTTTAGGTCGCCGGTCCGATCAAGCAACCACTACCGTCCGACCTTCCACGGGTGGTCCGACCGCCACACAACCGGCCGATCGCTCGTGGTCCGACAAATTTGGAGCAAACCCGAAAACGCGAGATTTTGCAAACCAACAAAGCCATTACCAATTGACTCATCATCCTGAGATCGTGCACATATCCTCACGATATCCACAACAACAACTAGCGGCAACAATATATTCAGATTCTGCAGTGGATTGTGCAACAGATGACTGCTTCCTAGAGGACCAAGAGACAAAAGAAGTGCCTAAGAAGTGACATGTTCCTGAGGTACTTTTCCTATCTAGTCGACTGCCCGCAAAATCAGAATCAGAAAACCCCCGAATGAATAAGGAAGAAGAGAAGGAATACCAAATGCCATACTGGAGGGTAGAATGAAGGTACCTGAAAATGCACTTGACAGCTTGGCGATGTGAAGTCCTCGGAGACGCCTGAAACCTCGCATAGGGGTAGACTGCGAAGTGGATGTTCGGTCTTGAGGCCATCAGATACAGGATGGAGCCGATCATGCTGCGGTACTCGCGTTGATCCACAGCTTCTCCTTTCTCATCTGGATCCAAAGCAGTCGAGGTCGCCATAGGAGTGGCGATCGGCTTGCAGTCACCCATCTCGAAGCGCTTGAGCAGATCCTTGGTTTACTTCGTCTGATGGATGAAGATCCCTTCCTTGCATTGCTTGATTTGAAGCCCCAGAAAGTAGTTGAGCTCTTCCATCATACTCATCTCAAATTCCCTGGACATGGTCTCAAAAAAATTGGAAATAAGAGCGTGAGAAGAACCACCAAGATAATATCATCTACCACTACTACAAAAAAAGCTATAGAAGACGCCTCTCACGCATTTGCCTCTCTTGGAACCAGATGTGATAAAACAATCACGATGGTTCTCCTTGAACCGCTCGTGATATGGATCTATCGCTGCACGGTTCATGATACGAACAACAGGAAGCTCACTGCACGCTTCTTAACAAGAACCGCTCAGTGATGACTTAGATTATCACATACGCTTCTTCTTAAGAACCGTCAGGATACTTCATGCACGGTTCATATCGTGAACCGCTCGTGATAAGCATCTCATCACTGACATTTTCTAATACAAACCGCTCGTGATAAGATACTCATCATGCACGTTTATATTAAGAACCGCTTGTGATTTTACATTTTCCATAGCTTGGATTTTTACTATGGTTTTGGAATCTCTTTGATTTTACTATGGCTTAGATTTTTGTATAGCAACTCATCACAGATCTCTCTGTTGGAATCTTTGCCAAAGTTCCGACTTTTTCCGTTTGAGTGAAGGTTGGTTCAAAATCGAGTCAAAACGAAAAGAAGATAAAAAAACTTGCTCGTGGGTTATAGATGATCAAGATGATCCTATTGGAAATATGCCCTAGAGGCAATTATTGAGATGATGATATTTCATTATGTTCATGATTTTGATAATATGTCATCGTGTTCCTTGAATGAATCATCGCTATAGATCAATGAGTATGTGACTTGTTGGTGAAACTCTTTAACTTATATGATGTCATTCTAAATGTATCCCTGGTTGTATGTCACTGGTTGGACCACCAGTGACTCTACGACCAGCACATATATTGATTGATGACCATGTTTCACCGGTCATGGATATAGAATATGGAATCAATAATGTGAGCACATGTTAGAGAACATGGGGTTGGATAGACCCACCTTGAGATACTATTGAGATTGTTATGGATCTATGTGTCATTAGTTGGTCTCAAGTAATGATGATGCATAAATCTTTAGACCAGAGATCAACATGGTTTCCTACATGTGTAATAGCACTCTTAGGGGTTGTCAAACGCTACTCAGAATTAGGTAGTTATAAAGGTAGCTTTGCATGATATGAAACATGCGAGGGATGTGACTGGTCTGATATAGGATTTACTCCTCCTAACATAGCATGAGAGATATCTCCGCCCTCGTGGTGATCGGATAAAGAAAGTGCATAGCCATGCCACTAGTAGTCAAGTGTCGACACATGAAGTTATCCGACACTCGATCGAGAAAGTATTGAATACCCATGGATGACACAACATCTCACCGGAGTTCAACCAGACATCGTGAGGCAAATGGATAATGCATGAGTACGTCGCTTAGTTCGATCAGTTACGAACTAGTCGTATAGAGATACGAGCTGGTCGTAGACTGGTCGAACGTAATAACATAATGGTGAGAACCTGGTCGTAAGGAGTTACGAACTGGTTGTGACCAAATATGACCTGATCGTACAGAGATACGAACTAATCGTAAGTGATGAGGACCTGGTCCTAGATCATATTTGTAAGGACCCCCGGGTTAATTCTGTAAGACCGAGGCAAACCCGATCTTAAGGAAGTAACTTTGGGCCACAAGTAAATGAATTCCAAGTTAACTCCATATAAGTGAGATGCCCAACCGAAACTAGAGCCCCGGTGATCAGGCGTGCAGCTCCTCTGCGAGCACTACATGATGACCGGTTCTCGAGCGGTTCAAGCACACACTTAGACATGTAAAAAGGGAATTCATCACAGTGAGAATGATACCAGGTTGGTTCCCAAGATCAGTGACCACCATGCCCGCAAACTCACCTTCAACATTGATCACATCCATACAACATTCATACATCAATGGTTCAAAACACATACATCGATAATAGTTAAGTTTACATCTATCACAAGTGGCCGACTGGCCAAATTCAAATACTTACATAATGTAGTAGCGGAAACATTATAAATAAACCAAAAGACCAGCATGGTATGCCCCATAACCCTGGCAACCGACTGGGGGTTAAATGACATCACTACTCATCAGTGCCGCCTAAATCGACACTGCCGAGCTCATCGGGCTCAATATCGTCCTCACCTAAAAAAGAAAACAAAAGGCCAGCAAACATCTGGGTGAGTACAAGTGCACTCGCAAGTCTTACACAAAGAAAATTAGGTATCCATATTGGGCAATCAAAGGATAGCATTAGAGGTTCTAGTTTTGCAGAAAACCGCAATCATTTTCAACCTACACATACTAGTTTCTCAATTGCCATTTCAAAAATCAGATTTGAAGTTGGAGTAAAGCATGGAATAAAGTGATACATTTGTAAATAAGTGAACATACAAGCACCAAAGTGGCATCCCACCTTGATAAACTAAAATGCATGAACACCCATTCATGCCGATCACCAAGTTGTAACCATCAATTTCAAAGTCTAACAATAGTGACTTTAACTCAAGCGATTGACCATAACCGTGGACATGGCTATTCGAATAGGTTTATCTCTGCATAGGTGTACTACTTTACCCATACGACTCAATTAGCCTGTAAGCCTCCGGAATTAACACAATTCCTATGGTGTGTCGGCCGGGGAAATCGAGATTCGGTATTTTTCAGCAAGAAAACCTTATTGGATTAGACCACCCATGCAAGATGAAACCCCAACTTAGTAGACAAGCATATAGCAAATACTAAGAGGGCATGCACGTTGTGTCGGAGGGGCCAGTGAACGTTGTTAGTATGTTGGTTAACCGCCAACAGAGAAATCGTGCTCACCTACACAGTATATATTACGCGGGGTTCCTAAGGAACATAGGATTTTACGGTTGCTATGTCCTCACACCACCTGCGGTCCAAACCAATAAAACCTTCCCCCTACTTGACCAAGCGGCTCCCATCCGCGTGTGGCAGCACGAGCATACTTGAATCAACAATGTCACCAAAGTTCGGTCCTTGTTGGTCCCGACAAGACAACCACATACCCAAGGATTACAAAAATAGGTAGGGAATATCATTAGAAGACCAAAATAACTTGGTTCATCTTATTTGGAGTTTTTATGAATTAGTTATGAATTTTCAAAGTTAATAGCAATTTATAATGTAACAATAATTCCATTTTAGAGCACTCTCCACAAACTACATTTTCTGTGACAGTGACAAGGTTGAAACCTATTTTAGAATAAACTTCATTTAAAATGAAAAATGAAAAATTGGTTTCACTGTTTTTGGAGTTAAAATGAATTAGTTATGCATTTTTAAAGTTAATTTTATTTTTTAATGTACAAATAAACCATTTTGGAATTTCTATAATCATTTAATACTTTTCTTACCAAACCCTATTCTAGCCTCAGTCGCTTATAGGCGGGAGCCCTGGTCAACAGTTGACTTGGTCAATATTGACCCGCCTCTACGGAGCGAGGTCGGCGCATTTAGGAAGTACGCTTCGCTCTTAAAAACGTAATTTAATTCTAGGCGCATACATAATACATTTTCCTTAATAGAAGGCGTATTTTGACAATTCCTACAATCATTTAACTGGCCTTGAGGCCCACCTGTCATAGGCCCAACGCCATCATTAATGTGGCTAATCACATGATTTGCTGACAAATATCTTTACTTAATGCTAAAACTAATTAACCCCCCTAATGTCGAGCTACAGTTCTTCCTGGTGTTCTGACAAGAAGAGCACCGCTTCCCGCCGCTTTGCCGGATACCACGGCGGTGGTCCAAGGCGCATGCATGGAGGCTGAATGGACTCCCGCACCACGGTCCTAGGGTAGTCGAGCTGGCGAGGTGGACCGTATGGCGGCGACGCCGAGAGGCGGCCGGGAGCTACGGGCAAACGGTGCGGCAACGATTGGATGGGGGAGGGGGAGAGATAGGGGGGCTTGAGCTTCCTCAGGGTACCTGGACTACGATCGGGTGGTCGGCGATGGCGGGGAGTGGCCAGAGTGAGCTATCCACGGCGACGGTGGTCGACACAGGGTGGTCCTTGACGGCGGCGACCTGGGGAGGGTGAGAGCCCCAGTGAATGATTAGAGAAGGTAGAGGCGAGCTAGGAGATGCTCCGAGAGAGAGGAATTGAGAACGTACTTGCCGGAGTGGAAGTAGCAGTGATGGCGGCGGAGGAGGCCGGAGGTGAGGAAGAAGAAGCGGCGCAGCTCCTTGGTGGTGATAGCTCCAAATTAACTGGGGAAAAGATCTCCTGGGGCGAGGGGCCTGCCGTGATGCTGGCCGGGAGGGCCAGAGTCATTGGACACGAGGATGCCAAGGTGGACACGGCGTGGTCGCGGCAGCGCCCGAGCCGTGAGGATAGAGTTGCATTCCGGGAGCTACAAGCGAAAGTAGGAGTCGGTAATTAGCAAAATGGACACGGCGAGGATGGAGGAATACGAGGTACAATGTGGGTTGAAGATTACCCGAAGAGGACGGCGTTTAGAGTGTCCTCCTCTCCCACGGCCGGGGAGAGAAGTGAGCAAGCGGAGAGGCAAGGAGGTGGTTTTGTTCGGGCTAGAGGACGTAGGAATAGGCGGCGTGAGAGGACGAAGACCCGCGATCGTTGCCGAGGGCGGCGCCAATGTCACCGATTTAATGTGCATAGCATGCGGCGCCGCGGAGCTCGGCCCGCGCTACCGCCTGTGGAGGAAGATGCATTGGTCGGTGGCACCGCACCGCCACGCTCAAACGCTTGCGCGGTCGGTGATGGGGAGCGTCTGATCCTAATCGGACGGTCCTAGCAGGCGGAATTGAAATGGTGCGGGCGAGCGGGTTTAGTGAATTCAAGTGGCGCGTCGGGTTCGGCCGGCGCAACAGTGAAGTGGCTCGGTCGAATGAAAAGTGTTTGGTTTTAATTTCCAGATTTGACCAATTAAGAAAAGTTTGACTCGGGCTTTAAATACATAAATAAAATTCTAAAATAATTCAGGGTTGTTCCTAGGATGACCTAGTACCCATATAAAATTTGTAAACCCACTGTTCATGTCTTATTTCCTTAATTAAAATTCAAACTTAAAATAGTTTATTGACTATGTTTGAATTTTTTGTGGTTTAAATTTAGTTCCAAAAATTTGGTAAAAACTTTATTAATTCATTATAATTAATATAGTACTTGAATAAATTATTTATAGAAGATGTTCATAAATTTGTATTACTGTTTTCTTTTAGTAGTTCAGAATTGAGTCGTAGGTTTAAATTGTTTTTGGATTTTCCAAGTGGAATAAATTATGCAAAAGATTCCAAAAATATATACATGTTAATGAGATGCATACTAATCATCATACACATTAATGAGATTTATACTAATCATCATTAATTAAATTGGGGATGTTACATCCAATTTCGAAGCGACCCTACAGAATGCCGCCCAATGATTTAGCAGAGCTGAAGAAGCAGATCGAAGAATTGCAGAGCAAAGGTCACATTCAACCAAGTTCATCACCCTGAGGAGCTCTAGTGCTATTTGTCAGGAAGAGAGATAATAGTATGAGAATGGGTGTGGATTACAGATCACTTAATGAAGTGACAATCAAGAACAAGTACCCGTTACACATGATAGATTATCTGCTCGACCAACTTAAAGGAGTCGTTGTTTTTTCAAAGATTGATTTAAGATCCGCTATCATCAATTAAAAATCAGATCGAAGATATCCTGAAGACCGCCTTCAGAACCAGATATGGATTGTACGAAGTTACACTGATGTCTTTTGGGCTGACAAATGCCTCTGCTTATTTCATGAATATGGTGAACAAGGTGTTCATGGAATTTCTGCATAAGTTTGTGGTTGTTTTCATCGACGTATTCTCATCTACTCAAAATATGAAGAAGAGCATGAAGAACATCTCATAATCATTTTGGAGAAGCTCCGAGAACATCAACTTTATGCCAAGTTCAGCAAGAGCGAATTTTGGCTCAGTCAAGTGGCTTTTCTTAGACATATTGTGTCACCAGGAGGAGTTGCAGTAGATCCAGCTAAGGTTGAAGCTATAATGGATTGAAAGAAACCCAAGTCTGTCACGAAAGTGAGAAGTTTTCTTGGTTTAGTTGGGTTTTACCGCAGATTCATTAAAGATTTCTCCAAGACCGCCAAACCCATGACTCAACTTTTGAAGAAGGAAAATAAATTTGAATGGACAGATACCTGTGAGCAAAGTTTCCAAGTGTTGAAGAAAAGGCTAGTTTCCGCACTTGTGTTAATCTTACCAGATATTCGTAAGAATTTTGAGGTTTTCTGTGATGCATCTCGCCAGGGACTTGGATGTGTACTGATGCAGGACGGAAAAGTCGTGGCTTATGCATCTCGTCAGTTGAGGCCACATGAAGAAAAGTATCCGACCCATGATTTGGAGTTAGCAGCAATTGTGCATGCTTTGAAAATCTTGTGGCATTATCTCAGTGGTAACCGCTGTGATATTTTCACGGATCATAAGAGTTTGAAATACATCTTCACCCAGTTAGAACTTAATCTCCAGCAAAGAAGATGGTTAGAACTGATAAAGGATTATGACCTTGGAATCCATTACCACCCGGGCAAAGCAAATGTGGTAGCTGATGCCCTGAGTAGGAAGACATATTGCAACACTGTGTTAGTACAGGAAAATCAGCCAGAATTATATGAAGAACTGAAGCACCTGAACCTGGGAATTTTCAATCAGGGTTGTATCATCGCATTGGAATTTCAACCAATCATACAAAGTCAGATTAGAGAAAAACAGCTAGAAGATGAATATGTCAAAGAAATCAAGAAGAACATGAGAAGTGGCAAAGCTCCAGAATTTTCTGAGGATGAGCAAGGTACAAGATGGTTTGGTAATCGTGATCGTGTACCTAATCATCAGAAACCTGCATAACTAGTTCTAAGAGAAGCACATGAATCACCTTACTCCATCTATCCCAAAGTACCAAGACGCATCAGATCCGAAGAAAATATTGGTGGGTAGCATGAAGCGAGAAATTGCTGAGTTCATTGCACGCTGTGATGTGTGTCAGCGCATTAAGGCAGAGCATCAGAGACCTGCCAGATTATTGCAACCATTACCAGTTCCCGAGTGAAAATGGAAAGAAATTGGTATGGATTTTATCACAGGACTTCCTAGGACCCAATCAGGATGTGATTCCATTTGGGTGATAATTGACCAATTAACTAAAGTGGCTCACTTTATTTCACCAAAACCACCTACGTAAGCTACAACAGTATCATCCCCAAATGATGGTCGCATGTAACATGTGTGTTAATTAGGTTCTAGAAGATATGTTTCGAGCTTGTGCTATAGATTATGGAAGAAGTTGGGATAAGAATTTACCCTATGCAGAATTCTTTTACAATAACAGCTATCAGGCTAATTTGCAAATGTTACCATTTGAAGCACTTTACAGCAGAAAGTGTATAACTCCTCTCCTCTGGGATCAAGTGGGAGAACATCAGTTCTTTGGATCGGAGTTGATAAAAGAATCCGAAAGTACAGCAAAAGCAATAATAGAACGTCTGAAAGTGGCCTAGTCCCGACAAAAAAGTGTTAAACCGACAATCGACGGAGAACTATCTTTTGAAGTAGGACACTTTGTCTATCTCAAAGTAACTCCACTCCGAGGAGTGAGGAGATTTCATACTAAAAGAAAACTTGCACCTAGATTTGTTGGACCTTATAAGATACTCGCAAGAAGAGGTGAAGTTGCTTATCGCTTGAACTACCAAATGCCTCTCAAGCTAGCTCACAATGTCTTCCATGTCTCTCAATTGAAGAAATATCTCAGAGTGCCAACATAAGAAACACTGCTTGAGAACATCGATCTTCAGGAAGATCTCACCTATGTGGAGCAGCCAAACAAGATTCTCGATGTGGCAGAACACAACACCAGAAGTAAAGTCATCCGTTCATGCAAGGTCCAGTAGACTAATCATTTCAAAGAAGAAGCCACCTGGGAGTGAGAAGAAGTTTTGAAAGCAGAGTATCCCCACCTTTTTGCTGACTAAGTCTGAATATCAGGGTCGAGATTCACTTTAAGGGGTAGGTTAGCAACAACCCAAATTTCAAATTTCAGTGAAAATAAAATTTTAATTATTTTTGTGGATTTTATGCAATTTTAAAAGCTTTTCTTTAATTATTTTAAGGCCAAAATAATTTATTTGCAAAATCTATAACCAATTATCAGTTGGAATTATTTTATTTAAATCCATAATGTCTCAGAGAATTTCTGTGAATTTTCTCATAATTTTTTGATTTTGTTTGCTAGTTTCTAAAGCTTAAATAAATTTCTGGAATTACTTAAATCAGAAAATGAATTAAAAATCACCGCACAGTGTTCGGGCCGAATTCCCCACGACACACCACTTTTCTTCGCACCCCGGCCCATGCGCGCCGTGCTGCAGCCCACCTTAGCCCGCCTTCCGCGTGCGCGTTCGCTGCGGGCCGTCCGATCTAAATCGGACGACCATCGCTTCGCCCTTCTTCTTCTTCCTCCCGCTCGCCGTCACGCCATTAATGTATGCTCGAGTTTTTAATTTCATGATTCCCTCCTGAATTTTCTCGTGATTTAGTGCGATTCAAACCACCCATTACCACCGCACTCAATCCCGGCTGCTTCTCTCGCTCAGGCGTGATTTGCACACCGCTCTCCATCGCCGCCAAAACTCCCGCTACGCATGATCTCCGCCTGTGCCTCCTCGCCTCTACAAATGGTAGCCTCGTGTGCCTCTCCCCACTCATCCCAAATACCGAGCTCTCTCGATCCGATCTCCCTAGCGCCGCACCAAGTTTCTGATTCCCGGCTCGATTCTTCTCCACCGGCGCGCCAAGCATCCTCCGGCCGCCCGACCGCACTCTCGCATCGCAACATCATCGCTTACCTCGTGCACCTCCCTTCGTGAGGAGACCATTGAGCTACATCGCCACCGCCGACCAACTTCGCCGCCGCCTCTCACCATCACCGACGACCTTCCCGCCGTGCCCCTCCGCCGCAAGGTAGCGCATTAGACTTCGCTACCTCTCTCCGCACGCACTCACCGCTATTCCTCGGGCCGCCGATCACGGCAGACTATCGGGACCTAAGCGCCGCCACTCGCTCGCGCCGACGCGGGCCGCCTCGCGTCGACACGCGAGCTCCACCTCGCCGCAAGTGCCGACGTGGTCGCCGCGTGGATGCTAACGTGGCAAAGTTGCGCCAAAGATCGAACTTCTATTTACTGTTTAGTGAGCCGAGTCCACCGTGGTGGCGATTTTGTGGACCCAGTATATGACTGTGGGGCCCATATGTTAGTGACTCAAAACCATTTTTAGTTGAAAATAATCGTGAAATTCGCACTTTGTCGATGTTAGTCAAGCGCAATAATCTGAATTTCCTTTAGAAAAATAATTCGAGAAATAATTAAATTCTGATTTTAGTATTTTCTTTGGATTAAAACTTCCACGAGCTCGTATTTCTTCATACGAACTCTGATTTAGGTTAATCAAATTTCAAAATTTGTATAAAATCAAGATCTAGCTAACTAAACCAAAATTATTTCATTTGGAGTTAATTTAAATGCTCTTTTGAATTTATTTGTGTTTTAATTGAATTTATTTGAATTTGAATTATTTTCGCATATAGATTTCGATGACTCCAGAGAGCTTGATCATGTTGAAGAGTTAGAATACCAAGATTTTGAGCAAGGCAAGTTATACAATTAATCATTTTGATCCCAATATTTTAAATTTATTTGATTTTATTTTTAAATTAATATTGTATGCATAATTTTATTCAGTTATTTTAAATTCTCATATAACCCAATTCCTTTGTATAGCCATTATTGTATGTTGAATCATCATTTCCTTATCACCTTAGTTAAATAAAAATTTGAAGAATAAAAATATGCTTAGATATTGCTTAGATTAAAAATATTTAATTTTGGGGAAATTTAGCCAAAATAGCAAATATTATTTAAAAGCCTATGAGATTGTTTTGTCATGGTGGATTTTTGCAAATGTCTTGAAAAAAAAAATGGGTTTGGGCTTGGGAGGTGGACAAATGTGGTGTGTTTATGCACTGCCTTTGAGCCGATTGTAAAGCTCCACCGCACTACCACATGTTCTCAGATGGGCGATTTGCCTTATTAACTTGTCATACCTCACCGATTTTGTGCCATTTATGTTGAGTGAGTGTTGGTTAAACATTATTCCCACCTGGCGCAAGAGGGGGCTTCCGGCAGGTGGTTAACCCAATGGAGGTGAAACCTTAGCGGGGATATTAATAGTGAGGTAGAACATTTGAGACGTCTTGTGATAATTGCCTAGTCATACGCCTAAGGAAGTGTGTATTGGCCGACATAATTGACAAATTATTTCTTGTGGGTAAAGTTGTACCCCCTCTGTAGAGTGAAAATCTATTCGAATAGCCGTGTCAATGGTCATGGACATGCTGAGCAAAGCCATTCTAAGTTTGATTTTGTTTTTGGTTTTAAAATGAATTTAGTAATTTTAGGATTGTGAATCCTTGTGGTAAAATTGGGAGGTTAGCCATGTGATAGGAGGATATCTATCATCATGTTTCATATGGATGTTATCCACTATAAAACTATCAATTTAAAAATATGTTTCTAGTTATGAATTAAAAATGTGCCTTGAAACTTAGTATGGTTATTTAAAACTAAAAATGTTGTTTTATGGAAATAAACCATTACTGCCTCTCTTGCTTACTTACATATGCATTTTAATTTCAGATTGGGTGTAATTTATAGCACGTGGTTGTGCTCACCCTGCTCAATATTATTATTCATGAGAAGACCATTATCCAGATGGTGAGCATCTAGACGTTTAGGCCAACACCTCCAGATGATTGCCTGTAGCACATCGTGTCGCCTAATACCAATTTTTGCTTTCCGCTGTGTTATTTTATTTGGCCTCAGGCCCATTCTGTAATAAACTCTATTTCTTATTAATTAAACGGTTGATATGGTTGTGATAACATTTTGTTAGACTGTACACTAGCAATCCCGAACTAGTGTGGAAACATAGAGAATTCGGATCCTTCGCTCTCGGTTCGACATAGACTCAACTTTTTGAATTTTAAACTTAAAACTTGATCAGTGGTATTGAGAGTGGTTCTCATGCTATTGTTGTGTTCTACTGAGCAAAGAACTCGTTGATGTTTATTTGATGTCTAAAGTTAATTACTCGCTGTCATTTGAATTATTAAAATATTTGCTAAGTTGCAATTTGAATCTACTACATGGTATTCAATTGAAATATTGTTTTATGCTGAAATGAACCCTATAGCCTTCTCCTTTGAATAGAGCTTGCATGTAGCTATGTATAAGCTTGGTAACGTCTTGTGGAGTACATTCGTATTCTCGCTGTTTGCATTTGTTTACTAATCTGGACAGCAGGTATCGAGATTGAATCGGGTAAGAAAGATTGCGCAGGAACGTCGATTTGCTATGGTTTTGTAACATCCCAAATTTCAGAGCTTTAAAAATCTTTTAAATATTGGTAGCAAGAGAATTTACCATTTGGATTATTTGAATATTAATTTAAAAAGCTTAAATTGGACTTTTAGAACAAATTGATTTAATGTGCTTAATCCCAATATCAACAATTGTCAAAATTATTTTATTTAGATTCTATATGCTTGATATATTTTATATAATTTTCTCGAATTTTTCCAAAGTCATTTGCTATTTTCTATTAGCCATTTGTATTTTCGACTTAATTAAAAGAAAATCAAATTAAAACTCTTCAATGTTGTTGGGTCAAGCCCAACACTATTTCCGCTTTCCTCGCAGCCCATTCCCGCCTTTGCGCCTTGGATCGCCGCCGCAGGGCCCTTCCTCGCAAATCTAGCCGCCGCCACGCGCGCCACGCACACTCACCGCCGGATACCCATCGCGACGGCGCCGCAACCGCCACTCGCCTCTCCGCTGGTGGCCCCGCTGCCGGGCCACGCGCCTGCTTGCTTCACGACAAAGGCCCCGCCGCCACGCCATCGCTGCCTCCCTCGTGGACTTCTCCGCGCCCGACTCGCTCTACGCGCCGCCGCCGCTTCTCCGGATATCTCTCCACACGGGCTATAAAGGCCGCCTCGTACAACCTCTTCGCCCGACCTCCTCCACTAAAACCCTAAGGCGCCGCCGCTTCGCCTTTCGCTTTGGCCGCATTGTTCGGTTGTTCGCCACCGCCGCAACCTCTTCACCGCCGGATTCCGCCGCCTGCACCTTCGCTGTCCGTGCCGCCATCGCCTCGTGGATCGCAACAATCGAGCTACTCGTGCCGCCGCCGCTTAAGCCCAAGGACGCCCACCGCCTGCTGTCGACCGTCCGACAACGGAGCTCGCGCCGCCACCTTCTTCGCCACGGTGAGCTGCTGTTACCGAGCTCCGCCACCTCCAAGAGCTTCGCCGCCCCCTTGGTAACCTGCTTTTGGCTTCGCTGCGCCGAAGTCGCCACGAACGCCGCGAGCCCTGCCCTGCAGCGCCGCCGCCGGCCGCAAGGCCGCCGCCAGCCCACGCCAAGCACCACCACCGGGCGCTATGTGTCACCGCTAGCGCCTACATGGCGCCCGCATGGCCCACCCACCGGCCTCAGATCTCTACTCGTGGATTTGGTCCACTCACAGCCGAGCCACCGACATGCTGGGGCCCACTGCCGCTTTTCTATTTAAATTTCATTCTTTTTCCGAAATTTCTACGACGCAAGCATTGCTAATAATCCGAATTTCCTTTATAAAATAATTCGAAATTCGAGAAAATCCAAATTAGGGTTTAATTGATTTTCCAATCTTCCAAAGCCCATATCTTTGCATCCAAGTCCAATTGAGCCCATTCAAATTTGTAAATTCATATAAAATTAAGATCTATTTAATGGTGAATTTTATTTAATTTTTGGAGTTTGTTTTGCCTCTGTTATTTATTTGTTTTATTTCTTTTGTCTCGCTTCATGATTAGACGTCGATACTTTTGGAATTTTATGTAAGAAGGAGCACCTCAAGACCAAGACCAATATCTAGATCTATTCCAAGGCAAGTTATACCTTTGATCATTTTGAACCCTTTCAAAATACTTTGTTTCAATGTATTGCATTCTATTTCAAGTATTTATTTAAATGCTTTTGGGTGTAGTTATTAATCCAAATTGTTATGCCACCTTGTCTATTGTATGCCATGATCTTTGTCACCCTAGGTTGATTAATTATTAGTTGGTATTATTGTAGCACCAACGTGGGTTGGTTAGATACGATTAGATCGCTTAGCCATGCCACGAGTCATCATTTCATGTGAGAGTTGCAATTATAAACTTGACTAAGTGATTATGGAACTGTGTGATGAATCTGTGTGTGTGGTGCTATTACTCGTTGATGGCATGTGTTGCACTTAATCAACAGGTGGGAAAAAATTTAGACCGAGGCAAGTGGTGGATTCTGTGTGAATGGTGGAGCTGTGTGCTTATTAAACTTTGTGATTTGGGTTAAAATCGAAGTCTTGCCTTGGTCAATTAAGGACTTAACTTTGTGCGCCATTGAACTGGCCTTACAGATGACCATATGCCTAGTATGGGCCGGGCCTCGACTTAGTAAGTTATGGAGTCTTGACATTGACAACTCAGTTGTATTTAAGCTATGTGATGGGTCGGAGGTGTGATATGTCACATCATGACGGTCACGTGATCCCCGCCCAATGGTGTGTGTCGCCCAAGGGTCAGGTGTACAAATTGACGGCAAGAAAGCACACCAGAGTGTCATTGTTTGAGATGAAGTCTCCAAAGGTTTTGTTGTGATCAACTCGATCCGTTGGTTTCATCGTGGGTAAAGTGTACAACCTCCGCAGAGTGTTAAACCAATCTATTCGAATAGCCGCGCCCGGCTATGGACATGCTCGGAATTTCACACGAGGGGTAGATTTTTATAAAACAATTGGGAATGATCACAGGTGGTGAGATAACTTGTTCAATGTGTGAAAGAACTTGATTAGACTATGTGTACTTTGTGAAATCAATTGTTAACTTATTATTGTCTATTTGTTTTGAATTATGCTTTCAATCTATTATTTGTATTCAATTGCAAATGTTGCATTTCTCGCAAAATAACCACGTAAGCCATTTCTTTGGAATAAGCCATCATGTATAAATGCATTCTGTGGTATGACTTATGAGTACGGTGTGTACTCACTCTTGCTAAACAAATCAATGTATGGAGGAGTCGTCACCGCTTTTGAAGAAGAGTTCTACGAAGGTTGAGCGTTAGGGTCTTGATCCCACCACTGCTCGTGGTAAATTGATGGGAGCCACCCGAGTTTATTTCGCTTCACGCAGCTTTATTTCTTTATTGTCACTTGCATGGCTTAATAAATGTAACACTCACCATAAGGTCCCAACAGCTTATTTGTTATTTAAAGTACTGCTTATTCTTATATTCGTTGTATGGATGTGATATTTCATCAATGTTGACACTGTGTGCACTAGCGTGATCCCGACTAGTGCGTAATACACAGAGGGTCCAGATTTGCATATTTGGGTCCCGACTGAGGTGGTATCGTGAGCCATACCGATCGTAGGTCTTGACCCTAGTTAGATTGGCCGCTCTAGTGAGTCCAAAACTACTTTCTAAAGCAAATATTAACTTGCAAGATTAATTGAACTCCTTAACTCATCTCATGTCTCTCTTGACTCAACTATTGTCAAATTCTTTCTCTCCCGTTGTTTTAAAGTTGTTTTCATATCCTTGTCCATCTTGACAGATGCCTGCCTTCGTGAGTTATGGAGAGCGCAAGGGAGGACTTATCACGAGCTTGGAAGTTGCTACAAGTACTTGGAGGGTTCGATCGCCCATTGTACCGCGGGCGTTGCTTGATTGTGAACGCCGAGATCGTGGAGTGATCGCCATTTGACCGCCTACGCCAGTAACACCAAGGCAAGCAAACCACCAACATCTCACCAAGGAGTATTTGGATTAAAGCAATCCAGAGTCTTCACGCTTGCCATCCCGAGGATCTCGCAACATCTACTCGAGAGCTTCGTGACACGCTCGTTATCACCCCGCACTTCCGATGTGGATCTTGCCGCACGCTTTCCGCCTACAGAGGGAGAAGACAACGCCACCGTCAGCATCTCGCCCAGGCCCGCCGTCAGAGGAATCGTTGGAGTTAGCCGCCACAGAGCCGGAGGTACTATGAGACTCTTCAGAGAGTCAAGAAAGGATCGCCATATTAGAAGAAACTTTATGGACGACACGAAGAAGACATCAAGAGGAAGACCTAAGAAGTCGATGGACCTACGAACTGTAAGAGCCAAGCAGAGGCAAAGAGGCTGTAAGCACCACCAGATTCGCACTGAGACACTCGCGCCCTATTGCACCATCCTCGGACATTGGGATGGGCTTTGCAAGGATGCCACCACTTTCAGTGTCTACAAGAAGCGGAGCACCGCCAAGGTCATGGAGGCTATTTGATTGAGTAGTCTGCTCGCTGTTGTTTCGTGCTTAGCCAAGATAAGTCTTGAGTCGCCTTTAGGCTGTAGTTTGTGTGCTTAAGTTCGCTTCTTATTTTTGTGTGCAAGTATGAGCGCAAGGGCCCATAGGCATTTGTTGCAAGCCATACTATTATCTTAATCAATATAATAGTTTCAGTTGAGTTTTCCTAAAATATGTTGTTGGGTTTTACCTACCCCGATTAGTTCTATACCTTATCTCGTGCTTGCTACCTTATCTAACCCCTCGAGATTCACCAGATGGTTCAGCACTCAAGTCGTCGCAAGTGGTTCTCGACATCTAAAGATCGTATGACAGAACAAACCCTGAGAAGCAATTCCACCACAAGCACCTTCACGATCCTCAGAATTTTGGAGCACTCATGACACCAAACCCAGCTGATGTACACCATGATGAATCAGATGCAGGCTATGAATAATCAGAACAACAACAATCAGCATCACAATGGAGCCCCAGTTGCTCATGGTCACAATGGATCATCCAAGTTGGCGGAGTTTATGAGGACCCGCCCACCAACCTTTTCTCGACATGTCTCACCAAGAGAAGTCGATGATTGGCTACGTGTTATTGAGAGGAAACCGCGATCACCAATGCAATGATCATGAAAAAGTCTCAGACGCCTCACCGATGGAAGGCATTGCCGCCAATGGTGGAATATTTGCGGCAGCCGATGGAACGCCGCAAGATATTACTTGGGAAGAGTTCACAACTGCCGCCAAGATCATGTACCGTAAGGAATCATGGATCCAAGAAGGATGAATTTCGTGGTTTCAAGCAAGGAGGAATGTCGTTGATCGACTACCTCAACAAATTCTCTCAACTTGCTCGATATGTCGCAGAAGATGTCACCACCGACAAGGCTCTCGTGAGTCGTCAAAGGATTGAACATCGACTTCAAGTCAACTTGATCGCCCACACCTTTCCCGATTTTCAAGAGTTGATCAACAAGGCTTTGATTCTAGAGGATAAGCGCAAGGAATTGGAAGATCATCGAAGCGCAGGATGGCTCAAAGAAGGAAGTCACCAACCCCCACCGAGGGCAAGAATGATTCCACCGCAGCTTTAGCCGCTTTCCACCACGCACTCTCGCTGCATCACCGCACCAACTTCAAGACTCGCCTAGCTTGCTCGTAACTTCCGCAACCCCGCACTACCAACCCCAATCCAAAGAAGCAACCCACGTAATACAACCAGAGTTTGCTTTACTCGCCGCCACCCGTGCATTTCGCCAACCGATGTCCGCAGAATGGGACTATCACCCAAAGACGCTTCAACCTTGGGAACACACCACCAAGACACCAATACAAGGCAACCATCAAGGAACTTCTGCCACCGGCCAATCCGAGGAGCACCGCATATCTGGTCGAGGTCGGTCAACCACGCCACTCTAGAAGGAGCCCAAGAAGCACCGACGCTGTAATCGGGTAAGTTCCTAGTAAATTCGCGACCGTGACGCCTGCTTGATTCTAGAGCTTCGTGATTCGCTTGTTTCGAATTTTTGCAACTAAGAACAAATTGGAAGTTAGGCATCTTAAGCATACTGTTAGTCCAATACCGAGCAGAGCTAAGTTCTAAAGTTGGATGTTTAGGAGCTAGGCTACTCATAGTCGGAGTTGAGTTTCTAGCCAACCTAATAGTTCTAGACACTGCACTATAGATGTCATCCTTGGTATGGATTGGTTATCCAAACATAAAGGCTAGATTGTGGTCAAGAGCCGTGACAATAGAGGATACCACAGAAAGAAAGTTGAATTTCTAGCCACCTCAAGACGTGATGGACATTTGGTAGTCAACACCAAGATAGTTTTTTAGAAGATGTACCAGTAGTCGAGATTACCCAGATATATTTCATGTTGGACCGTAAAGGCGACTAGAGGGGGTGAATAGGAGCACGCCACTTTTTCACAAATTATGAACTCAATACAATTTCACTCCAAAGAGCTATTAGAAAGCTATGAAGATCAATATACCAAGACAAATGGAAGACTAGTATTGAATCCAATTAAACCCCTAAGCAATATAACAAAATCAACTAAGATTACAAAGACTCACAACACGGCGGTCGATCAGTTATACTCAACCGGTCGGACCGATTGTCGGGCGGTCCGACCGCTGTTAGGTCGGGGTCGGACCGCTCCAAAATCGGTCCGACCGGTGATGACGAAGCGGTCCGACCGGCCGACTCGTAACCGATCCGCAACAAGAAAATCACCGATGACGGTTGCAATTAGGTGAAACTTTGATTCTCAACTCCAATCTTTATGAAACTTTGCACACACCTTCTATATGCTATTGAGGACCTATTCCAATCGAATATTATGATAATTCTTGGAACGATCTTGAGCAATTGTCAATTGATTAATGTAAGGTCTAAAACCGCAAGAACGAAAACTTGATCCTAAAGCTTGTTCGTGAGAGATTGATGATCAAGATGATGCTAGATAGATTCACACATATCACAACAAGCTAATTCACGGAAAGAATCAATCACAAACTCGTGGATCAAAGAAAGCCCTAAAATCACCAAATTGAAAGCAAGAACGAAAAGAGACTTATCTCAAGCAAACCTTGCATAGATTGATTTCGTGATTGTTGCCGGATTACATCCACACCATCATGGATCAATGGACAATCAAGGATCACGAAATTCACCACAAACCATCAAGAGCCCTAGCCTCCACCTCAACTCCCTAAAGACAATTAGGGTTTTGAAACATAAAAGGCGAGAGAGAGAGAGGTGCAGCCACCATCTCCTCCTATTTATAGTGGAGGCCTAAAACTCTTAGGGTTTGACTTAATTGGGCTCCGTTAAGGCCCACTAACAAACGGGTCACACACGCACGCTTCGCATAAGCGCCGTTTTAACCTTTTGACCTAAACCGCTTCACCATGCATCATGGATTCGCCAATAGGTCACCCTTGTCCATCTTGTGTCACGCTTGAGTCGTTGACTCACCCGCATCGCCGATCGCTCGACCTCAACTCTTCAAGTCTAGTCCCGATTCTCCTCGCCGCTGACCGTCGTTGACCACCAAGCTACCCGCACAACCACGCATAAGAAAACACGATTCGGGAACAAGTTCTTCACAACTTGACCCATGTTAGTCAAAACATGCATCATGCAAATCATATGCCATGAAACCAATGACTTTGATCTAACAAAACAACATCGCCACGGTTGGCCGACGCTCAAGTAGAAACCGGTCCGACCGCCCAGTGAGCCGGCGGATCGCCCATGGCCGGGTCGGACCGCTCCTCGTGAGCGGCCGGACCGCCTTGGGACTTAGCCAAATTCAAGCTCCCAAATTCAAACCTTCGAAACTTTAAACCAATAGAACTTTTCACCGAGACTCCAAAAATCATGAGACCAAGTGCATTGGGATCCCTCACTTGCCTACAACACCTATTTTTGGCCCACTGATTTGAACACTTTTGGTCATCGCCGTCCGATCGCCCACATGGCCGGTCCGACCGATTTGGGACCGGCGGATCATTGCGGTAAGGACCGGTCGGACCGCCTCAAAGTAAGAACCGTAACTTTGTCGAAAACACGTGAAACGACAAACCGTAAACGCCATTGCCAATTGTCACATCATCCTAAGATCCGAGCATATCCCCATGAAATCCACAATCTCCCTTGATGAACACATTGGCAATTATCCAAAAATGTAAGTAAGAGGTTTGAAAACGAGTTTACTCGCAGCAGACAAAGGCACAACTTGGTCCATAAGCAAGAAAAAGCAATGAACATGACCAAGCCGGCATCGTAATAGTATAGGCATGTGAGACAAGGCAAAAGAAAGCATAAAACTTTGATTTTAAAAGGGTCAAAATTCTCACATGAGGTCCATATGAAAGAACAATTGTTCAATTGACCTATGATCATTGTGAGTATAAAAGAATGCAATTCAAGTTCGTAATATTCAATAAGACAATAAGAATGCAACTCAAGAACTCCCCTCACTATGATCATCAAATTTCAAATTTTCAGTTTCTCCCTTTGTATAAACTTCTCCCCAATCTTCTCATTAAACATCTTCTCCAAATAAGAGTAGCAAAGAAATATTACACATCTTCTCCCAAAGAAATATCTTTTCATTTAACACATCTTCTCCCCTTTGACAATGGATTCATCAAGGAATCACGCCTTCCTCTCATCCAGAGATAACAAATAGAGAATAAAGAAAGAAGCGTAAACAAAAGAAGCATAAAGAGGAATATGCATGAAGTGCAATGGAGTGGCTTCAATTTTTGTATTTTTCAATTTTGATTACAAGAAGCTTTGGAGATTACCCAAAAGAACAAGCTAGTATCTCTAATATTGCACAAACAAGATATCAAGCCCGACAAACAGCTAGCAAGATCATGGTAAGACATATATATCAAAGCTAAGCACAAAGGCTCAAAAGTAAAGCAAGAGATTTGATCAATTTAAGCAACGCTCAAATTCAAAGAAGTTCATCAACAGGATCCTAAAGTGAAATTGGCCATGTCAAAATGTCAAAGTGAGATCAAAAATCTAACAAAGACCACATTAAGAGTCAATCAAGTCCCGTATTGAATCATTTTGCTCAATATTTTGTAAACGCCCATTTGTCAACATTTTTCTCATTTGCATTGAATATTGAAGTTGACTAATGATCTAACTTAGTGACAAGATCCTCGGACTAGGAGCCATCCACAAACTCATCCTAAGCTTCACCAAAAGTTGATTAAAGGTATATCTTAGTAAAGAAGATCCCGGACTAGGAGCCATCCACAAACTCTTTCTAAGCTTCTACCGGGCGACAAATCTTGAGGTTCATGTCATTTCGACAAGCAAATTCCCCATGAGATCGTTCGTTCATCAAACTATCTCCAAGTTCATGTCATTTGACAAGGCCTCGTAAGAATAGTTTGGCACAATTTAAGCATAAGACAATCTTGATTTTCATTTTTCACAAGAGCAGCTTTTAGAATCTCAAGAACACAAAAGCTCAAGTAATGGTCAATTTTAGATCAAAGAGCTAACAAAGCAATTTCGACAGGCCAATGTCACAAGAGGAGCACTAATTACGCAACTCGCTAAAACATCCACAAATTGCAATTTCTTAGTTTGAGTTGTTTAAAAGGTTCTAGCTCATATAGCAAAGACTTAGCTACACATGTAAAAGCATGATAATTCTAGCAAGTCAAAGAACTAGACATGACATTGAGCAAGAATTGAAATACAAAAGCTCTAAAGGGTAATAGGCAAAGCTTCATCAATTTTAAAAGATAAGGTAAAATCTTATATTACAATGCATTTTTTTTGAATTTTTCATACCACTTGTTGTATTTTTCATATGAATGCAATATGACACAATGAGATGCAATTAAAAGGCCTAAAATCTAAAAAGTTCAAAAGATCACTAAGTTCGAAAAAGAACAATAAAAGATCAAAAGAACAAGGAAAGATAAGAAAAGATCAAACTCCCCTCAAACCAACCCATAAGGATAAATTACCCTAACTCACTTCTTAAGGAGGAAAATCTGTTTGATCTAAAGGCTTGGTAAGAATATCCGCCAATTGAGCTTCTGACTCTACAAAGTGCATCACAATATCACCTTTTTCAACATGATCTTTAAGGAAGTGAAAGCGAATGTCTATGTGCTTAGTCCTAGAATGTTGCAATCGGGTTTTTAGCAATATTAATAGCGAAGTGTTATCACGTAAAAGAGGAACACTAGCAAAGTTTAACCCATAATCTTTCAAAGTGGACGCCATCCACAAAATCAAGCACAAAGAACTAGCGCAGAAGAACATACTCCGCTCAAAGAGTGGATTGTGCAATGTAAGACCGCTTTCTAGAAGACCAAGATACAAGAGACGTGCCTAGAAAGTGACAGTGCCTCGAGGTACTCTTCCTATCTAACCGATGTACCGCAAAATCGTAATCAAAACCTCTAATGGACAAAGTCAAGAGCAGAATACCAAATGCCATATAAGAGGGTAGAGTGTAAATACCGAATATGCGCTTAACGGCTTGGCGATGGGAAGTTCTGAGACGCTCAAATCTTGCACAAAGGCATACCGTGAAGTGAATGTCCGGTCTCGAGGCCGTCAACATGTGAAGGGAGCCGATCATGTCATGCAGTATTGCGTTGATCCACGACTTCTCCTTCCTCATCTGGATCCAAAACAGCATTGAAGTTGCCATGGGAGTGGAAATTGGCTTGCATATAGGGGCACCCATGTTGAAGCGCTTGAGAAGATCTTTAGTGTACTTCCTCATCGATGGATGAAAGTTCCTTCCTTGCATTGCTTGATTTGAAGTCCCAAAAAGTAATTAAGCTCTCCCATCATACTCATCTCAAATTCCCTAGACATAGTGTCGTTCCAAAAGCTATTATCTGCTCATGAGGATGTCGATAAAGCTCTGAATGCGAAGTAGGAGCGCCGAGGTGAGATGTCGTTTCTTCGACCTCACGCTTTTCGATGGCGATGATGATGATGCAAGCAGAGCCTCAATCAAGGTGAAGTAGACGAAGGTGTTCTTGTATCAATATGGGCGCTTCAAGAGCAAGCAGATGAAGGAATGACATTAGCTTCGTCCTCATCTTCCTCCACAAAAATACTCTCACACCAGAATCATCTCAGAGTAATTGATCTAGCTCTGTGGCTAGTCTCATCAAAAGTGACATTACAAGTCTCCGAATAATGTTAGTCTCAAGATTAAAAACTCAAAACCCTCGAATGAGCAGATAACCCAAAATACCCCATCAAAAGTTCTTGATTCAAATTTATCTAAATTGCCTGTCTTAAGAATAAAACATTTTGATCCAAAAACTCAAAATGCGAAACAGAGGGTTTTCTACCAAAACGAAGCTCATAAGGAGTCTTGCCTAAAGAAGGTCTCAAAAAGACACGATTGGCAATATGGCAAGCAAGAGTAATAGCTTCGCCCAAAATCTCCTAGGTGTGCTATACTCATCTAGCATCGTCCCTAGCCATTTCGACTAAGGTCCTATTCTTCCTTTCCACCACGCCATTTTGTTGAGGGACGGTGGAGAGGAGAACGATGCTCAATACCACGCCAAGACAAAAAGAAGCAAAAGAAGCATTTTTGAACTCCGTGCCATTATCACGCGAATCGCTCTCAAAGCACCAGAAGCTCGAAGCCAAACGAAGAACAAGATCATGAAAATAACCAAAAGCTTCATCCTTTGAAGTAAGAAAGAACACCCAAGTATATCTTGAAAGATCATCGACTATGACTAGAATATACCATTTTCCACCAATCGACGGACTCTAGCAGACCAACAAGATCCATATGAAGCAACCGTCCCGGTCCGTCACCATAACCATAGTCACGTAAGGGTGTGAGGCGGCAACTTGTTTGCCATGCCTACAAGGCGCACATACAAAGATCTTTGATGCTTTGAGCTTAGGCAAACCTCTCATGAGATCAAGGTTGCTAACTCGCGTCAAATGATCAAAACCAATGTGCCCCAAACGTCGATGCCAAAGCCAAAATCAGAAGAAGATGTAAGCAAACATTTAAGAGATCCAAAGAAGAGATTCGAAAAATCAGCTCCAAAATTCTACCAACTCTAGAGATTCCAAACACAAGCTCACCAAGAGAATCAAGCACACGACAAGCATTTTTCTTAAAAAGCTTCTCATACCCATCATCAAGAAGTCGAGAAATGTAAAGGAGATTATACCTAAGCTTGTCCACAAGAGCGACATCCTTTAGAATGAATTTGTTGTTTACCCTAATTGATCCTGCTCCTTCAATTCGCCCTTGTGTATCATCTCCAAAGGTGATGAAGTCATCACTGTTGCTCGCGTGAAAGAGGTGAACCATTTTGAGTTTCGGTCATGTGGCGTGAACATCCGAGTCAACGAACCACGTGTTCTTCCCTTTCCGCGGTAATCCTAAAAATCAAGGAGCAAAAGAACGATGTGTCTCAATATCGGGATTAGATAAACAAGATTTAGGAATCCAAAGATCGAGACACACGTCCGCAAGGAGTATACAAACCGTAAGTACTATCCTTGATTTCATTTAACATTTGGTTATGAGCAATGTTCAAATTAAAATGAGACTTGAATCGTCCATGGGCGGTCTCGACCGGCTTTGTGTCACGGTCGATCGGTGACCAAAACGGTCGACCGGTGAGCACCAGCCGTCGACCGCCATCGATACACATTAGAATTAGGATGTCTAGAAACATAATGATTTGCATGAGATAAAAATCCTAATCCGTGTTTATTCTTTTCAGTGTTACCATGTCTCATAGAAGCTCTAGGTTGCATGAATGAAATTCTATCAAAATTTTTCCTATCATTTTTCAACCCACGCCAACAAAGATTCAATCAAATGTCCACCTTTTTGCAATAAGTGCAATGGTACTTGGTACCACTAGAAGAAGCACCATTTGAATTAATACAAGGTTGGGCAAAACCTCGCAGATTTAAAAGATGTTTTTGCAGTTGGGTTTTGAATTCAATTAAACCTTTTCCAAGACTTGAATGACTTTTGGGTTTGAATTGTCTTGAAAAGAATTGAATCCTAAACCTTGCTTCTTATAAGGAGTTTTAGACTTGTCAAGAATCATGTTTAATTGTTTCTTACCTTTAGAAAATTTCTAATGTATCATGAAGGTAAGCATTTTCTTTTCTCAAGTTGACACAAGAATCACAAGTTTTATCCATAGATTTTTCCTTATACAAAGCAATTTCAAGCTTAAGAGTGGAACATGAAGCACAAGTAGTATTTTCAATATTGTCCTTAAGCTTAGCATATTTGACTCTAGCAGCTTCTAAGATATCTTTGATTTCACGCTCTTTTCTAAGCATGAAGTGCAAGGGCTAGAATCAAAAACATCAAAAGCAATCAATTTACTAGATTCTAAACATTTTTCACAAGGAGCACTTTTAATTTCATTTAGTTCAGATTTAGCATTCTCAAGTTGTTGTACACAAATATTATGAGCAGATTGTAACTTGGTAATTTCTGAATGCATAGCATGACAAGATAAACATTCATCAGGTTCAAGAGTCTTAGCAGTTTTAAGCTCTACTTTCAGTTTGCTAATTTTTGACTCTAATTTCTTATTTTTTGTCATAACAAATTCAAGCGCTTCATCTTGACTAAGCAATTGCTCAACTATAGAATCATATTTAGCAGAAAGCTCATCATAAGAAAAAGATACCTCATTATCATCAATGTCGTCCGTGTCAGCCATGAAGCACATGCCAGTGAAATCTTTGGCCTTCCCTTTCTTTTTACCTTGAGGGATCTCCTCCTCCTTGTCCTCCTCACTCCCGGTATCCACATCGCTCAAGGATTGATCCTCAAAAGCTGCAAGGACCCGGTGAGCAGCCTTCACAAGCTTATTTGCCTCATACCTTGATTTGTTGAAAGGAGGCTTCTTCCAAGCTGGCTTTCCTTCCTTATGATTGCTCTTACCTTTCAGCTTGGGGCAATTTGTCCTGATATGATTGAGCTCACCACATTCATAGCATGTTACCGACCACCTCTCTTTTGTTTCTCACATTATTGTAGGCCGTGTGAATTTCTTAGCTAGAAGAGCTAACTCTGTTTCAGGAATACTTTCAAGCTCCTCTTCATGAATAGCAGATAAACAAGCAAATGAAAATCCAGAAGAAGATTCACAAGAGTCATCAAAAGCCTTTTGAGAGGATCCGCTACCAAAGCTAAATTATCTTTCTTAGGATGATCAACTCTTTTAATTTCATGAGTCTTGAGTTTACTATAAAGCAATTCTAAAGTAAGACTTGAAAGATCAACATTTTCTTCTATAGCAAGAGCTTTCATCTCCCACTCCTTGGTGTTGATTGCAGCCAAGAGATGGGTGGCATTTTCAGATTGAGAATATTCAATATCAACAATTTTCATTTGATTAATTACTTTATTAAAGCGATCGAAAATGTCATCGATGCTCTCTCCAGACGATCTCGAATTTATTGTACTCACGCTTGTAAATGCTTACGACCTTTTGATTTGGGACGAACCTCATGATATGTTTCGAGAGTGTTCCAAATTTCATGCGCAGCTTGAAAGATTGCAAATTCTATCATATTCTTGTCTACCAAGTGCACCATATAAAAGATTCTTAGCCTTATTGTTGTTAGCCAAAAGAATTGCGTATGTGTAGCAATTTCAGAATAACCAATGGGCTCTAACAACATCCCAAATAGCTTGTCCTCGCTCTCAAGAAAGACGCGCATACGATTCTTCCAATAGGCATAGTCGTGCCCATCAAGATATGCGGTTTAGTAGAAAACTTATCCATCGCCAAAGTTCAAAGGACCTGTTAAGATCAAGATTGAACTAACCGGCTCGATACCACTTGTTGGACCGTAAAGGCGACTAGAGGGGGTGAATAGGAGCACGCCACTTTTTCACAAATTATGAACTCAATACAAATTAACTCCAAGAGCTATTAGGAAGCTATGAAGATCAATATACCAAGACAAATGAAGACTAGTATTGAATCCAATTAAACCCCTAAGCAATATAACAAAATCAACTAAGATTATCAAGACTCACAAAGACAAAGGTCTCGACCGTTATACTCAACCGGTCGGACCGATTGTCGGGCGGTTCGACCGGCGTTAGTCTCGGGCGGTCGGACCGCCTCAAAATCGGTCGACCGGTGATGACGGGCGGTCCGACCGGCCGACTCCGTAACCGATCTACAACAAGAAAATCACCGATGACGGTTGCAATTAGGTGAAACTTTTGATTCTCAACTCCAATCTTTATGAAACTTTGCACACACCTTCTATATGCTATTGAGGACCTATTCCAATCGAATATTATGATAATTCTTGGAACGATCTTGAGCAATTGTCAATTGATTAATGTAAGGTCTAAAACCGCAAGAACGAAAACTTGATCCTAAAGCTTGTTCGTGAGAGATTGATGATCAAGATGATGCTAGATAGATTCACACATATCACAGCAAGCTAATTCACGGAAAGAATCAATCACAAACTCGTGGATCAAAGAAAGCCCTAAAATCACCAAATTGAAAGCAAGAACGAAAAGAGACTTATCTCAAGCAAACCTTGCATAGATTGATTTCGTGATTGAAGTCGGATTACATCCACACCATCATGGATCAAGAAACAATCAAGGATCACGAAATTCACCACAAACCATCAAGAGCCCTAGCCTCCACCTCAACTCCCTAAAGACAATTAGGGTTTTGAAACATCAAAAGGCGAGAGAGAGAGGTGCAGCCACCATCTCCTCCTATTTATAGTGGAGGCCTAAAACTCTTAGGGTTTGACTTAATTGGGCTCCCTAAGGCCCACTAACAAACGGGTCACACACGCACGCTTCGCAAAGCGCCGTTTTAACCTTTTGACCTAAACCGCTTCACCATGCATCATGGATTCGCCAATAGGTCACAATTGTCCATCTTGTGTCACGCTTGAGTCGTTGACTCACCCGCATCGCCGATCGCTCGACCTCAACTCTTCAAGTCTAGTCCCGATTCTCCTCGCCGCTGACCGTCGCTGACCACCAAGCTACCCGCACAACCACGCATAAGAAAACACGATTCGGGAACAAGTTCTTCACAACTTGACCCATGTTAGTCAAAACATGCATCATGCAAATCATATGCCATGAAACCAATGACTTTGATCTAACAAAACAACATCGCCACGGTTGGCCGACGCTCAGTAGTTACGGCCCGACCGCTCCAGTGAGCGGCCGGATCGCCCCATGGCTTGGCCGGACCGCTCCTCGTGAGCGGCCGGACCGCCTTAGACTTAGCCAAATTCAAGCTCCCAAAATCCAAACCTTCGAAACTTTAAACCAATAGAACTTTTCACCGAGGCTCCAAAATCATGAGACCAAGTGCATTGGGATCCCTTACTTGTCTACAACACCTATTTTTGGCCCACTCGATTTGAACACTTTGGTCATCGCCGTCCGATCGCTTCAGATGGCCGGTCCGACCGATATGGGACCGGTCGATCATTGCAAGGACCGGTCGGACCGCCTCGAGCAAGAAGCTCAGAACTTTGTCGAAAACGCGTGAAACGACAAACCGTAAACGCCATTGCCAATTGTCACATCATCCTAAGATCCGAGCATATCCCCATGAAATCCACAATCTCCCCTTGATGAACACATTGGCAATTATCCAAAAATGTAAGTAAGAGGTTTGAAAACGAGTTTACTCGCAGCAGCAGACAAAGGCACAACTTGGTCCATAAGCAAGAAAAAGCAATGAACATGACCAAGCCGGCATCGTAATAGTATAGGCATGTGAGACAAGGCAAAAGAAAGCATAAAACTTTGATTTTAAAAGGGTCAAAATTCTCACATGAGGTCCATATGAAAGAACAATTGTTCAATTGACCTATGATCATTGTGAGTATAAAAGAATGCAATTCAAGTTCGTAATATTCAATAAGACAATAAGAATGCAACTCAAGAACTCCCCTCACTATGATCATCAAATTTCAAATTTTCGTTTCTCCCTTTGTATAAACTTCTCCCCAATCTTCTCATTAACACATCTTCTCCAAATAAGAGTAGCAAAGAAATATTACACATCTTCTCCCAAAGAAATATCTTTCATTTAACACATCTTCTCCCCTTTGACAATGGATTCATCAAGGAATCACGCCTTCCTCTCATCCAGAATAACAAATAGAGAATAAAGAAAGAAGCGTAAACAAAAGAAGCATAAAGAGGAATATGCATGAAGTGCAATGGAGTGGCTTCAATTTTTGTATTTTTCAATTTTTGATTACAAGAAGCTTTGGAGATTACCCAAAAGAACAAGCTAGTATCTCTAATAATGCACAAACAAAGATATCAAGCCCGACAAACGCTTAGCAAGATCATGGTAAGACATATATATCAAAGCTAAGCACAAAGGCTCAAAAGTAAAGCAAGAGATTTGATCAATTTAAGCAACGCTCAAATTCAAAGAAGTTCATCAACAGAGATCCTAAAGTGAAATTGGCCATGTCAAATGTCAAAGTGAGATCAAAAATCTAACAAAGACCACAAGAAGAGTCAATCAAGTCCCGTATTGAATCATTTTGCTCAAAATTTTGTAAACGCCCATTTGTCAACATTTTTCTCATTTGCATTGAATATTGAAGTTGACTAATGATCTAACTTAGTGACAAGATCCCGGACTAGGAGCCATCCACAAACTCATCCTAAGCTTCACTAAAAGTTGTTTAAAGGTATATCTTAGTAAAGAAGATCCCGGACTAGGAGCCATCCACAAACTCTTTCTAAGCTTCTACCGGGCGACAAATCTTGAGGTTCATGTCATTTCGACAAGCAATCCCATGAGATCGTCTCGTTCATCAAACTATCTCCAAGTTCATGTCATTTGACAAGGCCTCGTAAGAATAGTTTGGCACAATTTAAGCATAAGACAATCTTGATTTTCATTTTTCACAAGAGCAGCTTTTAGAATCTCAAGAACACAAAAGCTCAAGTAATGGTCAATTTTAGATCAAAGAGCTAACAAAGCAATTCGACAGGCCAATGTCACAAGAGGAGCACTAATTACGCAACTCGCTAAAACATCCACAAATTGCAATTTCTTAGTTTGAGTTGTTTAAAAGGTTCTAGCTCATATAGCAAAGACTTAGCTACACATGTAAAAGCATGATAATTCTAGCAAGTCAAAGAACTAGACATGACATTGAGCAAGAATTGAAATACAAAAGCTCTAAAGGGTAATAGGCAAAGCTTCATCAATTTTAAAAGATAAGCAGAAAATCTTATATTACAATGCATTTTTTTTTTTGAATTTTTCATACCACTTGTTGTATTTTTCATATGAATGCAATATGACACAATGAGATGCAATTAAAAGGCCTAAAAATCTAAAAAGTTCGAAAAGATCACTAAGTTCGTAAAAGAACAATAAAAGATCAAAAGAACAAGGAAAGATAAGAAAAGATCAAACTCCCCTCAAACCAACCCATAAGGATAAATTACCCCTAACTCACTTCTTAAGGAGGAAAATCTGGTTTGATCTAAAGGCTTGGTAAGAATATCTGCCAATTGAGCTTCGGACTCTACAAAGTGCATCACAATATCACCTTTTTCAACATGATCTTTAAGGAAGTGAAAGCGAATGTCTATGTGCTTAGTCCTAGAATGTTGCATCGGGTTTTTAGCAATATTAATAGCGTAGTGTTATCACGTAAAAGAGGAACACTAGCAAAGTTTAACCCATAATCTTTCAAAGTGGACGCCATCCACAAAATCAGCACAAAGAACTAGCAAAGAAGAACATACTCCGCCAAAGAGTGGATTGTGCAAATGTAAGACCGCTTAGAAGACCAAGATACAAGAGACGTGCCTAGAAAGTGACAGTGCTCGAGGTACTCTTCCTATCTAACCGACACCGCAAAATCGAATCAAAACCTCTAATGGACAAAGTCAAGAGCAGAATACCAAATGCCATATAAGAGGGTAGAGTGTAAATACCGAATATGCGCTTAACGGCTTGGCGATGGGAAGTTCTCGAGACGCTCAAATCTTGCACAAAGGCATACCGTGAAGTGAATGTCCGGCCTCGAGGCCACAAATACATGAAGGGAGCCGATCATGTCATGCAGACTGCTGATCCACGACTTCTCCTTCCTCATCCGGATCCAAAACAGCTTGAAGTTGCCATGGAGTGGAAATTGGCTTGCGCCACCCATGTTGAAGCGCTTGAGAAGATCTTTAGTGTACTTCGTCGATGGATGAAAGTTCCTTCCTTGCATTGCTTGATTTGAAGTCCCAAAAGTAATTAAGCTCTCCCATCATACTCATCTCAAATTCCCTAGACATAGTGTCGTAAAAGCTATTATCTGCTCCGGAGGATGCCGTCTCTGAATGCGGTGAGCGCCGGGTGAGATGTCGTTTCTTCGACCTCCGCAGTATCACTGATGATGATGATGCAGCAGAGCCTCAAATCAAGGTGAAGTAGACGAAAGGTGTTCTTGTATCAATATGGGCGCTTTAAGAGCAGCAGCAGATGAGGGAATGACATTAGCTTCGTCCTCATCTTCCTCCACAAAAATCTCTCACACCAGAATCATCTCAGAGTAATTGATCTAGCCTGTGGCTAGTCTCATCAAAAGTGACATTACAAGTCTCCAATAATGTTAGTCTCAGATTAAAAACTCAAAACCCTCGAATGAGCAGATAACCCAAAATACCCCATCAAAAGTTCTTGATTCAAATTTATCTAAATTGCCTGTCTTAAGAATAAAACATTTTGATCCAAAACTCAAAATGCTAAACAGAGGGTTTTCTACCAAAACGAAGCTCATAAGGAGTCTTGCCTAAAGAAGGTCTCAAAAGACACGATTGGCAATATGGCAAGCAAGAGTAATAGCTTCGCCCAAAATCTCCTAGGTGTGCTATACTCATCTAGCATCGCCCTAGCCATTTCGACTAAGGTCCTATTCTTCCTTTCCACCACGCCATTTTGTTGAGGGACGTGTGGAGAGGAGAACTGATGCTCAATACCACGCCAAGACAAAAAGAAGCAAAAGAAGCATTTTTGAACTCCGTGCCATTATCATCGCGAATCGCTCTCAAAGCACCAGAAGCTCAAGCCAAACGAAGAACAAGATCATGAAAATAACCAAAAGCTTCATCCTTTGAAGTAAGAAAGAACACCCAAGTATATCTTGAAAGATCATCGACTATGACTAGAATATACCATTTTCCACCAATCGACGGACTCTAGCAGACCAACAAGATCCATATGAAGCAACCGTCCCGGTCCGTCTACCATAACCATAGTCACAGTAAGGGTGTGAGGCAAAGAACTTGTTTGCCATGCCTACAAGGCGCACATACAAAGATCTTTGATGACTTTGAGCTTAGGCAAACCTCTCATGAGATCAAGGTTGCTAACTCGCACAAATGATCAAAACCAATGTGCCCCAAACGTCGATGCCAAAGCCAAAAATCAAGAAGATGTAAGCAAACATTTAAGAGATCCAAGAAGAGATTCAAAAGTCACCCAAAAATTCTACCAACTCTAGAGATTCCAAACACAAGCTCACCAAGAGAATCAAGCACACGACAAGCATTTTTCTTAAAAATGCCTCATACCCATCATCAAGAAGTCGAGAAATGAAAGGAGATTATACCTAAGCTTGTCCACAAGAGCGACATCCTTTAGAATGAATTTGTTGTTTACCCTAATTGATCCTGCTCCTTCAATTCGCCCTTGTGTATCATCTCCAAAGGTGATGAAGTCATCACCGTTGCTCGCGTGAAAGAGGTGAACCATTTTGAGTTCCGGCCATGTGGCGTGAACATCCGAGTCAACGAACCACGTGTTCTTCCCCTTCCGCAGTAATCCTAAAAATCAAGGAGCAAAAGAACGATGTGTCTCAATATCGGGATTAGATAAACAAGATTTAGGAATCCAAAGATCGAGACACACGTCCGCAAGGAGTATACAAACCGTAAGTACTATCCTTGATTTCATTTAACATTTGGTTATGAGCAATGTTCAAATTAAAATGAGACTTGAATCGTCCATGGGCGGCTCGACCGCTTTGTGTTGGCGGTCGATCGGTGACCAAAACGGTCGACCGGTGAGCACCAAATGGTCGACCGCCATCGATACACATTAGAATTAGGATGTCTAGAAACATAATGATTTGCATGAGATAAAAATCCTAATCCAGGTTTATTCTTTTCAGTGTTACCATGTCTCATAGAAGCTCTAGGTTGCATGAATGAAATTCTATCAAAATTTTTCCTATCATTTTTCAACCTACGCCAACAAAGATTCAATCAAATGTCCACCTTTTTGCAATAAGTGCAATGGTACTTGGTACCACTAGAAGAAGCACCATTTGAATTAATACAAGGTTGGGCAAAACCGCAGATTTAAAAGATGTTTTTGCAGTTGGGTTTTGAATTCAATTAAACCCTTTTCCAAGACTTGAATGACTTTTGGGTTTGAATTGTCTTGAAAAGAATTGAATCCTAAACCTTGCTTCTTATAAGGAGTTTTAGACTTGTCAAGAATCATGTTTAATTGTTTCTTACCTTTAGAAAATTTTTCTAATGTATCATGAAGGTAAGCATTTTCTTTTCTCAAGTTGACACAAGAATCACAAGTTTTATCCATAGATTTTTCCTTATACAAAGCAATTTCAAGCTTAAGAGTGGAACATGAAGCACAAGTAGTATTTTCAATATTGTCCTTAAGCTTAGCATATTTGACTCTAGCAACTTCTAAGATATCTTTGATTTCACGCTCTTTTCTAAGCATGAAGTGCAAGGGCTAGAATCAAAAACATCAAAAGCAATCAATTTACTAGATTCTAAACATTTTTCACAAGGAGCACTTTTAATTTCATTTAGTTCAGATTTAGCATTCTCAAGTTGTTGTACACAAATATTATGAGCAGATTGTAACTTGGTAATTTTGAATGCATAGCATGACAAGATAAACATTCATCAGTTCAAGAGTCTTAGCAGCTTTAAGCTCTACTTTCAGTTTGCTAATTTTTGACTCTAATTTCTTATTTTTGTCATAACAAATTCAAGCGCTTCATCTTGACTAAGCAATTGCTCAACTATAGAATCATATTTAGCGTAAAGCTCATCATAAGAAAAAGATACCTCATTATCATCAATGTCGTCCGTGTCACCATGAAGCACATGCCCTGAAATCTTTGGCCTTCCTTTCTTTTTACCTTGAGGGATCTCCTCCTCCTTGTCCTCCTCACTCCCAGATCCACATCGCTCAAGGATTGATCCTCAAAGCTGCAAGGACCCGTGAGCAGCCTTCACAAGCTTATTTGCCTCATACCTTGATTTGTTGAAAGGAGGCTTCTTCCAAGTCGGCTTTCCTTCCTTATGATTGCTCTTACCTTTCAAACTTGGGGCAATTTGTCTTGATATGATTGAGCTCACCACATTCATAGCATGTTACCGACCACCTCTCTTTTGTTTCTCACATTATTGTAGGCCCGTGTGAATTTCTTAGCTAGAAGAGCTAACTCTGCTTCAGAATACTTTCAAGCTCCTCTTCATGAATAGCAGATAAACAAGCAAATGAAAATCCGTAAGAAGATTCACAAGAGTCATCAAAAGCCTTTTGAGAGGATCTGCTACCAAAGCTAAATTATCTTTCTTAGGATGATCAACTCTTTTAATTTCATGAGTCTTGAGTTTACTATAAAGCAATTCTAAAGTAAGACTTGAAAGATCAACATTTTCTTCTATAGCAAGAGCTTTCATCTCCCACTCCTTGGTGTTGATTGCAGCCAAGAGATGGGTGGCATTTTCAGATTGAGAATATTCAATATCAACAATTTTCATTTGATTAATTACTTTATTAAAGCGATCGAAAATGTCATCGATGCTCTCTCCAGACGATCTCGAATTTATTGTACTCACGCTTGTAAACAGCTTACGACCTTTTGATTTGGGACGAACCTCATGATATGTTTCGAGAGTGTTCCAAATTTCATGCGCATTGAAAGATTGCAAATTCTATCATATTCTTGTCTACCAAGTGCACCATATAAAAGATTCTTAGCCTTATTGTTGTTAGCCAAAAGAATTGCGTAAGCGTGTGTAGCAATTTCAGAATAACCAATGGGCTCTAACAACATCCCAAATAGCTTGTCCTCGCTCTCAAGAAAGACGCGATACGATTCTTCCAATAGGCATAGTCGTGCCCATCGAAGATATGCGGTTTAGTAGAAAACTTATCCATCGCCAAAGTTCGGTGACTGTTAAGATCAAGATTGAACTAACCGGCTCGATACCACTTGTTGGACCGTAAAGGCGACTAGAGGGGGTGAATAGAGCACGCCACTTTTTCACAAATTATGAACTCAATACAAATTAACTCCAAGAGCTATTAGGAAGCTATGAAGATCAATATACCAAGACAAATGGAAGACTAGTATTGAATCCAATTAAACCCCTAAGCAATATAACAAAATCAACTAAGATTATCAAAACTCACAAGACAAAGCGGTCGACCGTTATACTCAACCGGTCGGACCGATTGTCGCGGTCCGACCGGCGTTGTCTTTGGCGGTCGGACCGCCCAAAATCGGTCGACCGGTGATGACGGGCGATCGACCTACCGACTCGTAACCGATCTACAACAAGAAATCACCGATGACGGTTGCAATTAGGTGAAACTTTTGATTCTCAACTCCAATCTTTATGAAACTTTGCACACACCTTCTATATGCTATTGAGGACCTATTCCAATCGAATATTATGATAATTCTTGGAACGATCTTGAGCAATTGTCAATTGATTAATGAAGGTCTAAAACCGCAAGAACGAAAACTTGATCCTAAAGCTTGTTCGTGAGAGATTGATGATCAAGATGATGCTAGATAGATTCACACATATCACAGCAAGCTAATTCACGTGAAAGAATCAATCACAAACTCGTGGATCAAAGAAAGCCCTAAAATCACCAAATTGAAAGCAAGAACGAAAAGAGACTTATCTCAAGCAAACCTTGCATAGATTGATTTCGTGATTGAAGCTGGATTACATCCACACCATCATGGATCAGTAAACAATCAAGGATCACGAAATTCACCACAAACCATCAAGAGCCCTAGCCTCCACCTCAACTCCCCTAAAGACAATTAGGTTTTGAAACATCAAAAGGAGAGAGAGAGAGGTGCAGCCACCATCTCCTCCTATTTATAGTGGAGGCCTAAAACTCTTAGGGTTTGACTTAATTGGGCTCCCGTTAAGGCCCACTAACAAACGGGTCACACACGCACGCTTCGCAAAGCGCCGTCTTTAACCTTTTGACCTAAACCGCTTCACCATGCATCATGGATTCGCCAATAGGTCACAATTGTCCATCTTGTGTCACGCTTGAGTCGTTGACTCACCCGCATCGCCGATCGCTCGACCTCAACTCTTCAAGTCTAGTCCCGATTCTCCTCGCCGCTGACCGTCGTTGACCACCAAGCTACCGCACAACCACGCATAAGAAAACACGATTCGGGAACAAGTTCTTCACAACTTGACCCATGTTAGTCAAAACATGCATCATGCAAATCATATGCCATGAAACCAATGACTTTGATCTAACAAAACAACATCGCCACGAAGTTGGCCGACGTTCAAGTAAACACGGCCCGACCGCCCAGTGAACCGGCCGATCGCTTCCATGGCCGGCCGGACGCTCCTCGTGAGCGGCCGGACCGCCCTTAGACTTAGCCAAATTCAAGCTCCCAAAATCCAAACCTTCGAAACTTTAAACCAATAGAACTTTTCACCGAGGCTCCAAAATCATGAGACCAAGTGCATTGGGATCCCTTACTTGTCTACAACACCTATTTTTGGCCCACTCGATTTGAACACTTTTGGTCATCGCCGTCCGATCGCCTTCAGATGGCCGGCCCGACCGATATGGGACCGGTCGGATCATTGCAAGGACCGGTCGGACCGCTTCGAGCAAGAAGCTCAGAACTTTGTCGAAAACGCGTGAAACGACAAACCGTAAACGCCATTGCCAATTGTCACATCATCCTAAGATCCGAGAATATCCCCATGAAATCCACGGTGCAAGTTTATGCACGGGCTCGTCAGTTAGGACCGAGACCTGTGGTTTTTATTGAAAGTTGCCCAAGTAGATTAAGGACCGCCTTTGAGCCGCATCTTGCAAAAGCTCCACCGTACTACCACATGTTCAGTATGGGCGAGAACCGGGCTTAATAATTTGTAATACCTCGGTATTGTTTATGCCATTTTGTTGTGTGGGTGTCGGTTAGACTTTATTCCCACTTGGCGCAAGAGGGGGTTTCCAGCAGGTGGTTAGCCTAATGGAAGTGAAACCTTAGCGGGCATATTGGTATTGAGGTAAAGCATTGGAAACGCCTTGTGATAATTGCCTAGTCACACACCTAAGGAAGTGTGTATTGGCCGACATACCGGGCAAATTATCTCTTGTGGGTAAAGTTGTACAACCTCTGCAGAGTGTAAATCTATTCGAATAGCCGTGTCCACGGTTATGGACATGCTGAGCAAAGCCACTCTAAGTTAGATTTGTTTTTGGTTTTAAAATAACTTTGGACATGATTTGAGGATGGTTAATCCTTGTGGTAAATTTGGCGGGTAGCCTTGTGATAGGAGGGTATCCTTCACCATGTTTCATATGGAGGTTATCCACTATAAAATGATCAATTTTAAATCTGATTTTAGTTATGTAATGAAAATATGCCTTGAAACTTAGTATAACTATTTAAACCAAAAATGCTGATTTATGCAAATAAACCCTACAACCTTCCTTTGAATAACTTATGCATGCATTCTAAATTACGTATTGGGTGTAATTTGCGAGCACGGTTGTAGTGCTCACTCTTGTGAATATTATTATTGGAGGAGACCGCTATCCGTAAGGTGAGGAGCGGGACGATTAGGCGCGATCTCCGCACGATTACTGTGGCGATCGTGTGGCTTACCATTATTATTTGCTTCCGCAATGTTTTATTTGGCCTCCGGCCCAGCTTGTAATAAACTCTATGCTTATTAAATATACACGTTGGATATGTTTGTGATAACATTTTGTATTTGTGTACACTGGAAATCTGGACTAGTGTTTGAACACAGAGAATTCGGGATCCTTCGTTCCGGGTTCGACAAAAGTGGTATCGAGCATATCGATCGAGGTCGTGACCTAGAAGGAAATCAAACCCTTAAGGATTTATTTTGAAAATTAAAACAACTTGGTCTTCGAGTCATTCCTCAACTTTTCTCTTGAAAATTATCTACTAACTCATCTCCTTTTCAAAAATTGTAGATGGTCAAGTTCAATGCCATTTCCCATGGAGTCTTCTTTGGTCATTGGGCGCCGTTCTCGAAGATGATGCAAGACTTGGACTTTGAAGAAAGACCGACGATCAAGGGTACAAGTATAAGGTGGGAAATCAGAGCGGTGGAGAGTAGAGGTGATCCTCTACTCCAATCTATCGCCGAACATGCACTTCCACGTCTTCGATGCCCCAATGCGACGAGACACCTTCGCCAAGGCATCCAGATGCGACCAGGAAGCAACCCGCAGACTTCGCTACATCTCGATCATCGCCTCAACTAAGACTGGGTTCCACTATTACCCAATGCACATTCCAACCCGGCATGACGGTGCATTCCGCTCAACTAGAGATGAAGAGCCCCGATCTCACTCATCAGTGGATCTCGCCGAGCCATGGATTATGCCTACGGAATGCACTAGATGAGTATCTCTCCGCAAGTGAAATTACAAGATGCGTAAGAAAAGTTGAAGAGTGCGAGAAAAGAACGGCCTCTTACAAGGAAGGCGAGGCTAGTTCTAGTGAGCCAGATTATACCCCAATAACACCATAGATTTGACCTTAATTTTTTCCTTTAGTTGCGAATTATGAGCTGCCAAACCTTTGTAGTAGCCATAATGAATTAATAAAATAAAAATAAATTATTTTGCCGAAATGTTCTTGCCTTGTGTTTGTTGAATATTGGGCTATTTTAGATCTATACTCTTATAATTCCTGTCTCTCTTGTCTAATCTATGAAGAGTTCATCAGATGGTGACCACCCGCACCGGAAGTGTCAGTGCTAGAGGACAAGGAAATGAGAATGCCGAATATCAAGAAAACCAGTTCAATGACCACCACCTCCTCCAATCAAGCTCTCGATGGCGCCAAATGATGGCCAATTAGACTCATCTGATTGAGTTGCTAGCCCAGTCCCTTCACAGCAATCAGAATACCCAAGCGTCAGCAGCCTATCATGCTCCTCCACCTCCCGCAAGAGTAACTTTGTCAGGGTTCATGAGGATGCGTCCGCCAACATTTTCTAGTAGCACGGAACCCATGGACGCAGATGATTGGCTCAGGGCCATTGGAAAGAAACTGGATATTGCTCAATGCACAGATCGTGAGAGAGTTTTGTTTGCCTCTCATCAATTGATTGGTCCCGCATCAGAATGGTGGGATAATTTCAGCATGTCCCATGCTAATGCCCAAGAAATCACTTGGGATGAGTTCATGCAAGCTTTCCGCCGATCTCACATTCCATCTCGCATGATTACTTTGAAAAGAAGGAGTTTCGCCGCCGCCAAGGAAACCGCTCGATCGGCGAATATCCGCATAAGTTTAACCAACTTGCTCGCTATGCCCCGAGGATGTAGCCAGAGATGAAGGCGAGGCAAGAGCGATTTTCGGAAGGGTTAAATGACGAACTCTCTGCTCGCTTGATTTCTCAGATTTTACCGACTTCAAAGAGGTTGGTAATAAGGCCATACGCCAGAAGGCAAACATCGAAATGGAGAATAGCAAGCGGAGGATGGCGGCTCGTAAGTTTAACTCGGGAGGACTACCCAAGCCTTGTTTCTCTCGGCCTCACCACCTCGGCGTGGGAGATTCGCACTACTACACCAAGAGTTCCGGCTCGATTCGCGCCAAATACTTCCGGATTCGTAGTAGTTCATCCGAGGTCGGCCAGCAGGTGACCACTATTTCCACGGCAGAATCACTTGCTTTCATCGCAACGAGTTGGGTCACTATACCAATAAGTGTCCCAAGAAGCGCAGATCGCCACCCCGTCAAGCCAACTCCGGAGCTTGATCACCGGCGGTCCTTCAAGACCGGTGGTCAATTCATGAAGGGCGTGTGAATCACGTCACCGCAGAGGAAGCCTATCAAAGCACGGATGTTGTTCTTGGTACGTTCCTTGTCAACTCGATTATCAAAGATCGCTTTATTTGATTCCGGAGCTTCGCATTCTTTTGTGTCAAATAAGTTTGTGGAAAAATATGGGTTATCTACCTCCCCCTTAGTTAAGCCCATGTTAATCCATTCCCCGGGCTCGAAATGAGAGCTAGTTTATTCATCCAAATCATACCTTTGAAATCTCCGAGTATCTTTCTCGGCCAACTTAATAGTCCTGCGTTCGCAAGGATTGGACGTAATTCTTGGAATGGAGTGGCTTGCCAAAAATCAGGGCAGAATAGATTGTGCTAGTAGATCTATCAACCTCACCAATGAACAAGGGATTTCAGTAGAGTTCCAACCCAAGACTTCTACGGAAAGAAGTCCTATCTTGAGCGATTTAAAGGAAGTGGCGGAAGATATACCGTGGGACAAGAATATCCAGATGTTTTTCGGAGGACTTACAGTATGCCACCGGACGGGACATAATGTTCTTAATTGACTTAGTCCTGTGGATCGCTCCAATTTGGCGACCCTACGGAATGCCTAAGAAATGATCTAGCAGAGTTGAAGAAGCAGATCGAAGAACTACAGAGTAAAGGTTACATTCAACCGAGTTCATCGCCTTGGGGAGCTCCAGTACTATTTGTCAAAAAGAAAGACAATAGTATGAGAATGTGTGTAGACTATAGATCACTCAACGAGGTAACAATCAAAAACAAGTACCGTTACCTAGGATAGATGATCTGCTTGATCAACTTAAAGGAGCAGTGTTTTCTCCAAGATTGATTTGAGGTCGCTACCATCGCTAAAAATCAGACGTAAGATATTCAAGACGACCTTCACCACGGATATGGACTCTACGAGTTCACAGTGATGTCATTTGGACTAACAAATGCCCCTGCTTATTTCATGAATATGATGAACAAAGTGTTCATGGAATTTTTGGATAAGTTTGTGGTGGTATTCATAGATGACATTCTCATCTATTCAAGAGATATGGAAGAGCATGAAAAACATCTCAGAATTATTTTGGGCAAACTCCGAGAACACCAACTTTATGCCAAACTCAAAGAAAAGTGAATTTTGGCTTAGTCAAGTGGCTTTTCTTGGACACATTGTGTCGGCAGGAGGAGTTGCATGAGACCCTCAAAGGTTGAAGTCAGTAATGGATTGGAAGCAACCCAAGTCCATCCGAAGTATGAGAAGTTTTCTGATTACTGGTACTACCGCAGATTCATTGAAAATTTCTCCAAGATCGCCAAACCCATGACTCAACTTCTGAAGAAGGAAAAGAAATTTGAATGGACAAGTGCTTGTGAACATAGTTTTCAAGAGCTGAAGAAAAGATTAGTCTCTGCACCAGTACTAGTCTTACCAGATATACGTAAGGATTTTGAAGTTTTCGTGACGATCGCTGAGGGCTAAGATGTGTGCTGATGCAGGAAGGAAAGGTTGTGGCTTATGCATCTCGTCAGTTAAGGCCACATGAAGGAAATTATCCAACTCATGATTTAGAGTTAGCGGCAATTGTGCATGCTTTGAAAATCTGGCGGCATTATCTCATTGGTAACCGCTGTGAGATTTTCACAGATCATAAGAGTTTGAAATATATCTTCACCCAGTCAGATCTTAATCTCAGGCAAAGAAGATGGTTAGAGCTGATAAAGGATTATGACCTTGGAATTCATTATCACCCGGGTAAAGCCAACGTGGTAGCAGATGCTCTGAGTAGGAAAGCATACTGCAACACGGTGTTAGTTCAAGAAAATCAACCAGAGTTGTATGAAGAACTAAAGCATCTGAATCTAGAAATTGTCAGTCAAGGCTGTATCAACACAGTGGAAGTCCAACCAACCATACAAAGTCAGATCAGAGAAAAACAGCTAGAAGACGAAGACATCAAAGAAATCATGAAAAACATGAGAAGAGGCAAAGCCCCAGGATTTTCTGAAGACGAGCAGGGCACAGTATGGTTTGGCAACCGCATCTGTGTACCTAAACATCTTGAAACCGCATAACCGATTTCAAAGAAGCTCATGAATCACCTTACTCTATCCATCCCGGGAGTACCAAGATGTACCAGGATCTGAAGGAAAAGTATTGGTGGGTTAGTATGAAGCGAGAGATCGCTGAGTTTGTTGCACGTTGTGATGTATGTCAGCGTGTTAAGGCAGAGCATCAGAGACCTGCCGGATTGTTACAACCATTACCAATTCCCGAGTGGAAATGGGAGGAGATTGGTATGGATTTTATCACCGGACTACCTAGGACCCAATCAGGTTGTGATTCCATTTGGGTGATAATTGACCGATTAACCAAAGTGGCTCATTTTATTCCAGTCAAGACAACTTACAGAAGCAATAAGTTAGCAGAATTGTACATGGCTAGGATCGTCTGTCTACATGGTATACCCAAGAAAATTGTGTCTGACAGAGGTTCGCAGTTCACTTCAAAATTTTGGCAGAGTCTACATGAAGCTTTGGGAACCAGACTCAATTTCAGCACAGCTTATCATCCCCAAACAGATGGCGGACCGAACGTAAATCAGTCCTAGAAGACATGCTTGAGCGTGTGCTATAGATTATGGAAGAAGTGGGATAAGAATTTGCCCTATGCAGAATTTTCCTACAACAACGACTTTCAAGCTAGCCTACAGATGTCGCCTTTGAAGCATTGTATGGTAGAAAGTGTAGAACCCCTCTCCTTTGGGATCAAGTAGGAGAGCACCAATTCTTCGGACGTAATTGATAAAAGAAGCTGAAAGTAAGGTAAAAGCAATAAGAGAACGTCTGAAAGTAGCTCAAACCCGACAAAAGAGTTATGCCGATAATCGTTGAGAGAACTATCCTTCGAGATGGGAGATTTTGTCTATCTCGTGGTAACTCCACTCCGAGGAGTGAAGAGATTTCAGACTAAAGGAAAACTCGCACCTGATTTGTCGGACCCTATAAGATTTTGGCAAAAAGAGGTGAAGTTGCTTATCGCTTGAACTACCAAGATCTCTGTCACTGCTCACAATGTCTTCCATGTATCCCGATTAAAGAAATGTCTCGAGTACCAACGGAAGAAACAGCTGAGAACATCGATCTTTGTGAAGATCTCACCTATGTGGAACAACCAATCAAGATTCTCGATGTGGCGTAACAGCGCCACCGAAGCAAAGTCATTCGCTCTTGTAAGGTTCGATGGAGCAATCATTCGAAGAAGAAGCTACCGGGAGCGAGAAGAAGTTTTGAGAGCCGAGTATCCCTACCTTTTTTGTCGACCAAGTCGAATCTCGGGTCGAGATTCCCTTTAAGGGGTAGGTTTGTATGACCTAAAATTTCAATTTCAGTTAAAAATAAGACTTTATTAATTTTTGTGGATTTTCTGGAATTTTTTAAAAGCTTTTCAATAAAGTATATTAAGGCTAAAAGAATTTATGTGCAAAAACTATTACCAACTAAAAGTTGGAATTATTTTATTTAAGTCCAGAATGCCTCATAGAATTTATGTGAATTTTCTCAAAATTTTTGGACTTCATTTACTATTTTCTAAAGCCTATTTGAATTTCTGGAATTAAATTAATTGAAAAGGGTTTAAAATCTTTTACAACAAGATGGGCCACACCAAAGATCTTTCATTCCGACCGCCCACCTCTCTCGCACCCGCCCCCCCTTGCCACGCGTCACACATCCGTGCAAGCGCGACTCCATCGCAGCCGTCGCCGCCACTCATCGCTGGCGCCAGATCGATCCATCCAGCCGATTTCGTCACCCCGCGCCCTCTCTCCTGTCTCGCCGACAAGTGGGCCCACCTACACAGTGTCGTCTCCCTCCTCCCTTTCTTCCCCACACGCCCGCGCCTCTCGCCGCCATTGCCGCTCGCCTCGGAGCTCGTCACTCCCGCGATTCCCTCCCTCTCTTCACTCGCCATCACGCGCAATGAAAGCGGCCGTTCCCACCGCGTTCGTTCCCGGCATTACCCCCCTCCTTAACTCGCTGTAACGCCGCCCTCATCTCATAAGAACGCCGTTGCCACCTCGCCACGATCTCCATCTCCGGCCTCGCCCTCGCCCTATAAAGGAGCACCGGGTGCACCTCTACTCCTCAAGCTTTTGCCCCAACTCTCCACACCTCCTCGCTTCGATCGCGATTTAGCTCTTCTCTCTCTCGGCCGAAGGTGTGCTCGCGCCTCTAGCGCCGCCACCGGTGAACCTCCGCCGCCTCGGCCGCACCATCGGCCGCCTCAAGATCGCGAACTCGTGCGCACCTCGCGCCCTCGGAACATCGCGGAGCTCCTTCGCCGCCAACGACCGAACCACACCGCCGCCTCTCGCCGTCGCCGACCATCTTCCGGCCACGCTCTCGCGTCGCCAGGTAGCGCATCACACTCAGCATCATCCCCTGAACCTTTTGCGCACTTCGCCGGAGCTCGCCGCGCCTTGTTCACGGCACCATTGGAACCCGAGCGCCTCCTCTCTCCGGCGCCGACGTGGACAGCCACCTCATCACTTTTGCGTGCGTGGCAGTCAAGTCGGCCAGCGTGGTGCGCCAAGCCAGCAGCGTGCAAGACACAGCCGCTCCTCCACACTGTGCTGTGAGCCGAGTCCACCGTGGACTTGTGCCTCGCTGTGGACTCAGTCCATACTGTGCGGGCCCACATGTCAGTCTCAGTGCACAGTACTGCTGACGTCAGCTGGCGCAATAAATAGAATTTCCTTTAGAAAATTAATTCGGGAAATTCGAAATTCGATTTTGAATTAAATTTAGATTTAAACTTCCAGGAGCTCGTATTTCTTCATACAAACTCCGATTTAGGTGATTCAAATTTCTAAATTTGTATAAAATCAAGATCTAGCTAACTAAACCAAAATTATTTAATTTGGAGTTAATTTGAATTTTCATTTGAATTTATTTGTGTTTATTTGAATTCTGTTTGAATTTGGAATATTTTCGCGTATAGATTTTGACGACTCCGGAGAGCTTGACCCTATTGAAGAAGTAGAATACCAGGAATTTGAGCAAGGCAAGTTACACCATTGACCATTTTGCCCCAATATTTAAAATTATTTAATTCCTATTTTAAATTATTATTGCATGCATAATTGTATTTAATTATTTTAAATTCCTGTTTTTGAATATTTAATTATTCCAATTCCTTTGTATAACCAAATTTGATTGTTGTATTATCCATTCCTTGTAACCTTAGTCAAATGAATTTAAAAATAAATATATGCATAGCAAATGCTTAGACCATGAAATATTTGACTTTGGGAGAATTTAGCCAAAATTTCATAAATTGATAAAAAGCCTATGACATTGCTTTGTCATGGTGGACTTTTGCAAATGTCTTTGAAAATTAAAAATAAAAGAAAATGGTTTATACTTGGGCAAACATGGACCGTTGGTGGGTGCAAGTTTATGCACGGGCCTGTCTGGTTAGGATCGAGACCTGTGGTTTTATTGAAAGTTGCCCAAGTAGATTAAGGACCTGCCTTTGAGCCGCATCTTGCAAAAGCTCCACCGTACTACCACATGTTCAGATGGGCGTAACTGGGCTTAATAATTTGTAATACCTCAGTATTGTTTATGCCATTTTTGTTGTGTGGGTGTCGGTTAGACTTTATTCCCACTTGGCGCAAGAGGGGGTTTCCAGCAGGTGGTTAGCCTAATGGAAGTGAAACCTTAGCGGGCATATTGGTATTGAGGTAAAGCATTGGAAACGCCTTGTGATAATTGCCTAGTCACACACCTAAGGAAGTGTGTATTGGCCGACATACCGGGCAAATTATCTCTTGTGGGTAAAGTTGTACAACCTCTGCAGAGTGTAAATCTATTCGAATAGCCGTGTCCACGGTTATGGACATGCTGAGCAAAGCCACTCTAAGTTAGATTTGTTTTTGGTTTTAAAATAACTTTGGACATGATTTGAGGATGGTTAATCCTTGTGGTAAATTTGGCGGGTAGCCTTGTGATAGGAGGGTATCCTTCACTATGTTTCATATGGAGGTTATCCACTATAAAATGATCAATTTTAAATCTGATTTTAGTTATGTAATGAAAATATGCCTTGAAACTTAGTATAACTATTTAAACCAAAAATGCTGATTTATGCAAATAAACCCTACAACCTTCCTTTGAATAACTTATGAATGCATTCTAAATTCAGATTGGGTGTAATTTGCGAGCACGATTGTAGTGCTCACTCTTCTTGAATATTATTATTCAGAGAAGGCGCTATCCGTAGGTGAGGAGCAGGACGATTAGGTCGCGATCTCCGCAGGCGATTGCTCGTGGCGATCGTGTGGCTTACCATTATTATTTGCTTCCGCAATGTTTTATTTGGCCTCAGCCCCGCTTGTAATAAACTCTATGCTTATTAAATATACACGTTGGATATGTTTGTGATAACATTTTTGTGACTGTGTACACTGGAAATCCTGGACTAGTGTTTGAACACAGAGAATTCGGGATCCTTCGTTCCCGGGTTCGACAAATTGCCACATCATTATAATCGGCAAAAATCTTATCAGGATTCGCCTTTGCAAGGCGATCTGATTCTCTCCTCCAAGCATCATCAAGCTCCTTATCCTCGATAAATCAAGGAGAGAAAGGGAACTTGTTAGTCTGGGAGGAGTTCCTTTCAGAAGTTGGAATCTGCTGTGGATCTGCAGAGATGCCTATCTACGCTGATGGAGTAACAATCACCACAGGATTCAAACCGGATTCCAGCACTGAAGCAGGCGCGCGGGCTTCCCTAACCACTTCCTCCTCAGAATTTCTTGCCTGAGGAAAGCCCTGGTCGGAGGTGCCCTCGATCACCTGACCCGCTGGAATAACCTGATCGGCAATGACTGGAACTCCAACAGGTCTGCGCAAAGGAAAGGAAGTTCAGAGTTCAAGTTCGCCAAGAATATAAAAGGTATGCGTTCATATGATAATTTTATTTACAACATACCCGATTATCTTTTTTATCTTGACTCTGAAGCACGCTGGCTTAAAGTCTGTAGCACTGGCTTTTCTTTTCTTTTCAACCATTTTTTCCAGTCTTGAACTTGTAGGGTTGGTTGCACCGTCTACAATGAACGATTAGATGTAATACTTTCAACCAACTGGTCGAGAGCAGAATCACTGATCATTGGATCAGAAGGTGTAGGTTCATTGGTCACCAAAGCAGTTGCTTCAACAGCCCTTGGCAAATCTTGAGCAACTGTATGGGACTCAATGACTACCGCCTGATTCAACAAACAAAGTTAGTCGGGTGATGAACATATCTTTTCATCTAAGCAAAAAGTATTTCCTTCAGTTACCTACCTCTACACGATCACTAGTGATCGTAAGGTTGGTCGGTTCATCAATTGGCTCACAGGTCTCCGTGATCTCATCAATTCTTAGACCAACCGACTACATATCAAAGAGGATTTTTAGGTAAACACCGATCGGAAAAGATTGTGAGGGTGAAAAATAATTATCATGCTTACCCGAAGTCTCTCAGCCCTCTCTTCAGCAGTAGTAACTGCTAAGATCAAAAGGAAACCAGTCTTCTCATTAGGCTCTCCAGCACAGATCATTTTGATCCGATTTCTGATCTCATCAGAAGACAAGACTGTAATAAAAGAGAGGTCTTAGGATTATAAAAGCATTTAACCAGAAAGGTAAGCTGGTCGAATTCTTACTGGAACTTACCTTCCATAGATTCCTTGGTCGCATCATCACGACCAATATACCAGAGCATTGAATGAGCTCTGGCCTTCAAAGGACTGATTCTCCGCATGGAGAAGTCCCTCACCACGTGCCAGGAGGCTAAACCCCTAACACTCAGGAGATAGATGGCTTCAACCCATCTCCCAATTTTCCCCTCTTTCTTCGAGGAGGAACGCCATTGCGGGTTATCGATAGCCTTCTTACCGCTGTAATAAAGGTCATCACCCTGCGTAATCTTCATGTAAAACCAACTCTTCTTCCATGACGACCACGAAGATTTGGAGTACATTGGAATGTACTCATCAGCCTTCCCGTCATGGAGACGCAAAGTACACTCTCCAGGTGTACCGGTCGTCTTCTTCGCATTCACCAATCTCTAGTAGTACCTGAAGAGATCCAGAGTTGCTGGAATTCCCAGGTACGCTTCGCAGAGGTAGACGAAGATGCTGAGGTTGGTTATGATCAGTTCTACTCCATAATACTCTAAAACTTGGGAAAGAAAGGAGTGAACTAGAAGTCTGAAGCCACATTCGATATATGCGAGAAATACCGGAATTTCTCCATCCTCACCGCTTGGAGAATGTTCCCCAAATGTTGATCTCCATAAGATCAGATTTCTGTCGGGTAGTAGCCCAACCTTTTCCAAACCTTCAAGTTGATCGACCAGTTGGTGATAAGATCCGACATGGTGATTTCTATCGGGTGAAGAATTCAAAGGTGAGGAAAGTAAAAGGCGTAGAAACCCTAACACCCAGTGCTAAGGGGCCTTTTATAGCCACAACACTGTAACCGCTCCGGGAAAAGTCCAATGGACAAAAATCCCTTTTAACCAGCGGACAAAGAGTTCTTTCAACTTCCGAAGGCAATTTCTCGACTTTAAAAATGAATATGGACCACCTCGAATACCACAACATTTAATGAGGGGTCTGCCCGATACGATTGCATCGGGAGTAAGCGTCTATACGACCAATTCATTTAAAGTTCGGGGGCTAGCTGACGAGGATTAAAACCTCTACTTACTATTTAATAGATAAAGGACCATACATCTTCGTGGTCGTAACCCCTAAGGCTAACGACCTCACTGATCGTAAGGATTCCAGAGGTTACACAATATCTAACCTGATTGGAGAAGGTCCCCAACCTTGTCTCCGATCAGTCAAATGCTCACAAAGCTTTGAACTGATATCTAGATCTAGCACCAGATATATCCTCTACCGTGTGAAGAATGGAACATGTGATATATATTCTATACCATGCGACGATACGTAACTCTAAGACACAGGAATACAGTCAAATGGCTCACTAACATATAACCGCATAAACAGTGACACATTGTCAATCGACACTCTCTCCCACTGATCATGCGCCGCTTCTCAAACAAAGGCTCTCCTAGAGACAACTGCCAACGCTTCATCAACTACATAAGGAGGACTGCGAACTGAAGTGGAGAAGGCCGGAACAGGGAAGATAGATTGGGAAACACTTTCAGAAGGGCATTGTATTCCTGAATTAGTCTTCAGTCTAGGTTACAGACACCCATTGTAATAGCCAATTCATAGCAATAAAGAGCAGTCTCATTACTTTCCAGGAGATACGTGTCATTTTCCTCTTTTTCTTCATCTATTCATAAGATCGGCGATTTGATCGTCGACAGCTGGCGCTGTCCGTGGCGTTGAAAATTAAAAATAACTTGGTCTTATGGAGTCATTTCTCAACTTTTCTCTTGAAAAATATTTACTAACTCATCTCCTTCTCGAAAATTGTAGATGGCTGAAGTTCTGAATGCCATTTCCCATGGTGTTTTTGCTGGTCATTGGGCCGCAGTACTCTGGAAGATCATGCAGCACTTGGACTTTGAAGAAAGACCGACGTATCAAGGATACAAGTATAAGGTGGGAAATCAGGGTCGGTGGAGGGTACAAGTGATCCTCTACTCTAACCTATCGCCGAACACAGACTTCCATATCTTCGATGCCCCAATGCGACGAGACACCTTCGCCGAAGGCATCCAGGATGCAGCCAGGGAAGCAACCCGCCGACTTCGCTATATCTACGATCACCGCCTCAACGGCACTGGGTTCCACTATTACCCGATGCACATCCCAACCCAAAGATGATGGTACCTTCCGCCGGCTAGAGATGAAGACTGCCCCGATCTCACGATCGTGGATCGGCGAGCCATGGATTATGCCTCTACGGAATACCTCGGATGAGCCGTCTCTCATGCAGGAGAAATTACAAGACTTGAGAAGAAAAGTTGAAGATCGCAGAAAAGAATCGGCCTACTACAAGGCAAAGTGAGGCTAGTTCTAGTGAGCCGATTATACCCCAGTAACACCATAGATATGTCCTTAAATTATCCTTTAATTGCGAATTATGAGCTACAATACCCTTGTGGTAGCCGTAATGAATTAATAAAATAAATTAAATTAAATTATTTTGCGAAGTGTTCTTGCCTTGTGTTGTTGGTTTTGGGCTATTTTAGACCTATACCCCTTAGAAATTCTCGTCCTCTTGTCTAATCTGTGAAGAGTCCAGCAGATGGTGACTACCCGCACTGGAAGTGGCAGTGCCAGAGGGCAAGGAAATGAGAATGCTGATTATCAAGAAAACCCAGTTCAATAGCCACCACCTCCTCCAACTGAAGCCCCCGACTGGCGCCAAATGATGGCCAATCAAACTCATCTGATTGAATTGTTAGCCCAGTATCTCAACAGCAACCAGAGTACTCAAGCGTCAACAACTCATCATGCTCCTCCACCTCCCGCAAGAGTGACTTTGTCAGAGTTCATGAGGATGCGTCCGCCGACGTTTTCTAGTACCACGGAACCCATGGACGCAGACGATTGGCTCAGGGCCATTGGCAAGAAGCTGGATATTGCTCAATGCACAGATCGTGAGAGAGTTTTGTTTGCCTCTCATCAGTTGAATGGTCCTGCATCAGAATGGTGGGATAACTTCAGCATGTCCCATGCTAATGCCCAAGAAATCACTTGGGATGGGTTCATGCAAGCTTTCCGACGATCTCACATTCCATCCGCATGATTACATCAAGAAGAAGGAGTTTCGCTCTCTTCGCCAAGGAAACCGTTCAGTCAGCGAGTATCTGCATAAGTTCAACCAACTTGCTCGCTATGCCCCCGAGGATGTAGCCAGAGATGAAGACAGGCAGGAGCGATTTTTGGAAGGGTTGAACGACGAACTCTCTGTTCGTTTGATTTCTCAAGATTTCACCGACTTTCAGCAGTTAGTAAATAAGGCCATACGCCAGGAAGGCAAACATCAAGAAATGGAGAACCGTAAGCGGAGGATGGCCGCTCAGAAGTTTAACTCAGGAGGACTGCCCAAGCCTCGTTTCACTCAGTCTCAGCCACCTCAGCGCGGAAGATTCCAGTCTACTACACCGAGAGTTCCAGCTCTAGGCCAACGCCCAAATACTCCCGGATTCCGTAATAGTTCATCTGGAGGTCAGTTCCAGCAAAAGCCAACTCCCACAACAGCAGGAATAACTTGTTTCCATTGCAATGAGTTGGGGCATTATACCAATAAATGCCCAAAGAAGCAACAGGCTACAATCCCAGCTAAGCCAAATGCAGGACCACCAGTCTCCAGCGGTCCCTCAAGACCAGCTAGTCAATTCATGAAGGGGCGTGTGAATCACGTCACTGCAGAGGAGGCTTTCTCAGCACCAGATGTTGTTATTGGTATGTTCCTTGTCAATTTAGTATCAGCATCAATTTTATTTGATTCCGGAGCTTCGCATTCTTTTGTGTCAATTAAGTTTGTGGAAAAGTATGGGTTATCTATCTCCCCCTTAGTTAACCCCATGTTAATCCATTCCCCGGGCTCGGAAATGAGAGCTAGTTTCTTTTGCCCAAATTTTACTTTGGAAATCTCTGGAGTAACTTTCTCGACAAACTTAATAGTCTTGCGTTCGCAAGGATTGGACGTAATTCTTGGAATGGACTGGCTTGCCAAAAATCAAGGTAGGATAGATTGTGCTAGTAGATCTATCATCCTCACCAATGAACAAGGGATTTCAGTAGAGTTCCGACCCAAGACTTCTACGGGGATAAGTTCTATCTTGACCAGCTTAAAGGAAGTAAAACTGGAAGATATACCCGTGGTCCAAGAATATCCAGATGTTTTTACAGAAGAATTACCTGGTATGCCACCGGACCGGGACATAATGTTCTTAATTAACTTAGTCCTGTGGATCGCCCAATTTCAAGTGACCCCTACGACGCTTGCGAATGATCTAGCAGAGTTGAAGAAGCAGATCGAAGAACTACAGAGTAAAGGTTACATTCAACCGAGTTCATCGCCTTGGGAAGCACCAGTACTATTTGTCAAAAAGAAAGATAATAGTATGAGAATGTGTGTGGACTATAGATCACTCAACGAGGTAACAATCAAAAACAAGTACTCGTTACCTAGGATAGATGATCTGTTTGATCAACTTAAAGGAGCCAGTGTTTTCTCCAAGATCGATTTGAGGTCGCTACCATCGCTAAAAATTAGACCGGAAGATATTCCGAAGACAGCCTTCACCACCAGATATGGACTGTACGAGTTTACAGTGATGTCATTTGGACTAACAAATGCCCCTGCTTATTTCATGAATATGATGAACAAAGTGTTCATGGAATTCTTGGATAAGTTTGTGGTAGTATTCATAGATGATGTTCTCATCTACTCAAGAGATGTGGAAGAGCATGAAAAACATCTCAGAATTATTTTGGACAAACTCCGAGAACATCAACTTTATGCCAAATTCAGCAAAAGTGAATTTTGGCTCAGCCAAGTGGCTTTTCTTGGACACATTGTGTCGCAGGAGGAGTTGCGAGACCCTCAAAGGTTGAAGTGTAATGGATTGAAGCAACCCAAGTCTCATGTATGAGAAGTTTTCTGCTTAGCTGGGTACTACCGCAGATTCATTGAAAGTTTCTCCAAGATCGCCAAACCCATGACTCAACTTCTGAAGAAGGAAAAGAAATTTGAATGGACAGGTGCATGTGAACATAGTTTCCAAGAGCTGAAGAAAAGACTAGTCTCTGCACCAGTGCTAGTCTTACCAGATATACGTAAGGATTTTGAAGTTTTCTGTGACGGATCTCGCCAGGGGCTTGGATGTGTACTGATGCAGGAAGGAAAGGTTGTGGCTTATACATCTCGTCAGTTAAGGCCACATGAAGGAAATTATCCAACTCATGATCTAGAGTTAGCGGCAATCGTGCATGCTTTGAAAATCTGGCGGATTATCTCATTGGTAATCACTGTGAGATTTTCACTGAGATCATAAGAGTCCAAATATATCTTCACCCAATGTAACTTAATCTCAAGCAAAGAAGATGGTTGGAGCTGATAAAGGATTATGACCTTAGAATTCATTATCACCCGGGTAAAGCCAATGTGGTAGCAGATGCTCTGAGTAGGAAGACATACTGCAACACGGTGTTAATTCAAGAAAATCAACCAGAATTGTATGAGGAATTGAAGCACCTGAACCTGGAAATTGTCAGTCAAGGCCGTATCAACACAGTGGAAGTCCAACCAACCATACAAGGTCAGATCAGAGAGAAACAGCTAGAAGACGAAGACATCAAAGAAATCATGAAGAACATGAGAAGAGGCAAAGCCCCAGGATTTTCTGAGGACAAGCAAGGCACAGTATGGTTTGGCAACCGCATTTGTGTACCTAATCATCATGAAACAAGACAACTGATTCTGAAAGAAGCTCATGAATCACCTTACTCTATCCATCCCGAGAGTACCAAGATGTACCAGGATCTGAAGGAAAAGTATTGGTGGGTCAGTATGAAGCGAGAGATCGCTGAGTTTTTTGCACGTTGTGATGTATGTCAGCGTGTTAAGGCAGAACATCAGAGACCTGCCGGATTGTTACAACCATTACCAATTCCCGAGTGGAAATGGGAGGAGATTGGTATGGATTTTATCACCGGACTTCCTATTACCCAAACAGGATGTGATTCCATTTGGGTGATAAATGACCGATTAACCAAAGTGGCTCATTTTATTCCAGTCAAGACCACTTACAGAAGCTGTAAGTTAGCAGAATTGTACATGGCCAGGATCATCTGTCTACATGGTATACCCAAGAAAATTGTGTCTGACAGAGGTTCGCAGTTCACATCAAGATTTTGGCAGAGTCTACATGAAGCTTTGGGAACCATACTCAACTTCAGCACAGCATATCATCCCCAAACAGATGGCCAGACCGAACTTGTTAATCAGGTCCTAGAAGATACGCTTCGAGCTTGTGCTATAGATTACGGAAGAAGTTGGGATAAGAATTTACCCTATGCAGAATTCTCCTACAACAACTGACTTTCAAGCTAGCTCAGATGTCGCCATTCAAGCATTGTATGGCGAAAGTGTAGAACCCCTCTCCTTTGGGATCAAGTAGCGAACACCAATTCTTGGACGGAATTGATAAAAGAAGCTGAAAGTAAGGTAAAAGCAATAAGAGAACGTCTGAAAGTGGCTCAATCCCGACAAAAGAGTTATGCCGACAATCGTCGGAAAGAACTATCCTTCGAGATTGGAGATTTTGTCTATCTCAGGGTAACTCCACTCCGAGGAGTGAGGAGATTTCAGACTAAAGGAAAACTCGCACCCAGATTTGTCGGACCCTATAAGATTTTGGCAAAGAGAGGTGAAGTTGCTTATCGCTTGAACTACCAAGATCTCATCATTTGCTCACAATGTCTTCCATGTATCACAGTTAAAGAAATATCTCAGAGTACCAACAGAAGAAACACCGCTCGAGAGCATCGATCTTCAGGAAGATCTCACCTATGTGGAGCAGCCAATCAAGATTCTCGATGTGGCAGAACGCGTCACCAGAAGCAAAGTCATCCGTTCTTGCAAAGTTCAGTGGAGCAATCTTTCAGAAGAAGAAGCTACCTGGGAGCGAGAAGAAATTTTAAGAGCCAAGTACCCCCACCTCTTTGTTAACCTGCATCAATCTCTGGTCGAGATTCCCTTTAAGGGGTAGGTTTGTAACAGCCCAAAATTTCGCCATTGAAAATAAGACTTTAATTATTTTTGTGGATTTTACTCGAAATTTTAAAGGCTTTTCCTAATTATTTTAAAGCTAAAATAATTTATGTGCAAAATCTATTACCAATTAAAAGTTGGAATTATTTTATTCAAGTCCAGAATGCTCTTGAGAATTTCTGTGAATTTTCTCAAAAATTTTGGACTTTATTTAATATTTTCTAAAGCTTATTTGAATTTCTAGGATTAAATAAATTGGAAAAGGAATTTAAAATCCTCGAACAAAGATCGGGCTGAAGCCCAAGAGATTGTCATGCGCCGCCCATTCTCCTCGCAAGATGATTATCGCTGGCCGTCCGATCAAATCGGACGGCCGACATCAATCCACCCGCGCCTCTTCTCCTCTCTGTCTCGCCGACAGGAGGACCCTCGGCACTGTGCTTCTTCCTCCCCCTCTTTCTTCCCCGCGCGCCCGCGCCTCTCGCCGCCATTGCCGCTCGCCTCGGAGCTCTTCACTCCCGCGATTCTCTCCCTCTCTCCACTCGCCATCACGCGCGTTAACTCCCCTTACTCCGCCGCATTCGCCTGCTGTTTCCCCCTCCTTTACTCGCCCCTAACGCCGCACGCACTGCCACCGCCCAGTACTCCCAAGCAAGCTCGCCTCCTCGGCCACCCTCTCGCCTCTATAAAGCCACCCCACTGCGCCTCTTCTCTGCATCTCATTCCCCACCTCCGCCCTCGATCGCCTCTCGCTCGCGCATTTCGCAATTCCTCGCCGCGGCCAAGCTCGTTCTTCTCCGATTCGGCGCCACCATGCTTCCTCCGCCACCTCGTCCACACCTCCGGCATCGCTCGCCGCCGCGAACTGGTGCGCACCTCCTCGCCTCATGACGCCGCTTAACGACCGAACCACGCCGCCTCTCTCCGTCGCCGACCATCTTCCGCCATGCCCTCGCCGCCAGTAATGCATCGAAGACGCGATCACCTCGATCATTTTGCACCTCGCGGAGCTCGCCGCGTCGCCGTATTTGGTTCCATCGGCACCGAGCGCCACCTCTCCGGCGCCGACGTGGCGGCCAGTCGGGCACACTGGCGCCACGCGGCATTTTAGCCGACGAGCAGCGTGGGCACCGGCAGGGCGGCCGCGCCCGGTACGTGTTTCCTCAGATCAGTCGCGTGAGCCGAGTCCACCGTGGACTCTAAGGCGCCGTGGACTCATCCATACTTATGCGGGCCCACTTGTCACCTCTGTGAGCAGCATCACGACGCCGCCATGCAATAAATCAAATTTCCTTTAGAAAAATAATTCAAAAATTAAAAGAAATTATAAAATTGAAATTTAATTTAGATTTAAACTTCCAGGAGCTCTTATTTCTTCGTACGAACTCCGATCTAGGTGATTCAAATTTCTAAATTTGTATAAAATCAAGATCTAGCTAACTAAACCAAAATTATTTAATTTCGAGTTAATTTGTATTTTCATTTGAATTTATTTGAGTTCATTTGAATTCTGTTTGAATTTGGATTATTCTCGCGTATAGATTTTGACGACTCCGGAGAGCTTGACTCTATTGAAGAAGTAGAATACCAAGATTTTGAGCAAGGCAGGTTACACCATTGACCATTTTGCCCCTAATATTTAAAATTATTTAATTTCTGTTTTAAATTATTATTGCATGCATAATTGTATTTAATTATTTTAAATTCCTGTTTTAAATACTTAATTATTCCAATTCCTTTGTATAGCCACATTTGAATATTGCATTACCAATTCCTTGTCACCTTAGTCAAATGAATTTAAAAATAAATATATGCTTAACAAATGCTTAGACCATGAAATATTTGATTTTGGGAGAATTTAACCAAAATTTCAAAATTTGATAAAAAGCCTATGACATTGTTATGTCATGGTGGACTTTTGCAAATGTCTTTCAAAATTATAAAAATAAAAAAAATGGTTTGTACTTGGGCAAAAATGGACCGTTGGTGGGTGCAGGTTTATGCACGGGCTCGTCTGGTTAGGATTGAGGCCCAGGGATTTTATTGAAAGTTGCCCAAGTCGGTTAAGGACCGATCTTTGAGCCGCATCTTGCAAAGCTCGACCGTACTACCACATGTTCTGTATGGGCAGAACCAGGCTTAATAATTTGTCTTACCTCTTTATTGTTTGTGCCATTTTTGTTGTGTGGGTGTCGGTTAGACTTTATTCCCACTTGGCGCAAGAGGGGGCTTCCGGCAGGTGGTTAGCCTAATGGAAGTGAAACCTTAGCGGGCATATTAGTAGTGAGGTAGTGCATTGGAAACGTCTTGTGATAATTGCCTAGTCACACGCCTAAGGAAGCGTGCATTGGCCGACATAACGGGCAAATTATCTCGTGTGGGTAAAGTTGTACCCCTCTAGAGAGTGTAAATCTATTCGAATAGCCGTGTCCACGGTCATGGACATGCTGAGCAAAGCCACTCTAAGTTAGACTTGTTTTTGGTTTTAAAATAACTTTGGACATGATTTGAGGATGGTTAATCCTTGTGGTAAAATTGGGCGGGTAGCCTTGTGATAGGAGGGTATCCTTCACCAAGTTTCATATGGAGGTTATCCACTATAAAATGATCAATTTTAAAATCTGATTTTAGCTATGGAATAAAAATGTGCCTTGAAACTTAGTATAACTATTTAAACCCAAAATGTTGAATTACTTAAACAAACCCTACAACCTTCCTTGGAATAACTTATGCATGCATTCTAAATTTCAGATTGGGTGTAATTTGCGAGCACCTGTTGTAGTGCTCACTCTGCTTTGAATATTATTATTCAGAGAAGACTACTATCAGGAAGGTGAGGAGGGACGATTAGGCAATGACCTCCGCATTTATTGCTCGTGGCGATCGTGTGGCTTACCATTATCTTTGCTTCCGCTTAATGTTTTATTTGGCCTCAGACCCAAATTGTAATAAACTCTATGCTTATTAATAAACACGCTGGATATGTTTGTGATAACATTTTTGTGACTGTGTACACTGGAAATCCTGGACTAGTGTATGAACACAGAGAATTCGGGATCCTTCGTTCTCGGGTTCGACATATTAGTAGTGAGGTAGAACATTGGAAACGCCTTGTGATAATTGCCTAGTCACACACCAAAGGAAGCGTGCATTGGCCGACATAATGGGCAAATTATCTCGTGTGGGTAAAGTTGTACCCCCTCTGCAGAGTGTAAAATTATTTGAATAGCCGTGTCCACGATCATCGACATGCTGAGCAAAGCCACTCTAAGTTAGACTTTGTTTTTGGTTTTAAAATGATTTTACTAAATAATTTTAGGATGGTAAATACTTGTGGTAAAATTGGGCAGTTAGCCATGTGATAGGAGGATATCCATCACTATTTTTCATATGGAGGTTATCCACTATAAAACTGTCAATTTAAAACATGATTCTAACTATGGATTAAAAATGTGCCTTGAAACTTAGTATGGTTATTTAAAACTGAAAATGTTCTTTATCGCAAATAAACCCTATCAACCTCATTTGTTTACTTATGCATACATCATGTTTCTCTATTGGGTGCAACTTGCGAGCACGGAAGCTGTGCTCACTCTTGCTGAATAATATTTATTCATGAGAAGTCTTCTATCCAGACGGTGAGGATCTAGATGTTTAGGACTACGCCTCCAGACGATTGCCTGTCGCGCATCGTGTGGTCTACTACCTTGGTTTTCTGATGTGTTATTTTATTTGGCCTCAGGCCCCCCTTTTGTAATAAACTCTGATTCATATTAACTAAATGTGCGATATGATTGTGATAATATTTTTGTTGGACTGTGTACACTAGAATTCCTATACTACTGTGGGAAACACAGAGAATTCAGGATCCTTCGTTTCCGGGTTCGACAACCTGGTCGCTTAACTTCGACCACTATGTAAGGACCTTCCCACTTGGGGAAAGCTTATTACGATTAGACTGGAATTGAATCTTCTTCAATACCAAGTCACCTATAGCGGGGCTACGAGGTTGGACCTTACGATCGTACTATTTACGCAGGGCTTGTTGGTAAACCGTTGAACGGATTATTGTTTGATTCCTCTTCTCTTCGAGCAGGTTGATGTCATCCGCTCGTAGTTGTTCTTGGGTAGAGTTGCTGAAGGTTTCGACCCATGTCGACCGAATCATTAGTTCTGGTGGAAGCATTGCTTCAGCCCTAAAAACTAGGAAAAAGGTGTCTTACCTGTAGCCCGACTACCAGTCGTGCGAACGGCCCATAATACAAAGGGTAATTCTTGTACACAAGCCCCCGAGCGCTTGACAAGCTGGTCGAACACTCGTGTTTTTATGCCCTGTATTATTTCGCAATTCGCTCTTTCGACTACCCCATTACTCTGTAGGTAGGCAACAGAAGCATAACATAACTTAGTACCCAACTCATCGCAAAATTCCTGAAATTTGGTGCTCGAAAATTATTTACCATTGTCTGTGATTATTCGACTAGGAACTCCAAATCGAGTAATCACGCTTCTCATCATGAACCTTTTTTGCGGCTTCCGTTGTTATCCCAGTCACATGTTTGACTTCGATCCATTTTATGAACGTGTCAATAGCCACAAAAAGGAACTCGAAGCCTCCTGGTGTCGGACCCCGGGTGTCACACAACCCCGAGACCCTCTGTGCATACCAAGCTAGTCCCATGATCAGTAGCTAGCTTGCACAGTTACAACAATGATGTAATCATAACCATTCAACAACGAACTAATGAAGCGCATAAAGTAATATTAATCAAAACAAAGAAAGACCTTATGGTCAAGGTTCTTACAAAAGTCGCCACATTGTGGCTTAACCACAACAGAGTATCCGCAATGAAATCTCAAAATACGTGGAGCCCAATCGACATGCCCACAGCAATCGAGTGGAGGACGCGACCTAGTTCGCAAAGTCTTCAAAGTAGCCTTCTTCATAGTACTCAACATTTCCTCGGTTCTTCTCCACAATTTGATCAACAAAGGGCATAAAGCCGTGAGTACATAAAGTACTCAAGAAGTCGTAGAGAAATGTATGCACATAGTATTCATGCCAGCTTAAACAAGGATGGCTTTATGGTTAATTTGCGTAAAGCAAGTTTAACAAGAATACAATAATTAGATGGCAAAAGGTGATCTCAAAAGAATAATACATAGATAACCAAGTTCTTTTGAATCAAACAAAGGAACATCCTGCTCACTTCCCAACCATTCCAACCAAACGCTTCCATCGAACCACACCACATTTTTGAAAATGCTACCCCTGCGCGAAATCACTGTGCATGTCTCAGAATCGGGACACGGCTATTCAATAGATTTTGACACTCGCAGAGGTTGTACAGCTTTACCCACAAGACACGAATTCTCTAGTTTGTTTGGCATCCGTCGATACCACCGCTCACTTCCTTAGGTGAGTAGTCTAGAGCACGTGACAAGGCTTTTACAAAGTTCCATTTTGCCTCGGTTCTGCCCGCTAAGGTTTCGCCATCACAGCCCCCTCTTGCGCCAATAAACAGCCACAACAGAACCGACTCAAAACTTTCCTAATTAATTGGCCAAGTCCGTCCCATACCGGACTTATGGTTGCACGAGGTGACCCAGATCAATGACTTGCAAAGTTAAGTCCTTAGTTGGCTGCTCAGACAAGTCTACCACAACCCAATGTGCATTACGCACCCACTCTAGCTTCCTACCTCAAGCCCGAGCATAAAACATTTTTGTTCATTCCCGACCAAATGGCAATCCCTGCCATGGCACATCATCTTTTAATAAAAGTGGCCTCACACCACTGTTCCATAGTTCCATTAGTCAAATTTCAACAATCATTGAACATGTGATCGAAAGTCTCGCGGGTAACTAAAGCATGTCTAAGCAATAATACGCTCCCAAGTTGGTATACAATCATGTCCAACTAGTATTAACCATCCTAAGGTGTCCAAGGATATATGTCATTCAAGGAGACATTTCATTTTCAGTTTATCAAGGAGGCATAATGGCAATTTGGTAATTATCTACTCCCAAAACCATTTTTAATAAAACTAGCCATGCATGTTAATTTAAAGCAATATACATTTGTAAAATGGGTTCAACATGGTCAAAGGCCTACGACTTGCCTTCGTTGTGAGGAGAGGGTCTTGATCGTCGTTTGTCAAGAAATCTTCCAAACGCTCTAATCTACACGCAAGAGAATAGCAACAAATAAATAAAACAGCACCAAATGAACTCCAAAAATTACAAAACCAGTACCAAATGAAAGAGGATGAATTTATATGAATTTAGAAATTTGATCACCCAAATCGGAGTTCGGATGTGAAAGTTATAGCCAAAAGAAGTTTTAAATCACATAAAATGATAGATTTAGGTTTTTGGATTTTTCGAATTAATTTTCTATTGAAAACCCGGTTTTGACGTCGGCCTGCATAGCGTACACGCGCTTGCGCTTACGTGGCGTACCACGCGGTCGCACGCCGCCAGGCGCCGACGCCGCGACTGGCCGCCGACGCGGCGGCCACTTCGCCGCCCGCGTCGAGAGAGAGAGAGAGAGAGAGAGACGGGAGGGCGCGGCGGCGCGGCGGCCGAGCTGGGAAGACGGCGGCGGCGCGAACGGGAACGGCGGCGATGCCGAGACGACGCGAGGCGGCCAAGGCGAGGGGGAGAGAGCGGCGAACGCGACCGAGAGAGAGAGAGAAAGAAGAGGGGAGAGGAAGAGCGCGCGGCTTTTATAGAACTCGCGGCGACGGACGGCGCAGCGACGGACGGCCCGTGGCGCGTGGCGCTGGCGCGAGGCGGACGAGACGGAGCGGCGCGGATTCGCGGCGAACGGCGTGGCGCGGATTCGCGGGCGAACGGGATTCGCGCGGCGACGGATTCGAGAGAGAGAGCGGCGTCGAGACGACGAAGGGAGCCGTCCGATTTGACGGACGGTGGGGAGCGGAAGAAGCGCGAAGGATGGAGGCGTCGTCCGATTTCGACGGGCGGAAGTTGAACGGCGCGGCGAACGGGAGACGAGCAGCGCCGTCCGATTTCAATCGGACGGAAGACGGAGGAGGCGCGGCGATCGGCGCGCGGATCTCGATCCAACGGCCGAGAGCGATAAGGTGGCGGCCGATCAGAACCGCTGGACGGGATCGGACGGCCGAGGCGAAGGCGGCATGGAGCGGAGGCGGTCAGCGGAGTGGGCGGAGGGGGAATAGTGGTGGGCCGGCTAGGGTTTCGCCCACGCACGTAAAAGAGATTTTAAATACATTTTTCATTTCAGAAATTCAAATAAATCAAAAGGCAATTTAGAAAATAGCAAATAGACTCCAAAAATTCTAGAAAAATTCACAGAAATTACTTGAATTATTCTTGACTTAATAAAAATACTTTTAACTTTAAATTTTCTTTTTATTTTACAAATAAAATAATTTTTAGTTTCGGGAAAAAGGAAAAACCCTTTTTAAAATCCAATAAATCCAAGAAAATTCTTAAAATAATAATTTTGATTTTAAATTCCAGAAAACTCAATTAAACCAACTTTAATTTAATTGAAGTTTGATTAACTCATATTAAACTGCAATTGGATTTCTGAAATTTTCAAATTAAGCTTTTGGCAAATAGAAGCAAATGGTTCTCTTTTAAAATTTTCAAAAAAAAACTCCGAAAAACGGGACGCTACACCTGATGCTTTTGGGAATGGTCCTAGGATATCAAGACCCTAGGTCACACAAAGGCCATGAAAGGGGAATAGTTTGCAAAGAATGAGATGATTGGTGTATTTGCCTGCTATGAAACTAACATTGTACACACTTTTAACCAACTCTTTGGCATCACGAAGGGTCGTTGGCCAGTAAAAACCTTGTTGGAAGGTTTTACCGACAGATGCCCCCGAGTATGTCGTGAAGGAGATTTAATCATTCTTTTTGCAATATGTATCGCATAAGAACCCCTCGAGTACCTCTTTTATAGAGGACTCCTTTGACCAAAGTATATATTTTAGCCTTACGGGATAAACAATCTACCTTGAGATCATCATCGAGTATTGTACCCTTCTGAAGATACTCGTAGATGGGATTCATTCAGTTATCTTCGTACTCTAGAGAGGTTGTCTCAATAGGAAGTGTTTTTGGTGCTTCGACCAGAGACAGCTTCTCGAGCTGCTCCAAGAAGACTCCTTGTGGTACTTGAGATCGGGAAGAGGCTATTTGAGCTAACTGGTCGGCGATAAAATTATCCTTTCGAGGGATATATTGCAACTCGAAACCGAAAAAATGCCTTTCAACTTCCGATAAGTACTGAGACATGGTTGGATTAGAGCACTGGTACTCTTTTCCATCCTGATTCACGACTAGTTGAGAGTCTCCTCTCACGAGTAGTCGTTGAATCCCGAGCGCTTTCGCTACTCGTATGCCAGCCAACAAACCTTCATATTCTGCCACATTGTTAGTGGCAGGAAAGTGTAATTGAATAGCATACTTTAAGGTCTCTCCTGTAGGAGATTCCAGGACCACCCCAGCCACTGAGCCACTTAACGTAAGCGACACGTCAAAGTACATCGTCCACTGGTCGTGAGTATCGTACTGGGTATCCTGAACAGGTTCAGGATTTGTCACTACTACAAAAGATTCTATAGCAGACGGTCCATCACAGACGGTTCCTAAGGAACCGTCTGTGTTGGGTCTGTCTGGGCCTTGTTTTGGCGTTAGCGGGTTTATCACAGCGGTTTCTATTTCGTAACCGCTCGTGATGGTCATTATCGCGCACGAGCGGTTCGATATAGAACCGTCAGATGATATTACCTGACGGTTCTATATCGTAACCGCTCGCGATATTGATCATCATGCATTTTACGAAATAGAACCGCTCGCGGATTTCTGCGCTTCATATAAATTGAGCCGAGACATCCTCACCGCATTGCGCCGTGTCTTCCGCTCCAAGCGCCACTTCCGCCTCTAGCTCCTCACCGCACAGTGTCTACCGCTCCAGCGCCACTTCCTCGCCTCTAGCTCCTCCAACTCGCGCCACTTCCGCCCTAGCTCCTCATCACACAGGTTCACCGCCTCCAGCGCCACTTCCCGCCTAGCTCCTCCAACTCGCGCCACTTCCGCCCTAGCTCCTCATCACTGTGTGTGTCTACCGCTCCAGCGCCACTTCCTCGCCTCTAGCTCCTCCAACTGCGCTCCTCCTCTAATATGGTATGAGCACATGATCGATCTTGCACCGTCAATGTTGGAATAAATAATATTAGCCCCGCAAATCTTAGTTTTGAATAATGGTTTCCCTTATAACTAATGAACTAAAATTTGACTTAGGAGTGGTAACTTAATAAAATTGAATTAGGTCTAATAATCACTAAAATTTGAGTTAGGATAATTAATTGGCTTAAAAATAAAATTTACACACCGGTTCACAAGACGGTGGGGTTTGGGTCAAGCAATATTGCATTTGCGGTTCCAGTATTTCGAGGTTAATAAGTGTTGTATGAGATGATGCCTATATTTGGGTTGCATGATTGTTCAATTGAGATAGATATCGTGTCGAGAGGTAGGGATCATGGTTGTGGCCGTAGGCATGGCTACGCTATGCCACCGCGTGTGGTACTTAACTAGTGAAGACTTTTCTTTCAATAACCTTAGATGCAAATGTTGGAGAATGAGTTTATATTGCACATTTTCGCTTGCTATAAATTAATCGCTAATCAATTTGACACTAATTTGTTACATGCGAGTGTAGATGGATCGAATCGATGTACAGTGTGAACCGTGTGAGTCAAGATTACATTAATGGCGTGGTTGCTTTTAGAAGAGCCACTGAAAGCGTGATATGTTGAAGAAGGGGATAAATTTTATGTAATCGTCTGTGCATTGATTGCGTGTAATCAAGATGTTTAACAACGCGCGCAGATCGGGCGCACTTGATTGAAGGGGTTTCAAAAAGGGTATACATGTTGGACCATCACGTGAAGAGCAGATTATACCGAAGTTAATAATGACGACATCGCCGAGGAAGTCAACGATTTGCCGGATGTGGTGTGCTTTTGATGAGGATAGGGGCACGATGACAACTGGATCGGATGCTACGCGATGCGTAAGAGAACTGTGAGAGAGAGTTTTGTAAATTCGAGGGCTTAAGGGAGGACTCGGTGAGACCTTTGTTCCCCGGCCGCAGCGGAATACACAAGGTTGTCAACCGTGCTTGAACCGCTGAAATTGAAGGCAAGCAATAGTTGGTCCGATAAGAGTTTCACGGCGCAGTTAGGTCTCCTAGCGGACATCCTTCCGGAGGGAAACGTGTTGCCCAAAGACCACCTATCAAGCAAAGAAGGTTATTTGCCCATTGGGAATGGAAGTAGAAAGAATACATGCATGTCCGAACGATTGTATCCTCTACCGTAAAGAGTATGCAGACATGCATTATTGTCCGTGTGCAAAGCATCCCGATACAAGCGCCAAAATATCGCTAAGGTGAAGCAAGGACCTCTGCTAAGATGTTGTGGTATCTCGCTGTAATCCCACGCTTGAAGCGTTTATTTGCGAACCCAAAGGAGGCAAGATTGCTGCGTTGGCACTCGGAGGAGCGTAAGAGAGATGGAAAGCTAAGACACCTGCCGATTCTCGCGGTGGAGAAACTTCGATCGGAGCTTCAAGAGTTCGGTGGAACCGAGGAACATAAGGTTAGGGTTGAGTACGGATGGAATGAATCCTTTCGGTAACATGAGCACCGACATAGCACTTGGCCCGTGAATCTATGTATGTACAACCTTCCTCCTTGGCTCAGATGAAGCGGAAGTACATTTTGATGTCACTACTTATCCAAGGGCCAAGCAACTGGGAATGATATTGATGTGTACCTAGCACCATTGCCGGAAGATCTTGTGACTTTGTGGAACGAAGAGTATGTGTATGGGATGCGCATAAACGAGAGAACTTCACTTTACGCGCCATGTTGTTCTCGCACCATCAATGATTTTCCCGCCCTTGGTAACTGTCGCTTCAAGACAAAAGGAGCCAAAGCTCGTCTCGCACCGCTTAGATGCTACGAGAGTGTATGGTCGAACAACTCGCAGAAATCGTATATGCGCCACCGTAGGTTCCTTCCGAGGAGTCACCCATACCGCAAGATGAAGAAACAATTCGACGGAAATAAGGAAGACGGTTCACTTCAAGGGCTTTTAGTGGGAAAGAGGTCTATGATATGGTTAAGGATATCGATGTTGTGCTTGGGAAGGACGTAAATTAAGAACCCGTGAGAAGAACATCCGAAGAAGCGGTCAATTTTTGGGACTTGCCTTATTGGGAGTACTTAGAAGTTCGCCATCGCATCGACGTTATGCACGAGAGAAGAATGTATGTGATAGCTTGATTGGTCTCTTTTGAACATTAGTGGCAAAACAAAGGATGGTGTTAACGCGGCGTGACTTGGTCGATATGAACATAAGGACCGAAGTTAGCACCAAAGAGACCGATACAGACGAACGTACCTTCCCCGACTTGCTACACTCGCCCAAGGCCGAGAAATGAATCGCTGAGCTTGCGGTGTGAAAGTCCCGTCTGGTTACTCCGCTAACATTAAGAAACTTGTTTCTATGCAAGATTTGAAATTAATTGGTATGAAGTCGCATGATTGTCGTGGTGCTTGATGACACAAATGCTTCTGTTGTAATTAGGAGTATCTTGCCGAACAAGGTCCGAGTGGCAATCTTGAGGCGTGTTATTTCTTCAACTCAATTGCTCGTAAGGTCATCGATCCCCAAGGACTAGATGCTCTGCAGCCGAGGTAGTGACGACTCTGTGTCATCTTGAGATGTATTTCCCTCCGTCATTTTTCGATATCATGGTCCATCTCATTGTTCACCTTGTGAAAGAGATAAAGATATGCGACCTCGTGTTTCTACGCCATATGTACCCGCTCGAGAGGTACATGGGAATTCTCAAGTCCTACGACGGAATCGATCTCGACCGAGGGCAAGATCATCGAAGGTTATGCAACGGAAGAGGTCATTGAGTTCTGCGTCGACTACATGGCTCGTGGATCCGATTGGTGTGCCTCTATCTCGCCATGAGGGGAGACCGGATGGTATCGGGACCATCGGAAGGAAATCAATCACTCCCGATCCGATACGCACGCCGAGCCCATTTCACGGTCTTGCAACACATGACCCAAGTGTCCCCGCACATCGACGAGCACAAAGACATGGTACGCCAATGTAATCCGCACCGGCGAAGGTTTGATCACCAGAGAGCACAACCGTCGGCTCAACGAATGGTTAAAGGCGCGAATCACTCAGAGGTCATCAAGTGATGATACGCTATGGTTGGCAAGAGGGCCACATTTACAATTGTCACATGGCAAGGATCGACATAAATGGGTACACATTTTATCGGCACTCCAGATAGGAAGAGCACAATGCGTAAAATGTGTCCGTGATAGATGCATTCAAGATCGATGGGTCGAGGAGCTCGTATTATGGGCAAATAGAGGAGATATGGGAGATCGACTACGTGCTTTTCAAGATCCCCTATTTCGGTGCCGTTGGGTCCATCTCCCACGGTGAAGGTCGACAAGTGCGGCGTCACTACCGTGGACCTCGAACGTGTCGGATACAAAGACGAACCATTCGTCATCAAGCAACCAAGTTGTTCAAGTCTTCTATGTAACCGACCGGCAAATAAGAAGCGCCACGTAGTTCTTCATGGAAAAGGAGGATTGTCGGAGTTGAGAATGTAGTGGACGAGGAAGAATACAATCAATTTGACGAGTTGCCACCTTTCGAGACTAAGATCGTGCTCGAGGAAGAACCCGGTGAGGAAGCTAGCTATATGCGTCGATCATCATGAAGTGTATTTTAATTAAGAATTTAATTACTCCATTGTAATTAATTTATTTATTCCATTGTCATGTGTTAATGTGTTATGGACTTGTGATCTTTAATATTGATATCAATGTGGATATTCATGGTAATGTTGAGTTGAATTAGATATGAACTTTTGAACTCAAACTTGTCATCATCTCGCTTATCCAATGGATCATACATCTTTGTAGTGGGATATCACAGACGGTTCTAATATAGAACCGTCTGTGATATGCACACATCATGCATTTGTTCTAATATAGAAGGATTTTGCTTCAAACCATCACACATTTACACCTCTACAAATATTAGTTAGCAAGATGCAAAACAACCTAATTAAAATGGCGTGAAAGATGATCTTAAGATTTTTGTTCAATCTATGATGTGTTGTCTCTGCTTTTGGAAGATGACACTTTTGCTTGAGTATACCTTCCTAAGCAGTGCTTATGGTTAGTTTGCTTTTTCGCAAATACTTTTTTTAAAAAGATTAGCTCAATTATATGTCTTTCTAAAACATATATAGAATTTTTTTGGTAATAGGTTCACAGTTTTCAATGGCACTCAAACTTGTCACTGCTTATCCAAAAGATCATATGCACATTAGAACCGTCTGTGATATGCACACATCACAGACGTTTCTATTCAAGAACCGTCTGTGATGATGTGATATCACGACGGTTCTAATATAGAACCGCTCGTGATGGTGCAAAGATCACGCAGCGGTTCTATATTAGAACCGCTCGTGATATTATATCACGCACGGTTCTACTAAAGAACCGTCTCGTGATGTTATCTTTATAAGGCCGGACCGCTAGGGTTTTGCTTATTCTTCACCTCTCACGCGCGCCGCCTGCTCGGTATTGCCCGCCCCTCGGTTCCTCGGTCGCTTGCTCGCGCCTCGGCCCGCCTCGCTTCTGCGCCGCCTCTTCCTGAGATCTCCGCCTCCTCCTTCGCGCGCGGCCAAGTTTCCCGGCGCGCTGCGTCGCCTCGCCAGGGCCTCGGCCCGCCTCGGCCGCCTCCGCTTCCGCTTCGGCTCAGCGCCTCTGCTGCGCCGACCTCGCTCCGCTTCGGCCCGCAGACCACGGCTGCCGCTCTACTCCACCGCCGCCCCGGCTGCCTCTGGCCCGATCCCCTACCCGTGGTACTCCTAGTTGCATATTAGGTTAAAGTTTTTCTTCACGAAATTTGTTGCAAGAGTCCTTGAAGATATCGTAATCCATGGAATCGAACCTCGAGGACTATCTCGAACTTGATCTTTAAAATGCTATGTCACTTACATTCTTTATGCTTCACTAAAGTAAGTTGATGCATGTTAGACACACTCATCACCAAGAATATTGTTAGGGATTTCATCAATTATATTGGTTCTCCTTTATGAGCATCATGGTTGTGAAAATAGATAAAATTGTCTTGACTTAATATTTATAGTTAGGTGTTAGGATAATATTTCAAAGATTGAAGGCCACCAACTAGGTTGCTAAGTCATAATGTTCTTTACGTATATAATTTCTTTTAGTTTACATTCTTAGTTTAATGATCTTGATTCTTGGTATATATATATATATATATATATATATATATATATATATATATTTCTTGCACTGCGTCTTAGTAAAAGAAATATCAATATTAAATGCAAATTGGTGATTGCATTGATTCATTGGAGGCTTGCTCTTCTCCGAACATCAAATTCTTTTGTCACCATAATTCGAAATTAATTTGGTTGGTGCGTGATTAAGGGTAACCTTGCCCTTATTTGCTATTGTTGACTAGTCGAATGTCAAGTGGTCGTGCAAATACCGCTTTGCCCTCGCCTTGTCTTCTTCCTTTTTTCTTCCTCCAAGCAAAATCAACCATGGACTATAAGGTGTAGCTTACGCTTGGTCCAAGATCTCGATGGTGACCCATGGAGACAGAGGGAGGCGAGGAGGCGGTTAGAGGAGGGGTCCTGCATGGACTGGGTGAGCGGAGGGAGGTGAGGAGGTGTATGAGGCGGACGGAAGGGGTTCCATGCGAGCTTGCGGGTGGAGGGAGGTGAGGAGGCGGTCGGGGATGGCCCCACATGAGCCAACGGGCGAAGGGAGGCGTAAGAGGTGGCGGGGTTGTCATGGCGTCGACTAGGCGACGATTTGTCGCCGATCGGCCGAAGCGGGCGACGCCGAGGCCAATCATCCAGACACGCCGAGTTGCCGCCTTCCTCTCGCTTGCGCGCCTCTCCCCTTGCACTCTCCGGCCTCCACCGCCACCTCTCGCTTTGCCGCCTCTCCCCTTCTACTCTCAGCCCCACCGCCGCCTCTCCCCTTCCAGCCTCGGTCTACGAAAGAACCGTCTGTGATAATTCACCTCACTATGTCCCTCCAAGCCTAAGTCCGTAATGTGAAGCGATGGCTTGGTCATGAATTCTTGGTTTTAGCATTTGAGTGATTGCATGCGATAAGATTGTGGATAGATGACACGTGGTAAATAAGTTTAGTTACTCATGTATTGAGTATTGACTTTTAATCATTTTTCTTCGCTCACCGGTTGCTTAATTTATGTATGTTGGTCCGCGACCAAAGCTTGGTATTATGGTTAGAAAGCCGGATCTCATTTGCCTCTACCTTACGATCCTTGCTTCTAGTCTTCTACAAAGACTACCTCTCTGAGGTACATTGGACAAGATTACCTGCTCGATGGTCGAGCAAGATATATGGACATGCATGCTCCTCTGTATTGGGTTGGGGGATATAGAAAGGGCCACATCGCTCCAGAGTTTTGTAGTTAAGGCTCTATAGATATCCGTGTGGGTAGTCTCGATACTTAGGGTGCCGACTAACAGGTAAACTCGGGAACCGTGATGATTCTTATGGTACATCGACGGCAATTTATTTTATTTTACTCGAGATGGCAAACGTTGATTATATTTGTTTATATTTTTGTGCAATTTCCCATATATTATATACTATGTAATAATTGCGTCGTAACTTATATAGATAGCAAGTGTTTAGATGGCGAGGCATCGCCTTCGCCGCCGCCATCGACGCCGCTAAATACGTCCCGATCTCCGATCAAGGTGGTACGCAGCGAGAAGGCGAGGAATATCCAAATTGCCCTCGGCCGCATGACGATCACGGAGGTCGGTGACGCGGGATCCCGCCGAGTCCCAAGAAAGCAAACGCGAGATTCCGGACCGTCTGCGGGGTACTTGTAAGGAACGGGTCCCCATAACCACCCCAACTCGGAAGTGTCCGACGGATGTGCTGAGAGAGACCAGTTGTGGATCGAGCCGCCTCGCTCACTTTCCCCGGCGAGACCAGACATCGTGTGCGATGGCACGCGCCGCCGCGATGTGCCGCAGCGCGGAGGACCTTCAAGAGCACGCTTGTCACGCAGCTTTGTGAACACCGGCCTGACGCCCTTCACGAAGCATCCTTTCTTGTCGCGGATACATGGGATGCCTTCGTGCGTATGAAGACGACGGCGAATTTCAGAGCAAAGTGCGCGCATGTGAGCTCTCTGTGCCCAAAACACTCACCCCCACAAACTCGCACCTGGTACGCGGTAAAGCCACGAAGCGGGCGGCGGAGGACGAGACCGATGCCCGACCGCTTGTCGATCTCGACGAGCGCCGAGCCCGGTTAAGAGCGAGGCATCACCACGCCTTCGGGCAAGATCTCTTTCGCAAAACCAGTGACGGCGGCAAAGGTCCCAACGCTCGTAAATATGTCGAACCACTTAGTTGTTAATAAGTCCATAACTTCATGGTGTCTATAATAACATGATGTCCTCTTGCAGAAGCATTGACTTCGCATCTTCCCAAGGTTCCTCAAGTGGACAGGAGAAGGATGTACTATCTACGCCCCGGGAAACAAGGAGCACCGGGTCGAACGCGAGGCGTTGGGGTTTACGTACCTTGGAGGGATGGATTCCACACGACTCCGCCACATATAGGAGTAGGAAGAGATCCAAGGACCAAGACTGACGCTCTACCGAACATGTCATTATTGAAAATTTCAAGGACAAATAACAAGTTTACGTAACCAAGTAAATGAACCCATGAGGCGCAAGCCGCCTCGTTAATTTGGGAGCAAGTCCTCCTCAACATCGGAGTAGCGTCGCGCCCACACATAATCTCGACATGACGACGCAATTACCGATCGACGTCATCGAGGTAATGTACATCTCTCGAATGCTCCAAATATAGACATATAGGACGCCTTAGCTAATTGTGTACCGTTTTGTAGGAGCCGACGCCCGCAAGCTCCAAGTGAGGATGGTTGGGTCGATTGCTATTGAGGTCAAGGGGTATGGTGTATCCATACGGGAAGAGGCAAGGCAAAGACGGTGCCCGGTGGCGCAGGTTACGCCAGGTGCAGTGGACATGGTACATGACAATTTCATGGCCATCCTACCGAAATTCCCGAACGAAGAAATCACAACACTAGGGGATGCCGTGCACACTTTTATCCAATGGCCCAAGAAGGACATCGCTCGGACCTGCGATGACGCGAGATCGCCACGACGCCGCTCTCCAATAGGACCTCGATGAGTCCGCCCACCTTAAGCTAAGCCCGCCTCATCGGTTCCGTCGAGAAGACGCCAGAAGGACAAGACAAGCGTGTCACCATATCATCCCTCGAGTCATCTCGGATAAGACGTCTCGCAGCGTCCCGTTACGCAAATCGATATCGAAGAAGATTGAAGCGCCGCCAAGCCCGCAATACTCCCTTGGATATCCGCTGGTCTCGACAAAGAACTAACAGGCTCGGGACTAGCTTGTCAATCTTTGCATGAGTGGTACATGCGCAAGACCCAAGAGGAGGGGAGCCATACCGAATCGCGTCGGACACGGAGCGAGCATTTTCATCACGAGGCGGGCCGCCGTCGTGGGCTTCGAGGACTTATTCGACCTATACAACCTAAGCGCCTCGACGCCTCACTTCTACGATGTTGACATCGTAAGTGTGTACAATCAATTTCTACACTCACGTGATAGCGATAAATATCACAACTCATTCCTTACGTCATGATACATTATGAAATGTGCCGTCGAACCAACGAACCGGTGGGTTTCCTCGACCCGACGTGATCTCGAGCAAACAATAAACCAAGATGCATCCTACGTCGAGAATTACATAAAAATGGGATTGCTTGCTCGGGCGGCAAGGAGTACATAATGGTGCCGCATACAACGTAAGTAAGTTCTTCACTACTTGCTACACAAAATTCGTTTGAACATATATAGGTTTATGACTATAGCGACATACATGAGTAGGTTCCTTTGGATTCTTGTGATTATTGTGCCAAAGAGGAACATGGTATTGTACCTTGATTCTCTACTCAACAAAACCATGACTTCACCCTTCTTAAAGTAATACTCGAAAGGTACAATCATTTCCTCCGCACATAATTGTATTGTAGTCTTCCTTCATTTGAAATGGACGAGGATAACTTTTGGAATCATGTAGGCGTTCATCGGCTATGTTCTTGAGGAGGTTTATACAAGGGAACAGACGCCACACTAACCCACAAGATGCGATTTCGATGACGCGATACAACACAATAATAATATATCATACTCAAGTAAATATTGCGTCTCGGTATCGTACCTATATATGTATACCCATTTTTGCAAAGGTCGCAAACAAAAACAAGATCACCTATCGCATTCTACGTATGCCATCATATGCGCTATTGATTAATTCCACGATACACGATCCCAGGTAGGTCAATCTCGCTATAGTTATTTTCTAATTATAAATTTAAATATATATTCTTACTACTTTACTCTTGCTAGCGACGGGACTTCAACGCATGATTAAAAGCACTCGGAAGAACGAGGTCACACATGTTCGAGGGTTGCTCTGCGGCTTCATCAAGTCGGAAATCGTTAACCCCGACGGAGAGTTTCACGTCGTCGACTAGTTGTAATTGATTCAATATTGTAACTCACTTTGACTAGTTGTAATTCAATTTGTAACTCTAGCGACAATACTTCAAACATTCTTTTTTAATTGATTTTGAGTTAAATGAACACTTTGATTGTCAACAATAACTGTGATGTAGCCTGTTTACGCTTGTTTGTTTTCAGAGGGCATGGCTAGCAATTCCCGAGGCTAGTAAAATACGACAAAAGCGGTTAGTGGAAGGACATATCACAGACGGTTTAAACCAAGAACCGTCTGTGATATGCAAGCCTCACAGACGGTTACGAGCTCAAACCGTGCAGTGATACGAGAAAATATCTCGTATCACGAGGCGGTTCTATTAAAAACCGTCGTGATATACGTATCACGAGACGGTTTAAACTAAGAACCGCTCAGTGATACCCGATATCGCGCGGTTCTATTAAAAAACCGTCTGTGATAAACATATCACAGACGGTTGAAAAACCGTCTGTGATAACCGCCTGTTATCACAGACATAAAAATGCAGACGGTTCAAAAACCGTCTGTGATGACGGTTCCGAACCGTCTGTGATGACCCTTTGTGTAGTAGTGTGTCCATTCGATGACAAAGTCTGCCAAGATCTAGGATTTAATAGCCGTTCAAGACACAAAATGGAAGTTGAACTCCCAAAGTTATACTGACCATTTTGGCATGCATCCCACTGCTTCCCTATTCTGGAGGACTACTCCTAAGGGAAACCAGACGACATAATTATCTTTTACGCTTGAAAATAATGTCACAGTTTCCTCAAAGACATGAGGAGGGCATATAGAAGTTTTTTGAACCTGAGGGTATCGCTCCTTAGGCCTATGTAAAACTTCACTTACGTAGTAAACTGGTCGTTGGACATTTTCACGTTCTGCGACCAATATCAAGCTCACTCACTCGCTATGGCAACTAGATAAATTAAGAGTGTCTCTTCCGGTTTCAGAGAAACCAAAATAGGACCACTCGTAAGATATCTCTTGACATCCTCAAATGATGTTTTTGCCTCTTCCGACCACTCAAAACCTTCATGCTTCCTTAAAAGTTCGAAGAAAGGAAGGCATTTTTCTCCTAGTCGTGTGATGAAACGACTTAAAGCCGCCATGCATCCTGTGAGTTTCTAGACTTCTTTCTTCGTTGTTGGAGGGCGTATTGTTTCAATGGCCTTTATCTTTTCAGGATTTGCTTCGATTACCCATGAAGATACAAGGAATCCAAGCAATCTTCCTAAAGAGATTCCGAACACGCACTTTTTGGGATTGAGTTTCAAACGGCGTTTTCTAAGGTTGTCAAATGTTTCTTGCAAGTCAGAAATATGATTAAGTCGCTTGATGCTTTTTACGACTAGATCATCAACATAGGCTTCTAAATTTGGGCCAAGTTGAAAGTCGTTTACATCAAGCGTTGAAAAGAAACGCCAACATTTTTTAGACTAAATGGCATTTTGACATAGCAAAATATTCTAAATGGTGTAATAAATATGATCTTTTCTTCATCATCTAAACACATACTAATATGATGATAACCAGACTATGCATCTAGAAAACTTAATATTTCACAACCAGTAGTAGAATCAACTAACTGATCGATACGAGATAAAGAAAAATAATCTTTTGGACATGCTTTATTGAGATCAGCAAAGTCTACGCACATACGCCACTTGCCATTAGACTTTCTAACCATTACAGGGTTAGCCAACTACTCTAGGTGGTCAACTTCTCTTATAAAGCCTGCTCTAAATAACTTGTCCAATTCCGATTTGATGGCCTCTCGTCGATCAGGAGCAAATCTCTGTAATTTTTGTTTTATGGGTTTTTGGTCAGGCCGTAGAGCTACCCTATGCTCGATCACTTCCCTGGGGACTCCAGGCATGTTAGATGCTTGCCACGCAAAGACATCTGCGTTAGCTCGGAGGAAAGTGACGAGGGCATTTTCCTATTTGAGGTTGGAAGTAACCACGATGCAAACAGTCTTCGAGGGTTCCTATAGATCCAGGGGAATTTCCTTGACTTCATCGTTTTCCTTCAGTACAACTTTAGGCTTCGACTGCTTGGTCGAAGACTGACTTGTACTTGCTTCTCGAGTAGGTATCTGGCCAACCATCTCAAGGGACTTGTGGTCGCATGTAAGTGTCATCTTCTTGTCACAGCGTACTGTGATCACTCCTTTGGGACCTGGCATCTTAAGATATTGATACCCATAATGAGCAGCCATTAAGAATCGTGCCAAAGTTGGTCGTCCGAGTATGCCATTATATGACGTATCGAAATCAACCACATAAAAGGAGATCTTCTCTATCCTGAAATTACTTGGTGAACCAAATATTAAAGGAATAGAAACTTGGCCAATAGGTTTGGACGAATACCCCGGTACAATACCATGAAAAGAGTATCGTATTGGCCATACCTTGGTCCTGGGTACTCGTAAATAAGATATTTAACGAGTTTCCACCATCAACTAACACTCAATTTACTCGACGGTTGTTGATGGTAAGCTCGACCACAATCGGAAAATCACCTGATCGAGTGGAAGAGCGGCGGCCCGATCTTCCGATAGGTTCGATTTGTTTCATCGTGAGGACGTTGACGCTTTGAGGCTTCCTACCCGCAGATCTTCACCTCGCAATTCGCTACACCGCTGGCTGGCGTCGTTATCAACCACGCTCGCACGCGATCGACCTTACCACGAGGGTTATGATTCATGCAAGCAATCGAAGCAACTCACAAGAACAAGATAGATGCAATCTGAAATATATTGCGAATTTTGGATGAAGTTCACAAAGTGGGGTTTCTCAAACCGTAAACGGCGAAACTGCAAAGGCAGAATAATATAAGAAAAACCCCGTCTCTAAACTATGACGGCTACTGTATATATATAGGGGGACGTGAGGAGGTCGACCTAGGGTTGTGCGGCCGTGGAACGAGGCGTACACAACCTGGACTCCGACCTCGTCACGCTTACAAAGTCCTATTATGATGAGGACATCCCTCCTTCGGATACACGCACGACACAAGACCCTCCAAATCTGGGTGCTGAACTACACGGTCCTATAACAAGAGCTAGAGCACGTCACTTAATAGATCAGGTAAAGTCGTTTCTAGGGCTGAGTGTATTATTTGAGAACTCTATGATGCTGCCTAATGGAGATGATTTACTTGTACTCAGGAATCTAGGACTACGACCAGTTCAAGAAGGTCTACGACCACTGCAAGAAGATCTACGACCACTACGAGAAGACCTACGACTAGTTGATTCGATTGGAGTAATCTACGACCAGAAAAGCGAGCACAGTACTCGTTGGACACAATCTATGACCAAAGGTAGCAAGGACTCCTCTAGACCACCCTAGGACCAGTCCTACGACCAGATCTTCGACCAGAAATACGCAACACAAGGTGCCGCGTCACCGTTTTGAAAACTAATAAGAATTTGTAAACATAACGAGGTCGGAGTCCAGGTTGTGTACGCTCCATCCCACGGCCGCACAACCCTAGGTCGACCTCCTCACGTTCCCCTATATATATACAGTAGCCGCCATAGTTTAGAGGCGGGTTTTTCTTAGATTATCTCGCCAATTGCGGTTTCGCCGATTATCGGTTTGAGGAACCCCACTTGTAAACTTCATCCATATCCGCAATACAATTCAGATTGCATCTACCTTGTCCTTGTGAGTTGCTTCGATTGCTTGCAGGAACAATAACCTTCGTGGTAAGGTCGATCGCGTGCAAGCGTGGTCGATAACGACAGCGCGCGGGTGTAGCGAATTGCAAGGTGTTGATCCGCTGGTCGGAAGCCTCAAAGCGCCAACGTCCTCACGATTTAACCAAATCGAACCTATCGGAAGATCGCGCCGTGACTCATCAAGTGGTATCGAGCAAAGGTTGCCCGTTAGGTAATTTCGTTTATCCCTTTTGTTAGTTGTGTTCCTCACCTAGAGTCCGTAAAAAGCGCCCTACAAAAGTTTTAGATCGTAATTATTCCATTGTCCAAACCACTTTGTGCCTTTCGCAATTTTGTTTTCGTTTCGCATTGTTGAGTTCGAGTCCATCGTCTGTGTCTTTGTTCTTTGGTTTAGAGTAGCATTCTTGGTCTCTAGTCAAGACTGCCGCTCGCCGTGCCACCATCCATCCGGGACGCACGACCTCCTTTTCGAGCGACACCCATTCGACCACCCGCCGGATTTACCATCCGGTCGAATCGAACATCTACTCGGATCCGACCACCTCTTCGAGCAACACCCATTCTACCATCCACTCGAGAACTACCACCGGTCGGATTCGATCCTGGTCGGATTCCAGTAGCCGCAATGTAACCAGCCCAAGTTCGAGAGAGAGAGTATCTTTTAATTACCTATTTACCCCCGCTCTCCGGAAAAGTTTGTGACCCAATCACCTCATCGATCGTAAAAGGTAATGTAAGAATTTTGGGCTTGGGTCACGTTTGCAAAAAGAAAAGAAGCAAAAAAGTGCAAAAGAAAAGAAAAGAAGCAAAAAAAAAAGAAAAAAAAAGAAGCAAAAAGTACAAAAGAAAAGAAGAAGAAGCAATTTGACCACCCCTAGTTGGTCTACTACCGCCCGACCTTGCATCCTTTGGACTCCTTTGTATCGAGTCCTTGTTTCGATCAGTATTGTGCTAGGGCTAGGGGCACTTTTAGACCAAAGAATCGTGATTTAGTATCGTGGGCTTTGGTTCAGCTTTGCTAATCTGATTTCATTATTGCTATTCCTTGCTACTAAACATTGCCTGTCCGAGCTCCACATACTTTCGACCCTCAGATTGATCTCGATTCGCCTCCGCCGTGATCGTACATCCCACCTTCGCCGATTAGACCACCTGCTGCAATTTGGTAAGAAACTCATAAGAGCTTGGTAAGACGCTTGAGAGTGTGATTCCACCCTCCGTCCACCTAATAGTGATAGGGATAATACCTTTGTGTTATCTTTTGTCTCCTACTAACCATGTCAGGTGAAGGATTGGATGCGCAAGAGTGTGTTTTGAGGGAAGAGCTCATGACGCTATTGGATAAACAACGCACTACCGTTAATGAGGACATCGACAGGAAGCTTCAAGCTATCACGATCACATTACAACGCTCAATCAACGATAGTATTGCGGCGCTCACTACACGCCTCGAAAGAATGGTGAACCGACCACCAAAAGTTGGTCGCGTGGAACCTCATGGTGCAGCCCATGACCATGAGTTTGATAATGATAATGAGATGCACGACCACGACGCATTTGATGCACGACAACGGAATCGACCGAACTTCAACCGTCAAGGTATGAGAGGTAATAATGTTCAGCAACATAATGCACGTGTTAATGATGATCCATATGCTAAAGTTAAGTTCTCTATACCATCTTTTGCGGGTGCTTATGATCTTTGAAATATATCTAGATTGGGAGATGACGGAGAACGAAATTGAATGCTCACTTAGTTCCGAAGTGCATAGAGTTAGGCAAGCCACAAGTGAATTTAAAAACTTTGCCATCATTTGGTGGAATAGGGTATGCACCGAAGGATTAGCGCCTACTACGTGGGAAGGTTTAAAGGTTGCTATGCGTAACAGATTTGTCCCACCTTCTTTTAAACGTGATTTGCGTAATAAATTACAGCGCTTAAACCAAGGTAATAGATCCGTAGAAGAATATTATCGGGAGCTACAAATTAGCATGTTGCGTTGTGATATTATTGAGGATGAAGAAGCCGCAATGGCACGTTTTATGGAGGATTAAGACGTGAAATTCGGGACATAGTGGATTACAAAGAATACGAGAAGCGCCCCTAGATTGTTCTAACTTGCATGTTTGGCGTAAAAGAATTGTAGGGACGACAACAGAGGCCAAGGAACAACTTTGGGAGCATGTCTACACCACGACCCGGTCGGGCAAGCCAAAACAGCCCACCTTGGCTACGGTCTGCTGCCCCCTCCACGAGTAGGGTGCGTTCGCGACACCTCCGACCACATCACATGCACCCGAGGTAAGTAAAGTTACTAGTGTGCAAGCACCACCAAGAGTTCTTCGTCGGTTGCTTCCCACCGGTCGTACCATCGGGATTGTGTGCCACCGTTGCAAGGAATGGGGCACGTCATGAGGATCGCCGGTCGGTGAGCTTACCTTGCCACCAAAGACGGTGGTTATGTAAGTACTAGTGATATTGAGGACGAATATGTACTTGCGGCTAACATTGCAGTGGAGGAGATGAGATAGACAAAGTGATCTTTGATGATGTAGAGGAACAAGTAGTCGCTTTGTTGACACCGAGTATCATGTGAGCCTTGTTGGGCAACGAAAGTCTTTGAGCGCACAAGTGGAGAGAGCGGAGCAAAATCAACGGCACAACTTGTTTGCACTGCATTTCGTGAAGGACAGAGCTGCAGAGTCATCATTGATGGAGGAAGCTGCAACAACCTTGCAAGCTCTGAGATGGTCGAGAAGCTTGGCTTGACCACACAACCACACCCACGTCCCTACTACATCCAATGGTTCAATTCGTGTGGTAAATTAAAGGTACACAAAGTTGTGAAAGTGCAATTTTTAGCAGGTAATTACAAAGATAGTGCTGACTTTGATATCGTGCCTATTCAAGCATGCTCTTTGTTGCTCGGTAGACCTTGGATATATGACAATAATGTTTTGCACCATGGTAGAGCTAATACCTACTCATTTTCACATAAGTGTAAGAAGATTAAGTTGTTACATTTGACACCAGCTGAGATTTTGAAAGATAAAGAAGAGCGCGCTAAAAATGAAAGAAACACCGATAAGCATGATTCTGAAAATCCGCAAGTAGCAAAACGTGTTTTCCCACCCAAAAGGGAGAAAGTGGCGTCTAGTCCTAAGTTCGAGGGAATTAAATTAAAGGGATGTGTTATGATTGCCACTAAATCTGAACTTGCTGAAATTTGTAATAATGAGCTGCCATGCTATGCTTTGATATGCAAAAATGCCTTATATTCGCTTGAGTACATAGCTAGCTCTTTGCCTCTTGTTGTTGCTAACCTTTTGCAGGAGTATGTGGATGTATTTCCAACTGAGGTACCCCCAGGATTACCACCTATTCGAGGAATTGAGCATCAAATTGATTTTATCCCAGGAGCGACTTTGCCAAACCGTGCTGCGTATAGGACCAATCCAGAGGAGACTAAGGAAATTCAGCGATAAGTCCAAGATCTTTTGGACCGTGGGTACGTAAGAGAAAGCCTTAGCCCTTGTGCTGTTCCAGTTCTTTTGGTTCCTAAGAAAGACGGTAGTTGGCGTATGTGTGTTGATTGTAGAGCCATTCATAATATTACTATAAGGTATCGTCATCCTATCTCAAGGCTAGACGACATGCTAGATGAATTGAGTGGTTCTATTATTTTCACAAAGATTGACTTATGGAGTGGTTACCACAGTTAGAATGAAATTAGGAGATGAATGGAAACGCTTTTAAAACTAAGTTCGGATTATATGAGTGGTTAGTGATGCCTTCGGTCTAACTAATGCACCTAGTACTTTTATGCGTTTGATGAGCGAGGTTTTACGTCCTTTCATTGGAAAATTTGTGGTGGTTTACTTTGATGATATCTTGATTTATAGCAAGTCACATGAGCAACACTTAAATCATATACGTGCTGTTTTTAATGCTTTGAGAAACGCACGTTTGTTTGGTAACCTCGAGAAGTGCACCTTTGCACCGATCGAGTTGCATTTCTTGGTTATGTTGTGACACCACGGGGCATTGAGGTGGATGAGACAAAGATTGTAGCCATCCAAAGTGGCCGACGCCTACTCATTGTGTCACAAGTGCGGAGCTTCCATGGCCTTCTTTGGATTCTATCGGCGCTTTGTGCGGGATTTGATACCATTGCCGCACCATTGAATGAATTGACAAAGAAAGGAGTGCCTTTCCAATGGGGACCTGCACAAGAGAAGGCATTCAACTTGTTGAAAGAGAAGCTCACCCAAGCACCCCTACTCCAACTCCCTGATTTTGGTAAGACTTTTGAAATTGAATGTGATGCGGTGGGATTGGGATAGGTGGTGTATTGATTCAAGAAGGTAAACCAGTTGCATATTTCAATGAAAAACTAAATGGGCCTAGTTTGAATTATTCCACCTATGATAAAGAATTGTATGCTTTAGTTCGAGTGCTTCAAACTTGGCAAGATTATCTATGGCCCAAAGAATTTGTTATACATTCGGATCATGAATCGCTAAAACATATTAGAAGTCAAGCTAAACTGAATAAACGACATGCTAAGCTGGGTAGAATTTATTGAGTCATTCCCATATGTTATAAAGCATAAGAAAGGTAAGGATAATGTGATTCTTGATGCGCTCTCTAGGCGTTATACCATGTTATCTCAACTTGACCATAAGATTTTTGGTTTGGAGGCCATTAAGAGTTTATATGTCACCGATTTGGACTTTAAGGAAGTGCTTGAACATTGTAAAGGAGGAAGACATGGAATAACTATGTGATGAATGATGGTTTGGTCTATCGTGCTAACAAGCTATGCGTCCAAATTAGCTCTGTTAGTCTTTTGTTGTTACAGGAGGCACATGGAGGAGGGTTGATGGCGCATTTTGGAGCAAAGAAGGAGAAGATGTCTGGCCACCCACTTCTTTTGGCCAAAGATGAGGTGTGATGTCGGCGCCACGTAGCTCATTGCACTACATGCAACAAAGCTAAGTCCGTCTCCTTCCACATGGACTTTATATGCCTCTTCCTATTCCTAGCGCCCTTGGGAGGATATTTCTATGGATTTTGTTTTAGGATTACCTAGGACAAAGAGGGGGAGAGACATTATATTTGTAGTAGTGGATCGATTTTCTAAAATGGCACATTTTATATCTTATCACAAAAGCGATGATGCTACAAACATAGCTGATTTGTTTTTCAGAGAAATCATTCGCTTACATGGAGTGCCCAATACTATTGTCTCGGATCGTGATGCGAAGTTTTTGAGCCACTTTTGGAGATCACTTTGGAATAAATTGGGGACAAAGTCTGCATTCTCTACTACATGTCATCCCCAAACCGATGGACAAACGGAGGTTGTCAACCACACGTTATCCACCATGTTGCGGGCTGTTTTAAAGAAAAACTTGAAGATGTGGGAAGAGTGTTTACCGCATGTTGAGTTTGCTTACAATAGGTCAGTACACTCCACCACCAAGGTAAGTCCATTTCAGGTAGTGTATGGTTTTAACCCCCGTGCTCCTATTGATTTACTACCTTTACCGACCTCTGAAAAAATTAATCTAGATGCTAAGAAGCGTGCTGCATTTATTCTCAAGTTGCATGAAACCACTAAAGAGAATATAGAGCATATATTTGAAAGGTATAAGGTTCTTTGGAAGTAAAGGTAGGAAAGTTGTAAAATTTGAACCAGTGATTTAGTTTGGGTTCATTTGAGAAAGGATAGGTTTCTAATTAAGAAAATCAAAGTTGATGCCTAGACACAAGGACCGTTTAAGATAATTAAGAAGATAAATGATAATGCATATCAATTAGAATTACTCGCAGATTTTGGGGTTAGCCCACATTTAACATTTGATTTGAAACCATCGTGGGAGAAGAAGATGAGCTTGAGTCGAGGACGACTCCAATTCAAGAGGGGAGTATGATGAGGACATCCCTCCTTCGGATACACATACGACACAAGACCCTCGGATCCGGGTCTTTGAACTACACGGTCCTATGACAAGAGCTAGAGCACGTCACTTAATCAATCGTAAAGTCGTTTCTAGGGTCGAGTGTATTATTTGAGAACTCTATGATCTTTGCCTAATGGAGATGATTTACTTGTACTCGGGAATCTAGGACTACGACCAGTTCAAGAAGGTCTCGACCCTTCGCAAGAAGATCTACGACCACTACGAGAAGACCTACGACTAGTTGATTCGATTGGAGTAATCTACGACCAGAAAAGCGAGCACAGTACTCGTTGGACACAATCTACGACCAAAGATAGCAAGGACTCCTCTAGACCACCCTAGGACCAGTCCTACGACCATATCTTCGACCAGAAATACGCAACACAAGGTGCTGCGTCACCGTTTTGAAAACTAATAAGACTTTGTAAACGTAACGAGGTCGGAGTCCAGGTTGTGTACGCTTCATCCCACGGCCGCACAACCCTAGGTCGACCTCCTCACGTTCCCCTATATATATCTGATGAGCGCCATAGTTTAGAGGCGGGTTTTTCTTAGATTATTCTGCCAATTGCAGTTTCGCCGATTATCGGTTTGAGGAACCCCACTTGTAAACTTCATCCATATCCGCAATACAATTCAGATTGCATCTACCTTGTCCTTGTGAGTTGCTTCGATTGCTTGCAGGAACAATAACCTTCGTGGTAAGGTCGATCGCGTGCAAGCGTGGTCGATAACGACAGGCGTGCGGGTGTAGCGAATTGCGAGGTGACGATCTGTTGTTCGGAAGCCTCAAAGCGTCAACGTCCTCACGACGAACCAAATCGAACCTATCGGAAGATCGGGCCCCGTGACCCATCATATTAGATCCAAAACGGTGACGCAGCACCTTATGTCGCGTATCTCTGGTCGAAGACCTGATCGTAGGACTGGTCCTGGGGTGGTCTTGAGGAGTCCATGCTATCTCTGGTCGTAGATTGTGTCCAACGAGTCCAACTGGTCGTAGACCTTCTTGAAGTGGTCGTAGACCCTGCGGAGCTGGTCGTAGTCTTAGATTCCTAAGTACAAGTAAATCATCTCCATTAGGAAGCATCATAGAGTTCTCAAATAATACACTCAGCCCTAGAAACGAATTTACCTGATAAATTAAGTGACGTGTACGGGCTCTTGTAATTAGAATAGCAAGCATAGCAAATGTGGTTGTATCCATAGGGGTCATGCCCTCATCATCCTCCCCCTCTTGAAAACAAAGCCTTCCTCGACTTTTGAGAAGCTGAAAATAGGATAACAAAGAAGCCAAGGTGTACGCATGGTATATGTATATGTCATCTATTTTAACGGTTCTTCGTTGTTGCACAATTAATGTTATAAAATAGCAGTGTTCATAAAAGCTCATTGTATTATTTGCCCAAAAATAATCATATGTGTTAATGAACAAAATAAAATTTCTCACACAGCAATTATTGCAACTAGTTTTGCAAACGTAAGTGAAGTTTTTATGCAATTCAAATATTTGAAGTTGTAATCTAGTAGTGGTAGCATATATGAGAAAATATACAACCTTTGGAACCAAACAAAGTTCATCCATATAATCAAATTTCAATTGAGCGTTAGCAAATTCATCTAGCAAGGGTGAAAAGACTTGGAAGTTCTTCCATACTTCAACATCATTATGCACATTGTCAATACTAGGTTGTGCAATAAGAGATGAATACTTATCCATTGGATGATCACTAAAGTTTATTTTCCTCTCATAATGAACAAGACTCGGCACACAAGAATTGTTGTTCAAAACAATAAGCTTCAATTCATCAATGTGATCACAAGTTATGCATATTCGATATACAAGAAATTGATTGCTTACACCATAATCTCCGATCAAATTAAACTTATATCCAGGGGTGTACGCACTAGACAAGGAAATTGTACATGCGATTTCGAAAACTTTCTCCATGACATGAGACAATTTCATAGGTGGCTCCAACATAATGTAACATAAAGAATCAGCAGGAGAAATTCTAATCAAAACTTCTTTATGTCTAACTAATTCCACAGTATCATTATATGTGATTGACTCATCACAGGAATCACTCAAAACAGTAGGCAATTCAATTATGTTATCACATGGTGCACTCAAGTTAACAGGTAAATCAACAAGTTTAGCACATGGTGCACTAAAATCATCTGATCTGAATTCTCTTAGTCAAACATGTGCATTTTGAATTATTTTCCACTAATTTTGCTCTAAAACAAGCATGAGCAGTGGACAATTGTGGTTCTTCACAAGCATACTCACCTTGCGTGATGATAACACCATGATCTTTACCTTTTTGGCTCTCCTCAAACGATGTAGGTGCATCCATCTCCTCATCTTCCTTCTCAACTAAAGGAGTCGATGGTTCAATCAGCTCATTCTCCTCTTTGGCATGGTTCTCAACTTCCTGCAAGTTGTTAGTCACAGAAAAAGACACAAACACAGGCTTGTTCTCATGTTTTCTATCATCAAGTATTCTTAATTTCTCCTCAATCTGACTTTCAACCTTACAAGCAAGTATAAATAACTGAGAGAGAGAATTATATTCTTTATGAACAAGAATGTCCTGAATTTCATGATTAAGTCCACTTAAGAATCTATTTTCTGTAGCTTCAGCATGTTCCCCTATCCCACAACGTAACAAATGAGTTTTCAATTCATGATAGTATTCCCTTACAGTTCTACTACCTTGATTTAAATGCTGCAATTTCTTACGCATATCACGTTTAAAAGTAGGAGGAACAAATCTAGCACGCATAGCTACCTTTAATCTATCCCATGTATCAGGTGTTAAACCAGAATTAACTACTTGATTCCACCAAATGATAGCAAAATCTTTAAATTCACTAGTAGCTTGTCTGACTCTATGCACTTTAGGAACGAGATGGGTATTAAATTTTTGTTCAACTGTCATCTCCCAATCTAGATAAATTTCAGCATCATAAACACCTGCAAAAGATGGTATAGTGAACTTGACTTTAGCATATGGATCATCATTAACACGTGCATTATGTTGCTAAAAGTTATTACCTCTCATACCTTGACGGTTGAAGTTCAGCCGGTTCCATTGTCGTGCATCAAAGGCGTCGTGGTAGCGCATCTCATTATCATTGTCAAACTCATGGTCATGGGCTGCACCATGAGGTTCCACACGTCCATTGTTCGGTCGTTGATTGGCCAAACTATCAATGCGTGCATTGAGCATTGCAATACTATCATTGAGTTGTCGCAGTGTAGCATTTGTTTCCACATCCAATTCTTCACCTGCCATGGTTAGTAGGAGACAAAAGACAACACAAATGTATTATCCCTATCAACTACCAGGTGGTGGAAGGTGGAATCACACACTCTCAAGCGTTTTACCAAGCTTTGATGAGTTTCTTACCAAATCGCAGCAGGTGGTCTGATCGGAGAAGGTGGGATGTATGACCACGGCGGAGGCGAATGCGAGGATCCAAATTTGAGGGCCGAAAGTATGTGGAGCTTGGGCCGAAAGTATCTGGAGCTTGGACAGGCAATATTTAGTAGCAAGGAATATCAATAATGAAATCAGATTAGCAAAGCTGAATCAAAGTCCACAGTACTCGTCACAGTTGCTAGCCCAAACGCGTTCCTAGAACTAGCTCAAGCAAGCTGAAAAATAGGGTAGATACAAAGGATTCCAAAGGATGCAAGGCTGGGAGTGGTCGTAGACCAACTGGGGTGGTCGATTTGCTTCTTCTTCTTTCCTTTCTTTTCTTTTCTTTTCTTTTCTTTTCTTTTCCTTTCCTTTCTTTTCCTTTTTTTTCTTTTACACTCTTTTCTTCTTTTTTTCTTTTTTTTGCAAACGTGACCCGAGCTCAAAATTCTTCTGCTACCTTTTCTGGGTCCGATGAGGTGAGTGGGTCACAAACTTTTTCAAGAGAGAAGGGGTATAAAGGTAATTAAAAGATACTCTCTCTCTTTCTGAACTTTGGCTATGGAAATTCTTCTCGGACTTTGTTTGGCAGGCACGATATGATGAGTGCGTGGGGTGTCCGAGAGCAACCAGAAACATATAGGTTTGTCTGGGCGGAGACGAGTGGATGGTCGAATCCGTCCAGGCGATCGAAACCGACCAGGTGGTAGATCCCGAGTGGATGGTTGAATGGGTGTTGCTCGAATAGGTGGTCGATTCCGAGTAGGATGGAGAAGCCGAATCTGAGTAGGTGGTCGTATGGGGGGTGGTGTTTCGATGATCGAATCCGACCAGGTGGTAGATCCCGAGTGGAAGGTTGAATGGGTGTTGCTCGAATAGGTGGTCGTATGGGGGTGGTGTCTCGATGATCAAAATAGCAAAGACTCGACGCTAGAAACTAGATCACAACGACTAGACCCGACAACAAATACACCAAACGATGCACCCAAACTCAACAACGCGGCGAAAACACAATTGCGATAGGCACAAAGTGGTTTGGACAATGGAAGAACTAAGATCTAAAACTTTTTGTAGGGTAATTTTACGGACTCGGGTGATGGAACACAACTAACAAAAAAGGGGGTAAACGAGATTACCTAACGGGCAACCTTCGCTCTGATACCACGTGATGTGTAGACGGCGGCCCGATCTTCCGATAGGTTCGATTTGTTTCTTCGTGAGGACGTTGGCGCTTTGAGGCTTCCTACATGAGATCTTCACCTCGCAATTCGCTACACACGCACAATTATCGTTATCAACCACGCCGCGACGCGATCGACCTTACCACGAGGTTATGGTTCCGACAAGCAATCGAAGCAACTCACAAGAACAAGATAGATGCAATCTGCAATATATTGCGGATTTTGGATGAAGTTCACAAAGTGGGGTTTCTCAAACCGTAAACGGCGAAACTGCAAAGGCAGGATAATATAAGAAAAACCCGTCTCTAAACTATGACGACTCATCGATATATATAGGGGGCGTGAGGAGGTCGACCTAGGGTTGTGCGTCCAGTGGAGCGAGGCGTACACAACACGGACTCCTACCTCGTCACGCTTACAAAGTCCTATTAGATCCAAAAGGTGTGTGTGACACCTTATGTCGCGTATCTGCGGTGAAGACACAGTCGTAGGGCCCAGTCTGTGGTGGTCTTGAGGAGTCCATGCTATCTCTGGTCGTAGATTGTGTCCAACGAGTCCAACTGGTCGTATGCCTTCTTGAAGTGGTCGTAGACCTGCGAGGCTGATCGTGAACCTTCTTGAAGCAGTTGTAGTCCTAGATTCCTAAGTACAAGTAAATCATCTCTATTAGGCAACATCATAGAGTTCTCAAATAATACACTCGACCCTAGAAACGAATTTACCTGATAAATTAAGTGATGTGTACGGGCTCTTGTAATTGGAATAGCAAGCATAGCAAATGTGGTTGTATCCATAGGGGTCATGCCCTCATCATCGGGCAGTCACTCTTCTCGAATGAGATGGTGACTTCCGACCACTTCGGTAATTTATTGACAAGAGGAGGGTCAATGGAGTTTACCTCATGTTCGACAGCCTTAAGCTATTGTTTTGACTCATATGTCGATGACCCCCCATAGATATACTCAATGGCATGCTCAGGATCTTGGAATGGCATCTCCTCGTTGTCATCCAACCGTGTACGACCACTGGCTTGCCCTACCTGTTCGAGGGTAGGAAGTGGTCTTTTGCCGTTGTAGTAGTCTTCGAGTTTTCGTTAGAAAACTCGGCAATTGCGAAGGTCGTGTCCTTCCACTTTAGGGAAAGGGCACCACCTAGGCTTGTCGTTCTTCAGCTCGGGGCGCTTACCTTTGCCTCGATCAGGATATTGCTTGGAACTTCATGGTTCCTTGTCGCCTACGACCGAGACCTTCTTAGAACTATTGGCTTGAGGTTTTTAGCCCTTCACCTTGTTCTTGGATTTCTTGGCCTTTTTATCCTTCTTGCTACCTCCGCCTGCTTCTTGAGGATTCTGGTCATCTCGATCGATGGTTTTGTTCCACTTGACTGCTTCTGCAGTAGTCACATATCAATCGGCCATCTCGAAGAGCTCAACGACGGTAGTCGGAGGATTTAAAGCGATGTCCTCCGTAATTCTTCTGCCGCGGACTCCCTGCTTGAAGGCTCTGATAACAGATGAGTCAAAAACCTCAGGAATTGAATTGTGAACCTGACTGATGCGTCTCATGAATTGACGTAAGGTCCCGTGGTCGTTCTGTCTTATCCTGTGCAGGTCGTCTTCCTTTCTAGGGTGATGGTAGGTACCCTGGAAGTTAGCCAACAGAAGGTCACAAAGGTGTTGCCATGAGTAGATCGACTCGAGTGGTTGGTTTAACAACCACGATCGAGCGGACCCTTCGAGCACAGTTGGAAGATAATTCGCCATGACGCGCTCTCCTCCTCCTGCTGCTCGGACAACGACCGTGTAGATTTGGAGGAACTCGATGGGACTCTAAGTCCCATAAAATTTCTCCATGTTCACTGGTCGAAACCGTGACGTCCGGTAATTGCTCGCTCAGTCAGCGAGAATACCCTACATCCGTAATTGCCGTAGCGCCTCTTTTGCGAGAAAATAAGGGTTATTGTCATCGAGTTATTGTACGGCGATACGGCGGTGGGTGAACCAACTTATGATAAATCTTGATTCTACGAGGGTAATACTCCTCGTATCTCGTCTGCTGCTGCAGACCTCTGTGTCGGAGTGGTGAATGATCACCTCTCCTGACAGCTTGTTTATTTTCGGGCGTTCGAAGAACTTTTCTCTGGTTAGGAGAACGACAGACCCTGTTGTCACGCTGATCTCCTTGCGGTGAGTTGTTCGAACGACTAGAAGCTGATGGAGTCGTACCACTACGACTTCCAGAATGATGACAGCGAGGGTGCTCGAGTGCCGTCATCGCGCTCGAAGCCTTCATGCGATATTTACGCGAAGAGGTCGAGCGGGCAATCGGAAAGCTCTCGAGTTGGGTTCTCGAGTAGATCGTTGTGGATATCGTGAGGATATGTGCACGATCTTAGAATGATGAGTCAATTGGCAATGGCTTTGTTGGTTTGCAAAATCCCGTGTTTTCGGTTTTGCTTCAAAGGTGTCGGACCACGGTGATCGGCCGGTGTCTCAGTGATCGGACCGCGTGGAAAGGTCCGGCCGGCCGTGGTGGCGGTCCGACCGATATGTTTAAAAGTGGTTTTGGGTGAGCCAAAATAGGATGTGTAGGCAAGTGAGGGAGTCTCACGGATGTGGTCGCATCATTTTGGAGCTCCAGTCAAAAGTTCTATTGAGTTGAAAATTCCGAAGGTTTGGATTTTCGAGTTGGAATTTTAGCTAAGTCTTTTGGCGATCCGACCGCCGTTGTGGAATCGGTCGACCGGCTGAAATCGGTCGGACCGGTGATGTGAAGCGATCGGACCGCCGATCATGAAGGTGAGCCTTCTTGGCATTGATGTGTTTTGATAGTGGTTATTGTATGGATGTCAATGCTTTATTGTTGCATATTGCATTGCGGAACTAACGTGGGTCAAGTTGTGAAGAACTTGTTTAGGAGGCGATTTGTTTGTCTATTCTTTGTGCGGTGGCTTGCGTGTCAACGACTTCAGCGGTGAGGTGGATCGGGACTACGCTTGGAAGCCGAGGTCGAGCGATCATGGATGTCGGGTGAGGTCGTGTGACTCAAGCATGGTGCGAATGGGCAAGATGGATCGAGCAGGTAGTTCTAAGATGCAATTTGGTTGGATCAGGCGGTGCGGAAGTCAGTGCAAGTCTCTAGGAGGTTCCGATGGGATTCGGACAGGAGGGACTTGACGACGAGATGAGAGCCGCTGATCAACCTACACATAGTGAAGCAGGCGATTGCTTCAACAGTTATGTGTGAGTGGGTCCCATGTGTGTGTGGGTCCCAAAAGTGAAACCCTAGGCTTCTCCTATAAATAGAAAAGGGGGAGATGTAAAACCCCTTGAAGCATTTGGAGCCCTCTTCCTTTTTCTAGGGTTAGGAGAGGAGAGGAGAGGAGAGGTTAGGGTTTAGAGAGATTGTGTGTGCTCCTTGTTGAGCTCTTGTCCTCCTTGTTGGAGTGGCTTTGTAAGCATCTTGTGAGATCAATCAATCTTGTGATGCTTGCTTGAGAGATCATTTGTCTCCCTTTGTGTTCCTCTCTCTTTTAGATGATTTTAGTGCTTCCTTGATTCAAGGGTTTATGCTTGGTCTCTTGACCAATTTTGTCTTGCTTTGATGTGTGGGAATACTCCTAGAATCTTCTAGATCATCAACCCCCACAAGCAAGTCTTGAATCAAAGATTTTCGTATTTCTAGGGTTTGTGCACTTCTTTGGTAAAACCTTGAGAGATCGATTCTACGAAGTGGATCTGAAGGATCGTCGCTAGAAATAGGTCTCTAATATCCTAAGGGAGGTGTGCTCGAAATTTGGTCAAGTTTCATTGGTTGAATCAAAAGTTGGATCAAATTTCATTTTGGATTTGGGCTTGGCATTTCGGTTCTGGACTAAATCGGTTGGACCGATTTTTATACGGCAGTCAGACCACCCGCCTTTTAGACCGCCCGGCAGTGGCAGGTCGAACCGATTTCCTACGGTCCGACTGCCAGTTAGTAGCCGTCCGATCAGCTCGTCAGCCGTCGGTCGACCGCCCGATCTCGGCCGATCGACCGCGGTGCCAACGGACCGGTGAGATAAAATCTCTACATTTGTGTCGTGTGGTTAACGGGGTTATCGAATTCAGCACAAGGCTTCCACTGTGCACTTACTGATCTTCTTAGCTTTCATAGCTAAAGGAGTAAAGTTCATGTTGAATTTGATTAAGGCGAGAAAGTTGAGAAAGCACCTATTCACCCCCCCCCCCCCTAGTCGCCTTTACGGTCCTACAATCGTTGATATGTTGGAGTTCCTAAGCTTCCTGTGACTGATACTGAAAGCGCTCAGGCAGATTTCTCTAAGCTGCTATTCTTCTCTGTCGAGTTGTCTCAGGATCGTCCATGTCTAATCTCTGAGTTTGCCTCAATCAAGTGCGATTATCTTCAGGATTTCTCGCACGCTCGTCAAAGTGTTGACCATGTTCATCACCGGAGGTGTCCTTAGTATTGCCATGAGTGGTCGCAATGTGTGGGAGTTTCCCCAGTCATGTCTTTAGGAGAGTGATCATCACCTGAGGGAAGGACGAAGACCTCCTGTTGATGACCTCCACTTGCGCTCGAGACCTCCTCGCTTGAGGAGTAGTTGAAAGACACCGTCTAGCGACTTGGAGCAAACCCCTCCAGGAAGGGGAATTCCGGGTTATAACCTTCTCTATTCGCAAATGAGCCCTGTGATGGGATGATCGAACTCGCAAAAAAAGCATGTTCAACCCCATCCTCTGTGGGGCTAACGGTGAGAGCAGTACCACGGTCTTGATGAAGCTTGGAATGATGGATTCTAGGACTTGCCGTGCTAGGATGGACTGCCTTAGGCAGACTTGGACATTTGGAGGGGAAAGCCTCACCATGTCCTGGGTCTTCCTCGGAGCAATTCTCATTGTGGTCAGATTGACTCTTGCCCTTTGAGGAAATTGGTTCCTCATTTGGACGTAACATTGTGGGGTTTAAGGATCCCTCCTCAACTCCATCGGTGGTATGGTCTCCTGGAGAATGATCTCTGGAGGCGACATCACCATCGGATGGTACAATACTCGGCTCGTAGTCGAAACCGGCATCCTTGTCGATATCTGCGTAATCGACCAAGTCGAACCAGTTCTCCTCGTTCCACTCTCCTGCCATAGAAACATTAGAGTTATGAGAAAATAAAGGAAACCTGATGACCAGAAGATCCCTAGGGTTAGCGCCAGTTGTCGGTGTTTTAGAACTGAACTGACATAATGATTGTTTGATTCGAGGGGTCTCCAAGACTCAAATCACGCAGAGAGAATGACACAGGGATTTATATTGGTTTAAGCCTTCTCTAGAGAGAAAAACAACCCTACTCCTATGTGGCTATATTGGGTATACTGGTTACAGATCAAGAAAAAGACTGAAATGCAATGTCTTGTGCTTCTGATTGTCTCTTTCTTCCTTTTGTCCGTCCTCCTGATGAGGACATCCCTCCTATGGATACAACCGTGCCTACACACACAACTCATCAACAACAAATGTTACAAGGACCACTTACTCGAATTCGTGCTCACCAGCTTAATTACCAGGTGAATTCGTTCCTAGGTTTATATATTACTGAGAATAGCTCGCTACCTAATGTAAGTGATTTAATTGTGCTTAGGAACATGGAAAAGGACGAAGGAGAGGCATGTCGAAGAGTTATGGACATGCATGGAAGGCATAATGGAGATCACCACGTCACTTTGGGTCCGAGTCAAGCAAGAGTTCGAGTTGGGCCCGTTCTGGATTCGGATTCTGACTACTGCGATAGTAATAAGTTTAAACAAGATTAACTTCTTCATACGGACTCCATTTGGGATGTTCTTGGACTTCATGGAAAGCTTATCAAGTTCACTTTCCAACGGATCCAACCACATCTTTAAATACCATCCAAGCCGGTCACAATCATCAAAACAATCCATGTCTATTTCTGAGCCCGAGTCAAAAGGGTGTTGCTCCACCTCCACTTAGGCCTATGGACCTTGTAACCCTAGGGGCGTGCGTCCACTTCCCTGGCCACCGCCTCTAGTCATCTCCCCATATAGGAGCTGCCACTTCCCTTTGCTATAACTTGGATTTTGTTGAGTTTAGGTTTAGCCATTGTGCAAACTTCTGTTCTTCAGTTGTGTCGGACGACCACCTGTCAAGATAGCCTTCGAGATCCCACCTTTGTTTTCCAATACCATCTACACTACAATCTTATTCGTAATATCAGATTGCCTACTTCTTATTCTTGCTAGTTCTTCGATTGCTCGCAGGGATTGAACTTTGTGTTCAGGTTGATCACGCTTCCAGCAAGGTCAATAACATCTCGGAGTTGGTTCAACGATTGCTAAGGCGCAAGTGTCGTCGTACGGTTGTAGTCGGATTGCGAGAGTCACCACCACCAAAATCGATAGTTATCAATCTCATTGAAAGATCGGGTACCTTGCCTGCATCACCTCCTCTCTCCGTCGTCTGGTGATTCCTCCTTTTATAGCGTGTTCACAGTGGGCGATAATTTCTCTAGCCCAAAGGGCGTATCAATGCTGAAGATGATGACGCAGTTACCAGAGATTACTGTTGGAGAAGTAACGTTCTCACGTCGTCAAACAGTTATCACCAGGACAGAGAGATTAATCGTGCAATTATTCTAGAGAATAATAGCGTATACTGACTGTTTAAATGGCCTAATCAATTGGGCCTACTTGTTTATAAGCTCGATCGATTATAGGGTGGTCGTAGCTGACCTGATTGTAGAAAGACTTACGACCATGAGGTGATCGTAGAAGAACTTACGATCATGTGCTAGTCATAGAAGAACTTACGACTATGGGGTGGTTGTAGCTGACCTAGTCGTAGAAGGACTTATGATCATGCGGTGATCGTAGAAGAACTTACCATCATGATGTAGTCGTAATAGATCTTACGCCTCCAGCTTCTCACTTATGAACATTAAGGGGTATACTCAAGAACCATATAATAGTGTCATTATTCATAATAAGGATTACATATAAATAATTAAATGAGAATTTCTAGATCCTCGTGACACATCAATAAAGATATTAGATTCTCATCTATGTTATGTCTCTATGGTGTGATTGGTGTGGAATTTCTAGTTACGAATTCTATTGTTTAACATGAACAAGGGAACAATGTTCTTTTGACAGGTGGTGTGAATAGGGGAATATATTTATTTTTCTGACAGGCGATGGGATGGAGAGTATACATTATATATTCATCCATTGATTATCTTCCAATTGAGTAGTAAGTGGCATGCTTTTGATTTGCTAGGTATCCTTCAAACAAAAATTAATTAACTAGGAGCACCTTGCATTGAACAGGGCTTTTGAGGGCTGGGCTGGGCTGGGATTGGACCGGATCATCACTGCATGTTAGACAGTTTGGTCCTTCGGATTGTACATGCGTCGACGATTTTTGTCATGGGGTTTTTCGAGAGGTGCAATTTTTTAAAGTAACTTGAACAAATGAAATGTGTCAATGGTGTGGTTTAAGAATATATTTTTTTTGTTGCTAAAATGATATTGTTGACGACTATAATAGCAAATCTAGTCCGCTCTCGATGCCAATAGCAAAAATAACACTATAGAACCTCCGCCGCTCGACACATCATCAAGTCTAGTCCCAAAGGGGCAAGCTTCGCTCCTTTGTGCCCTAAGGACCCAGATTCCCCATCCTCCATGTCTCAGAGGCCGAAAGCCCCTCCGCACATCACATGTGTAGTCCGAGCCGCTGAGGATTGAACCTAACTCGTCCGTGTGCTCTAAGCCCTTAGAGCACGGTGCTTACCCAGAGTGCCCCTTGGCTTGCCGCTGCAGTGCCTCTCGGGCAAGGTCATCTGCCGAGCTGCCGCGCACGCGCGCATTATTGTTTATCGGTGAAACAAGATTTTGTAGGATTAAGATATGAATCATCATTAGGGCACTAAACATTGCCTCTGCTTGTACTGAATGTAAGACAAAACTGCGGCAGTGTCAAACATGTCTTTTAAGGTAGCAAAAAAAAAAACTCGTACAAAGCTTAGAAATAAAGTGAAAGAAAAAAGGACGAAGGCGCTTTTGTACCATCTGATTTTGAGAGCCAATGGAATTTGGACGAACACCAAAATAAAGTGCCTCAAAAGGACAACATTGGTACTCTCTTAGAAAGATGCAGCTAAAGTAGTATTGTAGGACCGTAAAGGCGACTAGAGGAGGGTGAATAGGCGCTTTCTCGATTTTTCGCCTTAATCAAATTCAACACGCACTTTTCTCCTTTAGCTATGAAAGCTAAGAAGATCAGTGAATGTACAGAGGAAGCCTTGTGCTGAATCCGATTACCCCCTTTAACCACAAGACTCAACACTGGAGAATTGCTCTCATGTGGACTGGTCTGAACACTGGCGGTCCGACTGGTGGCCAACTGGCGGTCCGACCGGTGGAAATCGGTTCGATCGGTGGAAATCGGTTCGACCGGCAAATAGCGGGCGGTCCGAAGGCTGGCGGTCTGACCGCCGTTACTAAATCGGTCGGACCGATTTAGTCCAGTACCAAAACACAAAGCCCAAATCCAAAATAAAAATTGGTCCAACTTTTGATTCAACCAATGAAACTTGACCAAATTTAGAGCACACTTCCCTAAGGATATCAGATACCTATTTCTAGCGACGATCCTTCAGATCCACTTCAAATAATCGATCTCTTTAGGTTTTACCAAAGAAGTGCTCAAACCCTAGAAATATGAAAAACTTGATCCACAACTTGCTTGTGGGGAATTGAAGATCTAGATGGTTCTAGGAGTATTCCCACACATCAAAGCAAGGTAAATGAGGTCAAGATACCAACCAAAATCAACCGGATCAAGGAAGCACCACAATCATCAAAAGAGAGAAGAAAGCAAATGATACTTCATCAAAGAACAAGCATTCATGAATTGATTGATTCAATGTGATGCTTGTCAAAGCCACTCCCTCAAGAAGGACAAGAGCTCATTCAAAGAGCACATATACAATCTTCCTCTCCTCTCCTCTCCAAACCCTAACCCTAACAAAGGATTTTACAAATGAGGGCTTGAGTGCTTGAAGGGGTTTTACATCTCCCCCTTTCTATTTATAGGAGAGGCCTAGGGTTTCATTCATGGGCTCCCATGAAGGCCCACACACACATGGGATACACACACAAAAATATCTGTTAAAGCAATCGCCTGCTTCACCACGTGTAGGTTGATCAGGGGCTCAAATCATGTCGGCAAGTCTCTCCCGTCCGAATCCCATCAGAACCTCCCAGAGACTTGCATCGACTTCCGCACTGCCTGATCCAACCAGCTGCCACGAACTGCCCGTTCGATCCATCTTGCCCATTCTGCACCCTGCTTGAGTCACACGACCTCACCCGGTATCCATGATCGTTCTGGAGCTCAGCTCTCGAAGTGTAGTCCCGATCCACCTCACCGTTGACATCGTTGACCTGCAAGCCACCTGCACAGCAATAGACAAAGAAATCGTCTCCGGGAAAAAGTTCTTCACAACTTGACCCACGTCAGTTCAACAATGCAATATGCAACAATAAAGCATTGAAATTCATACATTAAACACATTCCAAACACAACAATGTCAAAAAGGCTACACTCCAAGTGATTGGCGGTCTGACCGCCCTATACGGTCCGACCGATTTTAAGTCGGTCGGACCGACTCCATAATGGTGGTCGGACCGCCCGAAATGACTTAGCTAATTTTTCATCTCGAAAATCCGAAACCTTCTGGAATTTTCAAATGAATACAATTTTCAACTGGGAACTCCAAAAATTATGTGACCACATCCAGGAGACTCCCCTCACTTGCCTACACATCCTATTTTTGGCTCAGCTTCAAAATCCAATTTGAACCATATCCGGTCGGACCGGCAAGCACTGCTAGTCGGACCGCTCCACGGGCGGTCTGACCGCCAATTCCACCAGTCGGACCCTTTGTGGCTGACAGAGTCAAGCAAACAAACACAGCGAGATTTTGCAAACCAACAACGCCATTGCCAATTGACTCATCATCCTAAGATCATGCACATATCCTCACGATATCCACAAGTATACCTAGTACTACTAGTACTTAAGCCTTCTAGCACTGAGTTCCATGCAAATTTTAAACTCATCTGATTTGTTCAAAGTGTGTTAGAGCATCTACAACAGGTCATGTTACTTGTTATTAAAAAGTTATCACATCAACATTTAAGTAATATAGAGGAGAGAAGGTGGGATTATTTCTAGGTAAAGAACTTAGCAAATTGTTGATACTAAGACACAAGAAACAATCAAATACTCTATTAGAGACTTACTTGTTACCTAAAAACGCGTTTTGTATGTCTCATTGTCTCCAAGCAAAATATCCATCAGATTACTTGTACAACCCGACTTCATTATTGATATGATAAATGATCCCAAACGTGTATGCCACAAAGTTTTACTTCATTATTGATTATCAAAAATCATGTACTCTTGTAACAATTTAAGTCTTAGACACAAGCTCAATAAATAATTTATTGGAAGACTTGTTTTTTTATAAGATCGAGCACTCTTTCTCCTCTTAGTAATAATCAATCTAAGAAACAAACTATTGTAGATATTTTTAACTGGTATGGTGCTCTGTTTTGTTATGCCCTCGACGATTGTCTGGATGTTAAACTGCAGAATGCCGTGCAGCCGCCGCCGCGGTTCGTCGGGCGATGGACGGGGACTTACATAACCAACGCGTTCGTCGTGGGTGCTGGTGGTCGGATTCGTATTCGGCGGCTGCGCCAGCATGACTAACTTCATCCACCAGATCAACACGTTCCGGCTCTTCACCAAGTGCTACCGGTGCCCGCCGCCTCCCCTCGCGCCGCCGCTGCCGTCAGGCACTCCGAACGTCTCGTGGCCGTTCCCCGGGGGTCTCCACAACATCACAATGACGTTCAACGCCACGACGGGCGCCGGCGGTTCCCTCCGGCCCCTGCTCCTTCGCCGACGCATTCCTTCCACCACCACCACCACCGGCATGGGTTTTGGTTTTTGCTCCAGCATTGGTTCAATGGTCAGTGGTGTTTCAGAAGATTTGTGCAGCGTTTTTTTTTTTTTTTGCGTCAAAGTAACTAGTATAATCGACAGAAACAACTATCAGTTGTTCTTTGTAGGCTCACTGACAACACACAAGTATCAAATTCTAAAGTAAATAATCACTGAATAACTATCTGATTGTTTGTGTAGTGGTGCTACAGCGAAGTATTTCAACGATTCGACCAGCTGGTTTGACAGCCTTTTTCTCCTGCTTCGAAAATCTGGCATGAATGCACCCGTCGCCTTCCACCATTGCTTGCTTGAGCTCGTGAAACATATGGCCCTGCCTGTGGCTCGGCATAGACATAGAGGGCGAAGTGTTGCTGTCCAACACTAACGACTAATCTGAACTCCTAGATGTAAGTACTTTCATGTTCTTGTGAAAAATATTGCAATCGTGTAACTTCAATTCACAAGCTTATATACGGACTTGTTTAACCTGGTAACGAAATGGTGTACTATGGAGTATAATAAATCCGCAACTAAAAATTTCAGTTATCTAATGCCTTCAAGATTTCCAACGGGAGATGGAGATGGAGATGGACATGGACATGGTGAGTTGTGGGGTCTATGAACCTCCACAAATTTTGCCAAAAAGATCTATACAATAAGCATATGTAAAAGCAGTAGCGAAGCTACGATGAAAATAGAGATGGTGTTTATGTGTCGAAGCTAACGTAAGACAAGCATACCAAAAATGCATCTACCGATCTTTTGCTATCCAAATGCATACGTATATAGAATTAAAACAAAGTGAAATAAGCAAATACAAGAAATGTAATGGCGGCTAATGGAAGGTGTGTCCTAAATGTCCATAAATCCTGTAGATAAACAAATCAAGTTTAATGGTACAATAATAAATTATGAATACTTATAAACATAAAACAGAAAACAAATCATACAACTAAGACATTAGATTTGATTACGAGGCAAATTCACCCTACGACTTTTCATATCTTAAAGCGTCAAATGATTCTTTTATTATCAAGGCTTCTAAATATATTTCGTTCAGTGTAACATACAATCAAGTCATTGAGTCATTCATCAGCTACCTTGTTGCACAAATCTATCTTAATAATCTTCATTGTTGAGAAGGTTCTTTCAACTGATGTCGTTGCTACTGGAAGGATCAATGTCAGCTCGATGAGGTGATAGACCAATGCAAAAGTTTTAATCTTTTTCTTGTTTCAACCATCTTGCGAGCGGACTTTGCAAGATCATTACATCCATGAAATTATTTACTTCTCTGAATATTGAGAATGAATGTTTTAAGTTGATTTCTTAATAATAAACGGTCAGCTATGGTGAAATCAACATTATAAATCTCAGCAAGTCGAACAAACTTATCCACATCAAACCTAGAGAATAAGTTTCCTCTCCATTTTTGCAAATCCATGAACAAATCAACAATGACAACAATCACCAATCAAACAAAATTTGTTTAGGACTGTGATTCTCTCATATAATCAAAATATATATGTAGATTGATGTGTATTCACCGGCAACAATATGCTTATCAAATTATGCAAATTTCCCTTTACGACTTTACCCATTATCACACTTGAATAACAATTTCCCCGCCGAGTATTAAAATTTTTAGTTTCCGCCTAATAAAGTTTCATGCCCTGTAGTATACATTCATAACCCATCAGGATCAATTTCACCCATATAAACCAATCAGAGATTAAACTAGATACCACACAAGAAGTAAATAAACAAGAAATAAAGCAACAAATTGAGGAGCAGAGTGTGGATATCATGGGGATATGCTCCAGATCTTAGGATGATGTGACAATTGGCAATGGCGTTAATGGTTTATCATTTCACGTGTTTTTGGCAAAGTTGGCATGCTGTCAGGCCAGAATCGGTTTGACCAGCCTTGGTGGCAGTCGGACCAGCCAGTTACAGAAAGTGAGAATTGAGCTGGGTCAAAAATAGAGGGTGTAGGCAAGAGAGGGGATTCTATTGCACTTGGTCCCATAATTTTTGAAGTCTCTAGTCAAAAGTTCTATTTGTTTGAAAATTCCAGTAGGTTTCGGTTTTTCAGAGAGGAAAAATGGCTAAGTCGGTGGCGGTCGGACACTGCCGAGGTGGGCGGTCGAGCCGACCTAGGAGGCGGATCGACCGGTTTTCACTTTGATCGTCGGTCTTTGAGGCGGCGATATTCGTGTGTTAGGTCAAAGTCATGAGTTTTATGGCATATATGGTGCATGATGCATGTTTTGACTAACATGGGTCAAGTTGTGAAGAACTTATTCTCAAATTCGGTTTACTTGTCTATTGTTGTGCAGGTTGCTTGGTGGTCAACGATGGTCAACGGCGAGGATGATCGGGACTAGGCTTGGAGAGCTGAGGTCCAGAACGATCGACGATGCCGGGTGAGGTCAATGTACTCAAGCGTGGTGCAAGATGGACAAGGGTGAACTATTAGCTAATCCGAGGCGCAAGATGGCGCAAGGTGTAGCTAGTTATGTCAAGGGATGATAAAGACGGCGCATTAAAATGTGTGCGTATGTGTCCCGTTTGTTTTGGGCCTTAACGGGAGCCCAATAGAGTCAAAATTCTAGAAGGTCTAAGCCTCCACTATAAATAGGAGAGGGTGGTGACTGCACCACCCCTTCGCCTCTTTTGTAATTCTTGTAAACCCTAATTTTCTTAGGGAGAGCTTTTGTAGAGGCTAGGGTTCTTGATGTTTGATGTGATTTTCGTGCTCTTGGATTGAGCATTGTCCTCCATTGATAGAGTAGCTATAAGCCCTGATATCAATCAATCAAAGGAATGTTTGATCAATGTTTTGCCTCATTGTGTTCTTTCTCTCTATTTGATGATTTTAGGTCTTTCTTTGATCCGTGAGTTTTTTTTTGTTTCTTCACATGATCTAGCTTGCTGTGACGTGTGGAAATCCATCTAGGATCATGTTGATCATCAATCACCCACGAGCATGAGCTTTGACCTAGTTTTTGTTTTGACCCGGTTTTGAACCCCTCTTTGATCAAACGGAAAAGGATCTTGATTCCTCCAAGAATTATCATAATGTTCGATTGGAATAGATCCCTGATATCATAGAGAAGGTGTGTTCCAAGTTTCATCAAGTTTGGATTAGTAGATCAAAATTTTCATCTATTTGCATCTTCGTCATCGGGTTTTCAATGCATTCTAGAGGCGGGCCGTCGGATTGCCGTGTACCGATCGACCAATTTGAAATCGGTCCAACCGCCTAAGGCCAATGATCCGGCCGTGATCTGTGATGTGCTTTAATCTTTGTTGTTTTTATCGTTTTGCTTAGGAGTTTATATTGGATTCAATATTAGTCTTCCGCTGTACTGATATACGTGATCTTCATAGCTTCCATAGCTACTGGAGTGAAATTGTGTTGAATTCATTATTTGTGAAAAAGTGAGCGTGGTCCTATTCACCCCCCTCTAGTCGCCTTTTCGGTCCAACACAGAGAAGAAGTCTTACGTGAGGATCCAATTGCCGTTGAGGAGGGTGAGCACCTTGGTGGGCGCTGGCGTGCGATTGCGTGCCTCGAGCTTTGTAAAGTCTCCACTAACTTCGCCCGCGCCCCGATGGATACCCGCCTAGTCACCGTTGGGTGCTATCGTGCACCCTCTGTGGCTCTACCCTCGCCCTCTGCGACTTGTGCCTCCCGCCTAGTCGTCGCTGGCCGCCACCGTCGTCGCTGGCCTCTAGGTTTTGGTCGTGGCGGCGACTTTACGCTTGGCCACCTTGGCGAATGGGAGTATGGATCCCTCAGTCTTCGCCTGGATCTTTTTGCAAGAAACTAATGGGCATCCAGGGCTCCAACGCCAACCCAAGATGGATGGCCCCGCAGCCTAGCACCCCAAGGTGGTAGGGGTCCGAGGAGCTGATAGCAGGAAAGGTCCATGCTAGAGCACAACAAGCACGGACCACGGCTTCGTCACTACGTAAAAATATACATACAAACCCTTAAAAATATAAGAACTCTTATGGAATGTAGCCCAGCAAATGTTTGTAACTAATACCCCCCCCCCAAGAGATGGAGTTCAGGGTCCGCTGCTGAAATAATTTAGGCCATAATTGAACTACGATAAATTGGTCCAGTACTAAGTGCCAAAACACGTCATGCAGCGCTACACGGTCTCTAAACCATTAATAACTACATTGTTAAAACTTTGTTTACCATATTAGTCCAATTTACTTATCAAAGGTGCAATAAATCTAAGGCCTCGTTTGGAATGCACGAATTTCATAGGAAAAAATCAATTGTTCCAAATGGGACCTAAGATACAATCAATGAGATTAGGATAAAGACAGTGATTGGCTCTATAATAAAGCAATCATTAAGCATTGCCCACACACTGTATGTAGCATTGATTATTGTTTTAATGTGATCTATTGCATGATGAGAGCTTGGGGTTGTCTCTTGACCTCTATTTCCTCCATCTCATCCAAAATCCAACGTGGCGAGCTAAAAGACTGCTGATGTTAGATGCCCTAATCTTTTTTTACTTTGACCACATTAAAGAATGGGGTAGAGAGTGAAAATATAGTGACAACTATGATCTCAACATCTCAATAGACTTAATATATACGGCGGAACGGGGGAATCATATATGAATATGTGAAGATGGCAAATGGTGCCTTAGTACGGTGAAGGGATTAACCGACCTGAAGATCCTCCCACAAAATCCGGTCTGCCGTGAGTGTGCTCTGATCGGCCCAAGACGAATTCAAGCCACCACACTCCCCACCGCCGCATGATTTAACTAACCAGCGTTCCCCATTCGGTTCGTGATTGCCACCTAAACGCAGCACCAGTCCACTGACAGGTGGGCCCGATGCTATAGACATATGCTACATTATGGTTGAAGCTGGAACAAATTTGCATGACAAATGATCTCACCAGTAAGATGCATCTCAAGCAAAAGTTGTACTCTCACAAATTGCAAGAAGGTGGATCCGTGCTTGATCATCTTTCAGTGTTTAAGGAGATCGTTGCCGACCTAGAGTCGATGGAGGTAAAATATGATGATGGGGATTTGGATCTTATTCTTTTGTGTTCACTGCCTAGTTCTTTTTCAAATTTCAGAGATGCCATATTATATAGTAGAGATACTCTCACTCTTAATGAAGTTTATGAAGCTTTGCATGCAAAGGAGAAGATGAAACAGATGGTACCTTCTAAAAATTCAAGCTCGCAAGGAGAAGTCTTGTTTATTCGTGGTGGGAAAAAGAAGAAGATATCAAACAATGGATCTCGAGGTAAAAGTTCGAATGGCTACAAACACCGATCGAAATCAAGAGACAAGTACAAGTCGTGCAAATATTACAAGAAAAGTGGGCATGCCATCTCTTAATGCTGGAAACTACAGAATAAAGAAAAGAGAGCTGGCTATTATAAGCCAAAAGGTAAACTAGATGATGAAGGTAAAGCCTCTCTTGTTACTGATGATAGTACTGATGGAGAAATCCTTGTTGCTTTTCCTGGATGTGCTAAGACCAATGGGGAATGGATTCTTGATTCTATATGTACCTTTCATATGTGTCCTAGTAGAGACTGGTTTGCCACCTATGAACCTGTTGAAGGTGGTACTGTATTGATGGGTGATAACTCATCTTGTAAGGTTGCAGGAATTGGTTCAATTCAGATCAAGATGTTTGATGGCATTGTCAGAACTTTGACATATGTGAGGCACATTCCAGATTTGAAAAGGAATCTCATCTCTTTGAGTACTCTCGATGCTAAAGGGTATAAGTATTCAGGTGAATGTGGAGTTTTAAATATATCAAAAGGCTCTCTTGTTGTGTTGAAAGCTAATATTAAAACTGTCAATCTGTACCAGTACTAAGTGCCAAAACACGCCATGCAGTCCTACACGGTCTCTAAAACATTAATAACTACATTGTTAAAACTTTGTTTACCAATATTAGTCCAATTTACTGATCAAAGGGGCAAAAAATCTAAGGCCTCATTTGGAATGCACGAATTTCAAAGGAAAAATTCATTTGTTCCAAATGGGACCTGTCGGGACCGGATTTCTAAATCCGAACCCTCTGTGTATTTCTTCACCAGTCCCTGATCAGTACCTAGTGCACATAGTGGAAACATTGTTGATAACTAGTTCGAATCAGGAAATAACATTAATAAATAACTGAGTACTGGCCTTATGACCACTATTACAAAAGAGGTCCAAAGACCTTAAATCTCAGAGCAGCGGAAATAAAATAAATTCCATGGTTGACCCATCGAATCGCCCACTGGAATTCAGCTGGGGGAACGCAGCCTAGTACTCCGGAAAGCCTTCGTCGAAGTCGCATGCGAAGTAGTCGTAGTCGTTCTCGGCGACTTCGTAGATTTCTGAGATTTGTTGAGTGTGGCATGTGAGTACATAAAGTACTCCGCAAGTCTTGGGAAATGATGCATATGCATAGCTTTAACAATTTGGCAAATAGGGTTTGTTTGCACAAAGCAATATTGTAGGTTTTAAACATATTTTATAAAGCTCATTTGACAAAAATATGATTAAATAGATAAAGTAATTTAAATCCAACTCTAGCGTAGGTTCCCAACTACCATACACTAATAAAGAAGCTCTAACCACCAAGTTTTCAAGAATTGAGCTATAATACCCAACTGGCTATAACTGCTAGAATAACAATCCAAGAGTTCCAACTACTCCTGGATTCCTAAAATATTTCTTTTAAAACTAAAACTGAAATCTACCATGTGTATACGCACCTTACCGGACCAAATAAATAGCAGAAATTAAACAAAAACTAAAAATTATAAAATAAATACTAGAAAGTAGAGAATGAATTTAGATGAATTTAGGAGAAAGAATCGATGATTTTGGAGTTCATACGAAGGAGAACGAATATCCAAAAAATTGATAACACATGAAATGATAGCAAATTTCGAAATTGCACTGTACAACAAACTGAAAATAATAATAATAAATAGAATAAAGAATTCTCTTGTGTATGACGCGTGGGACCTGGCTGTCATAGACCCTAGGAAAGAATTGAGAACTTAAAAACTTTGTGGTTGTCAAGATTCGATCCAAGACCTATGGCAACCAAAGAACAAGCTTGCCTCATCTAGCCAATTGAGCCAACATGCTCATGTGACAAATGCACTAAACCAAAATATTTGAAGCAAGGGAACCGAGAAGCTTCAACCCACAAGGAGCTCCGGCCATGGTAGTGGTGCCAACACAGGAGGCGGCGTGCTGGCCGGCCAAACATGAAAATGGGACCCTGGGGACATGGCCTACACCTAGTTGGCGGCAGCTCAGCCGGAGATGAACCACGATGGCGGCGGCAGTTCATGGCGCGGCGACGCGCATGGCTCGCTCGATGGAGGCGGCGGTCCAGCGACGTAGGAAAGAGAAGGGAGTGAGCATGGGCATGGCCTCGGCCAAGGAGTGCAAAGGGGGTCTAAGAGTTGCTGAGTACCAATTTATAGTTTCAACCAAGAAACAAATCGATGGGAACGCGAAGAACTACGGACGACAGTTTCAGTTTTGAGGTTAATGATGAAGGAAACGACAAATTGACTGATGAGCTGTGGTTTCAGGGGCTTTGAATGCACCGAGGTAATGGTGCGGTGATTACGGGGTCACAAAGCTTCAAACGGTTTTGAATTTGATGAACCGAGCAAGGAGAACGGGGAAGAAATATGGACACTAGAGCACTTATGTTATTTTCAGACCGGAAACAGCACGCATGAAGCAAAGATTGAAGATGATGACTAGGAGAGAGAGAAAGGAAAGAAAATCCAAAAAATCCTTAAACAAAATAAAATCAGAAAAATTCACAAAAAAAATCCTTGAAACCTGAATAGATTTAATAAAATAATTTTGAATTTAATTGAAGTTTTTTTGAGTCAATTAAAATGTTTTTGATTTTTCTAAAATTTCAAATTAAGTTTAAAATTAATTCAATAAATTGGAAATGATCCATTTTATTTTGAAGGATTCAAAAAGGCTCTGAAAATTAGCAGGAACTCTAATTTAAAATACAAATCTTTGAATTAATTGTTTTGAGGTAAATTTTTGAAAAGACCAAAATTTAGGATGTTAAAGGACCTAAGATATAATCAATGAAATTAGGATAAAGACAGTGATTGGCTCTATAATAAATCAATCATTACCCATTGCCCACACACTGTATGTAGCATTGATTCTTGTGCTAATGTGATCTAATGCATGATGAGAGCTTGGGGTTGTCTCGAGTTCTATTTCCTCAATCTCATCCAAAATTCAACGTGGCGAGTTAAAAGACTGCTCATGTTAGATGCCCTAATCTTTTTTTTACTTTGACCACATTAAAGAATGGGATAGAGAGTGAAAATATAGTGACAACTATGATTTCGACATCTCATTAATAGAGAGTGAAAATATAGTGACAACTATGATTTCGACATCTCATTAGACTTAATATATACGGCGGAACGAGGGAATCATATATGGATATGATTAATGATGAGGTGAAATATGTGAAGACGGCAAATGGTGCCTTAGTACGGTGAAGGAATTAACCAGCACAAAAAATCCTCCCCACAAAATCCGGTGCCGCCGCGAGCGTGCTCTCCGATCGGCCCAGTGCCAGAATTCCGGCCACCTCGCACTCCCCCCCACCGCCGCATGATTTAAGTAACCAGCGTTCCCATTCGGTTCGTGATTGCCACCTAAACAGAAGCGCCAGTACACTGACAGGTGGGCCCTATGCTATAGTACCAGTCCACGTCAATCTGGTACGCGGCCACGAACCCTGTCCCCCCATCCGGATCCCGCCGAGCAATGGCTAACCACCGGAGATGACACGTCTGGCCCACGGAACGTTACCCCACATGTAAGTGATTGTACATGAACTGTCGGCCACGCGATTAGCTCCGACTAAGCACGGCAAGTACTATTAATCCTCTTGCCACTATCCCCCTCTCAGTTAATTAAATCCCCCGTGTCCTCTCCTCTTCTTCCTCAACCCCAACACTACACAGTACACACGCGCGCAGTGCTCTCTCTCTCTCTCTCTCTCTCTTTCTCCACTCCAATGCGACGAGCTCCCGAAGCTTGCGAGCTCTGAAGCCATGGCCGCTAGCACGAGCGCCCTTCCCGTTGCCGTGCTCGTGCTCCTCCTCCTCGCCGCCGCTGCGCCAGCAGCCTCCGGTAGCGGTGGTGGCGGGGCCGCAGCGGTGAACAGCGACCGCCTCCGTGCGGAGCAGATCCGGAAGCAGGCCTCGGACGCGGCTGCCTCGGCCGCCGCACTCGCTGGGGCCTCCCGCCGCCTCCACCTCGACCGCGCGCGCCACCTCCGCCTCCTCTCCTCCCTCCACCGCAACCTCACCGCCACGCTCCGGGAACTCAGGGCCGCCTCCGCGTCCGAATCCGCATCCCCGAGCGACGAGTTGCACCGCCTCGACCTCCAGGCCAAGGACCTGATCCGCGCCGCGCGCGCCACCATCGCAGACGCGAAGCAGCTGTTCGACCCGCAGCTCAAGATCCAGCGCCTCAAGGACGCCATCTTCGCGCAGAACGAGCTGCTCGCTCGCGCCAGGAAGCGCGGAGCCTTCGCCTCCCTCATCGCCGCCAAGTCCATCCCCAAGCCGCTCCACTGCCTCGCTGTCCGCCTCACCGCCGAGCGGATCGCGCGGCCCGAGAAGTACGCGGACCCGGTGCCGCCACTGCCGGCGCTCGAGGACCCCGCGCTATTCCACTACGCCATATTCTCGGACAACGTGCTCGCGGCCTCCGTCGTCGTGCGCTCCACCGTCGCCAACTCACAGGACCCCTCGAAGCACGTCTTCCACGTTGTCACCGACCGAATGAACCTTGGAGCCATGCAGGTTTGCCCAATTCTGTTTCTCCATCTTGCATGTATGTTTTGTCATTACTATTTATGCATATCATTTTGTGTATACTAGTCCATCTTACAGAAACAACAAGAGGGTAATGATTGTGTATTAACAGTGAACACCATGCCAAAGATGAAAATTTGACATTAGTGGTTACTTTTGTGAGTTGCAAAAGCATAGTATTTTAGTATGAGAGAGTAGAGCCACTTTCATGTGGACTGACATTGGTTTCTCTAGATGTGATGGTATCTAGTGCATTTCTAAGAAATCTGACATGCCGGAAGTAATGTGTTCGCTCAGTTTTGACAATTTATTAGCAAAACTACAAAGACTGAATTGGGTTCTGAATTATTATTCATTTTCCCAAATAATGTCGTTCATTGACCTGTCCAAGCAAGAATAATGCTAGGTTTTGCAATGGTTGTCATTTATAGGCCCTAATGAAGTCCTAACTCAGTATAATAGTACCATATAACAATTAAAACAACATTTTGTGAAATTTCGGTAAATCTTGTCCTAGGAGATAAAAACAGTTGACAGTGGTAACCAGCTGGTTTCAGTTTTATTTCTACCCTTGAGAGTTTTAGACATGGGGACTGCCGATTAGGATGAAAAAGAAAGGAGATCTAGTTCAGGTTTTTCGAGTTGTAGGATGTGCTAGCATCTCTATGGACTAACAATCCATTAACCCTTGAGCAATTAAGGGTAAAACTGGAATTAGTTTTTTACCAAAAAAATCATTTACAAAACAAAAGCTCCTTCTTTTCGTGATCGGCACAGAAGGAAACCAACAGCTCATTCATTGGAAGAATCGCTATCACCACCAAAATTTCCTAACAGCCCAGTCCCCAGGGAAGCCTGAACCTATTCCAGCCTCCCTGCTGTGTCCGCGCACCGTGAACAAGTGGTCCCGTCCTCAATATTTTTCTTCAATAATCAATGAATTAATGTTGCTGTAAAGAGTTACCACTTGTCAGGGGGATTGATTGATGCCGATCTCATTGTTGGTTTCGAGCTCTAGAGGAACTACTTGTATTTTTTATATGCTGGATCAACCCATCAACAACGAGCATCATGGCAGAATTGGTGGAGGAGAAGAGGAGGAATAGCCAATGACAATGATGTCAATACCGAGTAGCACTGTTATGCTATATCTCAGAGGCTAGGCTGCAGTACCTTCAGATGCTAGCAAATATTTTGTCCATAGGATCTAATTATATTGATCATTACGGAACTTAGAAGGGCCAGACAATCTGGAAAAGAAACGACTACTATGTAAACATGCTTGATATCTGACTAAAACAAAATACTGAAGCAGAGTGTGTCTAAAGTGATTGGGCATTCAGAATAGGTTTTACTTGGGTATCGGCCCAGTGGAAATATTATTGTGCTAATTAGTATAGTACCATAAAAGCTCCAAATCACAATACTGATTCCACAAACATGCAACACTGTTGCCAATTTGTCTATATCTTGTTTGGGACACTGAGATTGTGTGTCTTTAACTGTTCTACTTTTAATACCGAAACAGTTCTATATTCTATGGTTTCATTAATAGTTTCTGTTAAAAGTGAGTTGAAAGATATATGCCATGTATCCGCAGGTGATAATCCGCCTAATGGACTTAAAAGGTGCACACTATGAGGTCAAAGCATTTGAAGATTACAAATTTCTTAACTCCTCATATGTTCCTGTGCTCCGGCAACTGGAGTCGGCAAACCTCCAGAAATTCTATTTTGAGAACAAGCTTGAGAATGCCACCAAAGATGCTAGCAATATGAAGTTTAGGAATCCCAAGTATCTCTCGATGCTTAATCACTTGCGATTCTATTTGCCTGAGATGTACCCAAAGCTGCACCGGATTCTTTTTTTGGATGATGATGTGGTGGCACAGCGGGATCTTACTGGATTGTGGAAGATTGACATGGATGGGAAGGTGAATGGAGCAGTAGAAACATGCTTTGGATCGTTTCATCGGTATTGGCAGTATATGAACTTCGCACCCCTTATCAAAGAGAAGTTTAATCCTAATGCATGTGGATGGGCATACGGCATGAACTTCTTTGATCTTGATTCTTGGAGGAGGGAGAAATCTACTGAGCAGTACCATTACTGGCAGAATCAGGTATGTTTCCTTGTATCATCCTAATACAATTTATTTTATTGTTTGAAGTTTAAGAATTTCTATTTGTAGTAATAAATGATGTGGCACCAAGCTGTTCTCTGTGACTTGATAGTCAGCACAGCTCTTTTATATAATAGTAACTCTGTTCATGATATATGACTACGACTAATATTACTTTGTATACTAAGAATTAATTGACTATTGTTAAGCTGTTACTTCCATCTTATAATATAATATGGGTATGGCTTGTCAAAGAGTTAAGGTCAATGGTTATAGCCTAGCAGGATAGCAAGATAAATTACTGAAGTTAGCATTTCTGTACCCTGAAAGGTGTAGCTTTTTGAGTCAATCCATGTATAACTCTAGGCGTCATAGTTCACTGTGACTGGGGAAACTTTCTGTCGATACTCTTTTTTGATCTATTGAATAGGACATATCTGATTCATGTATATGACTTCCTTACTGATTGTATCATTTTCAGAATGAGAACCGGACATTATGGAAGTTAGGAACACTGCCCCCAGGTTTAATCACATTCTACTCCACCACAAAGCCTCTGGAAAAATCTTGGCATGTTCTTGGGCTCGGGTACAATCCAAGCATCAGCATGGAAGAGATTAGAAACGCTGCTGTTGTGCATTTCAATGGTAACATGAAGCCCTGGCTGGATATTGGTATGAACCAGTTCAGACACCTTTGGACAAAATACGTGGATTATGATGACTCATTCATTCGTCAATGCAATTTTGCACCACCATAGAAGGAAGCCTTTGCCATACTTTTATGGAAATCGAAAGAAGTTTGCCGATTAGAGCTAGAGACCACTGCAGCAGGAATACATGTGTGCGACAAGCACATTTTCTGTTTAAATCCAAGGAGTTTGACGAATAGAACTAGAGCGGCAACAATTCTTTCTAGGTCATGTTGTATGTCAATGATTATGTTACGATGAAAATAATGCTCATTCATCCTGTCTGTAATAATCTTACGTGCGTGTGTATGCCAGAGTAATGTGTTATGTTCATATATGGATACTAGAATTAAATTGTCTATGCTGTGTCTGTTCTTCATTGCGGAAAGCATTTCCCAGAAGCTCTAAATGCCTGTAGAGTCAGACTGTGGGTATGTTTGGTACGGCTGCAGTTTCGACTGGGCTGAGCGGCTGCACTGCTGAACAGTTGAGTTGAAAATGTTAGGTGTTTGATTGGCTTTTAGATAGACTGGTTGCAGTTTCCGAAAAGAAAAATGTCTTAAATGCCCTTCAGGACAGTAATGGTTTAGTTGATGTTGTTTATCGCAATTAACAACATTTTAACGATAACTATCAACAATTGACGATTATTAACGACGACTAACGTAATTGAAGATAGCTACTGCAATTGACGAGAATTACTGCAATTAATAACAACCACTGTAATTGATGATAATTAACTACAATTAACAATGATTAACACAATTGATTGCAATGAATGATGACTACCATAATTGATCGCATTCAACGACGATTAATGACAATATAACGTAATTAATGACAATCAACGTAATAAACCACGATTAACGTATTTAACAACAATTATTACAATAAATATTTATTACAACAGATAATTATTACAATGAATAAATATTACAATAAGTAATTATTAAGATAAATAATTATTACATAAATAATTATTACAATAAGTAATTATTAAAAATAATTATTACAGTGAATAATTAATACAACAAATAACTAATAAAATAAATAATTATTACAAAACATTAAATTTACAAAAAAAAACACAGAGGCGGTTTGGGCGCACCTTTGGATTCTTGGAGTTAGGCGATGGGGTCGAGGGAGGAGGAGGGTGGCGCTAGGAGGAGTTGGGCGTGGGGTCGAGGCGGGAGGAGGTGGCGCTAGGGAGAGTTGGGTGCCGGGTCGAGGAGGAGGAGGTGGCGCCGGGATAGGAGTTGGGTAGTGGGGTTGATGGCGGAGGCCGGCTGTAGGGCCAGCTCGGGTATAGGGAGGAGGAGGGCGGTGGCCATAGGAGGAGAGAGGTGGAGGGCGGTCGCGGACTAAGGAGGAGGGAGCAGCGTGGGAGGAGGAGGTGGGCGAGATCCAAATCTGGATCTGGGAGACTCGGAGAGGCCGTGGCGGCAGCGGCTCGAGGAGGAGGAGGGGAGGCGGCGGCTCGGGAGGTGGAGGGAGGCGAGGAGGACGAGGCGGCGCCAGTCGGGGAGGACTAGTGGGGTAGGATGCATCGAGGGGTGGGCGGCGCGGCCATGCCGTGGGAGAATGAAGCACTTCTTTGGGGAGAGTCTTGTGGCGCTGAGGTAGCTAGGGTTAGGGTTGAGGGAGGTGGGGCGCACTGAGGGTTTTGTCGAGTGGCAAAAAGCGCGTAATTACCCCCAACTTCGGAAGTAAAGTTGGAATGGGAAGGGTGGGAAGCCGCGGGAAGCTGCCCTCCTCCACCTCCCTCCTTCCAGCTGGAGTTGAAGCTGACGAAGCGGATGGTGACTAGGTACAACTAGTCCTTGGGCTCCACCAGATAGCTCATGCTTGTCGGCATCCCCATCGGCGCGTCCTTGGCCAGGTGTGGCATGTCAACGGCGTGGAGCTCAATTTGCGTGAGCGGCGGCGAGGGCAACAGCTCCAGGGCGTGCTGGTCGCTAGAGTGGCGGATGAAGTAGAAGCTGCCTCCCACGGCGGCGACGCTGTCGATGACCTGTTTCTTGGGAGAGATCGCACGAGCCGATTGTGATGGCTAGATGGACCGCCTGGCTCGGTACGATTAGGCTCGGGCACTAATTGGGTTGTTTTGTGCTAGCCCGTGGGCCAGGGTGCCGACCTAGGCACGACATGTCGGCCTCTCAGGCCGTGTCGAGCTGACCCAAGCACGTATAGCCTGACGATTGGCTGGCCTGTTTAGCCCACATGGCATGGAAATTTGGAAAAAATGTAAAAAAAAAAATCTTTGAATTATATATATATATATATATATATATATATATATATATATATATTGAAAAAAATCAAAATAAATTCATATATACTTATAACTGAACTATACAAATTTTAAAAACTACAAAATAAAATCATATAAATATTAAGAAAATGAAAACAAAATCATATATATATATATACCACCTAAAAGAACTTGACATACTCCTTTATCACTTTGGGTATACTCATATACTAATTATAAGATACTCCAATGCGAACCGAACGAAAAATTTGTAAGAGAGTCCATAGTTTTTAGCATATTTTGTAAATACCTTCATATTCGCAGTAGCATGGCGGCGTCAGGGAGGATGCTTCGACCGCTGGGGAGGTGAAGAGGCGAAAGTAATTGGAGAATGACGAGTTAAGGGTGCACAAACGGCCTAACGATTCCACTTAAATAAAAGGATATCACAGACGGTTCCGTTTTGGAACCATCTGTGATATGACTACATCACAGACGGTTCCATAATAGAACCGTCTGTGATATGAGGGTTTAGGGTTTCTGTGTTAAGTCATCACAGACGGTTCGTTTATAGAACCGTCTGTGATATGAAAAGATCACAAATGATTCTGTTAAGGAACCATCTGTGATAAGTCCATCTGTGATATGAGGGTTTAGGGTTTCTGTATTAAGTCATCACAGATGGTTCCATAAACGAACCGTCCATGATATGAAAAGATCACAGACGGTTCTGTTATGGAATCATCTGTGATGACTTATCATAGACGGTTCCATAACAGAACTGTCTATGATATGAACTGCTGACAAGTCCATGTCCATAACACAACTCCAAATCATTTGATTAAAAATTCATATGACTTAAAAAATTCATATTTAATTCAACTCAACTCCAAATCAAGTGAAACCAATTTTGATACTCCACATTACAATGAAGTCCACATTGACATCAATATCAGAGATGACAAGTCCATAACATATGACAATTCCACGTTGACATCAAATTACAATGGAATAAATTCTTAATTAAAATATAACCCTTCGTGATGATCGCGTGCATATAGCTAGCTTCTTCACTGGGTTCTTCCTCGAGCCTGATGCCATCTCCGAAAGGAGGTAACTCGTCAAATTGATTATACTCTTCCTCATCCACAACATTCTCAACTCCGACAATCCTTCTTTTTCCATGAAGAACTACGTGGCGGTTCTTATTTGCTGGGTCTGTTACATAAAAAACTTGAACAACTTGCTTAGCGAGTACGAATGGTCTGTCCTTATATCCGACACGTTTGAGGTCTACAGTAGTGATGTCGTACTTGTTGACCTTCACGCCCTACAGAAGTTTAACCTAATGGCATCGAAATAGGGGGATCTTAAAAAGTACATAGTCGAGCTCCCAGATCTCCTCTACGAACCCATAGTAGGAGTTCAACCCACGTGCCCCAGTGGTATTAAACTGCTCGTGAAACACATCTATGCGGACACCACTGTTCTGGACTGTGCTCTTCCTATCCTAAGTTGTCGTATAAAATGTGTACCCATTTATGTCGTATCCTTGCCATGTCACAATTGTAAATTTTGGCCCTTTTGCCAACCATAGCAGCGTATCATCACTTGATGACCTCCTTGTGAATCGCACCTTTAACCATTCGTTGAACCGACGGTTGTGCTCTCTCGTGATCCAAACCTCCGTAGTGCGGATTACATTGGCGTACCATGTCTTTGTGCTCGTCGATGTACGGGGACACTTGGGTTATGTGTTGCAAGACCGTCAAATGGGCTTGCTCGTACATATCAAAATCGGGAGTGATTGCTTTCCTTCTGATGGTCCCAATACCCTCCAGTCTCCCCTCATGACGAGATAGAGGCACACCTATCGGTTCCACCTGAGCCATGTAGTCGACACAGAACTCAATGACCTCTTCGGTTGCATAACCCTTCGATGATGCTACCCTCCGGCCGAGATCGATTCCGTACGTAGGACTTGAGAATTCCCATGTATCTCTTGAACGGGTACATATGACGTAGGAACACAGGGCCACATATCTTTATCTCTTTCACAAGGTGAACAATGAGATGGACCATGATATCGAAAAATAACGGAGGGAAATACATCTCAAGATGACATAGAGTCGTCACCACCTCAGCCTGCATAGCATCTAGTCCTTCAGGATCGATGGCCTTCTGAGCAATTGAGTTAAATAAATAACACAACCTAAAGATTGCCACTCGGACCAAAAAAAATGCAATTCTAGACCCTCTGTGTATTCTGTACTAGTCCAGGATCACGCTAGTGCACACATTATCAACATAGATGAATATCGATCCACACCAGACGATTAATAGAATAAACGACTAATTTGAATAGCAAATAATGGTTTTGACCTTATGATCGAGTTTACATTTATTATACCACACAGGGCTGGCAACAGATAAATAGCACCAGCGGAATGAAAATAAACTCTAGCGGAATCGCATCAATTCACCACAGGCAACTTACTAGATCAAGACCCTAACGATCAGCACCTTCGTATAACTCCTCCTCAAATGCAGGCGAAGACTCCTCCACTTCTGTAGATTGTTTGAAGCAAGTATGAGTAAACAACTGTACTCGCAAGTCATACCACAGAATGTAATTTATAGATGATGACTTATTCCAAAGGAATGGCTTCTGTGGTTATTTTTCATAAATACACATTTGCAATTGAATACAAATAATAGATTGAAAACATAATTCAAAACAAATAGACAACATTAATTTATCATTTGATTTCACAAAGACACACAATCTAAACAAGTTATTCACACAGCTATATGACTTAGATCACACAGCTCCCTTCCCAAATATTTTATGAAAATCTACCCCTCGTGTGAAATCACTGAGCAATATCCATGACCGTGGACGCAGCTATCCTAATAGTTTGATTAACACTCTGCATAGATTGTACACTTTACCCACATGATATTATCAGTGTGGCCAACACTGACCATAACAAAACTTTTCAAAAACTTCATATCAGGCATTGACACTCCCGATGTACTTTACTATCATCCAATTTGTACACACAGCCCTTGGAACGACACACACCGTTGAATATGAAAACGGCGAACCACTCGTAGATGTGACCCTAACACAGCGGTACACACCTTCCACTCGGTCACGCAGCCTAACCTATCTGCCTGAGTAATCAATGTCAAGATTCATAACTTACTAAGTTAGACCTGTTCCATACCAGGTATGCGGTTGTACAGAAGGCTCAGTTCAGTGGCGCACAAAGTTAAGTCTTTAATTGGCCAAAGCAAGACTTCCAATTTCTAACTAAGTGTCACACAGATAAATATTCACATTCACACAGTTTCCACCATCACACAGTATCCACCACTTGCCTCAGTCTAAATCTTTTCCCACCCTATTGGTTAAGTGCAACACATCCATTAACAAGTAATAGCACACAACACATAGTTTTATCACACAATTTCATAATTACTTAGTCAAGTTTATATTTACAACTCACATGAAATGATGACTCATAGCAAGCTAAGCAATCTACTCGTGTCTAACCAACCCACGCTGGTTCTATGATAATACCAACTAGTAATGAACCAACCTAGAGAGACAAAAGATCATGACATAACAATAGACAAGGTGGATATAACAATTTGAATTAAAAACTAAACCCAAAAGCATTTAAATAATTACAATTTGGATTAATAACTAAACCCAAAAGCATTTAAATAATTACTTGAAATAGAATACAATACATTGAAACAAAGTAATTTTGAAAACTGGGTTCAACATGATCAAAGGTATAGCTTGCTGGAATAGGTCTAGGTACTGATCTTGATCTTGAGGTACTCCTTCTTCTTCAAAAGTCCCTGAAGAATTAACGTCTATGAGTAAACAAAATAAATAAATAACAGAGGTAAAAACAACTCCAACAATTAAATAAAAATCATAAATAAATAGATCTCGAATTTATATGAATTTAGAAATTTGAATGGGCTGAATCGGAGTTCGGATACAAAAGATATGGTCTTTGGAAGATTGAATCTAAAGAAAATACCCTAAATTGGAATTTCTGAATTATTTTTTTTATTGAAAAATTGGATTATTGCACAATGTTGACGTCGGCGAAGGAATTTTGGAATTAAAATAAATCCCTGGGAATTTTGACATGTGGGTCCACATGTTAGTGACTCGGCAAACGGTGGTACCAACGCGTAGCTGAGGCTATTGCGGTCTCTGGGGTGTACTCACGGCGGTGAGGCCAGCGATCTTTGGGCAATGGCGAGGTTTTGGCGTCAGGGAGCTTCGGGCTTTGTCGGATAGAGGCTCCGGTGATGCTCTCGGCGTGAGACGGATGCGAGAGAGCTCCGGTGACGGTGGACCTGATGGCGCAATCGGCGAAGGAAGGGCGGTAACGACGGCGGCGCAATTCTCGACAAAGAAGCTCGGCCGAAAAACCCTAATCTTCGTATTGTGGCTGCGCTAGGGCTCTCGGAGCGACGAGGATGGAGGCTCTGGGTTGCGAACCCTAGGGCGCCTTTTATAGGGCCAAGGCGTGCCGTATTTGGAAGATCCCAAATGAGTCGGGTTGAACACGAAAATCAACTCTGAGATTCTAGGAGATAGAAATCGATTCGCTGTTTGATTCGACCAGATTTGGATTCGGGACAGATAAGCCTATAGATTGGCGCGAAAATCCGAAAGGTTTCGTTTGAAATCGCCATTGTCGTGTTGGAGCTTCAAACTCTGGCAATGGTGGACGCAGCGACAACGCGAGGGAGATGACAACGCGAGGACGAAGGCTCAGCAGGACCCACCTGGCAGCGAGGCGAAGCAGCGCGGAAGTGGGGAGGAGAGACCGATAGGTGGGGACCACCTGTCAACGAGCGGCTCGGCAGCGAATGAGCCGTATAGTATCGGTATACGAGAATAGTGTTGGGTTTCGGCCCAACACTGTTCCAGAGGATTTTTAATAGGTTTTCTATTTTAGAAAATTCAGAAAATCCAAATAGCAATTAGAAAATAGCAAATGAACTCATAAAAACTCTAGAAAATTCTAGAAAATGTACCCTAGCACATAGAATCTAAATAAAATAGTTTTGACAATTGTTGATGTTGGGATTCATTATATTAAATTGTTTTGATGTTAAAAGTCCGAATTAAGCTTTAAATAAATTCAATAAAAATTCAAATTGTGAATTTCCCAACTAGTAACTATTCAAAGAATTTTTAAAGCTTAGAAAAATTTGGGTGTTACAATTACCAAGGGTAGGAAAATCATTGATGGTGCAGAACAACATGGCGCGTAAAGTAAAGTTCTCTCGCTTGTACGCATCCCATACTTGTACCCCTTCATTCCATAGTGTCACAAGATCTTCTGGCAATGGTGCTAGGTACACATCAGTATCGTTCATAGGTTGCTTCAGCCCTTGGATAAGTAGTGACATCAAAATGTATTTTCGCTTCATACATAGTCAAGGAGGAAGGTTGTAAATACATAGATTCACGAGCCAGGTGCTATGTCGGCTGCTCATATTACTTAAAGGAATGATTCCATCTATACTCAACCCTAACCTTATGTTTCTCGGTTCTGCACCGAACTCTTCGAAGCTCCAATCGAAGTTTCTCCACTGGGCAGAATCAGCAAGGTGTCTTAGTTTTCCATCCTTCTTACACTCCTCTAAGTGCCAACACATCAATCTTGCCTCCTTTCGATTCGTAAATAAACTATTCAAACGTGGGATCACAGGCAGATACGACAACATCTTAGCAGGAGGTCCTTAATTTACCTTAGCAGTATTCTTACGCTTGTATCGGGATGCTTTGCACACGGGACAATAATGCATGTCTGCAAACTCTTTACGGTAGAGGATACAATCGTTCGAACATGCATGTATTCTTTCTACTTCCATTCCCAATGGACAAAGAACCTTCTTGGCTTGGTAGGTGGTGCTGGGCAACACCTTTCCCTCCGGAAGGATGTCCACTAGGAGACCTAACAACGTCGTGAAACTCTTGTCGGACCAACCATTGATTGCCTTCAATTTCAGCAGTTCAAGCACAGTTGACAACCTCATGTATTCCGGCTTGCAGCAAGGGAACAAAGGTTTCCCCGAGTCCTCCATTAATCCCTCGAATTTATAAAACTCTCTCTCACTGTAGTTCCCTTCTGCATCGCGTGGCATCTGATCCAGATTGTCATCATGCGACCTATCCTAATCAAAAGCACAGTCCACATCGGGCATATCATTGACTTCCCCGGCGATGACATCATTATTAACTTTCTGTATAATCTGCTCTTCACCGTGATTGGTCCAACATGTATACCCTTTTTAAAAATCCCTTCGAATCAAATGAGCTTCGATCTGCGCCGGGTTGTTAAACATTTTCATAGTACCGCAATCAATGCATGGACAGTACATAAATTTTATTCCCTTTTCAACATATCTTGCTCGGCGGCTCTTCTAAAAGCAAACACGCCATTAATGTACTCTTTACTCACACGATTCTCAACGTACATCCAGTTTCGATCCATCTATACTACGCACATAACAAATTAGTATTAAATTATATTAATAAGCCGCAAGTATTCTTCCTAATAACCAAACATACTGAAATTTATTAGTGTAACCTAGAGAAAATATAAGGATTACAGATCGTTACCCTCGAGCTCAAGGCGAATATCTCAAATTAATATCCGTGAGATCAGACCTCCTCCTTTCTTCCTCCTCTCTTTAGCTTCCTCCTTTCCTTTTCCCCTCCTCCTTCCTTCCCTTCCTTCTCCTCTCTAAGGTGGAGGCTCAAATGGGAATGGGCGGGGAGTTTGTCGAGACCACTAGGTATTTATCTTGGCATATCACAGACGGTTCATAATAAGAACAAATGCGTGATATGGACCTATCATGACGGTTTCTAAATATGACCGTCTATGAAGTATCCTGAGCGGTTCTGTTACCAAATGCGTATTTTGGAGAGGTCGGAGCGAGTGTTGAGGCACAAGACATTGGTATACATCAAGGTATTGTGCGCATCGATCAAGAGGAGGTGACTTGAAAGTTGGAGTCTCGCATGCGAGCATTATCGAAGATGTTCACATCGGGTACATGTTGAATGTTGTTTAATTTCGTTGTGGTTGTTCTTTAGAGTAGAATGGCGAGTAGAATTGGGTCGAATTCGGTTTAAGGGTAGAATGTAATATCCCAAAACACATTAGAAAAGGAATTAAAAGACTTAGTGGGGTTTTTGTGCAAAAAGGGGAAAACTGGGCCATGGGCTTCTGGCTCATGGCACTGTGTATTAAAGTGGGTCGACCACGATAAAAGAGTAGAGGGGGCGGCAGCCCCTACCCAAGCCGCCACCCCTGCCGCCTCCTCCCCGCCCCTCTTGCCTAGGCGCGCCACCCTCCTGCCACACCGCCATCTTGCCCTCGGTGCATCACCTCCCCCTTCTTTGTCTTTGTTCCATGACCCTACCACCGGGTAGTCTTTGTTGAAGGTAAGAAGGAGGCTAGCAAGGAGGAGGGAAAGAAGGAGAAGAAGAAGAAAATGAAGGAAAAGAGGAGGTTTTCGTGGGTTCCCGTGATCCATCGTGTTCGTTAAGGTTAAACCCTGTTAATCCATAGAATTTTTCATGGATTAGTCGCTGTTAAGTTTGTAGACCATTTTGCTTAGGGTAAAGTTAATTTTTAGCATGGCATAGTTCGTCGAGGTTAGATGCAAAACCTTATGGGGGTGATTTGGGGTAGTTAGGTTTGGATTCAGAGGTTAGTCCAATTAGAGAAACGTTAGATAATCTCATTAGCTTTCCAGGAAGGTCTGAATCATTAGAATCAAAATAGCGAATGAAAAGTTAAAGGCTCGGGAAGGGTGTTGTCCAAAATTTAGACATAGCCTGCAGATGTTGTGAAGATGGGTTAGTTTCATCTAGTAGATTGCAAAATTAAAATGTGGTAATAACTTTAATAATTTAGGAAATTCTGAGTAGTTTCCAGAACTGGTGTCGTTCATATATTTTCAAGTTTTATAATTAAAAATATAAAATTGTAAAGTGGACTATCCTGACAGATTCTAGGACGGTCTTCGGGAAACTTAGTAGGGCAAAAAATGACAGAATCAGAGGTTCATCATAACTAGGAAGTTGTAGTTTTTTTCATGATAATTTTATAAGTCTTGGTTGGTTTAATTTGGAGTTCGGATGAATAAGTTAGAGCCATGTTACTACTGGGACAATGGGTAGTGTGTCCGGTAGTTTTGGGTTAATTGGGTCGGTTTGGCGTAAACGTGCAGTGATGATAAGTGTGAGTACTGTGATGTTGTGATTTTGAGTTGTGTCTGGCCATGTTTGCCTAGGAAGTGTGGCCTCTAGTGTTGTGCCTTCGCTTCGCTATCCAGCTCCAAGGGGATAAAGAGGCAAGTGCATAACAGGCAGAGATCGATAGTGGATTGTTGTATTCTTTATCACTCATTACCATTATGTTGTTTATGCTTTCATCTTATTTAATTGCAAACAATATGAATTATCATGGTATTAATTGAATGGATGAATCTTAGAATGTTGGTTGATGGTATTATTGATGAACTTATGTTAAATTGAGTATTCATAAGCATCATTGCATGAAGAGAAGTTGATTATGGTGATCGCAAATCTATCTTGTTGGTAGAGACTCCACGGGAGTGGAGGAGGTCCTCGATCCTTTTTGATGATGGGCTTAAGAGTGAATATTATCGCGAGTATTCACTCACGCTATATCGGTATGCGCGAAAAGAGTTGCATGTGGACATGTAGTGTAGGGATACCTTGCATTTAATGAACAAAGAATTTGATGATTGAGTATGAGAATAAAGAAAAGAAACCAGTTGATGTTGACAATGATATTGTTTATAGTTGGTTAATCATTATACATTGTTTATTATCGTACTTGTTGAGTCATGCACTCACTCTTGCTCTATTGTTATTTTTAGGTGACGGTTGATGACGTTGCAGATGGGAAGGGCTAGCACACATGGGATCACATCATATATTCAAATACTTGAAACATTGGCCATGAGACACTTTATTAGCATGATGATTTATAATTAGGATATGATATTATTGCTTAGCCTTAATTGATAGGTTGGAGTTGATTATTCATTCAATAGACTTGGTTCGATTGGTTTTGCTTTGATCTTGGTTTATTATCTTGCCATACTTCCAAGAAAATAATTATCTATGATCGTTATACTGTTATGTTTGTGTTAATGTGACCCGTGGACGGGTTTTATCATTGATATGATTACTATAATTTACTAATAATTGATGTCAAAATTGATAGTTAATATAGTTTAGTGGCATTCTGGGCTTCGTGTTAGGTCAAGGTGTTACAACATCGGTGTGCACCAGGGCTCGGTGCAATATGCAGTGCCTTACTAATTCGTTTGTTTAGGTGCTTGCTTCATTGATGTGAGCGAAGCGCCCAAAATGCGTACATGTGCTTTTTATATGCCTCGGTCGTGCTTATGGCTTCGAGGCGATACTCTGAATGTAGCCAGGTGTTACAGAGCTTGATGATCATAAGGATAGAACTTGCAAAGGCTCTTCGCATTAAACTTGTGGTCCAGCAGCTGACCGTCTGGTGTTGCGATGTAGTAAGAACTCGAGTGTGCGCGGTCGTTGCTATCCACGATCGTACAGACAGGAAACGGAGGCAGCGCCGATGTGGTGATCGAAGGGCGTGGAACCGAGCACGATGTAGCGATCGGACGGCCCAGAAATGCGGGCGACGTGACCTCGCTTGCCGGGCGGCGATTCTAGGCATCTTAAAGAGAGTAATATATATGATTAGCTTTTAGTTTATTATAAGTGCTAGCCATTTCTCCTTTTTTTTTCTTATGTAAGTTTATATATATATATATATATATATATATATATAGGGGGGCCGTTTAAATACTCGGGGAGTATATTTCGCGTCGAATATACCACTTAAATAAATATATTATACTTCTTTATCATTTTCAGTATACTTAAATACCAATTATAAGATACTTCAATGCGACTTGATTGAAAAAAATTTCATTGGAGTCCTTTTTTTTTTGCTATATACCCTTTTTCATATATAAAAGAAGTATATACACAAATTTAGCTATAAAAGGTGGACTTTAATGATTTTTTATATAACTCACTTTGGGGTATCTTATAATCATTATTGAGTATGATCAAATAGATAAAGAGGTATCATCATCGATTTAAGTAGTATATGAGAAGCGAGAATCATCTCAGAGTACTATATCATTCTCTATATATATATATATATATATATATATATATATATATAGAGAGAGAGAGAGAGAGAGAGAGAGAGAGAGAAATCAACGTAAGTTTATATATAGATAAATGCGTCAAGTACATTATCTTGATTGTTGAGGACACCCTCTCAACGTCTATCTAATTTATGTAACGCCCCCAAATTCTAGGGCCGTTAAACTTTTCACAACCGCTCAGGATGTGCAATTGCGAAGTAAGCAGTGTCTCAAGCAAGCTTTCGATTACAACAAAAACAAACTTTTTATTACACAAGATTAAGGTTTAACAACCAGTTTTAGCACTGACACGGGCATCCAAGCCCAAAGTTAATATAATACAAGACAAAAGAACTTCAAACCATAGGCACGCTTGAGCGCAGTCGAGACCTAATAACAGTAGTCGTTGCCATCTGGGGATCCACCAAAATTCTGCTCAACAAGATCCTCATCAGTTTCCCAAGCTTCCTATGTGGATGGTTTGTAGATTTTGCAAGAATGAGTATGTGGATATCGTGGGGATATGCACATGATCTTAGGATGATGAGTCAATTGGCAATGACGTTGTTGGTTTGCCGAATCTCGCGTTTTCGAAAAAGATTCCAAGCTGTCAGTCTCGGTGGTCGGGCCAACCAGCCGTGATCCGACCATTGTGTGGCGATCCGGCCAAGCAAGCATTGCCGGTCCGACCGGCCAGAGCTTTAGGGTGAGTTTGGAGCTAGTCAAAAAATAGAGGGTGTAGGCAAGAGAGGGGAGTCTCCTACACTTGGTTTCATATTTTTTGGAGCTCGGTCAAAAATTCTATTCGATTGAAAATTCGAGAGTTTGGTTTCACTGATAAAATTTTGGCTAAGTCATTTTGGCCGGTCTGACCGGCGTTATAAAGTCGGTCAGACCGGTTTGATATCGGTCAGACCGGTAGGGTATGGAGGTCAGACCGATTTACACTTGTTCGCTAGCCTTCTTGGCGGCGTTGTGTTTTGGTTAACTCTAGTGCATGAGTTTCAATGCTTTAATGTTGCATATTGCATGGTTGAGCTAACGTGTGTCAAGTTGTGAAGAACTTGTTCCTAGAAACGATTTCTTTGTCTATTGCTGTGCAGGTGGCTTGCAGGTCAACGACGGTCAACTGTGAAGAGGATCGGGACTAAGCTTGGAGAGCTGAGGTCCAGAACGATCATGGATGTCGGGTGAGGTCGTGTGACTCAAGCATGGCACGGAATAGACAAGATGGTTCGAACGGGCAGTTTATTGCAATTTGGTTGGATCGGCGCGCGAGGTGGTGCAAGTGCCTTGGAGGTTCCGATGGGATTCGGACGGGAGAGACTTGCCGACATGATGAGAGCCGCTGACCAACCTTCACGTGACGAAGCAGGCGAATGCTTCAACTGTAATGTGTGTGTTTGTGTCCCGAGTGTTTTGGGCCTTAAGGGGAGTCCATTAAGTGAACCCTTCTAAAACCCTAGGCCTCACTATAAATAGAGGGGGTGGGTGTAAATCAGCCCCCAAGCACTTCATTTGTAAAAACCCTAGTTTTGGTTAGGGTTTGGAGAGGAGAGGTGATACGGCCATATCTACAACCAAAGCATTGCAAAAGGTAAAACAAAATGTTGTGAAGGCCGATAGGGTGGATGGGGATGCTGGCCAACGAGAGGGAACGTTCTCTCGGGATAAAACCCTAGCGCGTGCGTGCAGTCAAGAAAGATATGTGGTGGTATGGCAGCAAGGGTTGCATTGGCGTCAGAAGAAGCATCAAGTGCATGGAACAAGTTCGTGCAAGAAGCTAAGAGAAGGAAAGCCCACAACACAAGGGAAACCAAGAGGGACATTTGGCCATGCATGGAGAGGACGCCAGAACATGGCATGTGGGTTGGTTGATTTGGATCCAATTGAGATGACCAATTGGTGATTAATATTTTATTTCAAAACTAGAATAGTTTAAATTCTAATTAAAAATAAAGAAAAGTAGTTTTTGGTTTAGATTACTATTCATGTGAGCGATGGCAGATTCGGATTCTTGTTCGCATGAATAATGTCTAATCTGATTATCTTGTAGCAAACTAATTCTTGTTCATCAGACTTTTGTGCTTGCGTGGGAGGCTATATAAACCCCCATGGCGCACCATATGGAGGACAAGTTATGATTTAGATAATAAAAATCGAGAAAAATTTTTGTTTTGGCGCATATCGTGTGTTCTTGAGTCGTGATATGAGTTGGAGAGATTGAGGAGAAAGATTGAGAGCAAGATCAAGATATCTATCTCTTGTTTGAGTACTATTCACATAACGCTACTACTTGCAATTCAATCTATTAGATTGGTTTGTGAGTATATTGATTTTCTTACAATTCAATTCACGAATTGGTTTGTGAGATTACTCTTGATCTTGAGTGTACCGTGAAAGATTGGGCCAACAATCGAGATTCATCTAATCAACTAGGTGGATCCGTATCGTGGTATCGAGACCTTGATTGTTCACGGTACCGTTGCTCACGAAGATCAAATCATCGACATGGCCGTCTGAAGGACATGAAGTTGGTCATGCAATTGACTACACTATAGATCAATGTGAGGAGGATCCACTCCACGATCCGAGCTACATATTCTTCAATCGGTGTCGAGTGGGAACACAGTTGTGCTATGATGATCGATCACGGAAGCTTGACAACGCGCAAGCCAAACACTTGTGGGGATGATTGGGGTTGATCACAAAGCCACATCGGAGCCATATCTATTGCTTTGGAGGTTGAAGCACATTCGATCACAAAACAAGTGGAGGTAAAATTTTCTTTGGATGGGTATCTTCTTTGTTGTTACTTGTGACGTGATTCCTATGCATATGAGAGCATGTTCGTTGGTGATTGGTGCATATTGGTTGAAAGAACGGCACATACATCGAGTTGCATCACGCCCGTCATGCGGTACTCCTTTCCATGGAGAGGAACACGAAAGGACATTACATCTTGGTCCTCGTCAAGGTACTTTGAAGATGAGCAATGACGAGACAAGGCCCAAGGAGACATTAAAGAAGCGTGACAAGGCTAAAGGCCAAGAAAGCGTGAAGAAGAGCGGTTGGCGAGGAAGAGCGAGAAGAAATTAGAATTGGCGACCCTTCTTTCTACCCAAACACGGCAAGAGGTGTCGTTCCATGATGACAAAACTACTAGTGAGGCACCACAAGATGGTCTTTGTATCTTGACCAAGGCGGTTCGAGTTGACAACACTTCCATTCTCACAGCAGGCGTGAACCAACGTTTTCAAATCGAGTGCAAAATCAATGGCAAAGTTTACAAGCTTGTCGTTGATGGTGGAAGCTACAACAATATCATTAGCAACGATTTGGTGCAAGCTTTGGGGTTGACAACTGGCGACATCGAGCCGTATTATGCACAATGGTTGCATAATGTCGATGGCGAAAATTACTCATCGTGCCAAAGTTTGTTTTTGATGAGGAGACTATCACGACAAAGTGGAGTGTGACGTCGTGCCTATGCATGCATGTCACTTGTTGTTGGGGCGTCCGTGGCGGTATGATCGCAATGCTACCCACCACGGAGGTCCAACAAGTACTCTTTGGTGCATCGGGAAGATCATATACCATGTGTCCTATGCGAGAGAATTCTATTCATCTTGAGGAGATCATAGCTAAAAAGACAATCGTGAAGACTACCCGACAGAGATTCACGAGGTTACAAAAAGCGAGGGCGTCTTTTCTTGAAGAAAGGGAGGATGATCGGCCATATCTACAACCAAAGCATTGCAAAAGGTAAAACAAAATGTTGTGAAGGCCGATAGGGTGGATGGGGATCTTGCCAACGAGAGGAGCGTTCTCTCGGGATAAAACCCTAAGCGTGCGTGCGATCAAGAAAGATATGTGGTGGTATGGCGTGAGGGTTGCATTAGCGTCGGAAGAAGCATCAAGTGCATGGAACAAGTTCGTGCAAGAAGCTAAGAGAAGGAAAGCCCACAACACAAGGGAAACCAAGAGGACATTTGGCCATGCATGGAGAGGACGCCTTGAGGAACATGGCATGTGGGTTGGTTCGGTTTGGATCCAATTGAACTGACCAATTGGTGATTAATATTTTATTTCAAAACTAGAATAGTTTAAATTCTAATTAAAAATAAAGAAAAGTATTTTTTGGTTGGATTCTTTGTTCACGTGAGCGATGAACCGATTCGGATCTTATTCACATGAATAGTGTCCGATGCAGAATCTTGTAACAAACCTAAGTTCTTGTTCATCAGACTTTTGTGCTTGCGTGGGAGGCTATATAAACCCCCATGGCGCACCATATGGAGGACAAGTTATGATTTAGATAATAAAAATCAGAAAAGCCGTTTTGGCGCATATCGTGTGTTCTTGAGTCGTGATATGAGTTGGAGAGATTGAGGGAGAAAGATTGAGAGCAAGATCAAGATATCTATCTCTTGTTTCGGAGTACTATTCACATAACGCTACTACTTACAATTCAATCTATTAGATTGGTTTGTGAGTATATTGATTTTCTTACAATTCAATTCACCGAATTGGTTTGTGAGATTGCTACTGATCTTCGAGTGTACCGTGAAAGATTGGGCCAACAATCAGGATTCATCTAATCAACTAGGTGGATCCGTATCAAGAGGAGAGGCTAGGTTCTAGAGAGGGGATTTGTGTGTGTGCTCTTGGATTGAGCTCTTGTCCTCCTTGAGGGAGTGGCTTTAACAAGCAACATCTTGAATCAATCTATTAATGTGTGTTCAAAGATGAGCCATCCTGTGTTTTCCTCTCTCTTTTGATGTTTTTGGTGCTTCCTTGATCCGGTTGTTTTTGGTTGGTCTCTTGACATCTTTTACCTTGCTATGATATGTGGGAATACTCCTAGGACCATCTAAATCATCAATCCCCCACAAGCAAGATTTGGATCAAGTTTTTGTTTTGCTAGGTTTTGAACCCTCCTTTGATAAAACATAAAAAGGTCATCACTTTGATGTGGATCTGGACGATCGTTGCTAGGAATAGGTTCCAGATATCCTTAGGGAGGTGTGTTTCAAATTTGGTCAAGTTTCATCAGATAAATCAAAAGTTAGACCAATTTTCGTTTTGGTTTCGGGTGGTTTGCAGTGGTTCTGGACTAAATCGATCAGACCGATTTTACAACGGCGGTCAGACCGCCAGGCAGTCACACCGCCAGTTGTACACCGGTCTGACCGCCCTAGTGAGCTAAATCTCCATATTTTGTGTTGTTTGTTTAAGGGGTTAATCGAACTCAGCACAAGGCTTCTTTTGTGCATTTACTCATCTTCTTAGCTCTCATAGCTATTGAAGAAAAGTTCGTGTTGAATTTGATTAAGGCGAAAATTAAGAAAACGTCTATTCACCCCCCCTCTAGTCGCCTTTCCAGTCCTACAGAGTACTACCACCATACTCAACAACCCACATGGAAAAGCTAAATAATTACATGCAAGGAGTTCAATGGATGGTTAGAGTTTACCTTAACAGGCATATGTGGATGCATTTTGTAGTTAAAGCAGTTTAACTTTAAAACAATAATAAATAATAACAACATGGGGTTTCTCAACTATTTCAATTACCAACTTAACATCAAAAAAACTCTACTCATGCCTCATGTATTGGAATCACCCATGAACTTCATTAACTGGAAGCACGACGTATTCAAATACGATTAATTATACACTCTGCAGAGTTGCTCAGCTTTACCCACAAGATACCTCAAACTCATACTATCAAGCTATAAACACACAACACGTTAGTGTGTGATTGAGTTGGGATAACAAAGCCTTTTCATTGCTCAACCCTTTTTAGCCTCTACCCGGTAGGTTCTACTCCATACAACCCTCGAGAGACCACTAGCCCACTGTGGAATTCGCACTCCAAGACTGACGGGACCATACCGTTGTGTAGATCAAAGAGTGTCCCTTCAGGCCCACTCCTGTCCCGCCCCAATTCCTTTTGCTCTAACACACGAGAGTAGTTGACATCTTGTAGATATTCAAATGGAAGAGCAGTGTACTAAGCCAGGGAGTAATGACCACACCTATGGTTGAGCGGTTTTCTATGTCTGTTACTTTGGCACAAGGTTCTTGTCCTTACTTGTCTCCAGTGAGGAAATGGACCAACACCAACTCGTGGCTGTCCACCTGCTTGATCTCACCATTGACTCACTTTTAACACAAGTCTATTGAGTTGTCCAACTTCCTGGTCTCAACCCTCAACTCCCTCCAAAACCATTGGCGAATAGCCAGTGCTACTTTTTAGGATTTATCAACACTTTTATTTGGTGACAAAGCTAAATATCTAGTTATTATTTTATGTAACCTAAACTTGTCAAGGTGAATATGGCCTACAAGAGTATGTGTGCTTGTATGTGGGGGTAGTAGGATTATTCTAATCATCATGGCATTCAAAAGTATTATTTCAATATTTAAAGTAACTGGCACAAATACGGGAATGGAAATAATAATATAAATACGTGAAATATTGATTCAAAATGATCAAGGAATGCGACTTGCCTCCTTGCATAAATTCTTCTAGTAGCTCTTCTTGTTTGGCGTCTTCTGGGGTCTGGTCATCGAAGTTGTGACCTAACGCGAAAAATAATAAAATAAACCAAATAAAATCAGGTTCGACAAGGAATGAACAGGGAACAACATGAAAGTAAATAAATTCAGAAAAGAAACACACTACTACAAAACATGCTATACTAGACACCCCATCACAGATAAAATTATCACAGACGGTTCTTCGTTAACCGTCTGTGATACTTATTTATCACAGACGGTTCTTATATACAAGCACTATAAGTAGATGCTCTCGACATGCCCCCTTTCCATTCCATTTGAGGCGCCGCCACCCTGCTGCTGCGCTGCCTCCTCCCCATTGGCCACCCTACTGCTGCTGCTGCCTCCTCCCCCGTTTTGAGCTGTTACCCCTGCTTCCTCCTCCCCCATTGCGGCACCTCTGCTGCCTCCTCCCACATTGCGCCACCTTGGAGAGAAGGGTAACGATCTGTAACCCTTTATTTTTACTCTAGACTAATCACTAATGTGTAATGATCTGTAACCCTTTATATTTGCTCTAGACTAATCACTAATGTGTTTGGTCATTATGAAGGGTACTTGTGGTTTATTAATATAATTTAACACTAATTAATTTGTTATGTGCGTATACGTGTAGATGGACCGAAACTGGATGTACATTGAGAACCGTGTGAGTGGAGAGTATATTAATGGCGTGTTTGCTTTTAGAAGAGCATGCCGTCGGGATATGTTGAAGAAGCGGATAAAATTTATGTCTTGTCCATGCATTGATTGCGGTAATATGAAAATGTTTAACAACCCGCGCAGATCGAAGCTCACTTAATCTGAAGGGTTTCAAAAAGGATATACATGTTGGAGCGATCCACGGTGAAGAGCGATTATCTGGGAAGTCGATAATGACGACATCGTAGAAGTCAACGATATGCGAGGTATGGAATATGCTTTTGATGAGGATAGGTCGCATGATGACAATCTGGATCGGATGCTTCTGCGATGCGAGAAGGAACTACGGTGAGAGAGTTTTGTAAATTCGAGGGCTTAATGGAGGACTGGGAAACCTTTTTCCTGGTACGCAAGGAATACACAAGGTTGTCAACCGTGCTTGAACTGCTGAAATTGAAGGCAAGCAATGGTTGGTCCGACAAGAGTTTCTCAAGTCCTACGTACGGAATCGATCTCGGCCAGAGGGCAGTATCATCGAAGGTTATGCAACCGAAGAGGTCATTGAGTTCTGCGTGGACTACATGGCTCAGGTGGAACCGATAGGTGTGCCTCTATCTCATCACGAGGGGAGACTGGAGGGTATCGGGACCGTCGGGAGGAGGCCATGCCCTCCTGTACCTCATCCATATAACCTAGGAAGAAAACACGCCCACACAACCCACTAGATTGGTAATAAGACATAATCTATTCATTGCCATCCCTTGATGGTTAACATACAATTTACCTCATTCTGTTTTGATCGGTTTTGGTGTAATGATTTATTCCAGAAATTGTTAGGGTGAGGTGATTATTGCTTATCTCTGTTTCTTTATGGTATGGCACTACTACAAAACAGGGCTGAGATGGCAATCGTTGATTCTTTTGCCACTTACTGCGAGAGCACTCAAAATCATGCAATATTTCAATTTATATGTTAAAAGCGCATGTTTGCAATATTTCCTTCTCCTTTGCGCTTTTTGTGTGCAATTTCATATATTTTATTTACTACGTATCATATATTTAGGTTCAATGGGTAACTTCTATTTTTTTATGTAATCATTGCATACGTAACTTATATAGTTAGCAAGTAAGCGAGATGGCGAGGCACGTCTTCGCGCCCGTCGGCGGCGTCGCCAAATCGCGTCTGGATCTCCGATCAAGGTGGTACGCAGCGAGAAGGAGAGGAATTTCAAATTGCCCTCGGGCGCATGCGATCACGGAGGTCGGTGGCGTCGGGATCCTCGAGTCCCAAGAAAGTGCGAGATTGCGGACCGTCTGTAGGTACTTGCAAGGCAGGTCCCCATCACCACCCCAACCTAGAAGTCTCGGCGGATGTGCAGAGAGACCGGTTGTGGATGAACTTTACGCCTCGTTCACTTTCCTCGGCGGACCGCACGTGTGCGATGGCACGCTTGGCTTTGGCGATGTCCCGCGTGGAGGACCTTCAAGAGCTTTGTTTGTCACGCGATGCGTGAACACGGGTCGGACGCCCTTCACGACGTATCAATTTTTGTCGCGGGATACATGGGACGCCTTCGTGCAGATGAAGACGACGACCGAATTTCAAGAGCAAAGTGCGGCGCACAGAGCTATCCATGCACAAAACACTCACCCCCACAGACTCGGCATAGCTGGGTGCGCGGGTAAAGCCACCATGATGGCGGCGGAGGGCGAGGCTGGCGCGACAACCGTTCTTTGAGATCTTAAACGGCGTGCTCGAGTGCAGTTAAGAGCGAGGGCATCAGCCACGTCTTCGGGCAGCATCTCTTTCACAAACCCGGCAGACGAGACAATGTCTCAACACCTGGTAAATTTCTCGAACCACTTAATTGTTAATAAGTCCATAACTTCATGGTGTCTACAATAACATGATGTCCTCTTGCAAGAAGCATTGACTTCTGCATCTTCCCAAGGTTCCTTCGAAGTAGACAAGGAGAAGGATGTACTATCTGACGTACAGGAAACAAGGAGCACCCGGTCGCACGCGTGGCGTTGGGGTTTACGCACCTTGGAGGATGGATTCCCACACAACTCCGACACATATAGGAGTAGGAAGAGATCCAAGGACCAAAGCCACGGCCTTCGGTTGGAACATGTGATTATTGAAAAATTTCAAGAACAAATAACAAACTTGCAGAACCAAGTAAATCAACTCATGCAGACGCAAGCCGCCCCTGTTAATTTGGGAGCAAGTCCTGCTCGACATCGGAGTAGCGTCGCGTCCACATAATTACGGACATGACGACGTGCAATTCTGGATCGGCGACATCGAGGTAATGTACATCTGGAATGCTCCAAAGATAGACCTATAGGACGCCTTAGCTAATTGTGTACCATTTTGTAGGGGCCAACGCCCTACAAGCTCCAAGTGAGGATGGTTGGGTCGATTCCTATTGAGGCTGGGCGGGGTATGGTGTATCCATACCAAGAAGAAGCGAAAGACACGGTGCCCGGTGGCGCGCAGGTTACGCCGAGTGCGGTGGACATGGTACATGATAATTTCATAGCCATCATTGGAGATTCCCCAAATGAAGAAATCAGAACACTAGGGAATGCCACGCACACTTTTATCCAGTGGCCCAAGAAAGACATCATACTGGACCCTTCGGTGACACGATATCGACAGGACCCTGCCTCTCCAATAGGACCCTCGATGAGTCCGTCTCAACCAAAGCTTCAGAAGGCCACCACATCGCTTCCCGTCGAGAAGACGGCGAACGGACAAGAAAATCGTGTCACCATATCCGGTCCCGAGGCGTCTCACGGGAATCGTCCCTCGGTAGCCTCGTTAAGGAGAAATCAAAATCGAAGAACATTAAGGCACCTCCCAAACCCGTGAAATACTCCTCGAAGTCCGTTGGTCTCGTAGCGAGAAATAAAGAGCTCGGGACTAGCTTGTCAAGCTTTGCATGATTGGTACTTGCGCAAGACCCAAGAGGAGGGGGCCATACTGGAATCACCGTCAGATACGGGAGGGAGTATTTTCTCCACGAGCACAGCCCACTTCGTCGTGGGCTTGAAGACTTATTTGACCTATACAATCTAAGCGCCTCGGCGCCTCACTTCTACGATGCTGGACACTGTAAGTGTGTACAATCAATTTCTACACTCACGTGATACCGATAAATATCATAACTCATTGTTTATGTACAGATACATTACGAAATGTGCCCGTCGAATCAAAGAACCGGTGGGTTTCCTCGACCCACATGTGGTCTCTGAGCAAACAATCAACCAAGACACATCCTACGTCGAGAATTACATAAAAATGGGATTGCTTGCTCTGGACGACAAGGACTACATAATGGTGCCCTACAACCAGAAGTAAGTGCTTCAATATTTGCTATACAAATTACGTTTCAACACAGGTTTATGACTTGTGGATTTCATGGGGATATGCTCCAGATCTTAGGATGATGTGACAATTGGCAATGGCATTTACGGTTTGTCGTTTCACGCGTTTTCGACAAAGTTACGAGCTTCTTGCTCGGGGCGGTCCGACCGGTCCTTGACGGCGGTCCGACCGGTCCCATATCGGTCGGACCAGAGCCATCTGAGGCGATCGGACCGCGATGACCAAAAGTGTTCAAATCATTTGGGCCAAAAATAGGTGTTGTAGACAAGTAAGGGGATCCCAATGCACTTGGTCTCATGATTTTTGAGTCTCGGTGAAAAGTTCTATTGGTTTAAAGTTTCCGAAGGTTTGGATTTTGGGAGCTTGAATTTGGCTAAGTCTAAAGGCGGTCGGCCGCTCACGAGGAAGCGGTCCGGCCGGCCATGGAAGCGATCGGACCGGCTCACTGGAGCGGTCGGGCCAGAACTTACTGAAGCGTCGGTCAACCGTGGCGATGTTGTTTTGTTAGATCAAAGTCATTGGTTTCATGGCATATGATTTGCATGATGCATGTTTTGACTAACATGGGTCAAGTTGTGAAGAACTTGTTCCCGAATCGTGTTTTCTTGTGCGTGGTTGTGCGGGTAGCTTGGTGGTCAACGACGGTCAACGGCGAGGAGAATCGGGACTAGACTTGAAGAGTTGAGGTCGAGCGATCGGCGATGCGGGTGAGGTCAACGACTCAAGCGTGACACAAGATGGACAAGGGTGACCTATTGGCGAATCCATGATGCATGGTGAAGCGGTTTAGGTCAAAAGGTTAAAGACGGCGCTTTGCGAAGCGTGCGTGTGTGACCCGTTTGTTAGTGGGCCTTAACGGAGCCCAATTAAGTCAAACCCTAAGAGTTTTAGGCCTCCACTATAAATAGGAGGAGATGGTGGTTGCACCTCTCTCTCTCGCCTTTTGATGTTTCAAAACCCTAATTGTCTTTAGGGAGTTGAGGTGGAGGCTAGGGCTCTTGATGGTTTGTGGTGAATTTCGTGATCCTTGATTGTTCTTGATCCATGATGGTGTGGATGTAATCCACTTCAATCACGAAATCAATCTATGCAAGGTTTGCTTGAGATAAGTCTCTTTTCGTTCTTGCTTTCAATTTGGTGATTTTAGGGCTTTCTTTGATCCACGAGTTTGTGATTGATTCTTTCACGTGAATTAGCTTGCGTGATATGTGTGAATCTATCTAGCATCATCTTGATCATCAATCTCTCACGAACAAGCTTTAGGATCAAGTTTTCGTTCTTGCCCGGTTTTAGACCTTACATTAATCAATTGACAATTGCTCAAGATCGTTCCAAGAATTATCATAATATTCGATTGGAATAGGTCCTCAATAGCATATAGAAGGTGTGTGCAAAGTTTCATAAAGATTGGAGTTGAGAATCAAAAGTTTCACCTAATTGCAACCGTCATCGGTGATTTTCTTGTTGTAGATCGGTTCGAGGCGGCCGGTCGGACCGCGTCATCACCGGTCGGACCGATTTTGGAGCGGTCCGACCGCCTTGACTAACGCCGGTCGGACCGCGGCAATCGGTCCGACCGGTTGAGTATAACGATCGGACCACTTTGTCTTTGTGAGTCTTGGTAATCTTAGTTGATTTTGTTATATTGCTTAGGGGTTTAATTGGATTCAATACTAGTCTTCCACAGATCTTGGTATATTGATCTTCATAGCTTCCTAATAGCTCTTGGAGTTAATTTGTATTGAGTTCATAATTTGTGAAAAAGTGGCGTGCTCCTATTCACCCCCTCTAGTCGCCTTTACGGTCCAACAAGTGGTATCGAGCCAGTTAGTTCAATCTTGATCTTAACAGGTCCACCGAACTTTGGCGATGGATAAGTTTTCTACTAAACCGCATATCTTCGATGGGCACGACTATGCCTATTGGAAGAATCGTATCGCGTCTTTCTTGAGAGCGAGGACAAGCTATTTGGGATGTTGTTAGAGCCCTTGGTTATTCTGAAATTGCTACACTCGCTTACGCAATTCTTTTGGCTAACAACAATAAGGCTAAGAATCTTTTATATGGTGCACTTGGTAGACAAGAATATGATAGAATTTGCAATCTTTCAAGCTGCGCATGAAATTTGGAACACTCTCGAAACATATCATGAGGGTTCGTCCCAAATCAAAAGGTGCACCAAAGCTGTTTACAAGCGTGAGTACAATAAATTCGAGATGCGTCCCGAGAGAGCATCGATGACATTTCGATCGCTTTAATAAAGTAATTAATCAAATGAAAGTCGTTGATATTGAATATTCTCAATCTGAAAATGCCACCCATCTCTTGGCCGCAATCAACACCAAGGAGTGGGAGATGAAAGCTCTTGCTATAGAAGAAAATGTTGATCTTTCAAGTCTTACTTTAGAATTGCTTTATAGTAAACTCAAGACTCATGAAATTAAAAGAGTTGATCATCCTAAGAAAGATAATTTAGCTTTGGTAGCGAGATCCTCTCAAAAGGCTTTTGATGACTCTTGTGAATCTTCTTACGGATTTTCATTTGCTTGTTTATCCGCTATTCATGAAGAGGAGCTTGAAAGTATTCACAAGCAGAGTTAGCTCTTCTAGCTAAGAAATTCACACGGGCCTACAATAATGTGAGAAACAAAAGAGAGGTGGTCAGGTAACATGCTATGAATGTGGTGAGCTCAATCATATCAAGCAAATTGCCCCAAGTGAAAGGTAAGAGCAATCATAAGGAAGGAAAGCCGACTTGGAAGAAGCCTCCTTTCAACAAATCAAGGTATGAGGCAAATAAGCTTGTGAAGGTGCTCACCGGGTCCTTGCCGCTTTTGAGGATCAATCCTTGAGCGATGTGGATACTGGGAGTGAGGAGGACAAGGAGGAGGAGATCCTCAAGGTAAAAAGAAAGGGAAGGCCAAAGATTTCACGGCATGTGCTTCATGGTCGACACAGACGACATTGATGATAATGAGGTATCTTTTTCTTATGATGAGCTTTCGCTAAATATGATTCTATAGTTGAGCAATTGCTTAGTCAAGATGAAGCGCTTGAATTTGTTATGACAAAAATAAGAAATTAGAGTCAAAAATTAGCAAACGAAAGTAGAGCTTAAAAGCTGCTAAGACTCTTGAACTCGATGAATGTTTATCTTGTCATGCTATGCATTCAGAAATTACCAAGTTACAATCTGCTCATAATATTTGTGTACAACAACTTGAGAATGCTAAATCTGAACTAAATGAAATTAAAAGTGCTCCTTGTGAAAAATGTTTAGAATCTAGTAAATTGATTGCTTTTGATGTTTTGATTCTAGCCCTTGCACTTCATGCTTAGAAAAGAACGTGAAATCAAAGATATCTTAGAAGTCGCTAGAGTCAAATATGCTAAGCTTAAGGACAATATTGAAAATACTACTTGTGCTTCATGTTCCACTCTTAAGCTTGAAATTGCTTTGTATAAGGAAAAATCTATGGATAAAACTTGTGATTCTTGTGTCAACTTGAGAAAAGAAAATGCTTACCTTCATGATACATTAGAGAAATTTTCTAAAGGTAAGAAACAATTAAACATGATTCTTGACAAGTCTAAAACTCCTTATAAGAAGCAAGGTTTAGGATTCAATTCTTTTCAAGACAATTCAAACCCAAAAGTCATTCAAGTCTTGGAAAAGGTTTAATTGAATTCAAAACCCAACTTTGCAAAAACATCTTTTAAATCTGCAGTTTTGCCCAACCTTGTATTAATTCAAATGGTGCTTCTTCTAGTGGTACCAAGTACCATTGCACTTATTGCAAAAAGGTGGACATTTGATTGAATCTTTGTTGGCGTAGGTTGAAAAATGATAGGAAAAATTTTGATAGAATTTCATTCATGCAACCTAGAGCTTCTATGAGACATGGTAACACTTGAAAAGAATAAACACGGATTAGGATTTTTATCTCATGCAAATCATTATGTTTCTAGACATCCTAATTCTAATGTGTATCGGTGGCGGTCCGATCGACATTTGGTGCTCACCCGGCTCGACCGTTTTGGTCACCGATCCGACCGCCATGACTAAGCCGTCCAGACCAGCCCATGGACGATTCAAGTCTCATTTTAATTTGAACATTGCTCATAACCAAATGTTAAATGAAATCAAGGATAGTACTTACGGTTTGTATACTCCTTGCAGACGTGTGTCTCGATCTTTGGATTCCTAAATCTTGTTTATCTAATCCCGATATTGAGACACATCGTTCTTTTGCTCCTTGATTTTTAGGATTACTGCGGAAAGGGGAAGAACACGTGGTTCGTTGACTCAGGATGTTCACGCCACATGACCAGGGAACTCAAAATGGTTCACCTCTTTCACGCGAGCAACGGTGATGACTTCATCACTTTTGGAGATGATACACAAGGGCGAATTGAAGGAGCAGGATCAATTAGGGTAAACAACAAATTCATTCTAAAGGATGTCGCTCTTGTGGACAAGCTTAGGAGACTTGTAATGTCACTTTTGATGAGACTAGCCACGAGCTAGATCAATTACTACTGAGATGATTTACTGGTGTGAGAGTATTTTTGTGGAGGAAGATGAGGACGAAGCTAATGTCATTCCCTCATCTGCTACTGCTGTAAAGCGCCCATATTGATACAAGAACACGCTTCGTCTACTTCACCTTGATTGAGGCTCTCTTTGCATCATCATCATCAGCAGATACTGCGGAGGTCGAAGAAGCGACACCTCACCCGGCGCTCCACTTGCATTCAGAGGCAAAGCATCCTCGGAGCAGATAATAGGTAATCTACATGAGCGAGTCACTCGCTCGGGTATAATGATCCAAATCTCTACTCTCATTCGGCTTTTGTTGCTTCTTTTGAACCCGCGATATATCACATGCTTTATCGATTCTAGTTTGGGTAAATGCCATGCATGAGGAGTTAGAGAATTTTGAAAGAAACAAAGTTTGGAACCTAGTAGAACCTCCTAGTGGTCATAATGTTATAGGAACCGTTGGGTGTTTAAGAATAAACAAGGTGAGGATGGTTCTGTGGTTAGAAATAAGGCCGATTGGTAGCTCGGGGTTTGACCAAGTTGAGGGGTTAGATTTTGATGAGACATTTGCTCTGTTGCTAGACTAGAAGCCATTCGTGATTACGCTTGCATTTCTTTGCATCAAAAGGTTTTAAATTATATCGGATGGATGTTAAAAGTGCCTTTTAAATGGTTTCATAGATGAGGAAGTGTATGTTAAGCAACCCCTGGTTTTGAGGATCCTAAATATCCAAATCGTGTTTTCAAGCTATCTAAAGCATTGTATGGTCTTAAACAAGCCCCTAGAGCACTGGTTTGATAGACTTAAGACCTTCTTGCTTAAAAATAATTTTGAGATGGGTAAAGTGGATAAAACCCTATTCATTCTTAGGCGTGACAATGACTTCTGCTTGCTCAAATTTATGTGGATGATATTATCTTTGGTGGTTCCTCTAATGCTCTTGTTTCCGACTTTTCCGACACTATGTCCGAGGAATTTGAGATGAGTATGATGGGAGAGCTTAATTACTTTTTGGGACTTCAAATCAAGCAATGCAAGGAAGGAACTTTCATCCATCGACGAAGTACACTAAAGATCTTCTCAAGCGCTTCAACATGGGTGATTGCAAGCCAATTTCCACTCCATGGCAACTTCAATTGTTTTGGATCCGGATGAGGAAGGAGAAGTCGTGGATCAACGCGAGTCTGCATGACATGATCGGCTCCCTTACATATTTGTGGCCTCGAGACCGGACATTCACTTCACGGTATGCCTTTGTGCAAGATTTGAGCGTCTCAGAGAACTTCCCATCGCCAAGCCGTTAAGCGCATATTCGGTATTTACACTCTACCCTCTTATATGGCATTTGGTATTCTGCTCTTGACTTTGTCCATTAGAGGTTTTTGATTCGATTTTGCGGGTCATCGGTTAGATAGGAAGAGTACCTCGAGGCACTGTCACTTTCTAGGCACGTCTCTTGTATCTTGGTCTTCTAAGCGGTCTTACATTGCACAATCCATCTTCGAGGCGGAGTATGTTCTTCTTTGCTAGTTCTTCAGAGCTGATTTTGTGGATGGCGTCCACTTTGAAAGATTATGGGTTAAACTTTGCTAGTGTTCCTCTTTTACGTGATAACACTTACGCTATTAATATTGCTAAAACCCAAAGTGCAACATTCTAGGACTAAGCACATAGACATTCGCTTTCACTTCCTTAAAGATCATGTTGAAAAAGGTGATATTGTGATGCACTTTGTAGAGTCAGAAGCTCAATTGGCGGATATTCTTACCAAGCCTTTAGATCAAACAGATTTTCCTCCTTAAGAAGTGAGTTAGGGTAATTTATCCTTATGGGTTGGTTTGAGGGGAGTTTGATCTTTTCTTATCTTTCCTTGTTCTTTTGATCTTTTATTGTTCTTTTTCGAACTTAGTGATCTTTTGAACTTTTAGATTTTTAGGCCTTTTAATTGCATCTCATTGTGTCATATTGCATTCATATGAAAAATACAACAAGTGGTATGAAAAATTAAAAAAAAATGCATTGTAATATAAGATTTTCTGCTTATCTTTTAAAATTGATGAAGCTTTGCCTATTACCCTTTAGAGCTTTTGTATTTCAATTCTTGCTCAATGTCATGTCTAGTTCTTTGACTTGCTAGAATTATCATGCTTTTACATGTGTAGCTAAGTCTTTGCTATATGAGCTAGAACCTTTTAAACAACTCAAACTAAGAAATTGCAATTTGTGGATGTTTTAGCGAGTTGCGTAATTAGTGCTCCTCTTGTGACATTGGCCTGTCGCTGAATTGCTTTGTTAGCTCTTTGATCTAAAATTGACCATTACTTGAGCTTTTGTGTTCTTGAGATTCTAAAAACTGCTCTTGTGAAAAATGAAAATCAAGATTGTCTTATGCTTAAATTGTGCCAAACTATTCTTACGAGGCTTGTCAAATGACATGAACTTGGAGATAGTTTGATGAACGAGACGATCTCATGGGGACCGCTTGTCGAAATGACATGAACCTCAAGATTTGTCGCCGGTAGAAGCTTAGAAAGAGTTTGTGGATGGCTCCTAGTCCAGGATCTTCTTTACTAAGATATACCTTTAATCAACTTTTGGTCGAAGCTTAGGATGAGTTTGTGGATGGCTCCTAGTCCAGGATCTTGTCACTAAGTTAGATCATTAGTCAACTTCAATATTCAATGCAAATGAGAAAAATGTTGACAAATGGGCGTTTACAAAATATTGAGCAAAATGATTCAATACGGGACTTGATTGACTCTTCTTGTGGTCTTTGTTAGATTTTTGATCTCACTTTGACATTTGACATGGCCAATTTCACTTTAGGATCCTGTTGATGAACTTCTTTGAATTTGAAGCGTTGCTTAAATTGATAAAATCTAATGCTTTACTTTTGAGCCTTTGTGCTTAGCTTTGATATATATGTCTTACCATGATCTTGCTAGCGTTGTCAGGCTTGATATGCTGTTTGTGCAATATTAGAGAAACTATATTGTTCTTTTGGGTAATCTCCAAAGCTTCTTATCAAAAATTGAAAAATACAAAATTGAAGCCACTCCATTGCACTTCATGCATATTCCTCTTTATGCTTCTTTTGTTTCTGCTTCTTTCTTTATTCTCTATTTGTTATTCCTGGATGAGAGGAAGGCATGATTCCTTGATGAATCCATTGTCAAAGGGGGAGAAGATGTGTTAAATGAAAAGATATTTCTTTGGGAGAAGATGTGTAATATTTCTTTGCTAAGATGTGTAATATTTCTTTGCTACTCTTATTTGGAGAAGATGTGTTAATGAGAAGATTGGGGAGAAGTTTATACAAAGGGAGAAATCGAAAATTTGAAATTTGATGATCATAGTGAGGGGAGTTCTTGAGTTGCATTCTTATTGTCTTATTGAATATTCGAACTTGAATTGCATTCTTTTATACTCACAATGATCATAGGTCAATTGAACAATTGTTCTTTCATATGGACCTCATGTGAGAATTTTGACCTTTTACGGAAATCAAAGTTTTTATGCTTTCTTTTGCCTTGTCTCACATGCCTATACTATTACGATGCCGCTTGGTCATGTTCATTGCTTTTTCTTGCTTATGGACCAAGTTGTGCCTTTGTGCTAAAACCGCGAGTAAACTCGTTTTCAAACCTCTTACTTACATTTTTCGGATAATTGCCAATGTGTTCATCAAGGGAGATTGTGGATTTCATGGGGATATGCTCGAGATCTTAGGATGATGTGACAATTGGCAATGGCGTTTACGGTTTGTCGTTTCACGCGTTTTCGACAAAGTTACTGAGCTTATCGCTCGAGGCGGTCCGACGGTCCTTACCGCAATGGTCCGACCGGTCCCATATCGGTCGGGCCAAGCCATCCGGCGATCGGACGGCGATGACCAAAAGTGTTCAAATCGAAGTGGGCCAAAAATAGGTGTTGTAGACAAGTAAGGGGATCCCAATGCACTTGGTCTCATGATTTTTGAGTCTCGGTGAAAAGTTCTATTGGTTTAAAGTTTCCGAAGGTTTGGATTTTGGGAGCTTGAATTTGGCTAAGTCTAAGGCGGTCGGCCGCTCCGAGGGAGCGGGCCGACCGCCATGGGCGATCGGCCGCTCACTGAGCGGTCGGACCGTGAACTACTGAACGTCGGCCAACCGTGGCGATGTTGTTTTGTTAGATCAAAGTCATTGGTTTCATGGCATATGATTTGCATGATGCATGTTTTGACTAACATGGGTCAAGTTGTGAAGAACTTGTTCCGAACACGTGTTTTCTTGTGCGTGGTTGTGCGGGTAGCTTGGTGGTCAACGACGGTCAACGGCGAGGAGAATCGGGACTAGACGTGAAGAGTTGAGGTCCGTAGCGATCGACGATGCGGGTGAGGTCAACGACTCAAGCGTGACACAAGATGGACAAGGGTGACCTATTGGCGAATCCATGATGCATGGTGAAGCGGTTTAGGTCAAAAGGTTAAAGACGGCGCTTGTGAAGCGTGCGTGTGTGACCCGTTTGTTAGTGGGCCTTAACGGAGCCCAATTAAGTCAAACCCTAAGAGTTTTAGGCCTCCACTATAAATAGGAGGAGATGGTGGTGCACCTCCTCTCTCTCGCCTTTTGATGTTTCAAAACCCTAATTGTCTTTAGGGAGTTGAGGTGGAGGCTAGGGCTCTTGATGGTTTGTGGTGAATTTCGTGATCCTTGATTGTTCTCGATCCATGATGGTGTGGATGTAATCCGACTTCAATCACGAAATCAATCTATGCAAGGTTTGCTTGAGATAAGTCTCTTTTCGTTCTTGCTTTCAATTTGGTGATTTTAGGGCTTTCTTTGATCCACGAGTTTGTGATTGATTCTTTCACGTGAATTAGCTTGTTGTGATATGTGTGAATCTATCTAGCATCATCTTGATCATCAATCTCTCACGAACAAGCTTTAGGATCAAGTTTTCGTTCTTGCGGTTTTAGACCTTCGTTAATCAATTGACAATTGCTCAAGATCGTTCCAAGAATTATCATAATATTCGATTGGAATAGGTCCTCAATAGCATATAGAAGGTGTGTGCAAAGTTTCATAAAGATTGGAGTTGAGAATCAAAAGTTTCACCTAATTGCAACTTCGTCATCGGTGCCGATTTTGTTGTAGATCGGTTCGAGGCTACGGCCGTCGATCATTGTCATCACCTGGTCGACCGATTTTGAGCGGTCCGACCGCCAAGACAACGCCGGTCGATCGCCAAGCAATCGGTCCGACCGGTTGAGTATAACAGTCGACCACCTTTGTCTTTGTGAGTCTTGGTAATCTTAGTTGATTTTGTTATATTGCTTAGGGTTTAATTGGATTCAATACTAGTCTTCCATTGTCTTCGTATATTGATCTTCATAGCTTCCTAATAGCTCTGGAGTTAATTTGTATTGAGTTCATAATTTGTGAAAAAGTGAGCGTGCTCCTATTCACCCCCTCTAGTCGCCTTTACGGTCCAACATGACTATAGCGACATACATGAGTAGGTTCCACTGGATTCTTCCGATTCTTGTGCCAAAGAGGAACATGGTATTGTACCTTGATTCTCTACTCAACAAAATTACGACTTCACCCTTCTTAAAGAAATACTGACAGTGTATGTTCATTTCCTCCGCACATAACTCTATTGTAGTCTTCCTTCGCTTGAAATGGACAAGGATAACTTTTTTGAATCATGTAGATGCGTTCATCCGGCTATGTTGCCGGGAGGTTTATACAAAGGAACGAGCGCCACACGACTCACGGGTGCGATTTTTTATGCGCGCTACAACACAATAATCATATATCATACTCCGTAATATTGCGTCTCGAACTAACTGTACATATATATGTAATTCTATTTTGCAAAGCTTGCTAAAAAGCGAGAGATCACCTATGCGCATTCTATGTATGCCATCATATGCGGCTATTGATTAATTCTAGGGACTTACGATCCCGGTGTTTGTCAATCTCGTAATAATTATTTCCTAATTATAAATTTAAATATATATGCTTGCTACTTTACTCCACGCTAACGATGTGGCTTGAACATAGAGTTAAATGCACTCGAGATGGACGTGTCACATGCGTTAGGGGGAGCTCTGTGTCTTCATCAAAGCGGAACATAGTTAACACCACCGGAGAGTTTCACGCCGTCGACACCGATGAACGACCTCGAAACAATTGATTCAATATTGTAATTCACTTTGATCGTTGTAATTCAATTTGTAACTCTAGCGATAATATATACTTGAAACATTCTTTTGTAATTGATTTTGAGTTAAATGATCACTTTGAGTTGTCAACAATTATCGTAATATGTTTACGCGCTAGTTTTCAGAGGCATGGCTAGCTAGCAATTCCGAGGCTAAATGAAAATACGATAAAAATTAATTAGGTCTCAAGACTTATCGAGGCGATTCTAACCACGAATATGCGGTGATACTACATAATCGCTGCATTCGCGGTTCGTGGTTGGAACCGTGCAGTGATACTACTGATTTGTTCGTGGTTAGAACTGTCAGGACTCTGATAATCACGACGGTTCCAACCACGAACCGCTCAGGATTCTCGTAGTATCACGACGGTTCGTGGTTGGAACCATTCGTGATAAGAGTTATCACAGACGGTTTTTCAATGCGTGGCGATTTGCGCCAACCGCTCGTGATAACTTTGTTATCACGGACATAAAATTTCGAGCGGTTCAAAAAGCATGCGTGATGATGATATTACGAACCATCTGTGATGAACTTTTCTGTAGTAGTGACACAAAGGAAGTGATGAACCCGAAGGTCCTTGTTTGTTGGCCCGATCTTTTGATGAGAACGATAAGTTCGGTAGTCGTCGCTCAACTCTCACGATCCTAGCTACGAACACGCAAGGGTCGAAACCACACAATCTTTGACATATATAACTTTGCAAGGCGATCCCCTGAGTAAGTGGTTTTGACTGGCAAGAAATGTACAACTTTGGTTAAACGATCCACTATTACCCAAATCGAATCATAACCTGATTGAGTCTTGGGTAAACAGGTAATAAAATCCATACCGATCTCTTCCCACTTCCACTCTGGTATCTTCAGCGGTTGTAACAAACCTGCTGGTCTCTGATGCTCTGCTTTTACTTTCTGACACACATCACATAGGGCAACGAACTCTGGGACATCTCGCTTTAGGTTTGGCCACCAAAACTTATTCTTGCCATCTTGGTACATTTTTGTACTTCCAGGATGAATCGAATACTTGGAGTCGTGGGCTTCCTTCAGAATTAGCTGTCTCAACCCATCGATATCTGATACACAGATACGTCCATTGACCCCAAGTATGTCTTGCTCATCTATGGTGAAGTTTTTAAATTTTCCTTCTGCCATCTTCTTGATATCTAACAACTCAGAATCCTTTGGTTGGGCTTCACGAATATGCTTTTCTAGAGTAGACTAAACTTCTAGATTGGCCACAAATCCCTCATATACGACTTCCAGCTTCAGCTTCTGGAATTCCTCCTGAAGTTCCGAACACAACTCTTTTGCTTCCAAAGCATTGCAGTAGCTTTTACGACTTAAAGCATCTGCAACTATATTGGCTTTACTAGGAGGTAATGGATTCTAAGATTATAATCCTTTATTAATTCCAGCCATCTTCTTTGTCTCATGTTAAAATCAGACTGAGTACAAATGTACTTCAGACTCTTATGATCCGTATAAACTTCACAGCGGTTACCGATGAGGTAATGGCGCCAAATCTTTAAGGCATGCACTACGACAGCTAATTCCAAATCATATGTAGGATAATTCTCCTCATGAGGCCTTAATTACCTTGACGCATAGGTGACAGCTCTTCCTTCTTTTATAAGGACACATCCTAATCCTTGACGCGAAGCGTCACAATAGATATCAAAATCTTTGTGAATATCTGGCAGAATCAGCACTGGGGTTGTGGTCAAACGTTTCTTCAATTTTTGGAAACTCTCTTCACAAGTTGGGGTCCAAGTAAACTTCTTCTCTTTCTTCAACAATTGCGTAAGGGGCTTAGCAATCGTTAAGAATTTTCAATGAAACGGCGATAGTATCCTGCCATTCCCAATAAACTACGAATTTGAGTAACAATCTTGGGTTGCTCCTAATTCAATACCGCTTTAACCTTTCCGGGGTCAACTGCTACTCCTTCGGCTGTCATCACATGACCGAGGAAATCAACTTTCTTCTTCCAAAAGTCACACTTGCTGAACTTGGCATACAACTGATGCTCTCTGAGTTTCTCTAGGATTAGTCTCAGGTGTTCAGTATGCTCTTCTTCTGACTTGGAGTATACCAAAATATCGTCAATGAACACTACCACAAACTTATCTAAGTATTCCATGAATACCTTGTTCATCATATTCATTAAATAGGCAGGGGCATTAGTCAGTCCAAAAGACATAACTAGGAACTCATAATGTCCATACCGAGTTGAGAAAGCAGTCTTCGATATATCCTTAGGACAAATCTTCAACTGATGATCTCCTGATCGCAGATCGATCTTTGAGAACACTCCGACTCCTTTCATCTGATCGAACAAATCATCAATTCGGGGCAATGGGTACTTGTTCTTGATGGTGACTTCATTGAGAGAACGATAATCAATGCACATCCTCATGCTTCCATCTTTCTTCTTGACAAACAAAACTGGCGCTCCCCATGGCGACGAACTAGGTCTTACAAAACCTTTCTCCAGTAGTTCTTCTATCTGCTTCTTCATCTCCACAAGTTCATCGGCTGGCATCCGATAGGGTCTCTTAGAAATTGGCGTGGTTCCTGGCACTAGATCGATGACAAACTCGATGTCACTGTCCGGTGGCATTCCTGGTAATTCTTCTGGAAATACATCTGGGTAATCTTTAACTACAGGTACATCCTCCAAAGAAATTGTCTTCAGACTGTTGACTACCAAATGTCCATCACGTACTGAGGTGGCTAGAAATTCAACTTTCCTTCCGGTAGTATCCTCAATTGTTACGGCTCTTCGGCCACAATCTAGCACAGCTTTGTGCTTGAATAACCAATCCATGCCAAGAATAACATCTATGGTCTGGGTGTCTAAAACTATTAGGTTAGTTAGAAACTCAACTCCAGCTATGAGTAACTTAGCTCCTAAACATCCCACTTTAGAACTTAGCTCTGCTCCAAGCGACTGGACTAATAGAGTATGCTTAAGTTGCATAAATTCTAATTTGTTCTTAGTTACAAAAACTCTAGAAACAAACGAATGCGAAGCTCCAGAATCAAACAGAACTGATGCAGGTACTGAATTTACTAGAAACTTACCCAGTACAACGTCGGGTGCTTCTTGGGCTCCTTCCAGAGTGACGTGGTTGACACGGCCTCTAATCACTGATAGCGGTGCTCCTCCAGATTGACCGGTAGCTTGAGAAGTTCCTTGATGGTTGCCTTACACTGGCGTTTTGGCTGGTGTGTTCCCAAGGTTGAAGCATACTGGAGTGATAGTCTCATTCTGCGGACATCGGTTGGTCAAGTGTCCTAGCTGACGACAGGTAAAACAAACTCTGGGTACACTTTGTGGGTTGCTTCCTGGATTGGGGTTGACTGGTGCGGGGTTACGGAAGTTCTGGGCAACTAGACAAGGTGTTGAGATTGGTGCAGGTGGCCAGATAGAATTCTGGGCTGAAAAACGGCTAAACCGCGGTGGAATCATTCTTGCCTTCAGCTGTGGTTGGTGACTTCCTTACTGAGCCATCTGCGCTTGCGATGATCTTCCAATTCCTTGTGCTTATCCTCGAGAATCAAAGCTTTGTTGATCATCTCTAGGAAATCAGGAAAAGTGTGGGCGATCAGGTTAACTTGAAATCCAGTGTTTAATCCTTTCAGAAAACGACTCTGGCGAGCCTTGTCGGTGGTGACATCTTCTGCAGCATATCGAGCAAGTTGTGAGAATTTGTTAAGGTAGTCAGTCACTGACATTCCTCCTTGCTCTAGAGCACCGAATTCATACTTCTTCATATCCATGATTCCTTTCGACACATGATACTGGTGAAAAGCAGTTGTGAACTCTTCCCAAGTAATGTCTTGCGGCGTTCCATACACTGCACAGAAGTTTTCCCACCATTCGGTAGCAATGCCTTCCATCTGGTGAGTGGCGTACAGAACTTTCTCATGATCGCTGCACTGGGTGATCAGCAGTTTCCTCTCAATAACACGAAGCCAATCATCAGCTTCCACTGGCGAGACATGTCCATAGAAAGTTGGTGGACGGGTTCTCATAAACTCGGCCAACTTGGATGATCCATTGTGACCATGAGCAACTGGGGCTCCATTGTGATGCTGATTGTTGTTGTTCTGGTTGTTCATAGCTTGCATCTGGTTCATCATGGTATACATCAGCTGAGTCTGAGCTGCCATGAATGCTCCAAAATTCTACAGATCAACTGAAGGTGCTTGTGGTGGAACTGCTTCTGCGGGGGTCTGCTCCTGGCCTTCTGACACTGGAGTATCGGAACCACTTGCAGCAGCTTGACGAGTCTGAACCATCTGGTGAATCCCCATAGGTTAGATAAGGTAGCAAGCACAAGATAAGCTATAGAAACTAGGTAGGGGTAGGTTAAACCCAACAACACACTTTAAGAAAACTCAACTGAAACTCTTATATTAATTAAGATAATAGTATGGCTTGCAACAAATGCCTAAGGGTCTATGCAGCTCATACTTGCACACAAAGAAATTAAGGACGAACCTAAGCACACAAACTACCGCCTAAAGGGCGTCTCGCAACCTACGACTGGCTAAGCCTGAAACAAACTCGAACAGACTACTCGATGAGATAGCCTCCGTAGCCCTGAAGGTGCTCCCGCCTGCTGTAGACTTGGAAATGAGCTGGCATCCTTGCAAACTAATCTTGATGACCCGAGACTGGTGCAACAGGAGCAGGCATCTCTGGTGCAGGCACTGCTGGTTCCTCCGGCTCTGCTGCCTCTGCTGGCTCTTCTGGTTCAGCTGGTTCATCGGCTTCTTATGGGTCTTCTTCTTCAGTGTCTTCCTCGTGATCGTGTTGTCCATAGAGAGTTTCTTCCAGAATGACGATCCTCTCCTCGGCTCTCTTAAGGGTCTCGTAAACACACTCCAGCTCTGTGGCAGCTAACTCCAAAGATTCGTCCTAGGCAGCGGCGAACTGGGCAAGATGCACAACGGTGGCGTTGCCTTCTCCCTCCGTAGACGGGTAGCGTGCAGCAAGATCCACTGCAGAAGAGCGAGGATGGTAACGAAAGACGGTGTCTCGAAGCTCTCGAGCGTAGATGTTGCAGATCCTCAGGATGGCGAGGCGCGAAGACTCCTGGATTGCTTCAGTCCAAACACTCCTTCGGGCTGAGATATTTAGGGGTTTGCTCGCCTTGGTGTTCTTCCTGGCGTAGATGGTCAAATGGCAAATCAATCCACGGTCTCGACCGTTCATGATCTAAGCACTGCCACAGTACATCGAACGGTCAAATCCTTCAAGTACTTGCAACAACTTTCAAAGTTCAGCGGTAAGTCCTCACTTGCGCTCTCCATAGCTATGAAGGCGAGGCATCTGTCAAGATGGACAAGAAGGTAAAAACAACTTTAAAACAGCGGGGTGAGAAAGAACTTCAGCAATAGTTGAGTCAAGAGAGATATGAGATGAGTTAAGAAGTTTAATTAATCTTGCAAGTTAATGTATGCTTTAGAAAATAATTTTGGACATACCAAGACGACCGATCTAACTAAGGTCAAGACCTACAGTCAGTATGGCTCTGATACCACCTCTGTCGGGACCCTAAATATGCAAATATAGACCCTCTGTGTATTCTACACTAGTCCAGGATCACACTAGTGCACACAGTGTCAACATTGATGAAATATCAACTCCATACAACGAAATATTAAATAAACGAGTAATTTGAATAACAAATAACTGTTGTGACCTTAAGGTCGAGTTTTACTATTATTAAGCCATGCAAGGCTGACAATAATTAAATAAACTGCAGTGGAAACAAGTAAACTCCAGCGGACTCCCATCAATTTACCACAGGCAACTGACTGGGATCAAGACCCTAACGATCAACCTTCGTAGAATTCCTCTTCAAAAGCTGGTGACGACTCCTCCACTTTTGTTGATTTGTTTAGCAAGAGTGAGTACACAACCGTACTCGCAAGTCAAACCACAGAATGCAATTATACATGATGGCTTATTCCAAAGGAATGACATCTGTGGTTATTTTGCAGAAATGCAACATTTGCAATTCAATATAGATAATAGATTGAAACGTAATTGAAGACAAATAAATAATATTAATTTAACAATTGATTTCACAAAAGACACACAGTCTAATCAAGTTATTCACACAACTGGACAATGTATCTCACACAGCTGACACTTCCCAATTGTCTTTATGAAAATCTACCCCTCGTGTGAAATTCCCGAGCATGTCCATATCCGCGGACGCGGCTATGCGAATAGATTGGTTTAACACTCTGCAGAGGTTGTACACTTTACCCACACGATACAATCAGTGTAGCTAGCACTGACCATAACAAAACCTTTCAGAGACTTCATCTCAAGCAATGACATTCCCGATGTGCTTTCCTGCCGGCCAACCGATACACACAGCGTTTGGTTACGACACACATCGTTTGGACAGGGATGCAGCAAACCGTCCCGCGATATGACATATCACACCTCCAACCCATCACACAGCTTAAATACAACCTGAGTTGTCAATGTCAAGACTCCATAACTTACTAAGTTAGGCCCAGCTCATACTAGGCATGCGGTTGTACAGTAAAGCCCAGTTCAATGGCGCACAAAGTTAAGTCCTTAATTAACCAAGGCAAGACTTCTAATTTTAACCCAAATCACAAAGTTTATAAAGCACACAGCTCTACCATTCACACAGATCCACTACTTGCCTCAATCTAAATCTTTTCCCACCCTGTTGATTAAGTGCAACACATGCCATCAACGAGTAATAGCACACATCATATACAGTTTCATCACACAGTTCCATAATCACTTAGTCAAGTTTATAATTACAACTCACATGAAATGATGACTCGTAGCATGGCTAAGCAATCTACTCGTATCTAACCAACCCACATTGGTGCTTCGATAATACCAACTAATACTAAACCAATCTAGGGTGACAAAAGATCATGGCATAACAATAGACAAGGTGGATATAACCAAGTTGGATTAATAACTATCCCAAAAGCATTTAAATAAATACTTGAATAGAATGCAATACATTGAAACAAAGTATTTTGTAAACTGGGTTCAATATGATCAAAGGTATAACTTACCTTGGAATAGGTCTAGGTACTGGTCTTGATCTTGAGGTGCTCCTTCTTCTCCAAAATTTCCCCAAGTATTGACGTCTACTCGCAAACGAGACAAAAAAAAATAAAAAAATAAATAATAGAGACAAAAACACACTCCAAAAATCAAATAAAATTCACCATTAAATAGATATTAATTTTATATGAATTTACAAATTTGAATGGGCTCAATCGGGGGTTGGATGCAAAAGTTATGGGCTTTAGAAGATTGGAAATCAAATAAAACCCTAATTTGGATTTTTAATGAATTTCCTGAATTATTTTTATAAAAGAAAATAGGATTATTGCGCAATGCTTGCGTCAGCCGATAATTTTCGAAAAAAGAAATAGATTTAAAAGAAATCTGACATGTGTCAGCGACTGGGCTCACGGTGATCTGGGTTGACCGAGCCAAGGAAGATCTGGTGCGGTGGACTGGGCCACGTGTGCGTGTGCTGGCACTGATTGGGCTCCACGCGGATGCCACACAAGCACAGAGGCTGACGCGGCGGTTACGGTGGCGTTGACGAAACCACGGCGGCAAGGGCGGCGCTCGGGACCCGATGGTCGTCGGCGATTGGCGGCGAGTCACCGGCAGTGGAGGGTACCAGTGGGTTGCTGGCACTATTGCACACCTGTTGGTGCCCTTACCAGTTGCTGGCAACGACGGTGGCGACCGGCCGCGAGGAAGAAGCGGCGGTGGAGCTTCGGGTTTTGTCGGAGGGGTACTCCGGCGATGCTCCGGCGACAAGGAGGGCGCACAAGGTATCTCGGACCTTGCTGATCACGATGGTGCAGTCGGTGGAGCAAGGGCGACAACGACGGCAGCGCAATTCACCGGAGAAGAAGCTCGGCCGAAAACCCTAAAGCTTGGATTGCGGCGGCGCTAGAGCGATCGGAGAGACGAGGGTGGCTACGGGTTGCGAGGATCGGCGATCCTAGGAGGGTATTTATAGGCTCGGGGATGCCGGATTGAAACCCCAAATCGCATCCAAAACGAACGCAATCGGGAATTCCCCGATTTTAGGAGATTGAAGCCGATTCGGAGTTTGATTCGGTTGGGAATAGATACGGGATAGCTGGGGGTTTGTTTTGGTAAAGTCGGCGCGAAGAATCCGCAACGGATACACGTTTGTCAGACGAAGCTTGAAGAGCGGCAATGGCGGGTGCGCCGCGAGGAGGAAGAAGGGTCCGCGAGACGACAACTTGGTGGCGGCCCCACCTGGAGCAGCAATGAGGCACGCAAGAGCGAGCGAGCGAGATCAGCGGGCGAGGCCACGTGGGGACTATCCAACGGAGGAAGGCGGGGTTGAGCGCGGGCGTCCGATCGAAACGAGGGGCACGCGTCGCGCATCCAACGGGGTTAGCGGCGAGCACGGCCGGGTGAGGCGCGGTGTTGGGGTGCGCATGCAGCGCCCAACATCGCTCAGGATTTTCTTTTGATTTATCTTTTTAGAAAATCCAGAAAATGCAAATAGCAAAATAGAAAATAGAAAATGATCTAGGAAAAATTTTAGAAAATTCTAGAAAATATATCCAAGCACATAGAATCCAAATAAAATAATTTTGGCAATTGTTGATGTTGGGATTAACCCCAATAAACTATTTTGGCATTAAAGTCTATAATAAGCTTCTAAATTTAAATTCAAATAAAATGCAAATGGTAATACTTTCAACTAGCAACTAGTTAGAAGATTTTCAAAGACCAAAAGTTGGGATGTTACAGGATCTTAATTGGGTGGTCTAGTCGACACACGCAAAAGATACAAGTTGCAACGAAGGCAAACTAAACATAAATAAAATCCAAGGAAACTAGAGGGGGTGCGTCCTCCTTAAATAGGGGATGAGGAGCCTCAAATCTAAAAGAAATAGCGGGGTGGGACTAAACTCGTGGCTTACTATTTACGTGAGCAGTAACCGCGGCCCATATGTTATTTTTTTTTGATGATTACGGTCAGTCTAGAAGGAATTTGGAGGTGAGGCCAGATCCGTTGGAAAGAGGACGAAATAAGCTTTCCATCAAGTACTCATGTACCTCCAACGGACTATGTATGTGAAAGTTATGCCTATTTTAAGTTGGTGCTATTAGGCTGATTCCGGAGGCCGAACTGGATTCCAAAACGGTCCAACTAATCGCTTGCTTGTCTTGGACCAAAAGTGACATGGTATCATTTACACACACACACACACACACACACACACACACACACACACACACACACACACATATATATATATATATATATATATATATATATATATATATATATATATATATATATACGAGCTCTTGTACTTAGAACAGCAAGCATAGCAAATATGGTTGTATCCATAGGGGTCATGTCCTCATCAGGAGGGTGGTGCGGGAGGGTAGGAATTTATATGGTGCTAGATTGGACTGAACAAAGTGGAGAAATAGATTCCTGAGCTCAAAACGAACATAATGGATATATAATATCGAATTAGGGTTTTGCGGATGAATAGTGTTAGATAATGAATAGTGCTAATTTTACTATTCATAAACAAAATAGATATTGAACAGTAACTATTGTGTTGTTTTGGATTATAAACAGTAATAAATGTCAACAATAACATGAAAACTATTTTCGACTGATAAACAGTAATTAAGTTACTGTGTTATGAATAGTAAAAGGCTAAATTGAATCAGCAATGGGCCGACCGCATTTACTGTGTAGCCCACAGCCCTTTTGGCCAGGCCTTAAAGGCCTAAGACTCAGCGACCTTGCTGCGCTCGGTCAAGGCCGAGCGTGCTCGATCAGGCCCGAGCTGTCGGCGGTGGCCGGCGATAGGAGCAAGTGGTGCGGAGAGCACCACTGAGGTGAGAGGGTTCTATTTTGGGGACTTGGAGAGACGGAGGAGGTGCGGAGGTGGGCGACGTCGGTGGAGGTGTACAGCCAGAGCAGGGGAAGGAGGCGGCGACGCTACGATGGCGCTCCGGTGAGGGTGACTGACGGAGAAGCATCTGTGGGTGGAGAGGAGCTCAGAGGTGGTGGTGGGGTGGCTTAAGGTGCACCGAGGCACTCTGGCAACGGGAGCCGGCCATGGCACGGCGGTGAAGCACCGTGCCGGCGAAGTGGAGGCGGGGATAGCGGCGAGGAGTTTAGGGGAAAGACTCAGGGAGGTGAGGCGATGCTAGGGACGGAGGTAGGAGGGGAGGGCAGGAGTGGCGGCGACGAATTTACCTGGGAGCTCGTCAGGGAAGAAAGTACAGGCGGCGGTGGAACTCCAAAATCCGGCCGATGCTGGCGATGGGAGGGAAGGGGAGGTGGTGGGGGTGGGAGATGAAGATGAAGATGAATGCAATCTCTGGGCGGGCTTTTTATAGCTGGAGAATGGCGGTGGCGCTAGTAGGACGGCGGCAACAGGGAGGCGGTGGGAGCAGCGGTTGACGACGTGTGCGGCGGCGATTGGTTGGGCGGCGCCGGGAGAGGAGAGGTGGCGGGGGAGGTGGAGGGTGGAGAAGGTGGTAGAAGGCGTGGGTATGGGCGAGGCTGACGGCAGCGGCGAAGGAGGCGGTGGTGTAGCGGCAATGACGCACGGGCATGACGCGGAAAGAAGAAAGAAGAAAGAAGAAGGAAGAAGAAGGCCAAAGTCGCCCGAGGAAGAAAAGCCGTCTTCGGTTAAGGGAAAACGGAATTTCCGAAAAGGGAAAGCGGTTTTGAGCTGGAGTTTCCAAAAAAGGAAAGTTTTCATATTTCAACCAAAAGATACAAAAAATTTGAAATTTTGAGATTTTTCAGTTGTTTCAATTTTGATGCTCACAATGGTGTAGGTTTTCGTCGTCATACCACATTATTGTAATAATTTGCAGGAGTTCGACTGATAATTGGTTAGTAGATGAGTATGGATTCACCCACAATTCGTTCAGGAAACCCAACTGAAGTTCAAATTCGAATTTAATATCAAATTCATGTCTCAATTCCAGCACCCAAAATGGGGGCTCAAGCTTGCGCTGGAACTCGAGGCCGCGTATCGTGCTGGAGACAATTCGAGAAAGAATCCAGCGGCACCGCATCACATCTCCAGATCCAGCCGTACCACGTTAAAGGTATAACCCCCCAGCACTCTCGCCTCGCCTCGCCGCGCCGCCAATTTTTGCCACGACGCCCGAAGCTCTGCTGCTCCGCACGCACGCGCCGCCGCCACACGGGAGCCGCGCGCTTCGCCAGCACGCGCCTCCCCCAAAACCCTTGCTGTCCCCGCTCCTCCGCCGATCCAGCTCCCATGGCCGCGCCGCCGCCCCCCGCCGCCGCCGGAGCGCCGCCCTCCGCCCAAGTGGTAAGCTTCGGCCTCTCAGCCCTCAGGTTCAGATTGGTTGGGGTTCTCGCCGTGGTTCGGGGCTGATCTAGCGGTGGGGTTTTGCCTTGCGCCGCGTGCGTGCTTCTGCAGGTGGGCAACGCGTTCGTGCAGCAGTATTACCACGTCCTCCACCAGTCGCCGGATCTGGTCCACCGCTTCTACCAGGACGCCAGCCGCCTCGGCCGCCCCTCCGCCGGCGGCTCCGGCGACATGGACTCCGTCACCACCATAGAGGTGAACTGGCGTCACCAGATCTGGCGCTAAGAGAGGATGGAGGCCTCGAGGACAGCCTCTTTTTTTTCTTTGGTTGGAATGCTAACAAGGGGTTTTGGTGTGGTTCCGCAGGCGATGAACGAGAAGATCATGGCGATGGACATGACGCGGGCTGAGATCAGGACGGTGGACTCGCAGGAGTCGCTCGGCGGCGGCGTCACCGTGCTCGTGACGGGCCACCTCACTGGCGGCGACGGCGTGCGCCGCGAGTTCTCCCAGTCCTTCCTCCTCGCCCCGCAGGAGAAAGGCTACTTTGTGCTCAACGACATGTTCCGCTACGTCGGGGAGGTCCCTGCCCCTGCAGCCGCCGAGGTGCAGCCGGAGGCGGATGCCGTGGTCCCAACTGTGACCGCCCCCCTGGCCAATGGCACGGCTGGTGCAGCTGTCGAGCCTGCCGCTCCTGAACATGGTATGTTTTGTGAGAGCCTGAAATCCTGTTCAGTTTTTGTGTGGCAGATGGTGAAATTGCTTGTGTTTCTCTGTTTGTAGGTGCTGTGCCGCAGCAGGAGCAGCATGTTGCGGAGCATACACCGGTGCAGCCAGAGGAGGAGGTTTACAACCCGCCGCCAGAGGATGTACAGGAGGCTGCTGTGGATGAGGAACAACCAGTTCCCGAGGTGATAGATGAAATCCCGAACAATGTGGGGATGACAACTGCGGTCGCCCCATTGTCACACGAGGAGGCACCAAAGAAGTCATATGCCTCAATTGTAGGTTTCTTAAGGAAACTTCCTTGTGTCTTTAACTGCTTTTGCTTCTTATGCATTTACTTCTGGACAAAGCATTTTTCATTTGTTTATTCCATATGCTTTGCTGTTTTGGAATGTGCACCGATGTAAGCTATTGTATTTCAAAATTTATTGTTAGATATGTATTCTAGATAATCTTACCAACTTCTTTGGGACTCTGGAGTTTCACATGATGCTTCTTGCTGAAGTGTTGACATTATATCAATGATACTTTCAAGACTGGTTTTACTTGTTATATATGTATTTAGTGCCCCATGATTCATGAACATTTATCTGTTGACATGGAAATGGTAGTACTGATATTGTTATGTTATTTCATTTGTAATGCTTCCAGAAGATGGTAATGTTGGCCTTGAAATCGTTGAGTAGGCTTGTTTGTGTTGCCCATGATGGTTGTGGCTTTGTTTGGTTATGGGTGATATATGCACTTTTTTGTTAGTTAACATTACATTTTTTCCTGCTGTAGGTCAGAGTCATGAAAGAAACTCCGTTGCCAGCTCCTGCACCTCTTGCTAGGCCTGCACCACCCAAACCAGAGAGACAACCTCCTGCTCATCCTGCTACCGCTCCAGCCGCGGATGTTCCGCCTTTCAGTTCTAACCCTGAGAGCAGCAATATCCAAGAGCCAGAAGGTGTTTGTTAAATCCAAGGTTGCAGCCAAAACTTCTTAATTTTTTTAGCCTCTCTGAACTTTACAATCTTTTTTTTTGAAGTTGATGCACATGCGATATATGTGCGAAATTTACCTTTAAATGCCACTCCTCCACAACTGGCGGATGAGTTCAAGAAGTTTGGCACCGTCAAGCACAATGGCATTCAAGTCAGAAGCCATAAGGTACTTATTATTACTCCTTGGTGACAAAAGAGTGGCGTTTTGGAATACGTGCAGGTAAACTTTTAAAACTTTGGATATATATATTAGACAAATGAAAATGATACATGTAGATTTATCTTGAAAAATACTTTCATGGTGTGGTCGTTGGTTGGGTACAAGTCTGATGACCGAGGGTAGGACATTTGTCCTCATCTAACCGCTGCTGGACGGCTCTTCCATGTTGAGGTAGCGAGACTCTGAGGCTTAGTTGAAGAAGAGGGGGAGAGACTAGGAACTTTGTTTATTCATTGCTTAACCATACCTGATACAATGTTGTCCCCCTTATAGAAATGGCTTAACTTGATCTAAGAAACATATCTCTAATGTAGGAAATCGATGATTCTAATAATCAAATCTAATAATAACTTAACTAACTAATAGATAATACCAAAGACTTAATAGATAAATTCCTAAATAATAAATCCTGCCTAATAATTGTTCACACGACTGCTACAGTGCCTCGGGCCATACTCCATAACATTACACCCCTCGCGGTGAGGCAGTTTGTCCTCGAGCTACGGTGGTGGCCACGGTTGAAATCCTTGATGGCCCCATGTTGATGAGTGGGTACGATGAAGATGTCATGTCGCGTAGAAGAGGATCAACGAAGCCTCGATGAACAACATCGGGGACAACAACCCTCCAGCGTCGGTTGACGTCATCAGTGGCAAAGGCAACCGGCGCGGGGCAGCAACAACGTCCTTCTCGCCCCGAGATGTAACAGTTGTAGGAGAGGCGACGACGTCGTTGACTCCTACACGACATCTATTGCGCACAGCACCTTCGAAGGCATGGCCTCGGCCGGCCGTGTGGAGAGGACCGCCGTTGGACGACGGTAACATTTTTCCTCGGCAAAGGCACCAATGGTGCAAGCAAGGGTAGCGAAGCTTAAAGAGAAGTCGTCGATGGTGTGGGTAGTGACAGTGGTGGAGATTGTGCTGCGACACAGGTTACCTCCTCTGCCTTGCCCTTTGCCACTATCATCTCCTACAATGTGTCGGATCTCCTGGCAGATAGCAATGGCTCTGTCGCATGGTGACTCAGTCACGCGAACCAAGGGTAACTTGGCAACAGAAGCCATGGTGAGTGGCTCTGATACCAAATATTGGGGTCGTTGGTTGGGTACAGGTCTGAGGACAGAGAGTTAGGCACTCGCCCTCATCCAACCGTCGCTGGACGGCTCCTCTGCGTCGAGGTAGCGAGGCACTGAGGCTTAGTTGAAGGGGGGGGGGTGGAGAGGAGAGATTAGGAACTTTGTTTATTCATTGCTTAACCATACCTGATACAATGCTCTCTCTTAAAGGGATGGCTTGACTAATAATCCAATCTAATAATAACTTGCTTAACTAATAATTAATATCAAACACTTAAAAGGTAGATTCCTAAATAATAAATCATTTCTAATTATTGTGGATAGTGTTGCCCACGTTGCCGCTACCGCACCTATGGTACTGGTCATGTGTTGCTACAGTGCATGGGGTCTTAGTCCATAGCATTCATAATATTGTAATTTTATTAGGTTTTGTGTTAGTGGTCAAAAGTTGTGTTTTTGGACTGTGTTGACGATCAAAATGTCATTCGTTCGTGACAGGATGGAGTACTAATTTTTGCGCTGGCTGTGGAAAAATTATTTTAGCGATTCATGACTCCAAAAGTTGACATTAATATGTACTTATGTAAATGCAGGTTCAAGGGTTCTGTTATGGGTTTGTTGAATTCGAGGAGTCCACCGCTGTCCAAAGTGCAATAGAGGTATTTTTTCTATTGTGACCAGTCAACTGTCAATTTGTTCTGTGATATTAATTTGTTCATAATATGTTAACATCTTAATAGTCACAAGCAGAGATAAAAACCGCCGGAATCACGGTTACGGTTTACACGTCCCGAAAGCGGATCGGAAAAACCGCCTAAAAAATTTTTTGGCTCATTTTGATGTGCTGCTTTCTCCCATGTGGGCAGCAGCCCCTCATCCCTTTTGCTCACTTATTGCTAGTAGTTGACCCCACCCACTACCATTTGTTTATTTGCTCACTTATTGCCTCCTCTTGGCCTCTTCCTCCCTCTCATTCTCCATTTCAGAGCATCTCTTCCTCTCATTCTCCATTAGCTCAAGCAAGCACTAAGTCACCCCATCACAAGCAAGCACAAGGGCAAGCACAAGGAAGCAGGAGCAAAGAAGACAAGCACAAGCAAAGCAGTCCGAAAGTTTTTCTACTTGTCGAGTTTTTGAGTTCATTGTTTGTAGGAGTAAGGACTAAGTAGAGATTGTAGTGTAGAAAACCATCTTGAATGCATTTGTGGAGGGTTGCACATTTGGATTACTAGTGGTTAGCATTTGTGGAGGGTTGCACATTTGGATTACTAGTGGTCATGTGAAAGGCTATAGCATGTCATATGACGTTGTATGCAAGACCACATAATGTTGTCCATGCATGTTGTGTATCGTTGTATGCAAGACTACTGAATGCTATCCATTCACAAAACAACATATATGCCTTCAAGAACTGCATAGCATATATCCATGTACTAAGATGAAATCACTTGTCAATATGATCCATGACTAACAATTTTCATCCCGTCGGATTATTGTAGGTGATGACTTCTAAATCCATCAATGTTTGGGACCATGGAGAAAGACTAGGAGGTCTTGGTTGGAAGTGCAGATATTGCAATCTAACAAAATCAAAGTGAGGTGTCACTCACCTAAAACAACATCTTGCCGGAGACACGGAGATGTTGTTGCTTGCAATGGGTTCCGCATGAAGTCCGAAGGCTCATGCTGGCAAGTCTTGAAGAAGCGAAGGCAAGAAAGAAATCTCTTCAAGATGAACGACTGCGAATGGAGGAAGCCGCAAGAGAGCCTGTAGCTCGTGGTCCATCATATGAAGATGCATTTGATGATAACGAGGAAATGCAAATGGAATGGGCTCGTCGAGTCGATAGAGTTACATCGATGCAACAAAGAGCTAGAGCCGTGGGGTGCGACGCTTGAACATGGTGGTGGTAGTGGAAGTGGTACGGAAGTGGGAGTGGAAAGGGAAGTGGAAGTGGCAGAGGTAGCGGTACAGAAGCAATGCTTTTTCAAGGATGTTTGGCGTGTCACACCATGAGAGTTGATCCCGATATTTTGCGCACGGCACCCGTCCAACCCCGCATTGATACAACACTTCGCGGAGAAGCAAAGTCAAAACTTGGGAAAATTTGGTCAAAGTGGTTCCATAGTAATGACATTGCTGGAGTTAAGGCTGAGTGTCCTTATTTTCGTGCCGCCATCAAAGAGACACAAGAACTTGGCCAAGGGGTTCCGTCACCAAGAGGGCATGAAATCGATGGGACATATCTTGATGCCAACGAACAAGAGGTCAAGGAGTACGATCACAGTTCAAAGAAGATCGGGATATATATGGAGTCTCTATTATGTGTGATTCTTGGACTGGGCCTACACAAATGAGTATCGTTAACTTCATGTTGTAATCGCAATGGAAGAATGTTTTTCCATAAGTCGATGAATGCAATCGTGACATACAAAATGCTTGACTTTTTGTATCGTGAGATTCGTAGAGTTGTGGAAGAAGTTGGAGTTAAACATGTCATGCGATTGTGACCGATAATGGTGCGAACTATAAGAAAGCATGCCAACTGTAATTGAAGAGTACCCAACTTTAGTCTCGCAACCATGTGCGGCACACCGTCAACCTCATGTTGAAGGATATTGGTCGATTCGAGGAGGTTGATGCAATTGTCAAGGCGGCTAAGAGGATTTGTTTGCCTTATACAACCACGATCGCCTCCATAATGAAATGCGCCAACAAATTGGAGGGAGATAGTTCGCCCAAACGCCACAAGGTTTGGAACCACATTCATTTTCTTGAAAAGTTTTAGGATAGAAAAGCAAAGTTCACGGCTGGATGGTGTCGATGTATGGAGCTCCAACCATTTGAGCACGCACCGAGGAAGGAGAATATATGTATTCTCGCTTCACAAGTAGACAATGGTGGTCCAAGATGGATTGGGTCATAAAATTGGTAGAACCAATTTACCGACTACTCGTATATGTCGACCAACGAAACTCGCAAGCAATGGCGGTGGATGGTTGAAAAGACGCATTTAACTCAATTTCAACTTCAAGACGATCGAAGAAGATGATGCCACTTATTGTCGTGTCATAAAGATTGTTAATAGGAGAATTGCAATGATGAAGGACCGCACGCACATAGTTCCGTGCAAGTTCATAGTTTCCTAAATCAAAATAAATATCACATATTTGTTGTATTTTTTTCTAACTCTAAGTGTGTTTGTTTGCACAAAGATCGTTGTCGAACCCGCACCGCTTCTATAATGCGGGAAGAATCCAATTTCGCCGCTTCCCGACATTGGCGATTCAAAGACTAGCCGATACACCCGATGACGCAAAGCGTGCTCTAGGCGAGCTAGAACAATACCGTAATCGACGAGGTTTATTTGCTTCCAATGAGGCTCACATGAGTGCTAGTCGCCATTCTGCAGTAGGTTGTTATGACCATACATATACATGGAAAATGACCCATCACTATTAGTTTAACACAAATTTTATGTTACTTGTAGCTACATGGTGGATGACGTTTGGAGCGCAGATAATCGACATTAACAAAATATGCCTTGCGGATTGTCTCGCAATGTGTTTCGTCCAATGGATGTGAACGAAATTGGAGCACATTTGCATTGGTACATACACAATTGAGGAACCGTCTTGGATACAAGAAACTACATAAACTCGTATGTCCACTACAACTGAGGCTCCGCTTGCAAGAGCATGAGACTAGAAATGAAGATAGGGATGTAGATCCTTTTGGCGATCTAATCAATGCCACTCTGTACGACAGAGAGAACCCAATCCACGAGTGGCTTGATAGCTCCATGATACAATCAGAGCCCCTACTAGACGAGGAAGGTGAGCCCCCATGCCATCTACAGTTGTAGTTGATGCTATCCCCCGAAAGGAATTGAATAAAGCACTAGATGATGAACCATTGAAGCAGTGGGCAAAGAAAAATATTGGCAAGAGTCATCTTGGGAAAAGGAAATATTGTAGCCAACCAACTGAAAAATTGGCTGAAGACTTTGCCTCACTTACACAAACAGGGAAACAAGTGCCTGACAGGAAGAAGAAAAAGACCATTGAGGAGGATATTGTGGCAAGCGACGAAGAAAGTAAAGTCCGCTTATCCGATGAAGTCCAGTACCAAGAGTCTCGTGATAGTAGCTCTCCGTCGTCCGATGATGGTGCTGATGGTGGGACTGCTCATGATGCAGGGCAAGACCAACCATTGGAATTCACATGCGAGCAAAACTTCACGCATGCTACTCAGGATGAAGACCACGGTTCTCATGCTTCAAAACAATATCATAAGACCTACACGAGGGTAAGGGTCGCCAAAAGATCAATCTCACCACATGACTCTTCTTCCTATGAATCACATGCTAGCTCAAGATCCACTCGGACTTATGGACGCCGAGATGTCAATCTATTGCCTTACGGAGATGATTCTCATTTGTCTGGACGCCTCTTCCGATCCTAGTTTCCATTACGGCCTTGTGTCCTTCAATACCAATGCCGAACGCTACCGCTGGGTCGAACCCACATATTACCAACAACTTTACAATCATTGGTTACAATATGCACACGAAACACACACTTGGGATCAATACAAGGCTCACCTAGCACAATTTGAAGGACTTATACTCTATGATAACAACGACTACATTGCACAACCTTCGCGTTTCTCGACAATGTATTGGTATGAATTACTTCTCATTATTGTTTTTTGTATGCTAGTCAAGCTATCGTTCATTATCATTAGCTTATGTTTTTTATTGTGTTACATGCTTTAGAATACTTGGACGAGAGGATCGCCTCGAGAGTGAAGCAACCAAGGATGACTTTTATGTACATCTTGAAACATTTTCCCATTAATATTTGCATTATTCTAAATTTAAATTTCATAATTACCATTTTCCCCAAATTCCGGTTTTTCCGGTTTTTCCCCGGTTCGACCGGTTACCGGCCGGTAACCGGTCCGGTTACCGGCCGGTAAAATTTGGAGTTCAAAAAATCAAAATTTGAATTCAACCCGGTTTTTTTTGAAATTTCCGTAATCGCCGTAACCGCCGGTTACGTTACGCCCGGGCCGATTTAATCCGGTAGCGAGATTTCAATCCCTGGTCACAAGTCACAACTCGGTTTATGGGATCAAATCCAGGGAAACCATAGTGGAAAATCCACACAAATAACCCACCCTTCCCTCGGTTGTTGGGAATCAAACACTGGTTGTTAGCTAGAAAACAAGGTGCCACACCGATCGGGCATTTGGGCTATCCAACTGTTGGCATTTTGGGGGAGCTGTGTTGAGTACTATCCTTGTTGCTTTGTTTTCTATGATTCTATCAGTCATTGATCATTTTGATGTCATCCAGATAACCAAATTGATTTTAGTCAAAAGATCTTGCTTTTAATCTCATTAGAACTACTTGAACCTGGTTTGGAGCACTGGAACTGTAGGAAGTGCAACATTTGCTGTGTGCTAATTGAAAATTTCACGAACATTTGCTGTGTGCTAATCAAAAATTTCATGCAGAATTCCTATGTTCCCAAGTGGGGACTTAAATTAAACTATTGTATAAGCCCTGTAGATGGGTGTAAGGGGTTGTGAGAGTTCAGGGTTTACGAATTGATTGGTCATGAGCTTTGCATATATTGCTCCTTGTAATATAACAAGATTCCCTTGGTTTGGGCCCAAAGTCCAAATGGGCAGAATAGAGAAAGTGCTGATTTGTTAAATATTTTCGAATTTATTTCAATGTGAATTCTGTCCTTTTACTGAATTCCCTGTGTGTATATCCTATTCATATTGCTTGCTTGCATGTTCTTTAGTTATTCAAGTTGTATGGATGATTAGTGGTTGTGATTTTCAAATATGAGTTGCGGTCTAATGCTAAGCTCTACAGCGGTACAGCCTACACATTAGTCTAAAACGAATGCTCGGTCATATTTTGTTACTGGTACCATTGTGCGGTGCCTTTGAGGTGGTTTTCTTATTTTTAAGGAGCAGTGTTGGTAATTAGTCAGCTGAGTATTACAAGATGGCACGGTAAGCTGCAGACAAGGTTGTCAATTTCTAACTGCTTTTGACTTTGCAGGCTGGTTCTCTGGTGATCGGTGGCCGTAAATGTTACATAGAGGAAAAGAGGACACCTGGTTCACGAGGTCAGTTCATAAAATAATACTGCACACTTCTTTCAGTTATGCCAATTATAGTATTAGAGTAATATTACTGGTTTAAGCACTAGTGTCTTACATAAATCAGATACACTGCATGGTCCTGTTTTGAAACAAATGGATGATTAGAATACACATGGTTCGAATTGTATTTTAGGTTATTTTGGTCAAGTTTTCCTTTGAAATTTCTCTTATAATATGTGATTATGAAGACATTCCCTTAATCGATCATGTTCGTTCTGTAAGAACTATGAGGCACTGCCATTCAAATGGTTCACAGAATGTTGGTATCCAAAGATTGCTTTCTACTATATATTTCGCTGTTTGTAAATCTAGTATTCAAGATGAACTCTTGTCAGATCTTTATCAACTTGTTCAACTTTTTTCCATTTCAATTGATATATTTCATCCTTTTTTTGCTTCAGGCTCCAGCAGAGGAAGGTTCCCACCAGGTAGGGGTACTAACTTCAGAACTGAAGGGATGAGAGTTGGAGGAAGGAGCTATGGAAGGGGTGACTTTGGTTACAGATCTGATTATGGGGGCAGAAGTGGTGGTAGAGGTGGCTCGGGCCGTGGAGCTGATGCTGGGTACCCGAGGGTTGACCATTCTGGTCATGGTGGCCGCACATCAGCTAGCACTGGTCCGCCCGCAAAATGAGGGGCAAGCTAGTTGCGTGTCTCTAGGAGTGTCATTTTGTGGTCGTCTGATTGTTCCGGCTCCATGAATTGGTTGCATGCTGAATTATCAGAAGGCCAACTATGAAGATTCTCTTGTTGTTGATCGCTATTTGGGGGTGGGGGGTGAATTGGTTACTAATTGTAGAATATACACCTATTCACATGTAGGCTTAGCTTGGTCTTTTATAAGCAGCTGATGTGTTATTTTTCATTTTAATTTTGTTCTCGTTCTGGTTAATTCGGACGATTCATTAGTTGTGCTCATTTGAGCTAATACTTTTTACGGACTATTGGAATAAGTGTTAATCTAGAATAGCTAGTACCTAGGGCGATATTGTTTTGTTGTGTTGGGGGCGAAGGACCCTTAATTCCTTATTGATATTGGTTATTTTGTTGAGTTGCTCATTTGAGCTAATTCCTTATTGTTCCCTGTTGATGAATTTGCACTTTGAATTGCATTTTGGGCAAAGGAATTTCGTTACTTTTCAACAGGGGATTTGCACTTTGGGTAGATGATTTCCCAAAGCACAAGTCCTAACATGGGAGTTACAAATAGCTATTGTACAAATAGCTATTGTGAACCTATATGGTATATGCTATCATGAAAAATCAAAACCATAAACAATTTTCGGAAGACATTATAAGGTAATATTTTATGGTGTGTTGCACTACCCTAAAAAATTTAAATTTAGAAAGAAAAGGGAAGAATTAAAAAAGGTGTTTCAACCCACGACATTGACGAGAGAAGGGGGAACAATCAAAGAAAAGAGAAATAAAATGATAAATACATGTTTATACTCGAACGCCCTCAGGAGAAAGAAAAAGGAGACGTGAATATCAAATTTGAAACGAAAGTGTCTACCTCCACGTGTTTTTGAAGTTTTTATCTCGAGTAGACGCTAAAAATGGAATTTTGCAAAGCAACCTAAAAAATAGAGTAAGTTGGATTGGAATGGCAGAAGTGAATCTTTTTGTTTCCTCGTGACGAAACGGCACCAAATAATTCGTAGGGAACCTGGAGGATCAAGCAACAAGTCGTCCGAAAGTCCAAACCCTAAACTCTAGAACCAGAAAAAGGTGAGTTTTTGGTTAAAATAGTGTTTTTGACATGCGCAATAGCAAAACTAGCCTCCACACGCATTAAAGGCAAAAATTGCACTTTGTTCATACCCCAGAGAACTAGATTTGCCGAGGATGCAACATACGGCGAATCCAGATCGCAGGGGTGTGGAAATACCTTTGTCTGGTCCCAGTGGTGCGGAAATTCCACGGCCGCCCCCTAAGGGAGCGGAAATTCGCTCATCCGATCCCCAGGGCATGGAATTACCTCGTCCGCCCTAGGGCGCATATTCTCTATCATCCAGAAAAATATTGTTTATAGAAATTGTTTGTGGAGTCCTCTGACACGGTGTACTTGCTTGTGTAATTTTTTCAGAATTTATATGTTCGGTATTTTTCTAAAAAATTCCTTTAAGGCTACTATTTGTACGAATTTCTAAATATAGCAAATGTGCTCCAAAAATTATGATATTTGTTTTGAAGTCTCCTGACACAATTTAATTGCTTTTTGTAATTTTTTAGTGATTTTATATGTTTTGAAGTTTTCTAGAAAATTCCTTTAAGGCTATTGTTTGTATACAAATGAAATAATCGATTTGAGGATAATTTCAAAAATATTCTCAAAATACGTTTCACATTTATTCATATTCATAGTATAATTATTCAAAATTTATTTTTTTTATAAAATTTTATAACACATAGTGGCCGGATTTGCCTCGTCTTAACCCCTGGGGCTCCTAAGGGTGCGGTAGGCCCCACCCTTTATTTAATAAAAAAACTAAAATCTTGCTTTCGGTGTTCCCGGGTTCTCGCTAAAATCTAAAAAATGTTGTTTGATATATTTTTATCACATGTGATAATACCATCTCCCTCGACAACGAAAGTTTGATCTGATTAGTAGGGGCGGGCCAGGCGGGTGACCACGTGAGAAAAAAATTGTGGAATGAATTTTTGGTGCATGTGATAATATTTACTTCCTCTTTTTTACCTTTGTAAAAAAGATAAAAAACATCATATATGTGCAATACATGCACTGTTATATATATGCAATGCAATCGTCATTGTCTTGCATGCATGCTACCACTATTTTCTTTAATCACTTGATGATGTCCATTTTCCAAAACGCACCTGAGTTGCTCTAAAGTCCAAAGTAGCTAGGCATGCACTGTGTCTCGTACTTCCAAAACAGAAGCTACTTTTATCTAGTGTTAGCTAGCTGGCTAGGCCTGAGCTTAGCTGATCCATGCATACATAAATGGCTATCTAAATGGCTAATATATATGTTTGCTATCTTTCATGATTTTTTAGTGCGGAACTGGTGCTATCTTTGATAATTCGTTCACGTGGACTATTTTTGCTATTTCACTTGAGCAAAGGGCATTTTAGCAAAAAGAAAACCATGTTGTGTCTCTGTAGGGTGTCGTATGTAGGCCACCGGATCGAGAATCTGATACTCGTGAAGAGGGCACAGGAGGAGAGGATTGCTTGAACCGCTAATTAAAATATGCCTATTTGACCAGTGTCTCTGCAGCTTATCTAGTCTATGGTACAATACAGTAATAAAGAATGTCATTCGTATTAAACTAACAAATTAAAAAAGAATATCCTATTTGATTAGGGTACATGTGATAATACCCTCTCCCCGATCAGTCTTTGCGTCGTGATTTCATGTGTAAAATTTGTGATTTTTTAGTACATCCGATAATACATTTGTAGAATGAAATTACGTGATTTCATTTGAAAAATTTGTTTGGATGATTTTGGGACATCTTGGCCGGTATGCGATAACGAATGTTTGATCCGATCGACAAGTGCGCGCAGTGGGCGACTGTGATGATTTTTTTGTGGAATGGATTTTTGGTATATATGATAATATTTTTTTACCTTCACCTTTACCTTATTCTCATCGCAGCCTCGCAAAGAAGATAAAACCGATCGTTGCCATGAAGTCTAAGTATGAATTTTTCTACGTCACGGTCGACTTGGTACCAATACTATTTTTCTTCAGACTCTAAGTGGTACTAATTGTACTACTACTTTTACTATATACGATTTTTGTTTTGCCTCGATCCGATCACTCCCGTGGATGTAACGTTGTCGCCATCAAACAAGACGATGGCGACGGTGGGATTTGACATGCTGTGAAAAGTATTTTAAGCATGTTTTAGAAATTTTATCAAATCGATTATTTTATTTCATACAAACAATAGCTTTAAATGAATTTTAGAGAACAATGTAGAGCATATAAAAATCTAGAAAATTACAAAAGTAAGTATATTGTGTAAGAAGCCTTAAAAAATAATTCATAATTTTTGGAGCTCATTATCTATATTTTTAAATTCATAAAATTAGTATCCTTAAAAGAATTATTGAGAAAAATGAAGAACATATAAAATTATATAAAAATTACATAGGTAAGCACACTATGTCAGGAGTATCCACAAAAAAATTTATAAGTTTTGAAGCTCATTTACTATATTTATAAATTCATACAAATAATATTTTCTCGAGGAGTGAGAATCCACACCTCTGATAGCCGGATGAGGGTAATTCCGTGCCCCAGCATGTCGGACAAGGGTATTTCCACACCCTAGGAGCCGGCCGTGGTATTTCCATACCATGGAGGCCGACCACGATCGACTCGCCAAATGGGTGGCCCTGCCGCACGACACGCACGACGACACGACCCGCTTCTGCCCGGCTTATTAGACGGGTCGTGGCGTAGGCCCACGTGCAGGAGACGACCTGTGCATGGCCCACGCATCGGGAGGAAGCCCATGCATGACCCACGTGTTGAGGAGGCGGCCAGGCACGACTCGCTGAAGTTTCATACCGTGTCGGACCGACACGAGTCCGTTGGCCCATCCGCCAAGTCCGCCCCATTTGGCCAGGTCTAACCGGCCGTGCCATGCTTTGCTAGGTCCAGTCCAGCACTATTTATACCATACCATCTGACTTGTAAATAGTGCAAATCACACAACCCGTTTGCCCAGCCCTAGCTGTGATACGTCCTCAGCGAATCCGATATCATTTTTGTATTCGATGCGCGCGGGCGCCAGATTTGCTATGGTACACGCTATCCACCTCCAGTTCCGTCTCCTCCTCTTTCCTCCTCCTTTCCGCGTACGCTTCCTCCATCAATGGCGGAGCAATAGATGGATAGCGAATAACCAGCCAGAGGGTAGATTGCGACACGTGAAGACCAGTACCGATACCGGAGGAGGAGGACAAGCGGAAGGAATCCAAGCAGGATACTGAGGAGAGGAGGCAGCGAGGGGGGCCAAGAAGGGGAGAGGAGGAGGGGGGGCAAGATGAGCACGGTGGACAAGATGCTGATCAAGGGGATCCGGAGCTTCGACCCGGAGAACAAGAACGTCATCACCTTCTTCAAGCCCCTCACCCTCATCGTCGGCCCCAACGGCGCCGGCAAAACCGTATGTCTACACCAATCCAATCCCTCCTTTCCTTCCGTGGCATGTAGGATTGTTTATGCTGATAAATGAATTTAGGAATTTGGGCTTCTTCTTCTCTCTTTGCAGACGATCATTGAGTGCCTGAAGCTGTCCTGCACCGGCGAGCTGCCCCCAACTCCTGCCTGGCTACACCTTCGTCCACGACCCCAAGGTGATACACGGTTTCTTGCCCCCTGTTCATCTCACCATTCAGGGTCTTTGTTGCTGTTGGGTGGTCAATGAAATCTTTACGGTCTTTTGCTGGTGGCCTGGACTAGGAGGGGTTTTGCTTGATTTGGGAATGATCTGTGTGTGTGTGTGTGTGTTGGGTTTCGCTGTCCCAGTGGTTCGATTGGGGTCAAATCAGAGAGGGTTCCTTTGGGCTTTCAGGATTTTCTGCTCCATTGCGAATTTGTGTTGCTCTAGCGGTTGTTCGGTTTGCTGCATTTGGGAAAATTTGGATGCCTTGTTATGCTTGTTACAGGGAATGATCTTAGTTGAATTTGAGTCGGTGGGTATTGTGGATTAATACTGTGTTAAAGTTGTGTTTTACTTGTTTTATTCTTTTTTGTTTTTACTAGTTCTTTTACACTAGTTGGTGCTGTGGGATGTAGGTGACAGGCGAGACTCAGACGAAAGGGTTGTGGTTTAAGGCAGCAGCAGGAAAGGATGTGGTGTGCATTCGCTCCTTCCAGCTACCCAGAAGGCATCAAAGATGGAGTTTAAGGCGATCGAAAGCGTCCTCCAGACCATAAACCCACACACGCGCGGGCTTTATGGCCAAAGGCAACAGCAGTGAACCTGACTCTGAAGGGGCACCACATGTGGCAGCTTCTACTTTATGTATGTATCACGTGCTTCATTAATAAAAGCCGATGGTCCTTAATTGATGAAGTCTGGTTTTGTATTGGTCAATAATACAGGTGAGAATGGTTACAATTCTGTCGCTAGCTATGGGATTAGGGCTTGTTATGAACAAAGCAATTTTTAAATTGCTTCGAGAATCTCGAAGCAAATCACTCTTCCTCGACTCCCTCTCTCTCTCTCTCTGTCTCTGAAACTATCCAAGCACCTATTTTTGCATGATTCATGCATTTTCAATTTCCTCTATGATTCCATTAGGCGTGGCATTCGCTTTTTTTTGGTTTCTAACATTACAAATGGGACTTTACGCTGAGTAGCCATACAGATCACCATTCCAAACTTTATGAAATATCTGTTACTCGTTGGACTCTTGCTGTTGGTGTTAGCAAGATCCTTACTCTCATGGAGAGGATGACACTTGGAGATGAGGCAATTTTTCTTTGTTTATTCCTAACACAATGCCATGCCAACCTGAAGGGTTGGGGATACATATTTATAGGCTGCCAACCAGCCAAGTATATGCTAAGATGCTAGTCTAAGATGCTGTCCTATGACAGCTATCCTTAAAGTCGATAACAAGATGTCGTCCTTAAAGTCGATACCAAGATGTCGTCCTTAAAGTCGATAAATAAGATGTCGTCCTATGACACCAAGATGTCATCCTAAAGTCGATAACAAGATGTCAGCCCTTAAAGTCACTGCATGCTTCACCCCACAAAGACCATAGTACAGAGGACTTATTCATCATTCTCCCCTAAGTCTTGTGCGTCGCCTTGTGGGAGAGTTGAACCATCCCGATCCTAGAACAGAGCTCGAGGAATTTTACCTCCCAAGAGGCTTGGCGAAAGGTGTCCGCAGTCGATCGCTGGTGTTGATGTAGCTCGCCTTGATGTCGCTTCATCCAATAAATTTCTGATGAAGTGGTACTTCACCCGATATGCTTGTCGCTCAGGAAAACGGGTTCTGGCCAGAGCCGAGCGGACTTGTCGCCCACCCCGAGCCACCGCTGTTGTCTCCGCCGAGGAGATCACCAAGCGCCGAGCGAGCAGAGCGCTCGAGTCGAAGCGGTGGAAGCCGCTATGTACTCGGCCTCACACCGGACAGGCCACCACCGCCGCTTGATCGATCGCCGCTTAACGAGGCACTTGCCGAGGAAGAAGAGAATCCCGCTTGTGCTCTTTGCCGTGTCGATGTCGCGCGTGGTGGTCGCCGCCGCATTCGATGAAGCGCCGCCGACACCTCGTAGTGCAAGCCGTAGTCGGAGGTGCCCGCAACGTAGCGGAGGATCCTCTTCACGGCCGCCGATGCTCGCCGCCGGCCGCCGATGAACCGACCGACGAGCCGACGGCGAACGCCAACTGGACGCTGTGGACGAGGTAGCGAAGGTCGCCCACGATGCGCCGCAGATCGCGTCAAGGCCCACCTCCTCCGCCGTGCTCTCACGACTCGGCCACCTCCTCTATAGGAGTGTGGGCCGGGTTGCGCCGGTGAGCCCGCCACTCGACGGTGCGCTTGGCGAGGCGGTCCGCCAAGAGAGATACGAGTCGTCCCGTGGACCTCGATCCTGTGTAGAAGGAGAGGAGCCCAAGTCGCTCATCCGAAGGCGGTCTTCATCTCCGCCTTGAACTCTCGACTCGGCCTCCTTGGAGCCGGTGATCAACTGTGTCGTCGACGAGACGCCCACCGCCAGGTGTTGCCGCTTTGCCCCGCCGAGACCGCAGCCTGCGTGTGCGCTCTCGCTGAACCCCATTTTCTTGAGGGTGGAGTCCACTTAGCGTTCCATGCTCGTGGTGCCGCCGCAAGCCATAGAGGGCCTTGCGCAGCGGAGAACCTTGCCCTCCTTGCCGGGATGACGAATCCCCGCCACGACGGACGTAGGCCTCCTCCTTCAGTCGCCGCTGAGGAAGGCGGACTTGACGCCCATGTGATGGACGCGCCAATCCTCCCGGGCCGCAAGTGCGAGGAGAACACGAACGACTCCATGCGCGCGACGGCGTGCGAAGGCCATCGGTCGACCCTCCCGCCGCATGAAACCTCGTGCCACCAAGCGAGCCTTGTGCTTGATGATGGCGCCGCCATCCCGCTCACCTTGAACACCCACTTAAGGGTGATCGCCGGCGACCGGCAGAAGATCCGCCAGCCCCACGCCCGGTTCCGCCGACGGCCCATCTCTCGCTTCATCGCGACACGCCATGCCGCTGCTTCCTCCGGCTCGGCGAAGGAACGAGGCTCGCGTCGTCGCGACGCCAAGTGCGCCCGCTCGAAGTCGCGGCGCGCTACCCAGGATGGCCGCCGCCGAGGATGTTGTCCATGGTACGATAGCGTAGAGGCTCGCCGCCGTGGTAGGCGCCGACGCGTCCTCGCCGTGAGACAATGGAGTAGCGAACTCCACCATGCGCCGCTCGTCGTGGACCGGCTATTGGGGCCGCTCGGTGGTGTGGCCTCGTGCGGAGAGTGGTGAGCCGGCGGAGAGCGTGGCGAGCCGGTGCGAAGGTGGTGGAGCTCGCCGAGCCGGTGGCGAGCAAGGTGTCGAGGTGGACGAGCTCGATGAAGGCGAGCAAGGTGACGAGGTGGACGAGTCGACAACAAAGTCCCCGAGAGTCGGTCGAACCGCCGCCCACCGCCTTGTCCCACGCCCGCCGCTTCGTCGAACACAACGCCACGCGAGATGCGACGCCAGGTGACAGGTCGAGGATGCGTAGGCCTTCGAGCCCTCGCGAGCCGGCGAACACTCCCGAGTGCTCCCGCCGCCGAAGCTACCGATGTAACCAAGCTCCTTGGCGAACGCGAGGGAGCCAAGACCCGCAAGTGGAGACCGCGGCTTGCGCCCATGCTAAGCCTCGCACGGCCCCGCCATCGAGCGCCTTGGTAGGCGAAGCGTTGAGGATGTAGACGGCCGCCACCACCGCTCTCCCGAAGACACGGCATCCCCTCTCGCTGAGGAGGGCCCGAGCCATCCCCACAACCGTCTGGTTGCGCCGCCGACGACACCGCTCGCCGCGGGTCAGACGGCGGGAGTAGTGGCGCTGAATGCCCTCATCGGCCAGAAGACGACGTGAATTCACCGCCGTGAATTCGCCGTTGAAACTGCGGCGCAAAGACGCGCAGCCTTGCGTCGCGACTCGCCTCCGCAGCACTGCAGGCGCCGATGGCGCCCGCAGCCTTTCCCTTGCCGCCGAGGACCATCACCCACATGTGGCGGAGAGATCGCCGACAAGCAACAGAAGTAGCGCCGCCCTCCGGTGTGGCCGGCCACCGGCCACACAAGTCCCGCACGAGCTCGAAGCCTTCCTTGGCTCTAAACTCGCCGCTGGGAGGGAGTCGCCCGCTTCGCCAACACGCAGACGCCGCAGAATCGCCCACATGGTCAAGGCACGGCAGCTCGCACCATTTCCATGGCACCGAGCCGCCTGTGGCCTCGGGCGAAGGTGCCCAAAGCGCTGCGTGCATCGCACGCCGTCGTCCCGACGAGCAACGAGACAGAGGGTTGTGCCACCGCACGTGAAGAATGTAGAGTCTGCTTGCGCCCGTTACCTTGGCAAGAAGGCGCGCGAAGATCCCAAACCGCAAAGACCGCGTGCTCGATCTCGACACGCGAGCCGCTCTCATCCACCGTCCCAAGCCGATGATGGAGTTGCGCAGATCGGGATGTAGTAGACGCCGGTGAGCAACCCGGCTCACCGCACACGGTGGTGAAGATGACGGAGCCGACGCCTTGATTTCCACGCCGAGGCGCCCCCAAACTTGACGGAGCCTCTGACGCTAGAGTCAAACTCGACGAAGAACTCCCGCCGACCGGTCATGTGATGGGTGGCGCGGTGTCGAGGCACCACCCGCCGGCCTTGTCGCTGTGCGAGTCAGAGCCGAGGAGGCATGTGCTTTGGCTCGCCAAGGTGGAGGAGAGCCACGCGCCCGGCGCCGGAGGTAGTTCGATGCTCGTGATGAGCAATGAACGAGCCGGCCGCTCCTCCTCCTCCGCCTCGCGCGACGTGGGCACGCCGCCGCGTGGTCGCCGACAATCCTCGCCCAATGACCAAGCTTGCCGCAGCTTGTGGCAAGAGTCGCCTCGCGTCGGCTTTTGCTTGCCAATGGCGCCACTGGCGCCCACGATCATTACCCTAAGACGCCCTCGCGCCCATGCTTGGCGTTTTGCGCGCTTGCCGCGCTTGCCATGCTTGCGGCCGCTGTCGTGGAAGAAGGCTCCCTTCTTCCCGTCACCTTGGCCGCGACCCATCGCTCCCGAGCGAGGAGGAGCTTCCGCCAATGGAGACGGTCCCGAGAGGCGCCGTGGCTCATCGCCGCCAACAACCTTGAGGCGACCCAACGCCTCGATCGTCATCGTGGAGAGGTCCACAGAGACTGATCGAGCGGGCCGCTCGCTTGTACTTCTCGGGACGCGCGGAAGAGCTTTTCCACGCTCTCTCTCGCCATAGGTGTCGTCGCCGAATCGCACTACCGCAACAGAGTGTTGAGACGGAGAACAAAGTCATCCACGCCCTCACCGCTTGAAGGCCAAGTGCTCCCACTCCGCGCGGCGCTCGCAATGTAGACTTGCGCGCGCGCCGCCGCCGAGCGCGCGGCCGCAGCCGATGGCGCCCAAGCCTCTTTGGCACCGCTTGTTGGTAAGCGAGAATCGCATCTCGGCGGATCGCAGTTGATGAGAGCATCCACGCCTGCGCCGATCCCGGTCGTAGTCGACGCCGCCGCATCGGATCGCATCCCACATATGCCGCGACTGAGTTTTACCTCATCACCGCAGCCCACTCGACATAGTTGGTCTTGGTGAGGGTAGGCCACTGGCCGCCGGGCCGACGCCCTCGACGACACTGGTACCCGTGGTGACCACGGCATCGCATCGGGAGAGAGCCGCGCTGTTCGTGAAGGCCGTGCTCTCCGTCGACCGTCGACGCCGCCGGCGCGCGCGCCTCCAGAGCGCCACCGCGCGCCCGCGCCGCCTGGCCGCCGCGCCATGGGCTTGCGCGAATCGCCATCGCGCGCCGCTCGCTACGCTTCCTTTCTGGGCCGCTCAAGGTCCGCGTCGGCGCTGCCATCGCAGAGATGGAGCTTATTCTTTGCCGCGCAAGAAACCTTGACCTCGGCTGCCGCCGCCGACGCACGACCGCCGCCGCCGCTTCCACTCTCCGCTCTGCCGCCGCGCTCCCGCCACGCCTTTGACGCTCTTTCCGCCGGCTAGCCGTCTCTCGCTTGCTGCTGGGCCTCTGCTGGCGGGCGAAGCTCGGCCGTCACGACGCCGAGTGCTCGAGGCGACCGAAGGCCGAGATCGCCCGCGGACATGGCGCGCCATCGGGGCCGTTGCGTGGAGAGAGGGTTGCTTCGACGAGCCGCCGCCGCCTCCGAGAGGAGTGAGCGGGGACACCGAGCCGCTGGCCGCTACGGGCCGGGCCGCCGCGAGGTCGAGACCGAGATGAGCAAGAGATGCTGCTACGTGATAGTAAGGCTCGATACCACTTGTTACTCGTTGGACTCTTATCGCTGGTGTTAGCAAGATCCTTACTCATGGAGAGGATGACACTTGGAGATGAGGCAATTTTTCTTTGTTTATTCCTAACACAATGCCATGCCAACCTCGAGGGGTTGGGGATACATATTTATAGGCCGCCAACCACCAAGTATATGCTAAGATGCTAGTCTAAGATGTCAGTCCTATGAAATTGCCCTAAAGTCGACAACAAGATGTCATCCTTAAAGTCGACAATAAGATGTTGTCCTATGACACCAAGATGTCATTCTTAAAGTCGACAATAAGATGCTGTCTTTAAAGTCATTGCAAGCCTACCCCACAAAGACCAAAGTACAGGGACTTATTCATCAATATCATGTCTAAATTAGTACATCTATATAGTTCAGAATTTTTGAGAAAATGCTTCCGCTAGAGTACGTCAAAGAGCCATTTTTTTTGGGTAACGTACTAAAGGTATCCATGTGCTATAGAAACGCAATAAAATGAAACAGTGGCCCCATAAACATCAGTATGAAAATAGCACGAACCATTTAGGGCATGTTATCACATGTGCACTGTGGAAAGGAAATATGTTGAATGAAAAATGACTTAATCCAAAAGGTGATCCAATGTCGATAAAATTAAATGCCATGAGAGTCATGTATCAACAGTTTCATTTTGCCACCAAAAAGTTCTCTCATCTTGTTTTCGCCATTGGTTATCTCACTAACTTAATGGGGAAAAATATAAATTCACACAAAATTAATAGCAAAAATAAATTTAACCAAAAAAGAAAAGAAAAGAATTAGCAAAGTTGCATATTTGTGGTCAACGCGTTGCTGACCAAGCGATCAATCATCACTATCACGAGAACATATTCTGTGCTAATTTGTGTTACCCATGCTCTCACTTATCGAAAATTGGTTTAAGTGGTCGTGAAAAATATAGAAAAAATTGTTTAGACATGTTATGATATACCTGTAAACCTGATGTTAGGAGAGAGAAAAGACAAACTTCAGTGAATAGTAGTTTTATCTTTTTCATTTTTATTTTGGAATTCCTATTGAGTAGAATTTGTCATTTTGGTTTCTCAACGTGTAAATCGAATTTAGATTTGCAATGTTGTGACATGGTAGATTGGTTTTTGTGTCAGTATTGATAATTTGTTTCTGAATTTTTCATGACCAAGTGAAACCATCTGTGATGATGGGTAGCACAAATTTGACTTAGAGCACAATATATGTTCAGATCACTACACTACTACACAAAAGTACATCACATACAGTTCAGAACCATCATCACAGATGGTTTTTGAACCATCTGAATTTTTATATCTGTGATAACAGTTAGTTATCACAGATGGTGTCTGTGAAGGACCACTATCACAAACGGTTCTTGGTAGAATCGTCTGTGAAGGGCCAATATCACAGACAGTTTTTTTTACACCGTCTGTAATACCATACGTATCACAGACGGTTAGTAAATAGAACCGTTTGTGATATACTACGTATCACATACGGTTCTTGGTTGAAACCGTCCATGATAGTATCGTTCCCAGATGGTTCAAACACTGCACCATGGTATAGTATTAAGGGCAATTCAATTGCCGGGAAAAATGGCGCTGTAAGGTCGCTTATCTCGCCGAATGTATTCCCTGCACTTATTGCTCGCCCGGTAAAGTGTCACGGAAAGAAATCCCGGTAGATATGTGTATTCCCGGCAGTTAAGTGCCCTAAATAAGTTGGTTTTCCCCGGCAGTTAGAGTTTAACTGGTAGTTAGATGTTTCCCGGCAGTTAGAGTTTCCCCGGCAGTTATATGTATTGCCGGCAGTTAACATGACCTCGATGCTCGGTTTCCCCGGCAGTTAAGTGCCCTAAATAAGTTGATTTTGCTGATAGTTATAGGTATTGCCGGCAGTTAACATGCCCTCGAATCTCGATTTCCTGCAGCTAAGTGCCCTAAATAAGTTGGTTTTCCAAGATTTATAGGTATTGACTATAGCTAACATGCCCTCGAATCTCTGCCACGCAGCTAAGTGCCCTAAATTAGATGTATTGTCGCCTCAACCATTCAACCGTAATTTAGAAAACATACAATTTTCTCAATCGCACTCTTAGAAAATTTCATATCAACAATCAAATACAAATGCAACACATAGATGAAATTCAGATGATGCAAAATAAATAAACTCAAATATGATATTTCGATAAGCATAATAAAGACATGTGCAGTACACCATACACATGCAATTTCAGAATTCTGAGCATTTTAATATAGCCACGATCTCCTTGGCATATACAAAACATCTAGACAAAAAAGTCGACAATACTAGTCTATCCTTGGCACATGTAACTTCTCGAGCCCCTTATACCATAATACTAGTCTATCCTTAGTATTTACAAAACCTCTACACAAAAGAAGTCGACAATGAAATCATCATACTATCACCATTTGCAAAATAAGGACGATCACTCCATCAGCAAATAATAACTTCAACAAATTTCTTATGTTTTATAATTAAAAGAAATTCGAGAAGTCAATAACCACAAACTATATATCTCTTGTTGTATGAGTTTTTCCATCCAACAAGTGGCATTAATTCTTAATTTCCATCTTTCGATTTTGCAAGGGCAGAAAATGTTTACTAACTGACCACAGTAATATCACTATGTTGTAGATATCACCATGTTCCCCCCACCTAGATACTAGAGCCAATGTAGTGTTAGCTTGGTTGGTGAGTTCTATTTTTTCAACTAACACACTTGGTGCGGAGAATAGCAGTCATTAGCTATTACACCATGAATCACATATGAAATCAGTTGGCATAACAGCTTATTGTGTCAAATTATCAACCTATCATGGACTCAGTTCATTCAAGAGAAGAAATGAATAACTAGGAAAGGTGTGCAACGAAAGTTACATAAACACTAAACTTATAAATTGCATCCAAAATAAATGAAATCAAATAAAATTAAAAGTATGCAGACTCACCACAAGATGCTATCAAAGGTAGCTCTGGATGTCTAACTATCGATCTGATACTTCCACTGCATTTACCAACATATAATGGGTTCCTGCCTAGTCCAGCAGAGTCGGCACAGTTCATCTAGCCCAATTTCAAGGTTAACAATAATCAAATCTTGTGATACACATCAATTAGACAAATGTTTTGAATTCAATTGCCACGTAGGCATTAATTTATCGCCCATTCTCATCATCCGCTAAGTTATTATACAACTAAAATTACTTTGCAACATGCCAGAATGATGGCAGCAGTTTGAATAATGCGAACAATTCTGTACATTCGGTGGTACTCATGATCTCGGTGTGTATAACACAATGGAGAAGCAAGCATTAGTGTGACATTGTGATGTGCCATTTCTATATTTCTCATGATCATACTATGAGTTAAAAATTGAAATAAGAGCAATAATATATTTGGGTTCCGTACATTAGACACTTTGGGCTCAAATAAAAATGCAACAACTGAAGCAAACATCGGAGCTCGAGAGTGACATTAGTAGTAAGGACTCATTGTCACAATTAGGCACTACATAATGCAAGTGTAGCCTATTAAACATTAAGTTAATCACCAAGTAAAAGTGGATTTGGCAAAGAAAACAAAACCAACATTACACTCGCAGACAAATGTAAGAAGCGATATGTGCTCTGAATAAAATGGATCACAAAAGCATCGATTGGCAAAAAGAAAATCATGCAATCAGAAATGAGCCAACCTTAATCATAAAGACTGAAACTCACAATCATGTAATAACATAAATCACATCTTTTAAACTGGTCATGGAAACTTAAAAAAAACAATGTGTAAATATGTTGTCACATATATGATTTCTTAGTTTTCCTCTATAACCAGGGATCAAATATTCTCAAGATATGGTAGAGTGTGTACTATGAAGACATATATAGTCACATCCATTAAACATACCCCTGAAAATATCTTTTTCCTTACGTCAAACAAATAACCAATCTATGAAGCACGGACATACAATTTATTCAGAGCAATCATATAAACATAGCATTTGTACATGATTAACACAAAGGTGCGATCTATATTGGCACAAAGGTGCATATCTATATTGGCTCACTTTGATATGGTCGTGAGTTGTCACAAAATTGTTTGTACCAATCGACGGTAATAACATCAAAGTTAATCACGGATAATTTCTCCGATGTATAAGTTCAATGATTATCAATGCCTAATTTGTTCCCTTTTCCTAACGAGAAATACCTAAATTCACTATTGTCATGTACTCATGTAATGAGTAAAGAATCACTCTATCAAGTTACAAAATCTCGAGGATCTCGCCAAATCACCATTTGGTCTACAAAACTACAACTCGCCTCAAAGAAACAAATACAATGTGTTGGTGCCGACATCCATCGGCCGCCTCCGACACCGACCACTCGACTCGACGGAATCTAGGCCCCCAAGTGTCCCATTGGCCATTGGCGCCGCTCCAACACAGCAAAGAGATGACACTTCTAAACCGCTAATCTCGCCTCCAATTATTGGCGTTTGGTCAGAGGTTTCGTTTCGCAATTAGTACAATTTACAAATCCTCCGGTTAATCAAGCTCAAACATTGACACACACACAAAAAGAGAGAGGAAATTCTTGCCTTGCAGGTCGCTGCACTTGGAGGTCACCTCGCCTGCGTCTAAGCCGGCGTGACAACGAGAGCCGCACCTATAATATCCAGAAAAACCCTTTAGTTTTATCCGATCAACGAGAGCTGGGATGAAGGAGGGGCGGTGCTGGGGAACTGGGAGGAAGAGGCGGGGGGAGGGGAAACGAGATAAAGTGGAGAGGGACATGGTTTTCATTGGCGCTCCTTTTTCCCTGGCAGAAACATTTGGCGCTACTTTTTTCATCTCCCGCCCAATATTTTTCCCGGCAGTTATGTTGACCTAGTTTATTTTTTCTACGGCAGATATGCTGTAGCTAAACTAAAAATATACATGGCAGATAATCTGTTCTATATAATAGTAATTGCCGGCAGATAATAAGACCCGTAATGTAACACCCTGGCTATTCGAAAGCCAAGATGCTACCTAAAGATACAACATACCATCAAATTTCGGAATAAAGTTCAATATGCCTCTAATCAGACAACAATACCATGGTAACGAGGTGAAAATAACCAATTCATCAATGGTGAATAATCAAGGAACTAATCATGGAACGACATGACATGAAGTCTAAACATTACTTATTACAGTTAATCTCTCATCAAAGATTAACATAGTTGAATCCATTAATGAAAATATAATGTAATGAACTGTGTGTAACGTGCTGGTCTACTCCCTCCCATTAACATTATCATCAACAAGGTTCACCTAAATAAACACATAAAAACAAGGGTGAGTCGAAACTCAGCAAGTACAATAAACAATTGAACATACCAGATTATGAACAAGTCAGTCACATTACGAATTAAGAATTAATCTCTGAAAACTTATGTATATGAATGGAATGAATGGATGCATCGAAAGGAATGGACTAACACATGCTCATACCGGTATAGCGAGTGAGACACCTATCGGTGTTCACTTAAGCCCGTACTTAACAAAGTCCGGGGACCAAATTACCATATGAAGAACGTTTCATACAGGTGTCCGAAACTGCCCACATTGGAATGGTGGGTCTTACATGCCCATACTGGAGTTGATGGGTCTTTACAAATCCACTCCCGTGGAATGCATATGAATAACACATGAATTGAATGAACATAGGCAATGAATTTTATCACTTTCTTCCTCATGGATTATCAAATAGGAATAGAATGTACATCATGGAATATGAATATGCATCATCAACTCATCTAAGACAACAACCAACAATGAAGCTGCTCCACGTAAATCAATATATCTTAACACATTGGAATTGCATGTAATGGAATATGAATATTGATTAACATCTTTAATTGAAAACATGGATCATAGAAATATTAGCATGAACACAAACACACATCATTCATCAATGTAAAGAATTTCAATGTACTTGCCTTTCGCGTCGCGACGCGTTAGCAAGTAACGAAGGTGTACCCACACGCGATGCCTCGCTACCTACACAAGTACATATTTAGAATAATGATAACGTGGCACGACTTAGCTACAGGAAACCTACACTAACCCTCCGACTAACCAACACAATTAACGGAGTTAAACTGATATTACACTATTCAGCCACCTGCCCATCCTACTGGACAGCAGTACAACAAAAATCATAATTAATTATCTGGGACTTAAAACGACATGAAACTAGTGCTCAATGAAACTTAACAGATAAACCTTCAAAACACTAGGAGACAAGATTTTCTAATTATGCCTGTACATAAGGCTAATCTGCAATTGAAAGTGCCTGACAGATATCTGACCAGACTATAGAACAACAGCAAGGAAAAATACCCTAACTTTCATTCTACAGATCCAATGGAGGTGATATTTATCAACCTGGAATCATGGTGAAATTATCTTCAAAAACCGTTTTGGGTGGCCATCCTGGATCCGACTCTAACTAGATCAAAACCGAGGAACAAACCGACAGTCCCCAATTCTCGGACAGACAGAACAGCGCGCGGTTCAAATTTCATAACTTTTGATTGCCAACTCCAAAAATTGTGTTCTTTATCAACTTGGAAATATTACTGAATTATCTACAATATTAATGTTGGGTATCCTTTCTGATTCGGCCTCTAAATAATTAATGATGGTCAGACAAGCAAACGGCCAAACCCCGTCAGCTATCCTGAACAGTCGCACGAAAATGGTCATATCTCCTAAACCGTAACTCCAAATCAGATGATCTCAGTGCCTAAAGAAAGCTAAGACCAAGGGCTACAACTTTCTAAGAGGTGGAAAGATCAGCAAACGTACGAAACTTACCCAAATCTGATGAACAAATCTGGTGCAGGGGGAAAGAGAAAGTGACGCACGGCAGGGAGGAGGGTGGCGGCTCCTAGTGGGGGGAAGGGGGAAGGGGGAAGGGGGAAGGGGGTTTAGGGTTTTTGGGGGAAGGTCATCCCCCCTTTGGCCAGCCCCCTCTTGGGCCACATGGGCCGTGGCCCAATGCCCAGTTGTCGGAATTCATGAAACCCCTTGAGATCACTGAAAATTGTAATCCATGTTTAACTCTTTCTCCCGAATACTCTCCTATTCGCCCGAATAAATTTCGGGGTATTACATTTATAGGACCGTAAAGGCGACTAGGGGGGGTGAATAGGCGCTTTCTCAACTTTCTCGCCTTAATCAAATTCAACACGAACTTTACTCCTTTAGCTATGAAAGCTAAGAAGATCAAGAAGTTTGAGAGGAAGCCTTGTGCTGAATTCGATAACCCCCTCAACCACACGACACAAATGTGGAGAATTGATCTCACTAGTCTGGTTTGGGCACGACGGTCGCATCACCGAGATCCGGCGGTCGGGCCGACGGTTGATTTGAGTGGTCGACCGCTACTAATCGGCGGTCGATCGTTGAAATCGGTTCGACCGCCACTACCAAGCGGATCCGAAGGCGGCGGTCGGACCGCCGTTACAAAACCGGTCAGACCGATTTAGTCCAGTACTGAAAAACAATGCCCAACACCAAAACGAAATTTTGTCCAACTTTTGATTCAACCAATGAAACTTGATCAAATTTGGAGCACACCTCCCTAAGGATATTAGAGACCTATTTCTAGCGACGATCCTCCAGATCCACTTCGTAGAATCAATCTCTCATGGTTTTACCAAAGAAGTGCACAAACCCTAGAAATATGAAAATCTTTGATTCAAGACTTGCTTGTGGGGGTTGATGGTCGAGATGATTCTAGGAGTATTCCCACACATCAAAGCAAGATAAAATAGGTCAAGAGACCAAGCATAAACCCTTGAATCAAGGAAGCACCAAAATCATCCAAAAGAGAGAGGAACACAAAGGAGACAATTGATCTTTCAAGCAAGCATCACACGATTGATTGATCTTACAAGATGCTTACAAAGCCACTCCAACAAGGAGGACAAGAGCTCAACAAGGAGCACACACAATTTCTCCAAACCCTAGCTTCTCCTCTCCTCTCCTCTCCAAACCCTAGAAAAAGGAAGAGGGGCTCAAAATGAATGCTTCAAGGGGTTTTACATCTCCCCCTTTCTATTTATAGGAGAAGCCTAGGGTTTCACTTTTGGGACCCACTCACACATGGGACCCACACACACATAACTATTGAAGAAATCTCCTGCTTCACCACGTGTAGGTTGATCAGCGGCTCTCATCCTGTCGGCAAGACTCTCCCGTCCGAATCCCATCGGAAACTCCTAGAGACTTGCACCGACTTCCGCATCGCCTGAACCAACCAGCTGCACCGAACTACCCGTTCTATCCATCTTGCCCATTCTGCACCATGCTTGAGTCACACGACCTCACCCGGCATCCATGATCGCTCGACCTCGCCTCCAAGCGTAGTCCCGATCCACCTCACCGCTGACGCCGTTGACTCGCAAGCCACCGCATAAAGAATAGACAAACAAATCGTTTCCGGGAATAAGTTCTTCACAACTTGACCCACGTTAGTTCCACAATGCAATATGCAACAATAAAGCATTGAAGTTCATACAAAAAACACAATCAAAACACATCAATTCAAAGAAGGCTCACCTTCAAGTGATTGGCGGTCTGACCGCCCCACATCACCGGTCCGACCGATTCCACAACGGCGGTTGGACCGCCCGAAAAGACTTAGCCAAATTTTCAGCTCGAAAATCCGAAACCTTCTGGAATTTTCAATCGAATAGAACTTTGACTAGGAGCTCCAAAAATGATGTGACCACATCCAGGAGACTCCCCTCACTTGCCTACACAACCTATTTTTGGCTCAGCTCCAAAAACCACTTTTAAACATATCGGTCGGACCGGCCACCACGGCCGGTCAGACCTCTCCCACGGGCGGTCTGACCGCCCGAGTCACCGGTCAGACCGCCTGTGGTCTGACAGCCTTGAAGCAAAACCGAAAACGCGAGATTTTGCAAACCAACAATGCCATTGCCAATTGACTCATCATTCTAAGATCGTGCACATATCCTCATGATATCCACAATCTTCCCCTTGATGAACACATTGGCAATTTCCCAGAAAATGTGGTTTAAAGGTTTGAAAAGTAAAAATTCTCCGTTTTCGCATAAAGGCACAACTTGGTCCATAAGCAAGAAAAAGCCTAGGAACCGACCAAGCTGGCTTCAGAATAGTATAAGCAAGTGAGAGAACGCAATGAAGGCACAAAAGGATTCAATTTCCAAAAGGTCGCCAAAAATCTCACTTAGGTCCATATGAAAGACAAATGTTCTATTTGACCTTTGATCATTGTGAGTCTTCTTCAATTGCAAATATAATCAAAAAAGGCAATAAAACCCAGAGACTCAACTCACTATGATCACAAATTTTCAAAAGGTTCATCATTCATTTTTTATATATGAGAGTTCTTTTATATGAAACCTTATGTCAGAAACCAAAAGCTCCAAAACAACATTTTTCTTCACAATCCTTCTCCCCCTTTGACAATAAATTCATCAAGATGCATGGGAAAAGGAGTATGAAGGAATGACTTTATTTTTGAACTTTAGTAAAAGGAGCCATGACCATTATCCAAATAGACAGTACAAGTATTATACCAAGCCATATAAAGAGTAGAAGCTATATTCAATCATGGCAAACCATGTACTGCAAAGTTAAAACCAAAATAGCAGTAATCTGAGATTAAAAGAATTAAAATCATGAAAGGTTGCTCAATATCATAGTTTCACTAAATGCAACCAAAAATGAGTCAAGCCATGTCTATAAGTAAAAAGAGACTCAAAACAAGAACAGGGGCATTTTGAGCATTAAGAGTTCAATTTTGAAGCAAAACTCAAGCACTTAGCATTTTGAGCATTTTCCTAAAAATGATTTTTCTTTTTTTTTCACTGTGCTAGATCTCAAGCCTTGCCGCGACCATCTCAAGCGAGAAGCTTAAAAGAGTGATCTAGGTCATCCAAAGCTCCCCCTGAGTTCATGCCTAGTGCAATGGCAAGCCGTCTCATGAGAAAGGATTGGTGAGATCAGTTTTTTTCGCACAGAAAATCTCATTTTTCAATTGCTTGACTTAAGAAGATAAAAAGCTCATTTTTCATCTCAAAATAAGTTCAAGACTCAATTCAACCTATATGACATGGCAAGAATCATAAGAGGATCACTAGAGCAAAACTAGTCACAAGATCCAACAAGACATGATTTGATTCAATTTGCTCACAGATATAAAGCTAGCAAGGCAAAAGCTAAGCTAAACAAGAAGAGCCATAAAAGAAGTCTAGCAGACTATCACTTGATATGACAAGGTATAGAGTATGAAATTAAGCCATATAAGGATAATAATCAAAGCTCCACAAGTTTTATTAAACAATGCAAGACATTTGAACTGAAAATGCATTATAATACAATGAATGGAAAAAGAAGCAAAATTCCCTCAAAACATCCATGCCTCAGTACTGGGGTTAGAGATAAACGATCTAGGAGTCCAGTACTGAGATGCACGATGCCTGGGAACAACAGAAGAAACATCAATAAAATGATTAGGAATAAAATCATAAGAATGCACACGAGAACCACCTGAACCTCTCCAAAACGATCTACCAAAAGATCGATACTCCCCCTGTCTAGGTGCTACCCGTGGTCTCTCCTCACGATATCCTAACCCAACCCGCTGCCTGGACCCACCAAAAGAGTCAACAAAGTTCTTTACAAACCTAGGCCTATATGTGGTACGATGAATAGGCTGCCTAGCTCTAGAGACTACAGCTGGTGAAAAGACTCCTCTAATGGATCTCAAAATGCTCATTCTCTCTTTCCTCTCAATCTTTGCTCTCCGAAAGCAAAACTCAACAGTGTGGCCCTCTTTCTTGCAGAAGGTGCAATGGTACATGACCTTTTAAGGGGTCTGTACTGGTGAAACAGAAGCACCTTTCTTACCAGAAGGAGTTTGAGCAAAACCTGCAGCTTTAAATACAACATTGGAAGTCTTAGAAGGTTCTTGCTCAACCAGACCACTTTCCACAATTTTTGCAACCTTAGGTGGGTGATTCTTGGAATGCTCTAGGGACTTAAAACCTAGGCCACTATTCTTCTTACTCACTTTAGATTGATCAAGAATCAAATTGAGTTTCTTTTTCCCACCAGAAAGCTTCTCAAGAGTCAATTTGAGGTAATCATTCTCTTTTGCTAAAACTCCACAATTAGAGCATTTTCTAGAATTGATTGCCTCCACATGTTTGCTCTTAAGAAGATCCACTTCCACTTTTAGAGCCTCACAAGACACACAATAGGACTCTCCAATCCTATTCAACTGCTCCTTAAATTTGACTCTAAAAGCCTCTTGTATCTTACCAACAATCGTTTCAACTTCAGCATGCAACATACAAGAGGAAGAATCAATGACTTTCTTGGAAGCAGTAAGAGACATGGATTTTTCAATTTTAGCTTTCTCTTCAAGAGTCTTGTTTAAAGCTTCAATCTCAATTGTAAGCTTAGGACAATTTTCACAAGAAGCAGCTCTAGAGTAAACAACCATTTCGGTCATCTCTTGCATTTTAATCATGTTATTCTTACAATGAGAACAAGTGTGACTAGCATCAAATTTTTACAATTCCTTCAAAGAGCTATCCAGTTTTAATTCTAGCAAAGCACAATTTGAGCAAGTTAATGGAATAGCATCTAAAGCAGTCACATCAAGTGGAATGGCATTCATGCAAACAAAACTAGACTTGAGAGATTCTAGTTCAACAAGAGCATCTTTTAATTATTTTTCAACAGAGGAATGAGCATTATTTAAGCTTGACAATTCATTAAGCAAGCTAGAGCATGAATCACAGAAATTATCAGGATTAATGGATTTGAGCCTAACTACTTCTAGGTTCAAATTATCAATCATAATGTCCTGTTTCTTAATCAATTTAGCTTGCTTATGCAGTTTTTGTTCAGCAAGCACCAAAGCCCTTTTCATATCAGGAAGTGAAGGGCATACCTCATCGGGATCACTAAAAGGATCCTCGTTGTTGGAGTCGCTGTCGTGGCTGTTCTTGGCCATGAAACACATGCCCGTGAAATCACGAACCTTCTTCTTGCCACGGGAGTCACTCTTGTCGTCCTCCACCTCTGAGTCCACATCGCTCATGCTCACATCCTCTAGAGCTTCAAGGACCCGGCTGATAAATTTACGATAGTTTGTCTTCTTGGATTTAGCATCCCTCGCTTGAGGATGCCTTTGTGACTCCTTCTCCTCTTTGCCCTTCAGCTTGGGGCACCTAGAGCGAATGTGGTTTGGCTCACCACACTTGAAGCAAGTGATAGGTCCACCTCTCCTCCTATTTCTCACATTGTTGTAAGCTCTCGTGAATTTGGTGGATAGGAGGGCTAAATCATCTTCAGGTAGTCTCTCAAGTTGCTCATCGCTCAAAGAATGCAAAGGCATAAAGAAAAGCCGATGAGCTAACATCAAAGGAATCGTAAAATCTACCCTTAGATTGGTCGACCACTAAAGCCATCGGATCTGTCATGGGGAGACGCGAGATAAAATCAATCTCATGCGTCTTCAACCTAGAGTAAAGCTTATCCATGGTAAGCTCACTCATGTGATGTTGTCATTGATGACGATGATCTTCATCCCCTGCACCTTCACATCCAGAGCACCCAATAGTTGGCGTGCATTTTCGCACTCTGAAGATAAGATCAACAGCATGAGATCATGAAGAATTTTAGAAAATCTCCCCACACTCATCTAAAGACTCACCGTGTCTTTGCTCGATCTTGGAGTAATTTTTCTTCAGCTGGTTCTGTCTCACTTCCTTGATCGCAGTGGACCCCTCGTGATAATCACAAAGAGTCCGCCAGATCTCATGAGCAGACCGCAAATGAGCAACACACTCAAACTCCGATCGACTAAGGCCTTGGATCAAAAATTTCGAGCCCGCTTGTTGTCCTCCACATCCGAGGATCAAATTGTCATCTACCGCACGACATAAGGGTTTTTCACCTTAAGCCAAATTGCGTGCCCTTGAGCCTCGATGTAGGCCTGCATTCAGGCCTTCCAATAAGCAAAATTAACTCCATCAAAAACATGTGGCCTAAATGTACACATGTTAGTCTCCATGGCTCCAAAGACCGGTTAAAATCTATGAGAAGAGCTAACCGGCTCTGATACCACTTGTAGGACCGTAAAGGCGACTAGGGGGGGTGAATAGGCGCTTTCTCAACTTTCTCGCCTTAATCAAATTCAACATGAACTTTACTCCTTTAGCTATGAAAGCTAAGAAGATCAGTAAGCGCACAGAGGAAGCCTTGTGCTGAATTCGATAACCCCCTCAACCACACGACACAAATGTGGACAATTGATCTCACTAGTCTGGTCTGGGCACAGGCGGTCAGATCGGCTGGAGACTGACGGTCGGACCGACGATTGACGAGCGGTCAGACCGGCTACTAACTGGCGGTCGGACCGTTGGAAATCGGTTCGACCTGCCACTACCAGAGGTCGAAGGCGGCGATCGGACATTGCGTTAAAACCGGTCGACCGATTTAGTCCAAGATCGAAAACAATGCCCAAAACCAAAACGACATTTGGTCCAACTTTTGATTCAACCAATGAAACTTGACCAAATTTGGAGCACACCACCCTAAGGATATTAGAGACCTATTTCTAGCGACGATCCTCCAGATCCACTTCGTAGAATCGATCTCTCAAGGTTTTACCTAAGAAGTGCACAAACCCTAGAAATATGAAAATATTTGATTCAAGACTTGCTTGTGGGGGTTGATGGTCTAGATGATTCTAGGAGTATTCCCACACATCAAAACAAGAGAAAATAGGTCAAGAGACCAAGCATAAACCCTTGAATCAAGGAAGCACCAAAATCATCCAAAAGAGAGAAGAAAACAAAGGAGACAATTTGTGGATATCGTGAGGATATGTGCACGATCTCAGGATGATGAGTCAATTGGCAATGGCTTTGTTGGTTTGCAATATCTCGCGTTTTCGGGGTTTGCTTCTTGCTGTCAGACCACAGGCGGTCTGACCGGTGGAGTGGGGCGGTCGGATCACCAGGAGCCGATCGGACCTACCGTGGTGGCTTGGTCGGATCGGTCGACCTAAGTTTGGCTTTTGGAGCTTAGCCAAAAATAGGTTGTGTAGGCAGGTGAGGGGAGTCTCCTGGATGTGGTTGCATCATTTTTGGAGCTCCCAGTCAAAAGTTCTATTGAGTTGAAAATTCCGAAGGTTTCGGATTTTCAAGCTAGATTTTGGTTGTCTTTTGACCGTCCGACCGCCGTTGTGGGAGCGGTCCGAGCCGCCGATATCGGTCGGACCGCCCCGTGGGGTGATCGACCGCAATGGCTTGAGGTAAGCCAAGTTCGCATTGATGCATGTTGATTGTGTTTAATGTTTAGTTATCAATGCTTTATTGTTGCATATTGCATTATGGAACTAACGTGGGTCAAGTTGTGAAAACTTGTTCCGGAAACGGTTTGTTTGTCTATTGTTGTGCGGTGGCTTGCAGTCAACGACGTCAACGGTGAGTGGATCGACTACGCTTGGAGAGCCGAGGTCCGAACGATCGTGGATACTGGGTGAGGTCGTGTGACACAAGCATGGTGCAGATGGACAAGATGGATCGAACGGGTGGTTGATACAATTTGGTTGGATCAAAGATGCACGTATCCGTGCGAAGTCTCGGGAGGTTCCGATGTGATTCGGACAAGAGAGGCTTGGCGCCGATGAGAACCGCTGATCAACCTACACGTGGTGAAGCAGGCGATTGCTTCAACAGATTTGTGTGGGTCCCATGTGAGTGGGCCCCAAATGTGACTCTAGTCCTCTCTAGTATAAATAGGAAAGGGGAGAAGGAAAACCTTTGAGGCATTCATTTGGTTTCCCCTTTGCTTTTCTAGGTTAGGGTTTGGAGAGGAAGAGAGGGAGAGATTGTATGCTCCTTGGGTGAGCTCTTGTCCTCCTTGTTGGAGTGGCTTTGTAAGCATCTTGTGAGATCAATCAATCTTGTGATGCTTGCTTGAGAGATCATTTGTCTCCTCTTTGTGTTCTTCTCTCATTTGGATGAATTTGGTGCTTCCTTGATTCAAGGGTTTACGCTTGGTCTCTTGACCCATTTTGTCTTGCTTTGATGTGTGGGAATACTCCTAGAATCATCTAGACCATCAATCCCCACAAGCAAGTCTTGAATCAAAGATTTTCCTATTTCTAGGGTTTGTGCACTTCTTTGTTTAATCCTTGAGAGTTTGTTTCTGAAGTGGATCTCGGAGGATCGTCGCTAGAAATAGGTCTCCAATATCATTAGGGAGGTGTGCTCGAAATTTGGTCAAGTTTCATTGGTTGAATCAAAAGTTGGATCAAATTTTGTTTTGGATTTGGGGTGGATTTTTCAGTTCTGGACTGAACCGGTCTGACCGGTCTTGTAACGGCGTCCGACCGCCAGTATATTCGCATCATTGCATCGCCGGTCGAACCGTTGTCCCACCGGTCCGACCGCCAATGACTAGTTGCCGGTCGGATCATTGGTTGAACGTCGGTCCGATCGCCTCGATAGCCGGTCGACCGCTTTGTGCCTGTGATCAACCCTTTAAGTTTAAGTCTCCACATTTGTGTCGTGTGGTTGTCGGGGGTTATCGAATTCAGCACAAGGCTTCCGCTGTGTGCTTACTGATCTTCTTAGCTTTCATAGCTAAAGGAGTAAAGTTCGTGTTGGTTTCGACTTAGGCGAGAAAATTGTGAAAGCGCATATTCACCCCCCCTAGTCGCCTTTCCGGTCCTACAAGTGGTATCAGAGTGGGTTAGCTCTTTTCTATAGATCTTAACCGGTCTTTGGAGCCATGGCGACTGAGCGATATTCAATCAGGCCACATGTTTTTGATGGAGTTGACTTTGCTTATTGGAAGGCCCGAATGGAGGCCTACATCGAGGCTCAAGGGCACGCGATTTGGCTTAAGGTGAAAATCCTTATGTCGTGCACCGATGACAATTTGATCACTCGGATGTGGAGAACAACAAAGGGCTCGAATTTCTTGATTCAAGGCCTTAGTCGATCGGAGTTTGAGCGTGTTGCTCATTTGCTGTCTGCTCATGAGATCTGGCGGACTCTTTGTGATTATCACGAGGGGTCCACTGCGATCAAGGAAGTGAGACAGAACCAGCTTAAGAAAGCATACTCCAAAATCGAGCAAAGACCTGGTGAATCTTTAGATGAGCTGTGGGGGAGATTTTCTAAAATTCTTCATGATCTCGTATTTGTTGATCTTGTATTTTCGATTCAAAATTCACGCCAACCGTTGGGTGCTTTGGATGTGAAGGTCCGGGGATGAAGATCATCGCCATCAATGACAACATCACATGAGTGAGCTTACCATGGATAAGCTTTACTCGAGGTTGAAGACGCATGAGATTGATTTCATCTCGCTTCCCCACGATGAGCCGATGGCTTTAGTGGTTGACAACTCTAAGGGTAGATATCTTGATTCTTTTAATGTTAGCTCATCCGATTTTCTTTGTCTGCTTTGCATTCCTTGAGCGATGAGCAACTTGAGAGACTACCCGAGGATGACTTAGCCCTCCTATCCACAAAATTCACGAGAGCCTACAATAATGTGAGGAGTAGGAGGAGAGGTGGACCTATCACATGCTTTGAATGTGGTGAGCCAAACCACATTCGCCTAGATGCCCCAAGTCAAGGGCAAGGAGGAGAAGGAGTCACAAAGGCATCCTCAAGCGAGGATGCTAAGTCCAAGAAGACAAACTATCGCAAGTTTGTCACCGAGTCCTTGAAGCTCTAGAGGATGTGAGCATGGAAGATGTGGACTCGAGTCGGAGGACGACTAGAGTGACTCCGTGGCAAGAAGAAGGCACGTGATTTCACTGGCATGTGCTTTATGGCTAAGAACACCACGACAATGACTTCTCCAACAAATGAGGATCCTTTTAGTGATCCCGATGAGGTATGCCCTTCACTTCCCGACATGAAAAGGGCTTTAGTGCTTGCTGAACAAAATTGCATAAGCAAGCTAAAGTGATCAAGAAACAGATACTATGATTGATAATTTGAACCTAGAAGTGGTTAGGCTCAAATCCATTAATCTCGATGATTTCGTGATTCATGCTCTAGCTTGCTTAATGAATTGTCAAGCTTAAATGATGCTCATTCCTCTGTTGAAAAACAATTGGAAAATGCTCTTGTCGAACTAGAAGCTCTCAAGTCTAGTTATGTTTGCATGGATGTCATTCCGCTTGGTGTGACTGCTTTAGATGCTATTCCTTTAACTTGCTCAAACTGTGCTTTGCTAGAATTAAAATTGATAGCTCTTTGAAAGAATTGCAAAATTTGATGCTAGTCACACTTGTTCTCATTGTAAGAATAATCGAATTAAAATGCAAGAGATGACCAAATGGTTGCTTATTCTAGAATTGCCTCTTGTGAAAATTGCCCTAAGCTTACAATTGAGATTGAAGCTTTAAACAAGACTCTTGAAGAGAAAGCTAAAATTGAAAGATCTATGTCTCTTACTGCTTCCAAGAAAGTTATTGATTCTTCCTCTTGTATGTTGCATGCTGAAATTGAAACTGCTATTGATAAGATACAAGAGGCTTTTAGAGTCAAATTTAAGGAGCAGTTGAATAGGATTGGAGAGTCCTATTGTGTGTCTTGTGAGGCTCTGAAAGTGGAAGTCGATCTTCTTAAGAGCAAACATGTTGAGGCAATCGATTCTAAAAAGTGCTCCAATTGTGGAGTTTTGGCAAAAGAGAACGATTACCTCAAAATGACTCTTGAGAGGTTTTCTAGTGGGAAAAAGAAACTCAACTTGATTCTAGACCAATCCAAGGTGAGTGTGAAAAACAGTGGCCTAGGTTTTAAGTCCGTAGAGTTTTCCAAGAATCTCCCACCAAAGATTGCTAGAGTTGTGAAAAGTGGTTTGGTTGAGCAAGAATCTTCTTTGACTTCAAAGGTTGTTCCTAAAGCTGTAGGTTCTGCTCAATCTCTTTCTAGCAAGAATGGTGCTTCTGTCTCACCAGTACGGACCCCTCAAAAGGTCAAGTACAATTGCACCTTCTGCAAGAAAGAGGGCCACACCGTTGAGTTTTGCTTCCGAAGAGCAAAAATTGAGAGGAAAGAGAGGATGAGCACTTTGAGATCCATTAGAGGAGTCTCTTCTTCAGCTGTAGTTTCTAGAGCCGGGCAGCCTATTCAGCGTACCATTTATAGGCCTAGGTTTGTAGAGAACTCTGTTGACTCTTTTGGTGGGTCCAGGCAGCAGTTTGGTCTTGGATATCGTGAGGATAGACCACGGGTAGCACCTAGACAGGGGGAGTATCGGTCTTTTGGTAGATCGTTTTGGAGAGGTCCAGGTGGTGCTCATGGGCATTCTTATGATTTTGTGCCTAATCATTTTTCTCTCGCTTCTTTTGCTATTCCTGTGCCTCATCCATCTCAAGATCGACTCCTAGATCTTTTATCTCAAATCCCAAGATCGAGGCATGGATGTTTTGAGGGAATTTGCTCTTTTTCTTTTCATTGTATCATAATGCATGTTTATTTCAAATATCTTGCATTGCATAATAAAATCTGTGGAGTTTTGATTATTATCCTTGTATGATTTGATTTCATCTTCTATACCTTGTCATATCAAGTGATAGTCTGCTAGACTTCTTTTATGGCTCTTCGTGTGTGGCTTAGCTTTTGCCTTGCTAGCTTTATATCTGTGAGCAAATTGAATCAAATCATGTCTTGTTGGATCTTGTGACTAGTTTTGCTCTAGTGATCCTTTTATGATTCTTGCCATGTCAAATAGGTTGAATTGAGTCTTGAACTTATTTTGAGATGAAAAATGAGCTTTTTATCTTCTTAAGTCAAGCAAATGAAAAATGAGATTTTACATGAAAAAACTGATCTCACCAATCCTTTCTCATGAGACGGCTTGCCATTGCACTAGGCATGAACTCAGGGGGAGTTTTGGATGACCTAGACCACTCTTTTAAGCTTATCGCTTGAGATGGTCGCGGCAAGGCTTGAGATCTAGCACAGTAAAAAAAATCCTTCTAGGAAAATGCTCAAAATGCTAAGTGCTTGAGTTTTGCTTCAAAAGAATATTCTTGATGCTCAAAATACCTCAGTTCTTGTTTTGAGTCTCTTTTTGCTTATAGACATAGCTTGACTCATTATTGGTTGCTTTTAGTGGAACTATGATATTGAGCAACCTTTCATGATTTTAATTCTTTTAATCTCAGATTGCTGCTATTTTGGTTGTAGCTTTGCAGTACATGTTGTGCCATGATTGAATATAGCTTCTACTCTTTTTATGGCTTGGTATATGTCTTGTACTGTCTACATAGATAATGGTCATGGCTCCTTTTGTTAAAATTTCAAAAATAAAGTCATTTCTTCATGCTCGTTCTTGTCCCATGCATCTTGATGAATTCATTGTCAAAGGGGGAGAAGGATTGAAGAAAATCTTTGCTTGGAGCTTTTGGTTTCTGAAGGTTTCATACATAAAAGAACACACACACACAAAAAAATTTGTGAACCTTTTGAAAATTTGTGATCATAGTGAGTTGAGTCTCTGGGTTTTATTGCCTTTTTCTGATTTGAATTGCAATTCAAGAAGACTCACAATGATCAAAGGTCAAATAGAACATGTTGTTTTTCATATGGACCTTAGTGAGATTTTTGGCCATCTTCTGGAATTTGAATCCTTTTGTGCGTTCAATGCCTTATCTCACTTGCCTTCACTATTCTGAAGCCAGCTTGGTCGGTTCCTAAGCTTTTTCTTGCTTATGGACCAAGTTGTGCCTTTATGCGAAAACGACGATTTTTACTTTTCATTTCGAAAAACCACATTTTCTTGGAAATTGCCAATGTGTTCATCAAGGGGGAGATTGTGGATATCGTGAGGATATGTGCACGATCTCAGGATGATGAGTCAATTGGCAATGGCTTTGTTGGTTTGCAATATCTCGCGTTTTCGGGGTTTGCTTCTTCTTTGTCGGACCACAGGCGGTCGACGGTGGAGTGGGGTGGTCGGACCAGAGTGGTCGTCGGACCGGCCGTGGTGGCCGGTCGGACTGGTCTGACCTAAGTTTGGCTTTTGGAGCTTAGCCAAAAATAGGTTGTGTAGGCAGGTGAGGGGAGTCTCCTGGATGTGGTTGCATCATTTTTGGAGCTCCCAGTCAAAAGTTCTATTGAGTTGAAAATTCCAGAAGGTTTCGGATTTTCAAGCTAGATTTTTGGCTAAGTCTTTTTGACCGGTCCGACCGCCGTTGTGGGAGCGGTCCGACCGGCCTGATATCGGTCGGACCGGCCCTGTGGGGCGGTCAGACCGGCAATGGCTTGGAGGTAAGCCAAGTTCGCATTGATGCATGTTGATTGTGTTTAATGTTTAGTTATCAATGCTTTATTGTTGCATATTGCATTGCGGAACTAACGTGGGTCAAGTTGTGAAAAACTTGTTCCCGGAAACGGTTTGTTTGTCTATTGCTGTGCAGGTGGCTTGCAGGTCAACGACGTCAACGGTGAGTGGATCGGGACTACGCTTGGAGAGCTGAGGTCCAGAACGATCAGGGATACCGGGTGAGGTCGTGTGACACAAGCATGGTGCAGGATGGACAAGATGGATCGAACGGGTGGTTCGGTACAGCTGGTTGGATCAGGCGGTACGGGTATCCGTGCGAGTCTCTGGGAGGTTCCGATGTGATTCGGACAAGAGAGGCTTGGCGTCGATGAGAACCGCTTGATCAACCTACACGTGGTGAAGCAGGCGATTGCTTCAACAGATTTATGTGGGTCCCATATGTGAGTGGGCCCCAAATGTGACTCTAGTCCTCTCTAGTATAAATAGGAAAGGGGAGAAGGAAAACCTTTGAGGCATTCATTTGGTTTCCCCCTTTGCTTTTCTAGGGTTAGGGTTTGGAGAGGAAGAGAGGGAGAGATTGTATGCTCCTTAGGTGAACTCTTGTCCTCCTTGTTGGAGTGGCTTTGTAAGCATCTTGTGAGATCAATCAATCTTGTGATGCTTGCTTGAGAGATCATTTGTCTCCTCTTTGTGTTCTTCTCTCATTTGGATGAATTTGGTGCTTCCTTGATTCAAGGGTTTACGCTTGGTCTCTTGACCCATTTTGTCTTGCTTTGATGTGTGGGAATACTCCTAGAATCATCTAGACCATCAATCCCCACAAGCAAGTCTTGAATCAAAGATTTTCCTATTTCTAGGGTTTGTGCACTTCTTTGTTTAATCCTTGAGAGTTTGTTTCTGCGAAGTGGATCTGGAGGATCGTCGCTAGAAATAGGTCTCCAATATCATTAGGGAGGTGTGCTCGAAATTTGGTCAAGTTTCATTGGTTGAATCAAAAGTTGGATCAAATTTTGTTTTGGATTTGGGGTGGATTTTTGATTCTGGATGAACCAAGTCGACCGGTCTTGTAACAATGGTCCGACCGCCAGTATATTCGCATCATTGTATCTTAGGGTCGAATCAGCATCCACCGGTCCGACTTGACTAGTTCTTGGCCGTCGGACATTGGTTGAACGTCGGTCCGATCGCCACGATAGCCGATCGACCTTGTGCCTGATCAACCCTTTGAGTTTAAGTCTCCACATTTGTGTCGTGTGGTTGTCGGGGGTTATCGAATTCAGCACAAGGCTTCCGCTGTGTGCTTACTGATCTTCTTAGCTTTCATAGCTAAAGGAGTAAAGTTCGTGTTGGTTTCGACTTAGGCGAGAAAATTGTGAAAGCGCCTATTCACCCCCCTAGTCGCCTTTCCGGTCCTACACAATTGATCTTTCAAGCAAACATCACACGATTGATTGATCTCACAAGATGCTTACAAAGCCACTCCAACAAGGAGGACAAGAGCTCAACAAGGAGCACACATAATTTCTCCAAACCCTAGCTTCTACTCTCCTCTCCTCTCCAAACCCTAGAAAAAGGAAGAGGGGCTCAAAATGAATGCCTCAAGGGGTTTTACATCTCCCCCTTTCTATTTATAGGAGAAGCCTAGGGTTTCACTTTTGGGACCCACTCACACATGGGACCCACACACACATAACTATTGAAGAAATCTCCTGCTTCACCACGTGTAGGTTGATCAGTGGCTCTCATCCTGTCGGCAAGACTCTCCCGTCAGAATCCCATCGGAAACTCCTAGAGACTTGCACGGACTTTCGACCTTCTGAACCAACCGGCACCGAACTACCGTTCGATCCATCTTGCCCATTCTGCACCATGCTTGAGTCACACGACCTCACCCGGCATCCATGATCGTTCTGGACCTCAGCTCTCCAAGGGTAGTCCCGATCCACCTCACCGTTGACGTTGTTGACCTGCAAGCCACCTGCACAGCAATAGACAAACAAATCGTTTCCGGGAACAAGTTCTTCACAATTTGACCCACGTTAGTTCCACAATGCAATATGCAACAATAAAGCATTGAAGTTCATACAAAAAACACAATCAAAACACATCAATTCAAAGAAGGCTCACCTTCAAGTGATTGGCGGTCTGACCGGCCCACATCACCGGTCCGCCGGTTTCAGCCGATCGAACCGATTCAACAACGGTGGTCGGACCATAGAAAAGACTTAGCCAAATTTTCAATAAAATCAAACCTTCGGAATTTTCAAGCTGAATAGAACTTTTGACCGGAGCTCCAAAATGATGTGACCACATCCAGAGACTCCTCACTTGCCTACACAACCTATTTTGGCTCACCCAAAACCACTTTTAAACATATCGGTCGGATCGGCCACCACGGCCGGTCGGACCTCCCCTGGCGGATCGACCGCACTGAGTCACCGTGGCCGCGTCACCGTGGTCCGAGCGGCCTGAAGCAAAACCGAAAACGCGAGATTTTGCAAACCAACAATGCCATTGCCAATTGACTCATCGTTCTAAGATCGTGCACATATCCTCACGATATCCACAACATTCTACCCCCCTTAAACAGAATTCAACCCCGAATTCTATCTGTCGTTCTACTCAAATGGCATCAACAATTAGCTTGCGGGACTCCAGCTCCCAAGTCGCTTTCCGCTCGGTCTGATGCGTCCACCGTACCTTTACTAACTAACATTTTACGCTGTATTATTCATCCCGATCTTTTCGGAACCACCCCACAGGCAGGACTCGATAGCACGGTCCGACTCGACGGTCTGACTTGTGGTTCGACGGTTCTAATGAAACCTCACGCTCGAGATACCTCAAGTACTCCCTCGACACCGGGTTGCACAAAACATTATATACCCTGCGCCAGGACACGAGACGGTCCTAGCAAAACTCCGCCTTCCAAAATCACTGCAGCTTCCAAAAACGGACCTTTGTTCCTTACGATACTCTTCTCTTCGGTACCAAATCACACAACCACACAAAACACCTGGAACTCTTGTTCCACGTCTCAATCAGTTCTTTCACCTTAACAAGGAGCACAACTGTAAACCAGGAAGGTAAAACAGAACTAGTCTTTAAACAACTATTTTGCAAACAGAACCCATCTTGAAAATAAAATATTCTCATCGTAACCATGCATTAACAACTCCCTACCAACAGAATCAAATCCAAGGTTGAAGATTTATCTCGAGAACCTTTTCCATTTCCCATGTAAACAATTTGCAAATAAACACCACGACAACCAAAGGAGAAATCACTCGAATGACCAAACCAAAAACTTCTTGCGGTTTGTCTTAGTTGGAAAGAATCAACATGCCAACACAGCACCAACTCAAATTGCATAAAACACCAGTCAACAACACAAGACTCAAACGAGAATCAAGAAAACACCTCATTATCCGATGAAACATGCTTTTCCACATTTTCTCTCTTCTAGGAATAAACTGGCGCAGGGGAGAAAGTGACGCACGGCAGGGAGGAGGGTGGCTGCTCCAAGTGGGGGAAAGGGGGAAGGGGGAAGGGGGTTTTGGGGTTTTGGGGGAAGGTCATCCCCCCTTTGGCCAGCCCCCTCTTGGGCCACATGGGCCGTGGCCCAATGCCCAGGTTGTCGGGAATTCGCAGAAACCCCCTTGAGATCACTGAAAATAATAATCCCTGTTTAACTCTTTCTCCCGAATACTCTCCTATTCGCCCGAATAAATTTTGGGGTATTACACGTAATATCTTCAACATTGCCGGCACATAATTTGCCTCTCACCTAATTCTTTCCCGACAGATTATTGCCCTTAATACTATGTCATGGTGTAGTGAAACCAAAGATCATATGTGATAGTTCTTTATACCTAATTATTATTTTTTGATTTTTGGCTAGCCTCAAGAATTGCTAGCCATACAATCTGAAAACTAGCAAGCAGAAAACAAATACATCACAGATGAATCAATTGCTGACAACTCAAAGTGATTATTTAAAACTCAAAATCAATTACAAAAGATTATGTTCAAGTATTGTCGCTAGATTTACAATTGAATTACAACTACTCAAAGTGATCAATTACAATTGAATCAATAGTTTCAAGGTCATTCAGCGGTGTCGATGGAGTGAAACTCTCCATCGGCGTTAACGATCTCTGTCTTGATGAAGGCGCAGAGCGCCCCTCGAACCTCCGAGACCTCTTTCATAACGAGTGTATCTAAATCTACGTTCAAACCCTATCGCTAGCAGAAGTAAAGTAGTAAGCATATATATATATATATATATATATATATATATATATATATATATATATATATATATATATAATTAGGAAATAGTTATTGCGAGATTGACAAATCTCAAGATCCTTCATCTTAGCACTCATCATTTGCCGCATATGATGGCAAACGTACAATGCACATAGGTGATTTTGTTTTTGCTAGCGGCACTGCAAAAATAAAATAGAATTACATATATAGGTACAGTCAGTTCGAGACGCATTATTACGAAGTATGATATATGATTATATTGTTGCAGCGCATACCGAAAATCACATCTTGTGTTGCAATGTGGCGCTCGATCCGTTGTATGGCCCTCCCTTGGCAACATAAGTGATGAACGACCTGCATGATTCCAAAAAGTTATCCTCGGCCATTTGAAAAGAAGGAATACAACAATAGAGTTATGTATGGAGGAAATGAGTATATCTGTCGAGTATTCCTTTCACAAGGGTGAAGTTATGGTTTTTGTTGAGTAGGGAATCAAGGTATACATTTTTCATAATGTATCTATACATAAGCAATGAGTTGTGATATTTATCAGTATCACGTGAGTGTAGAACTTGATTGTACACACTTACAGTGTCCAGCATCGTGACAAGCGTGCTCTTGAAGGTCCTCCACGTGTGTCCCATCGCGAGCAACGCCTGCTATTACACGCGTGCCTGGTCTGCTTCTGGGATTGCAAGTTGATATTTTATACAAAAAAATAGAAGTTACCTAACTAATTCACTAAAATTGCCTTCTAAACACATTAATTACATAAACAAATAGAAGTTACCCATTGAACTTAAATATAGGATACGTAGTAAAGAAAATATATGACATTGCACAAAAAGCTACAAAGGACATAGTTTCGTCGATTCACCTGTGGCCTTAGAGGTCAGCCAAGAATAGCAGAGCTAGCCGGAGTATAGGGAGAAGCATGTTTGGATAGGTGTTTACAAGGGTTTATTCACAGATAGCCAGGTATAAGAAAGTATAGATGTGTGATAGGTATAATAGAGCTCATAGGCAAGTATACAAGCACGAGATAAAGTAGTAGCGTGAAGCAAAGAATAGACATCTGTTTTTTAGACATAGATCAGGGCTACAAGAGCTAGCTACTAAGTAATGAAAGAAATATGTTTACCGGTATATGTGTTTGAATAGGAATAAGCATGCGGTTGTGTGATAAGTCAGTCAAGATAGGATTTATCGGCACGAGGAGCGGGGACTTACCTGGGAGTTGGCTTCAGATGGTGGAGACGTACCTTGGGAGGTGGCTTCGGGGGAGGAAGGGGGAGGAGGAGGCCGAGCGGCGTCGAGGCCGAGCGGTGTTGAGGTCGGGGAGAAGGGGTGTCAGGGAGGCAGGGAGCAGCAGGGGTGTCAGGGAGGCAGGGAGCAGCAGGGGCGTCGGGGTCGGGGGGAGAGGGGGTCGCCGACTCGTCGTCGGTCGGGTAGCAGGTCGGCGTCGGGGAGGAGGCTTCGGGCGTCGGGGAGGAGTTCGGAGGAGAACAAGCGGGCTAAGGCGCTGGGGAGGTGAAGGGGCGAAAGTAAGGCAGAGTGACGAGTAGGGTTGCACAAACCCTATCGATTCCCTCTTAAATAAAGTGATATCACAGACGGTTGTATTTAGAAACCGTCCGTGATATGGACCTATCACAGACGGTTTGAGAACCGTCTGTGATTATGTTATCATAGACGGTTCCAAAGGAATCGTCTGTGATGAGACGTCTTCTATAATCTGTTTTATAGTAGTGCTACAAACATGCAATCGGGATCGATCATACGAACACGGGTAAGTGAACACAAGAAACTATCTAGACAAAAAAGATTGAGAGGTATTATCGGATTCATGGATTTGTTTCATGGGTACAATGATAGAGGGGTACTCTTATCGGAGCCCCTCAGAAGCGTCTGCGAATATCCACAAATCAAGTTACACACTACAAGTACAACGTGGTTGCATAATTCAGGATCTAGGAGCGGCAACATGGCTCTCAGTTATTGCAAAGAATCCATTTTAAAGATTACTACAATTCCGTGGCTATGGCTTTAAGCGTGGTCGCCATAGAAAGCACCAGTCCAAACTTTTATTCCATATCAAAATCATCTTTGTTGACTCCTTCAGGAAGTGTCCAATCAAAGTGATACAGCAGTGATGCAAGAATCAAATGCTAGTGGCAATCCAAGGCAGATACGCCGTACGTCCGCCGCCAAACGGAATGAACTCAGTGTGCGTTCCAAAGAAGTTAATGTCATTGTCCTCGAACCTTTCAGGACTAAACTTATCCGGGTGAACCCATGTTGGGCAACATGGCAATACTACGATAGCACAAATAATTTTTTTTTCACGCAACCAAAGAACCACCGCAAATAACAGATCACGAGATTACCGCAAGACGCGTCGACTCGTAGCGGAAGTAGAGTCGTTGTAGCGAGTTGATGCAGTCGTAGTCGTACTCACGACGCGTCCCCTCATTCGAGTAGTCGTACTCGATGCGCGTCTGCTTCTTCGAGTGGTCGTATCCACCATGCGACTTCTTCTCCAACTCCGATGATCAACACAAGTCGCGGATCGTACTAGTGTTGATGCTTTGCAACAACACCTCCGAGGTATCCACACGTACGGAGCAGGATCACCACGCACCAGAGTGCTAGCTCCGGTAGCGAGGTTAAGAAATCGTGGCTATTAGGGTTTGAGGAGTTCTTCCAAAGACCATCCTCTTCTCATATCTCTCAAATCACCCCATGCCACCGCCCCTCTTTATATAGGCATCCATGATGGGTCTCGTGCCTGAGGCCAATTAGGAACTCGTGGCCTATACGAATTTGGATCACCATCTAAAACATATCCTTGCCCTTTAAGTGTGCGACCCCACAGGTTCATGTGTAATCGGTTATGACTCGGAAACTCTTTTCCGATCACTAGTCGTTAGCGGTACCTAGCAGCAAATAACGATTCCCAAAGACACATAGAATAAATCGGACGAACCTTGATGTAATATGATCTATGATCAGGTCCTCATCACTTACGACCAGTTCGTATCTCTATACGACCAGATTGTAATTGGTTACGACCAGTTTGTATCTCCTTACGACCAGGTTCTTACCATTCTGTGGTTACGTTTGACCAGTCTACGACCAGTACGTATCTCCATACGACTAGTCCGTAACTGATCAAACTAAGCGACCTACTCATGCATTCTCCCTTTGGCTCACGATGTCTGGTTGAACTCTAGGTGAGATGATGTGTCATCCATGGACTATTCAATACTTTCTCGATCGAGTGTCGGATAACATCATGTGGTCGACACTTCGACCACTAGTGGCATGGCCATGCAATTTATTTATCCGATCACCACGAGGGGCCCAAAGACATCTCTCCTGTTATGTTAGGAGGGGTAAATCCCATCTCGACCAGTCACATTCCTCCGCATGTTTCATAGCATACCCGAAAGCTACCTTTATAACTACCCAGTTACGGAGTAGCGTTTGGCAACCCCTAAGAGTGCTATTACACATGTAGAAAATCATACTGATCTCAGGTCTAAGGATTATACATCATCATTACTTGAGACCAACTAATGACACAAAGATTCATAACCATCTCAATAGTATCTCAATGATGGGTATATCCAACACTATGTTCTCTAACACGTGTTCACATTATTGATTCGATATCTCCATATCTATGACTGGTGAAACCAGGTCATCAATCAATACATGTGCTAGTCACATAGTCACTGGTGTTCCGACCAGAGACCTCCGACCAGGGATATATTTAGAATGACATCATATAAGTTAAAGAGTTCCACCAACAGGTCACGTACTTATTGATCTATAACAAATGATTCATTCAAGGAACATGATAACATATTATTAAAATCATGAATATAATGAAATATCATCATCTCTATGATTGTCTCTCAGGCATATTTCCAACAATCGATACACGAGGATGCCGATGAGCTGCCCGTATGTTCAATATTATGTTGGTTCCCCTCAGGAACAGTGTAGTCTTGTACTGCTGCTGCTGCTGCCTCTGCTCCGTACCATATGTCAGCGGAACAGCAGGACGAAGCCGAAGCGTTTCTTTTACCACAGCTTGAGGATAGGGCAGCTGGTCAATATCAGTCTCCCCGACTTGTGCTTTAGTGCCGAGAACCCTAGCGAGCTCCCCACTTTACCTTATTCAGTGCTTCTGGATGTCGCAGTAACTCAAGCATTGCCCACTCGACTGTAGTTGAGGTTGAATCAGTCCCCGCAACAGATAGTTCCTGGGATGTTATGAATCAAATGCAAGTAATCAAAGTTGCTGCAATCTCAATGGAAAATTCTCAATCAAATCATGTTGAAGTATCTTATAATTAGTATATTTAAGTATACTGAAGATGATAAAAGAAATATATATTTATTTAGTGAAATATTAGAAGTAAAAGTACATACTCCCACTCCACTTGTACAAAAACAAACGTCCTATATATAAAAATGATATGGTATATACTCGTACTTCTCATGTACATATAAAAAGAAGAAGTACGTTTTACCCCTCTCAACTTTGCCAAGTTTAGAAAACACCCCTCAGCTTCTAAACAATTCACTTTGCAGCCTCCAACGGCTCAAACTATGCAAATCACACTTGTTCTATGCCACCCGCCGTTTCGGTTGATGTGGAAGCTATGTGCTCAAATTTTATTGACGTGGCCATGTACCGTTGAGTCACCAAAGATAAATCAGCAAAAGAATAAAAAAAAAAATGTGGCCCACCGCCGTACTCACGAGAGAAGAGGAAGAAGGCCAGATAAAAAGAGACTGATTTGGCCGGTGACGTGTTGATGTCTACGTGGCAAAGTTTGGTGATGTAGTTGTCTACATATCAAAAATAGTGATCTGTGTCGGTCAACGTGGTTTAACAAGCTTAGGCTTTGTTTGGAAGGGCCGGGATCGACCGGGATTGGGGATCGATCCACGGGGAACATTCCGACGGGGGAAGTTTTCCCGGTCGACTTAGTGTTACTGCTTGGCTAACTCCCGGGATCGAGAATTCCTCCCCTATTCCAACCCAATCCACTGGGGAAACGAGACATGCCTCGGTCGCGTGTTTCTTCCCCGTTGCTGCGCTCGCGACTCCGCGCCCTTCCTCGACGCCCTGCCTGCGGCCTCTGTCCCCGCCCGACGCCACAACCTCCCTCACGCCCAGCGACCGGCGCCGCACCCTCGCCTCGTCTCCGTCCCCATCCAATGCCGCGCTGCCGCTCCTGGCTCCCTTCGCGCGAAGCTTGGTAAGCATCCTTAGATCACTCTAGTTCCTGGTTGTTTTCTTGTGCGGAGCTTGGTTAGATTGGGGATGTTGGTTTGGAGTTAGTGATCTTGGTGTGGTGGGTCGAATGATCGAATCTCAAGGGCTTGCTTTTGCAGGTAGGTGGGTTTTAGGTAGGATGGGCATTTCTTTTGTTCTTACCCACAATGCGATGGAGCTGAGTAGTAAGGATGATGAGCATGAGCTCAGTGCATTCGATGAAATTACTAACTCAAGTTATCTGAGGACTGAGGGAGTATTGATAGGATCAAAATTTACTGCTGAAAGGCTCCAGATTAGGTTCTTCTTGAATAGTGTTTATGCAAACTGAGGATAGAACAGGGAAGTGAGTGTGTCACCGTGTCTTGCTTCTTAACTATAAAGTATGGGTATAGATTCATTTTTCCTACCGGCTTTTGCATTTGGATCACGATATTCTAGCTCATGGGGGGCAAATTTGGCATGTCTTGCATGGAGAACATGGTGGATTTGTAGTTTAACTATTTATCCTGATGAATACTAGCACATGAGGCATCATGTATTCCTTCCTCTTATAATATCTAACACTTGAATTTAGTCTAACATTTATTCGTCATCTTGGCCACAACTACTAGTTATAGTGTAATTAGTGGAAATGCTGCCTGATTGTGTTATGGCCATACAATGGTACAGGACTTGAATCTAAACCGGCCTATCTTACCAAGTTAGGGAAAGCATGTTGAAATTCAGTGATGTACTACTTAGATTTTGTCAGCAACTCGTATGGAAATACTGCATATCTTATTAGTTAGATTCTGCTTATCTTATTAGTTAGATTGTGTTCTGACTCGCATGGAAATTCAGTGTAATTAGTTAGATTATGCTAAGGAAATCTGAACCAGCCTATCTTATTAGTCAGATTTCGTCTAACTGTCTTCAGTGATGTATTAGTATGGTGTATAAGGCATGTTGAAATTCAGTGACCGATTTGGGTGTATGCTTGCTGACGTAAGAATGCTAAATGCAATAGATGATCAGAACCAAAGGATCTGTAAGCTTGGGGTAAACAAAGGTCATTCTCATCTATTAGCCTGTACTCCTGTCATAGCAGCTTTGGTTATCGGTCATCTATATCTTTCTTGAAGGCACAAGCAAGCTATAATTTCTAAGATATTGATATAAATTACTGTTTTTGTTTGTGTTCAAAATGCATCCAGCTATCTTGTGATCTTTGGTTTCTAATGTCTTTTGTGTGACAACCTCAACTTAGTAGACACTTTGTATCTACAGTTCGGCCATTACACCCTCAAATTCTAAAATAAGACAAGTGGGGAGATAAACAAATTTTCACCAAGTAGGGGATGATTGATAGACATTACTATTTTTCTCCAAGCCTAAATAACATTATATGTCGCAGTACTATTTAGTTTAGTATTAGCACATGTTGGATTTTTTGCATATCTTTTTCATATGTCGTGTATTTCTTAGTTACACGAAACATACCCAAATTATAAAAAAGTCATAGGAGGTAGCAGTCAAGATCTTAGGTCCAAGCCTCAAACTGAATGTTGCTTTGTAAAGCATCCTATAAGTCTGGTTTCTAGCAGCTAGCAAAAAACATAAACAATGCATTTTTGCTTAGAACCTTGTAACACCCCAATTTTCTGAGCTTTTAAAAATCTTTTACTAATTAGCAGTTGGAGAATTCAACATTTTGATTTTATTTGAATTTTTAATTAAAGCTTAATATAGACTTTTAGCATCAAAACAATTTAATATGATTAATCCCAACATCAAAAATTGTCAAAACTAGTTTATTTGGATTATATGTGCTTGGATATATTTTCTAGAATTTTTCTGAGTTCATTTGCTATTTTCTAATTGCTATATGCATTTTCTAAAAAGAAAAACTAATTTAAAATGTCAGCACAGTAATTGGGTCGAAACCGAACCCTATTCCAACCCCGGCCCATCTTCGCCGCGCGCGCCCCGCTCCGACTGACATGCGGGCTCCACATATCATCCTCTCGCTCTCTCTCGCGCCCGCCTCCGCTTACAGGTGGCCCCCGCATGTCAGACTCCCCTTCCCTCCACGCAAACCTGCGCAAGCCACTATCGCTGACGTGTGGGCCCTCCACGCAAACCCGCGCGAGCCACTGTCGCTGACGTGTGGGCCCCACCAAATCACTTTGGATCGTCCCCGAATCCGTTGAGGATTCTGTTCCACCGTCGCGAGGCCGTTTTGGGCGTTTGCGCCCTGGACTTGCCTAGCCGGCCGCGTATAAAAGGGGAGCAAGCCCCTGTCGTTCGCCTCCAAACCCTAGCCGCCTTAGCGCTGAAGTCGAACCCTAGCCGCCGGTGGAGCTTCAAGAACCAATCCCGCCACCGCAACTCCGACGAGCGATTCCGCCGCAACCGAAGCAGCCCGAGGCTCGTGGTTTGCACCGTCGGCATCACACGAGCTCTGGCGACCCGTGGTCGTCTTCGTTACAGCCGAGCACCGTAGGAAGGTAGATCTCGACGAGCCCGAAACAGCTACGCCACTTCAACCTCGCCGCCGGTCGCCACAGCCACCCTCGAGCAACCGTGAGCACACCTACGAGATCCCCGCGTCACCCTCTACCCGATGGTACCACTCACCGCCGCCGAGCCACCGCCGTTCGCCATTGACCCTCGGTTCTCGAGCTCCGCCACCGCCGGTCCGACGTGCCATGGCACGTGTGCAGCCACCTTAGCGCCCGCGTTTGCGTGTTGCCTGCGTGGCACCGTGTCAGCCTCCACGTGTGCACATACGTGGACGGTTCACCCGAACCCTAGATTCAAATCTCCGTGAACCCAATCCACCGTGAGCCGTGCCTATGCCATGTGGGTCCCAATGTCAGATCCACTATTCTGTGAACCCGTGCACCTATAGACCAGTAAACCTTTCCGTGGACTGGGTCTATAGACCGTGGGCCCCAAATGTCAGTCACTGCAACATTTTCCTGGGATTTATTTTAAATCCGAAATTCCTTCGCTGACGTCAACTGACATCATAATCTAATTTTTCTTTAGAAAAATAATTCAAATATTCTAGAAAATCCAATTTAGGATTTTTTTTTCTGTACCCGTTGTGGAGAAATAGGCCATAGCATCGATGAGCACAATATCAATTGTTCCAGTTGCGAAGGAAATTATTCCGTTGGAGAATGTCCAATGAGCAAGATCACATGTTTCTTATGTGAAGGTGAAGATCATTGTCCGAGTTAGTGCCCCATGTATTCAGTTTTGACTTCTACAACACAACGTCAGTGAGAAAACTTCCGAGCCGCTGTTAGCACATTAGCAAAAGAAGGCAAACCGTTGTTAATGCAAGATATGTTAGCTGAAGAATCACAAAAGCAGAATGTTGACCTCAGCAACCCACCTCAAAAGAGAAGCCAGCCAGTATCGTCAGTAATGTGTTTCAAGTGTGGTAAGTAAGACCACTATGCCAAGAGATGCCCTGCAAAGCGAAAAGCCTCAACCTTCAAGGAGGATAGTCGTTCTGCCATTGCCCTGTGAGAAAAGTCGCAAGGTTCAACACGTTTATGCTACAACTATCGTGGAAAAGGTCACTATAGCAACTAGTGTCCTCAGAAGAACCAGTCACTCACTCCAGACGCAAGAATGCCAGAAGTAGTTTCAGTCAAGCTTGTAACACCTATAGTAGGTGGTAAAGCAGTAGGACCCGTTTGTCCAAAAATAACTATTAAAGAGGAGACATGTGAACGATGATGTTATCAAGAAAGTCTAGATGGATGATACTAGATTATGCAGTGTTATGCCTCCGCTCGTAGCAACAAAGTCAGAAAATTGTTGTAATCTGTCCGTCATTTGAGAGCAGAAATGTGGACATGTTTGTATGCAAGTTACGAAGAAAAAGGAATTGTTGGATATTAAATCATTGGATACCTCTCTAAGCATATGCCATTGCAAGTCGAGTAATCAAGCTTTGAGTTATGTTGATTGAAGGTTGTAGAGTCGTAACAATGGAATGTAATGTTGAACTCCACCACATCATTTTGCATAGCAGTGAGGCAACAGTAAATGGTTGAAGACTTTAACTGTGGGGACAATGTACATATCCGTAAATGTGGATATCGTGGGGATATGTGCATGATCTTAGAGTGATGAGTCAATTGGCAATGGCGTTGTTGGTTTGACGAATCTCGCATTTTCGGAAAATTTCAGTGCTGTCAGGTCATTGGCGGTCCGACCGGCCAAGCCGCCGGTCAGACCGGCCGTGTGGCAATCCGACCGGCAATGCTTGCCGGTCCGACCAGCCACAAGTGATGATGGAGTTTTGGGCTAGGCCAAAAATAGGATGTGTAGGCATGAGTGGGGAGTCTCCTGGATGTGGTCACATAATTTTTGGAGCTCCCTGTCAAAAGTTCTATCAATTGGAAAATTCCAGAGAGGTTGCGGATTTTCAAGTTGAAATTTGGCTAAGTCTTTTGGGGCGGTCAGACCGCCGTTATGGAATCGGTCCGACCGCTGGGAAATCGGTCCGACCGGCATGGTAGGGCGGTTCGACCGGCTTTCACTTGGACTTCGGCCATTTTGGCATTGTTGTGTTTAAGGCATGAGTTTCAATGCTTTATTGTTGCATATTGCATTGTTGAGCTAATGTGGGTCAAGTTGTGAAGAACTTGTTCCCGGAGACGATTTCTTTGTCTATTGCTGTGCAGGTGGCTTGCAAGTCAACGACTTCAACGGCGAGGAGGATCGGGACTAAGCTTGGAGAGCTGAGGTCTAGAACGATCATGGATGCTGGGTGGAGTCGTGTGACTCAAGCATGGTGCAAAATGGACAAGATGGTTGAACAGGCGATTCGTTGTACGGTGATTGGATCAAGCGGTAGCGAAGTCGGTGCAAGTGCGTTGGAAATTCCGATGGGATTCGAACGGGAGATACTTGCTGACATGATGATAGCCGCTGATCAACCTACACGTGGTGAAGCAGGCGATTGCTTCAACAGATTTGTGTGTGTGGGTCCTATTTGTATTGGGCCTTAATGGGAGCCCATGAGAGAAACCCTAGCCTCTCCTATAAATAGAAGGGGGGAGATGGAAAAAACCTTTGAAGCACTCAAGCACTTCATTTGCAAAAACCCTAATTAGGGTTAGGGTTTGGAGAGGAGAGGAGAGGAGAGGAAATTTATGTGTGTGCTCTTGGATTGAGCTCTTGTCCTCCTTGAGGAAGTGGCTTTGTAAGCAACATCTTGAATCATTCAATCTATGGATGTTTGTTCAAGGATGAAGTCTCATTTGCTTTCTTCTCTCCTTTGATGATTTTGGTGCTTCCTTGATCCGGGTGTTTATGCTTTTAGTCTCTTGACTGATTTTACCTTGCTATGATGTGTGGGAATACTCCTAGAATTATTTAGATCATCAATCCCCCACAAGCAAGTTTTGGATCAAGATTTTTATATTTCTAGGTTTTGAACACTTCTTTGGTAAAACCTTAAGAGATCGATTCTTTGAAGTGGATCTGGACGATCGTCGCTAGAAATAGGTCTTAGATATCCTTAGGGAGGTGTGCTCCAAATTTGGTCAAATTTCATTGGTTGAATCAAAAGTTGGACCAATTTTCGTTTTGGATTTGGGCATTGTGCGTTGCTTCTGGACTAAATCGGTCCGATCGATTTTACACCACCGGTCCAACCGCCCGACAGTCAGACCGCTAATTGAGCGCCGGTCAGGCGCGAGCGATCGGAGCCTTGACACTACATCGGTCCGACCGGCCCAGTGAGATCAATTCTCCATTATTGAGTCTTGTGGTTAAGGGGGTAATCGAATTCAGCACAAGGCTTCCTCTGTGCATTTACTAATCTTCTTATCTTTCATAGCCAAAGAAGAAAAGTGCGTGTTGAATTTGTTTAAAGAGAAAAATCGAGAAAGCGCCTATTCACCCCCCTCTAGTCGCCTTTACGGTCCTACAGTAAAAGAGTATGTAGTTGTCAATGTAAGTGATCTGTACAACATGTAACTGTATTAGAGTCAAGTTTGTCTTTGACTTGGTGCCCAGGATCAGCCAATTTCAAAAGAAATTACATTAGAGATGAATTATGGCCAAAGTTGTTAAATGGGTTTGCAGAAATGATAAAGCAGAGCAGATGATTTTCTCAGATGAAGGCAATGTCAAATCAAGTTCATCAGTATAGCAAGTGTTAGTGTTGATGGTAAAGTAAATTATTAGCACAAGGATGTGTGAGAGTTTCAGTTTATTCAAGAGCTAATCCCCAGAACCTTAGAATCAGCTTGTTTGAGTTTTGAGTTAGAACTTAAGTTTTCCCCATAATCACTCGTGAACAAGATAGTGTCAGTTGAAAATCAGTGAGGCAGTCGTTTTAAGACAGCCGAAACCCCTCACTCGTTGTAATGGACAAGTTGGCCCAGATTGCCAGAAGTGAACTGAGGAGGAGCCTATTGTGCCTGCACTAGGGACACATGTTCCTGTTGCACCAGTCCAGGGGCACCAAGACTAGTTTGCAAGGATGCCAGTGCAGGTCCAAGTCTACAGCAGGCGGAAGCACCGTCGTGGCTTTGGAGGCTACCTCATCAACTAAGTTTGCCTAGGTTTGGGTTAAGCGAGTTGAGGCTCAATGTGTTAGAGCCGCATTAGTTTAAGGATAGGAGTGTTGCCCTTTAGGCGGTAGTTTGTGTGTTAGGTTAGTGTTTATTTTCTGGTGTGCGAGTATGAGCTGCAAAGACTCTTACTCATTTGTTGCAGCCATGCTAAGACAACTATTAATATAAGTACTTCAGTTGATTTCTTGAAGCTGTGTTTGTTGGGTTTAATCTACCCCCTCGATTAGTTCTTAACTTATCTTGTGCTTGCTACCTTATCTAATCCATGGAGCTTTTGCTAGATGGTTCAGACTCACAATGCTGCTGCCAGTAGTTCAGGAACCAAAGGGTCAGAAGGAAATGAGCACACACCAGTAGGAACAGTTCCACCGCAAGCATCCCCAATTGATTTGTAGAACTTTGGAGCTTTTATGGTTGATCAAACACAGATGATGTACACGAAGATGAACCAGATGCAAAATAGGAGCAATAATCATAGCAACAATAATAATGGGGCACCAACCACTCATAATCACCATGGACCGTCCAAGTTGGCAGAGTTCATGAGGACTTTCCCACCAACGTTATTTGGGAATGTTTCACAAGTTGAAGTCGACGATTTGTTTCGTGTCATTGAAAGGAAGCTGCTGATCACTCAGTGCAGCGATCATGAGAAGGTTCTCTATGCCACACATCAAATGGAGGGAATTGCCGCTGTGGATATCATGGGGATATGCTCCAGATCTTAGGATGATGTGACAATTGGCAATGGCATTTACGGTTTGTAGTTTCACGTGTTTTTGACAAGTTTCAGAACTGTCAGGCTGTAACCGGTCTGACCGGTCGTAGCGTGGCGGTCAGACCGGTCCCAAATCGGTCCGACCAGCCATAGGCGGCGGTCAGACCGGTGAACTTAAAAAGTGTTATTTTGAGCTGGGCCAAAAATAGAGGGTGTAGACAAGAGAGGGGATTCTATTGCACTTGGTCCCATAATTTTTGGAGTCTCTAGTCAAAAGTTCTATTGGTTTGAAATTTCTAGTAGGTTCGGTTTTCCAGAGAGAAAAAATGACTAAGTCCCAGCTGGTGGTCTAACCGGCCCATAGGTGGCGGTCAGACCGGCCAGGGTGGGCGGTCTGACCGGCCCTAGGGGGCGGTCTGACCGGTTTTCACTTTGATTGTCGGTCTTCGAGGCGGCAATATCCGGTTAGGTGCCCACTATTGGGTAACGCAGCAAGGCTACGATAGCATAAACAAAATTTTACCGCTCAACCAAGGAACCACCGCAAGTAATAGATCAATCATCATCTCTATGATTGCCTCCAGGGCATATTTCCAACACCCACTCGTCGTCGAAGTTATAGTCCGAGGTCTGTGCTTCCTCGTGCAACACCAGCTTCTCGTCCCAAATGGGTGTACGACCTGTGGAACAGTACGTTATGTATGTAAATAAGATGGGAATATTGAAATAGTACATTATGCATGTAATCAAGATGGACACACCGGGTTGCTACATCACAGTGGACGGCTCCGAGTAGTCCTGTCCCGTGTACATGTGGAACTGAGGACCTGTCAGAAGAAATTGTCATTAGTAAATAGTGGAGTTCAAAATAAACAAGAAAACGTGATTGTTTCAGGTGTACTGGTAAACTATGCTAGGGTACTCCAGGAACGGTGCCACGAGGACCCACCCGACACGTCCAAGTGAGGAGCCATGTGGCGTGACGGACTGTGGCTCACCCCCCGTCCACGCACTACTAGGTCATGCACATCCCTCAGCCTCTGGCATGATGTAAGCTCGATGCATCACCTCACCTACTCCATGATCCGGTCCATGGTATCTCTGAGGTCATGCCTCGTTATGGTGACACGCTCCCCGATCGTCATGCCACGCACGGAACTTGCCAGCATGTACATCTCCCGATTTAGATCATTATGTACATAGAAATAACAAGTTAGAAAATATTAGAAGTAAATAACAAGTATGGACCATTCAATATGTACTGCGCGATGGAATGCCGAGTCCGGCTGGGTGGGGTATGTGTCGGTCGTCGCGGCCTTGTGATGGGTCATCCATGACCCTAACGCAACAAACCCTCATCCAAGTGGAGTACCACTCGATGTACTTCTTGTACGTCCAGTGGTTGTAGGGAGCATCCTTTTGGGCTACATCCTCCGAGGTGTGGAGCCACTGCTCAACCCAAGGGACTAGCTTGTAAGGCTAGGAAGTCCTACAAGATACTCCCTTCCTAGTGTACCTGTGGAGGTAAAATGATAAATTTATAAATACGCAAGTCAAAGGCTACGACAAAATTAAACGTTAACTTACGCATGGATGCTCGGTGGCAACGGCTCCCCCATGGCACTGGGACCTGCTGTGGAGTCTGAATTGCTGAATTACCCTGTGCATGTGGTACTCCGTGAAGACGTCATGCACCAAGCAACGCCGCATGAGCTAGTACCCGGAGTCTTGATGGCACTAGCCCGATAGGCCTCAGGGTGCGCATACGTACACCCTCTCAGGAGTGCACGGTGTCCAGTTGATGTGGTCATTCGTCAACTAGTCGAATATCGCAACGTAGTCCGGATAGGACATGTGCATAGTGATCAGTGTGAACGTGACCTGTGGAATAGAACAACAAAACTTGATCACATACAAATAAAGCACATTATGAAACAAACTAAAGGTTCAAAAAACATACCCATCGGCGACACAACACCGTACCCATGGTCGGGGCTGTCCATATCATCGGCTGCGGTGTACATGGCGATGGTGTAAGCTCCGAGGTCGAGCTCTGGTCACCCAATCTGGAAATTCTTGAAGGACCACAACTGAAGAAGGACCGGGCATCCTGAGAGGACAAAACTATCCCGAACCCGGTGGCATGCATCGCACAGGACACGGTATGTCACGCACAACACTGTCAGGCCCTAGGTGTACGACTGGATCTCATCCACCTCCATCTCCACCAACTCCCGTGCGTAGCAAATCATGTGATTGTCAACGCTGTTGTTGTGAAACTCACATAACATGGTCCACCCGAACAACCACAACAAGTAGGCCTCGAAGTGCCTACTCCTTTGTAGTCGAATCGAAGGTCAAATCCTGTGCACCATAAGGCTGCATTTACAAGAGAAGCGAGAGACTCATTACTAAGTTGAACAAAATAATTCAAGCAAAAATATGAGAGTTATAAATACTTACGTAGAACTGGCAGAGCCACTTGATCTCTGGCACATGCGTGCTACTAAGCTCCTGCATGCCGCCGTCGAGGCAACACCTTGGAACCTCGCGAAGAGGATGTGCGCCACTCACGGGACGTCGTCTTGCCGCTTGGGAAGCCAGTGAACGATAAACCAACCAGAAGCCCACATCACGAAGCAT